>CM077012.1:9040000-9775000 GCA_039090855.1 Macrothele yani
AGCAGCAGATGCAGACTGACTATGGTGAAGATTGATCTGGATGCATTTCATGCAGTTCTCCATTGTGAGATAGGCATGGAGACTAAGTGGTAGAAGGATCAGCCGGGTCAGAATCCTCCCGGTGGGTGCTGGAAGCCAGCCCCACACCTTCATGGACACCACCCAGGCCGATCACATCCACATCCTCAGTATCCCCCCACCCACAACTGGACCTGAGTCCTTCCCTGCTTCCAGACCATGGCTAGGGGAAGACAATGCAGTTGTTTCTGGCTCCACAACTGCAGAATGAGCCTCTTCCATTTCTGTGTCCTCCTTTGAAGTGCTAGGGGCCTGAGGGTCATGTAGTACTTTAAATTGACCCTCATCGACCCCAGTGTAGGCAGTGAACCTGGCTTCAGCAATGGCTTTAGCCGATTCCCTGTCTACCTGGAAAATCCACCTGACGGCCTTAGGATCTTGTACCCGATCCAACACCATCCAGTGATTTGTATGCAAACTGCTGTTGTAGGCACACAACCTCCTGCAGAGGATGTTTGGATCCTTGGTCCAAATATCCCTTGTCCTAAAGGCAACCTTGATCGGTTTTGGAAGATCACTGGCCCTCATCAGCTTGAGCCCAGTGCCCCTCAAAACCTTATCATTTTTTTCAAAGGCTGATTTTAGCCATTGCCCTGTTCCCTCATTCTCACAAAGATAAACAAGAGCTCCAGAGTTCAGGGAAAAGCTCTTGATGTGCGGTAGAGGCTCTCCTACTTGAGAACCATCCACCCACCTCAAAAGCTCCTCATGAAAAGTCCCAACCTCACTGTCATCAAGCCACTCGTTCGGGAAGTTTTCCTTTACAATGGCCATCCTAACAGTGGAGACAGCCTCACCATAAGTGCTGGGACGAGACTCGTCCGTACTCCTTTTGGTCGGCTTCTTCACATCTGGAGAAGGGGTAGAGAGAACAGATCTCTGCCTCTTACCTTTCTTGTCCACCACCAGTGGAAAAGTATCTACAGATGTGGGTCCCACTGAACTCGACTCCTTGTCAGTTTGACCCTTCATCTGCCTTGCCAGTTTCCTCCTGATGTTGCGCTTAGCAGTCTTGCTAAGTCGCAACCCTTCCTTGCTGTTACCAGCCTCACTAGCAACCACAGACTCTTTTGGCAACCCGGTATTACCTTCTGCCTCCAGATGTCTTGTTTGCTTTTGCGAAACAACTTCCCCCGCCTTAGCCTGAGAGGTGTTCCCAAAGCAACTGGGCCTCACCTCAGGATCAACAGATCCCGGTCTTGGCTAGGAAGATGCTGCTTTTTTAGGTTGGGTACTGACTAAGTCAGGCCCTAACCCAGGGTTTGTTGTAGCCAAAAAGTTTCCATATTTGGTCCCACAAAACTGGAGGAAAATAAAAGGTCACCACCCGGTAATCCTCCTATCCCGGGTGGAAGGCTAATTACGACAAGGTTTCGCCTGCTACCCTGAAGAGATCGTTAACGATACTGATATTTTACTACCTCAGTACCATTCAGCCCTCAGCACGATACCTCACACCTTGGCTTAGGTAGACCAGAGCCTCAGTTAGGCAGCATGTTTCGGACGCTCCAAAGAGAGAAGCTACTGTGAATCACAGCACCTAATCCACCTGTTTCCACCACACCACGACGAGGACGTTGAGGTTGGTTTTCTGGGGGGTGCTGAAGTAAATCTTGGGGGAGGGGGAGAGACACGTGCTAGTTACGCCACTGAATGGTATGCGTGTCAGTGGTGTATATATTTACATGTACACATTTGTCTGTTATACATATGCACATATACTTGCACAACTGTACACAGAGAGGTTCCTGGACCCCTCATAAAATTAAATCAAGGCTACATCACTGATGAAAGAAACATAGCTTAATTCTGTGAAGAAGTGTGCTGAAGTGTGTTATTAAGTGCTTGTTTGTTACTTCGGACTATCTGTACTGTACCCTTTTCTTGGTTTATGTTGTCTCTAATTAAATGTTATCAAGATACTTAGATCTTGCAACACATGTATGAATTTTCTGAATTGTAGATATCAGAGCACAGTGTATTTGCAACATCCAAACTACAAGTAGTTTTTTTTTTCTCCTGTAATGGGATTTTAGTCATCATTCTACCAAGATGTTGACAGAATTCAGTTTTTTAATGTTATTATTCAAGACAAATTATTTCTCTTTTTTATTTCATCGGAGCACTTATATTTCCAAATGGCAGTGTCACTAGTAGCTGTAGTCTATGTTATGACTCCTTCGGTGGCATAGGGTGATCTAAAAATTTTCCGGGGCTAAATATTTTAAAAATTGCTCTCAACCTTCTTCTGTACTGTGAAATATAATTTCAGTGGATTGCGGTTTCCAAATGCCACCTGCTGAAATCATATTTAACCACACAGAATGAAGTATGAATTTTATTTGTATTTTGTATATATGCAGTGATGTAGAACATTAAAAAAAAAAAACAGTTGAGACAAAACAAAATATGCTTGCTTTCACTTCCAGTTAACTAGAATATTTTGCTATAACTCCATATTAAGAGTTCTAGACTGATTCTTGTTTTTGCACCAAACAAATATTTGGTCGAAAAAAATCTGAAAACTAGTTACTAATACAGATTTTCTTTCATATTTTTTCTAATTAAAAGAAAAAAAAAACATTTTTTTCTCATTTTCATGCAGGGTTGACCCTGGATGCCCATAATGACCCAACACCACTGGATCCCTTCATCAATTTAAAATTCATGATATCTTGTGTTCAGAAGTTAAGACAACATCTCTTAATATATATCTGAATATACAAACTGATCTTTAAAGTTGGGTTTCCTGACCTTTTGCCATTAAAACCAAAATGCGTACAAATATTGAAAGTTTATGTGCAGTAGTCTGTGTGGCATAAAAGTTTGCAGCAGATGACATGATTGGCCTTTTTCAGATATATCATACATGATGACACATTTTGAAAGAATTTTCTTCCATCACCTTACAGTCTATACTGTACTGTTAAAATTTAACACTTACCTGGCATGCTGCCAGTTAACCTGATTTTAAATCTGAATCTTTAGAACCAAACATGACACTAATACATATATCCAGTTTAGAGATATTGCCTAAAAATATGAGTAAACTAACTGTATGATTACCCGGTGTTGAATGTATTAAAATTGGTCATGTCTGTGAGCTCATGGCTATTGTAAGCCTTCTATTAGCAACTGGAATCCATTTTGGTGGTACATTTACAAATCCCAAATTTCTAGTTGCAGCAGATCAGAAATATTATTGAAATCAGTTCTTTCTGCTTCCATGGAAGTGCATAGTTTTAGAAGTGTAATGTATTGATAGCTTTAGTAGTGTAACGTCTAATTTTTTTTTTTTTTTTTTTGAAATTCACTTAGGAGAGGTAACAAGCCGTGTCCTTCTGCAGTATGATGCAGATTTTAAAATTGTGTGAAGAATTACAGAAGATAATACTGCACCAAATACAGTGTTGTTAGAATTTCCATGTAACTGGGAAATTAAATAAAAATTAATATCCACATTTTCTCACCTTTCAGTACGATGTGAAGAACTTGCAAAATTTCTTTGTGACACTACCTAAAAACTTGCATTAGATCATTGCCTGTTGATTAAACCTAGCTGCCCATAAAATGATCTCCAGCCAGAATAGAGTGATAAATGTCACAGGAAGTGGAACTGAATATAATTTGAAAACTTTATAACTTTTCAAAAATGAATAAAGGCTATTTATGCTGTGAACTTGAATATAATGCTTTAACTGTAATATTTGTTTCATTTGAAGAGGTGTCACATATCGTCTTGAAGTATTTTATTCCAGACCTTTAAAACCTGAGTCTTAAGTGATGGATCAGAAGTATGTGTACTGAATTTACGGTCAGGTGTCATACAATCATATTGTAGACAAGTTTCATTGGGGACAAATCTAGTGATTCCGTCGAGCATGGAAGAACATTCATTTCTTGATTAGCCTATCTGCCATGGTTGGTTGTATGTGGATGAGCCAGTCTGGTATGGACAAACATTATCCTGTTGGAATGGAGCATTATTTGCCATTATCTTCTTGTGTCTTTATTCCTGTATGTATTCAGGTATGTATTTAGCACAAACCACTTAACAGCTATTGAAAAAAGTTGTCCTCATCTGCAGTAATTTTCCTCCATCTCTTTTCTGTTCATCACAAGCTTTTTTTTTTTTTTTTCCTCTGCCATGTTGTTTTCTGTATCACTTATGACTAGTTTTCACCCTTTCAATGCATATCCCCAAAAAAGGGGATAGCCACTGGATTTGTAGCATTTTCAGTGAAGTAATAGGCTGTCCTACTACCCTTCACTGCACTGAGAGTTTGTAATCCTTGTGTAGCCCCCTTCTTTTTCTGTCTCATTACCTCTCTAAACACCCATTCATCTGTCACTCAAGCTGATGCAGAAATGGCTGTCATTGCTGAATGCTGCTGAATTCCATTTCAAGCTCCAGTCAAACCATGCATATCACAACTGACGGTGTTTTTGAAAGTGAGTAGCCGTGGAAGGCAAATAGTTCACTGAGACTCAAGATCTCACCCTTATTTGCAATAAATGGGTATGAGTTGTTTCAGTAGTTCATGGGGCATATCAGCTTCATTGATTCAGACAAACATAGCTGACCTGTTCACCAAAAGCCTTCTGTCATATGTGTCATTAGTTCTTCTGATGGTTCTGTGTCTGGTGTATGAACATACACCGATGAGCCATTCCATTATGACCACCCCCAGCCTAGAGAAATGAGCACACCTGGAGACCAAGCAGTGGTGAAGGTGAAGTTCTCAGAGCAGTATATGTACAACCCAAGTACCAGCTTTCGGTTACTAGAGTGTTCAGAGTCAGAATGGGAAAAGCTGCCTATTTATTAGAGTTTGATAAAGGACAAATTTTGATGGCACGGGGCCTTGGAACTACAATCTCAGAAATGGCGCATCCTGTGGGTTGTTCACATGCTGCTGTAGTGATAACGTATCAAAAGTGGTGCACAGATGGCCCAAACAACGACCCATTGTCCAGCCGTGTGTCATCCTCAGCTCATTGATGCCGGAGGGGAGCGGAGACTGTTGCGCATTGTTCACAGCAACCGCAGGGCCACAGTGCGACAAATCACCCGCAGCTACAACAGTTGTGATGAGGGCAATGTGTCACAGCACACAGTTTATCGCAGCCTTCTGCGCATGGGCTCTGTAGCTGAAGACCCAGCTGGGTTCCCATGCTTTCTGCACGTCATCGCCAACAACGCATGTTCAATGAGCACAAGATCATCGAGATTGGACCATGGATGATTGGAAAACAGTGGGCTGGTCTGACGAATCAAGATTCCTGGTGCATCACGTAGACGGCCAAGCGCAAATACGCCGATTACCAACGGAGGCTATGGCACCTGGATGAACTGTTGGGTGGAAACAGGTCGACAGCAGTGGTGTTATGCTGTGGGCAATGTTTTCTTTGGACACTTTAGGCCCCATTATCCCAATAGCACAATCCCTGACAGCTGTCAGGTATCTGAACATTGTTGTGGACCAAGTTCACCCATTCATGGCAACTATGTTCCGTGCTGGTGATGGTCATTACCAACAGGAAAATGCGCCATGCCATACTGCCAGAATCGTCAAGGAGTGGTTCGAGGAACATGCTGGTGACTTTCTGTTAGTGTCCTGACATGAACCCAATCAAACATTTGTGGTTCGACTTGGAAAAGCGGGTTCGCGCTAAATCACCATCTTCCCGAAATGTGCTGGAACTGGAGGGCCTGCTGTTGACATTATGGTACCAGATACCCCAGGATACCTATTGCCACCTCATTGAATCAATGCCCCGCCAAGTGGCCGCTATTTTGCAGGCTAAAGGGGGTCCTACACCTTATTAGGTAGGTGGTCATAATGTAATAATGGCTCATTGGTGTATTTGCATTCCTCTTCCCATTGTGCCTTACATTGGTGAACTGCAGATGCCTTTCAGCAATATTGCAGAATGGCATTCTGCCCTCTTTTTGTTATTAGTTCACAAATTCAGTGAATTCTAAGTATTGCAAAAAATTATATTGCCAAACTTTTATTTTACAATTTTATTCATAATTTTTTTTTTCAATATAGGTTGTTATTCATGGTTTGTCCTCAAGTGACCTAAACACTTCAGTTACCATTGAGAGACCAGTTCGAGCCATTGCTTTGGACCCAAATTTTTCAAAATCTGGTAAATATAGAAGGTTCATCTTAGGAGAAGACAGAGTAAGATAATTTATTTTTTATTTGTATTTTTATATATATTGATATGTGTATGTATGAGAGATATTAGTGTTTAGAGGACAAGAATTTTAGAATTGTATTTTCCCTGTTTGAAACAGACATGTAAATTGTAATTGATTTAAAATTATTATTTTGGTGAAGTTACCGTATATACTCGTGTATAAGTCGACTTCGCGTATAAGTCGACCCCCCCCTCACCCCACCCCCACTTTCAGAGGAAAAAATCGTAAGAAATCGGAAACTCGCGTATAAGTCGATCCCGGAATGAGAAAAAAAAATTTCAATGAATTTATTCAAAAACATTTGAAAACGAAAAAAATTATATATATAATACTAAATTTAATTTGCATACCCAAAAACTTCATCGGAACCCTTCAAAATCCGATTCCGAGTCAGACTCGCAAAACAGTTCAAAAAAGTCTTTCTCCGTCATCGGCGCGTCATCATAAACATCAGTATTCCCATGTATGCCTGTGTCATCAGAATCACTGTCATCATCACTCATAAAAATCTCGTCATCCTCTGTGCCATCGAGTTTGTTACTAATGCAACATTTCTTGAATGATTTCACAACCATTTCCGCAGGTATCGCATCCCAAGCATCCTTGACCCATAGCGCAATCAAAACGATATCCGGCTTCTTTAGATTTCTGCCCTTGGTTTCAGTCGGCAAATCGGAACTTATCCAATCTGCCCAATACCTCCGCACATTGTCCTTGAAGGGCTTATTAAGGCAGACATCTAGTGGTTGAAGAACAGATGTCAACCCACCTGGGATGACAGCAAGAGTTGTTTTTGAATTTTCTGCAGTTTTTCACTTCTGCACAACGGTGTGCAACAAACATATCCCACACCAAAAGAGAAGGTTTCCTCAAAAGTGCACCTGGCCTTTTGTTCCACACATTCTGTAACCAGTCAATTGTTCCAGATTCGTTCATCCATCCTTTTTCATGGGCACAAACGAGCACACCAGACGGAAAGACAACGCTTTTCGGCAGAGTTTTGCCTTTGAAAATAATTACCGGAGGTAGCTTACTGCCGTCGGCCAAACAGGAAAGAACAACCGTGAAACTGGATTTTTCATGGCCAGTCGTTTTGATCAAGATATTTTTTGCGCCCTTTTGGTTCACCGTCTTATTTCCAGGAAGGTCGAAACACATGGCGGTTTCATCCATGTTCCCTATTTGGGAAAGTTCAAAAGCAGTCTCTTTTCTCTTTTGAATTACATACTTTTGAAATTCCATTATCTTTGCTTCGAGGTCACGAGGTAACTTTTGTGCAATTTTGGTGCGCTGGCGTAGACACAACCCATAGCGGTTCATGAACCTTGTGCACCAACCTGGTGAGGCATGAAAAGTGTTATTTGCGGCTGCAAACTTTTCATCTTTTGCGAGCTTCATTGCTCGCAAACGTATACCAGTTCGCGTTACAATGTAACCATTTTGTCTGCAGCCCACAATCCAATAATTCAAGACACTTTCCAGCTCTGGGAAAGATGTTGTTCCACGGTGCAGCGCCTTTTGCGATTTTGGGATTTTCACCAAGTCCGGTTTTTTTACGCCAATCTCGAATCAGTTTTTCGTTAATACCAAATTGATGTGAAGCAGCACAGTTGTTAGTATTTTCTGCAAAAGAAACCACTTTCAACTTGAATCCTGCGTTATAGGACATCCGTTTCTTTACACAATCTGTGTCACCCATAATAGGAGAAGCAAGACACGTGTGATTAAGAACAAGCAACACCTAACACTGGCTGTCGCATGGCTCCATTACCAAAGAAAAACGCTTCGCGTGATATTCTTTGCTGTTACGTCGAAGATTAGTGCAATTAACTGGTAGTCGGAAGGGCGGAGCTTTCTATGCGCGGCTGTGACTGCGCTGTGGATACGCAAAGCCAGGAGAGAGGAGACTTCTCAAAGTGCGGAGAAATTCTTAGGTTTGCGATTTGAAACATGACGATTATGGGCAAAACACGTAACAATATTAACAAAGAAAGGTAACTTGATCACGCTAGTTACGTTAACTAAAACTTTTACAAAAGTTCGTAAGTTGGAAGCTTTCGACCTTATCTTAGGTCTTCATCACGCCAATGGAGGACTAAAATTGTTGCCAGATTCTACATTTGAATTTTTTCCTATTTTGTTTTGGCAACAAAAATAGGAAAAATTCAAATGTAGAATCTGGCAACAATTTTAGTCCTCCATTGGCGTGATGAAGACCTAAGATAAGGTCGAAAGCTTCCAACTTACGAACTTTTTGTAAAAGTTTTAGTTAACGTAACTAGCGTGATCAAGTTACCTTTCTTTGTTTGCGATTTCGTAATTCTACCACATCGGCGTTTTTTCTTTCTTTCTTTCTTTCTTTTTTCTTTCGGAGGGTTTGCGATTTCGTAATTAATACCGCATCGGCATTTGGGGGGGGGGGATTGCCTTTTGCCTCACGGGAAGAACTTTTGGACTTACGATTTTTTTAGACCCCGCGTATAAGTCGACCCCATTACTTTGAAGCTCTCATTTTGTCCCAAATTTCTCGACATATACGCGAGTATATACTGTAGTTAAAATATTTTTACTTAGTGCTAAACCTAAAAATACTATTTTGTCTTAGAAAACTTGTAGTGTTATGTAATCATAGCTGATGACTTCCTTGTTTTTGTTCAGGGACTCCTGATTTTCATCACCACCTTCTGATTTATACCCATAACCTCAGTTTTTTTTGTAAATTCCTCTGAAGAAAGTGAAAAACTTTTTTGCCTCTCCTCCCAATTTTAGTTTTTTTTCTTTCTCTATTTCATTTTTTTTTCTTTCTAAAATTTTAAGTTTTTTTTTAAATAAAGGTAAAATTTCCCATTCTGACAAGAAAATGTGATTTCTAGTGGCAGGAAGATAACTTTTGATTGGAGGTCATTGACTGGAATGCATGGCTTGTGCCACGGGGAAGATTGGAGAGCAGCAGTGTGTAGAACTCATGGCATGATTTTAAACTCAGTCCATGATGACAATTTCAGAGTTATTTCAATGTATGTACTTTCTGGTGTTGGGCAGTTTATGGCATTATTTGAACACAGTTTCCCATAGTATAAAGATAACATCATTATTTGAGCACTGTTTTCAAAAGCAGGAAGTTTGAAGTATTGTTTGATATTGATTTCTGACAGTAAGAAAGTTAGAGCATTATTTAAAAGGAATTTCTGGTATCAGGAAATATCACAGAACTGTTTGTTGGATGTCAGTATTGTGTGATATTTGATAAATTACACCATGGTGTGATTTTGTATTGTGGTACATACTCCTTGAAAACCTAACAAAATAGTTACATCCACAGGTGGAAATCGGATTACAGTCAAAATTTACCAACAAAAAAGTTATTTCCTGTTGTTAAAATGTAAATAACATGATAAATGTGTACATAAGCACATAACCATGTAAATGCTATTCACCATGTTTAGAAACAAGAAGCAGGTGACAGCTCATCAAAATAATGGAGAACTTTTCCATCTGTCATCCAACATACCTGGTATGTAGTAGCAGATCTTCATTATATAATCATACACGAGATTCTTCCGTGAATTCACGGAATTCCGCTTTTTCGGAATCATTTTGGTTATCCTCGAGGTCATTACAAAAATGGAGAGAAATTTTTCAGGATTTTTAGGGGGGTCGTCGTTCTATAGAAAAATCCTTGAAAAAGTGGAATTCCGCGATTCCACTTTTTTGCGGAGTAAAAGAACTAAGCGCTTTCTAGCTGAAAGTGTTGTTTTTGGAGCAGGTGCTGGAAAGCAAGAAGAAATGTTGGAGGGTGGAATTGGGAGCTCAATTCGTTTACTGCTGTCAACAATGGATGGGATGTCACTTGAGCAACGCAGCGCGAAGGGTGGAAGCTCCGCCTACTTCATCCTTTAGGGAAACTGCCGCAGCCAACGAGAACAGCCTTTCCGTGGCTTGCGAGAAATCACCACTCTATCATTGTGATGTCATCACCAAGAACTTTCACTCTTGTAATTTGCGATGTACGCGAATGCATTCTTTTCTGAGATCGTTCGAGAATCAAAGCTGCCGTGAAACCTCTTCCTACGGAAGACGCGCAGAGATGTCAGTTGTCAACCATTACGGAATCTTCGTAATTATTAAAATTTCCACGGGATTACGGGTGACTAATGAAAAATTATGGATATTCAGATTTTCACTGTTATTAAGAAAGTTTTACTGGTTTTGTAATTAATCAATGTGAAAGCCCCTGAACAAAGTTTGTAGCACAGCTCTTTGTTTATTTTTTATTTTTTCCCATGGTGGGGGGATTTGTTTTGCTTGTTTGAAAGAGTACAATAACAAAAGAGAAGAAGAAGAAGAAGCAACAGCGCCTGCATGCTTCTTTCACCATGATCCAGGATTACGTCGGCCCGGCGTGCTTCTTTCGCCATAACCCGGGATTTTGTCGGCCCATCGTGCTTATTTCGCAGTGACCCGAGATTTCGTCGGCTCGAAGCCTCTGAATAAAGTTCGTGACGCAGCTCTTTGTTACTTTTCTTCTTCTTCTTATTTTTTTTTTTTTTGAGGAGATGGAATTTGTTTTTCCTTGTTTGAAAGCTAAGTGGTAAAAAGCACGATGCTGAGCCGGGATTACGTAGGCACGACAGGCTTCTTTTGCCGTGGCCCGGGATTACGTTGGCTTGGACGTGCTTCTTTCGCTGTGGCCCGGGATTGCGTCGGCCTGATGTCTCTGAACCAAGTTTGTGATGCACTTCTGTGTTTTTTTTTTTTTTTTTTTTTTTTTTTTTTTTTCTAAAGAGGAGGAATGTGTTTTGCTTGTTTGAAAATTTAGTGGGAAAAAAGCACGGCGCACAGCTAGGGTAACGTCGACCCAAAGCCTATGAACAAAGTTCGTGACGCAGCTTTCCGGTTTTTTTTTTTTCTTTCCTTTTTTTCTTTCTGGGGAGAAATTTGTTTTGCTTGTTTGAAAGCTAAGTGGAAAGAATGCATCATGACAGGCTCAAAACATGGTTAGAAACAAGAATTTGGCAGGGAAAATCTCCCCACTTGCTTGACATTGATGGAGATTCATGTCACCATATTCACAATGCAAGCAAAAATTTTGCCAACCATTTGAAGGTTACATTGAGAAATACTTTACTGACATCTTAAATGACTTTAAATGGTCTGCAGATCAACGTGAAGAAGCCCTTGCTGAAATTTGTAAAATTATAGGGCTAAAATTCACTGAAATTAAGAACATGGTCCAACACAGGTGGTTGTCATTCTATCATGTGGCAGTAAACAGTTTACGTATCCATGATGCCCTTTTGCTCCTGTATTATGGATTTGTGCAGTCTAATGAAAGACCAATATACATGGATGTCAAACAAAATATGTAAAGGAAGAAATATTAGTAAAGAAAGAAAGTTAAAATTCCAGGAGCTTTGGGAGAAATTACGGGGGGGGGGGAATCCAATAGAAGATGGAAGAAAGCGGAAATCTAGAATTGTTGCAAAATTATTTGAAAGCTCAAAGAAAACATTGCATATATTAAATTTGTATGTTGCAGCTCTCTACGTCTTTTGAAAAAATATGTATGCTTATTTCAAACAAAGGAGCCATTAATTCGTAAGGTTTTTGATGAGCAGAAGCAACTGTTCTTTGATTTCTGAGCTTGTTTCTTGAAACAAGAGATACTGAAAGGCAAACCTGTGAAAGATTTGATAAGGCAAACCTGTGAAAGATTTGATAAGGCAAACCTGTGAAAGATTCTTGGATCAGGAACAGACTCCATTATTTTGAAAAGCAAATCAAATGACATTGTGGTGAAAAAAATTTTTAAGCCAGGCTGCTGAAGCTTATATTCAGTGTGCAAAATACATGCAAAAAAGACTATTATTATGTAGTGATCTTTTAATGTACATATCAGCTATTGATCCTTCTGCAAGGGGACATAATCTAACTTTAAAAAGACTGAAAAAACTTCCACAGTTCCTTACAAATATATTGAATTCAGAGGAAATGGAAAGCTATGCTCTGGAAATTCACCAGTATTAGGTTGATTAATGACTTCCATCTCCTGTTGATGAAGTTGGAAACTTTGTAAAAATTGATGCATGGTGGGCAAAGGTGTTTAACCTCTCCAAGTACACTATGTTATCTAAAAAAATAATTAAGCCTTGATATCATGCTTTCATTGTCCACAGGTTGAAAGTTTTTTCAGCACGATGGTTGAAATCATAGATATAAAATCAGGAAGAATGAACATTGAAACCTATTCAGCAGTGGCATATATTCGAGGCTAGCTGCGAAACCCAGAGAATGCGCAAATAAAACTGAATTAAATATGTACAAATAAAAGTCAATTATCAATGGTATTAAAATATGTCAATGTTTTCGGTGCGAAAAAAGATGCATGCGGATTCGCTTCTTTGACTCAGTCTGGTGAGCGAAACCAACGGCATAACGCAAGCAGATCTTCCAGAGTTCTGATTCGAAAACCTTCCATATGATCGCCTACTAACATTTCCATGGCAACATGAATCAGCTGGTAGAAGGGAATGGGCCATTGCTTTGGGCAACAGTTTGCTCAGAGAAAGAAGACTTAGACTATCTCAGTCACTCTCATACTCCCGCCCATAAGAGCGTTTCATGAGAGTTGTTTCACCAGAGAAGAAAAGCCAGGCTTTCTCACAAGAGGAAACTCGAACTGATGTGCAAGCAAGTACAACAAAAAAGGGCAAAATACAAGGCAGCCAGTGGCAACTATTGCTACTATTTTTTATGACAGGCGACTATGGCTACTATTTCCTACAAAAAATAGCCAAAAGCAACTATTTTCAGAAAAACCCTGAACTATTTTATTTGTAAGGCTACTATTTTTTAAAGAATGCAATTTGTGTTGCATATGACATCAGTTTTAATATCGATACACATGAATAGCAACTTTGATATCGATATGTCTTGTTCAGTTAATTGCTTTCTGCTCTATTGCAAGTATCATGGAGGAAAGTCAATGGCAAGTATAGACTAGACCCATGTCTGATTAGAGGAACGACCTACACAAATCAAGATATTCTGCCAAAAGAGTGTTCCATTTTTTGGTTTAGAATATGGCAGAGATTGATCATCTATTCGAATGAGATTCTTGATATACCTCATATCAGATAACTATGATTACGTCTACATAACAAAACAAGTGATCATCATAACACTGAATGACCACAGCTATGGCCTTTGAAAAAAGAAATGCACATTTTTTCAACACATTGTATGAAGCCCACATGGGAAACCTATTTTTTACCAACCACAAAAGCAGAAGAAAGCTATCCTTACTGGCTTAATACAGATGAGAACATCTGACCTCCAGAACAATGACAAAGGAAGTGTTCTCTAATTCCAAAGTTTGTATCAGGTTAGATTATGTAAGTTTGTAGTTTTTGATATACTGTATAATTGAATAGAGTATTTTTGGGTGTAATTTCCATAACCTTTATAGTTCTAAGTGCCTTGAATAGCATTATATTGAAACTTAGATGCTTTTTTTGTAGTGTGTAGATGTGTGTGTGTGTGTGTATATATATATATATATCATCATCATCATCATTGTCAACCATTATCAATCCACTACTGGACGAAGGTCTCCCCAAGTTTCCTCCACAACGGTCTGTCTTGTGCCAGTCTCCTCCATGTCACTCCCGCATACTTTCGAATTTCATCCACCCATCTTCCATGTGGTCTTCTTCTGGGTCTTTTCCTGTCCCTTGGAATCCAATCTAAAATTGTGGCTGTCCATCGATGGTCTGTCCTTCTGGCAGTATGTCCAGCCCATTGCCATTTCAAGGATTTAACTCTGATCATGATGTCTTCCACTCTTATCATTTTTCTGATCCACGAGTTCCTCTTCTTATCTCTCCTGGTTACACCAAGCATGCACCTCTGCATGTTTCTTTGAGTTGTCTGCAGCCTTTGCATGTCTCTTTTAGTTAAGGTCCACGTCTCTGCACCATACGTAAGCACTGGAAGGATGCATTGATCAAACACTTTTCTTTTAAGACATAATGGCATATTGCTCTTGAAAATTATGTTGTTTCTGCCAAAAGCTCTCCAGGTATGTTTTGTATGCCGATTAATTTCTTCATCAATGTGACCCTCACTTGATATCTGCTGTCCAAGATAAACGTACGTGTCTGTTATCTTCAGCTTTTCTCCATCAATCGATAAATCTTCATTTCTTATAAAAGCATTGAACATCACTTTTGTCTTCTGAAAGTTCATTTTTAATCCCACTTCTTTACTCTTGTCAGCAAGTTCCTGGATCATACTCTGCAGCTCTGATGGGGTAGTTGCAAAAATGAATAGATCATCAGCAAAACGAAGGTGAGTTAGATAATCTCCATTAATCTTTATCCCTTTGTTTTCCCAGTTCAGTGATTGAAAGACATTTTCCAATGTAGCATTAAAGAGCTTCGGAGATATGGTGTCACCTTGTCTCACTCCATTTCCAATTTTCATGTGTGTTGCATTTTCAAACAGCCGAATCTTTGCACTTGCATTTTCATAGATGTTATTAATAATATTAATGTATGCATCTTCAATACCGCAGGATTTCAGGGCCATTGTAACTGCTGATGGTTTCACCGAATCAAAGGCTTTTTCATAATCGATAAAAGCCGTGCACAGTGGAAGTTCATATTCCCTCGCTCTTTCAATTAGTTCTCTCAGTACCTGGATATGATCTATTGTGCTGTAGCCACTCCTGAATCCAGCTTGTTCTCTCGGTTGAGCCATGTCCAGTGTCACCTTTAAGCGGTGTGAAAGAACTTTAGTGAAGATTTTATAAACCACTGATAGGAGGCTGATAAGTCTGTAGTTCCTGAGATCCTCAATGTCACCTTTTTTTTTTTTTTTTTTTTGTAGCAAGATCATTATAGCGTTGTCTAATCCTCAGGAATCTTCCTTTCATTAAGGCATCGAGTGAAAATTTGGGCAAGTACTGTTTCGATTTCTCCACTTGCTTCATGTTCTTGATTGCATATGCAACTTCTGCTGGGAGGACTGGAGGAACTCTGGTACTGGTACCTTTCATGATGTCTGGAGTACATGTATCATCCCTTTCATATAATTTGGAGTAGAAATCTTTCACTCTTGTCAAAATTTCGCCTCTATTTCTTGTCACAGAACCATCTTCTTTTCTCAGTGCAATAATCTGTTTTCTTCCCTTACTGAGATGTCCCTTTGCTATCTTTAGGTATTGGTTGTTTTCAATTGCTTTCCTCACTAGTTTACAGTTGAATTTCCTTACGTCTTCAGTAATACTTTTTCGTACTGTCTTGCATAGCTCTATATATTCCACTTTGGAAGTCACATTTTCTTTAGTTGTCCTCATCCCTCTTCTTTTTTGCATCAACATTTTGGTTTTTCCTGATAATTTGTTCGCATGCAATTTGTTCTTAGACCCAGCTAATTTTGTTGCTGTTTCCATAAGAGCTTTGGTTACTTTTCTGTTAACTTCAGAAATATCCACTTCTTCTGATGTTAGGCCTTCTAAAGCAGAGAATCTGTTCTTCAGTTCCAATTTGAAGGTATTATGGTGTTTTTTAAGGTTGGTTATGTCAATACATTTTGTTTGTCTTATGAGCTTGCTACGTTCGAGTTTAGTGTTGAGGTGCATCTTACATCTCACCAATCTATGGTCACTGCCTGTGTTGAACTTGTTTAGCAAACTGCAGTCTTCTATGACGAATTTTTTGTTACACATAATAAAATCAATTTCACTTGTCGTCCCATTTGGATGTCTCCATGTCCATTTCCTGTGTGGCTTTTTTGTGAAAAAGAAGTTCAAGATGAAAAACCCTTCTGCCTCTGCAAACTCTACGAGAGTATTTCCATGCTGGTTTCTGTTGCAGTGACCAAATTTACCTACTGAAGTTTCATTCTGTTGCCGTTGCCCTATTTTTGCATTGAAATCTCCTATAATTATCTTCAAGTGCTGCTTACCTTTATTATTTAAATGACAAATTTACTCCTAAAATTCTTCAATTTCTTCTTCAGGATGACTTGTGGTAGGTGCATAAGTTTGAATAATTTGAGCCTTGTATCTTCTCAAGAGTTGGATAACGAGTCGTGCAGCTCTGTCAGAGGAACTTTCAACTTCTACAACTTTATCCTTCAATTTCTTGTTTATTATAAATCCAACACCACTAGTTCTGCCAGTATCTGTCCCACGATAGTAGAAGAGATATCCACTTTTCAATTCAATGAGATCTCCTTTTCTCCTTACCTCACTTAGCCCGACGATGTCCCACTTGATCCTTTGTAGTTCCTCTTCCAATTCAAGAAGCCTTGAATCAGAAGCTAGGGAGTGTCCATTATACGTAGCCAAGGTCAGCATCAGATGGCAGCTTAGTCCGGTCCTCCGGGGGATTCTTAGCACCCTCTGCCTTCATGTCGCACTGGCCGCTGCCTTGGTCAGGTACATTCCAGCTGCTGGAGACTGAGGGCCAAGATTTAAGTTGTATAGTCATTTTGGAGGGGTTTGGCCATAACTCACCACGCTGGCCAAGCAGGTTGATGAGTGTGGGATAGCATTTCCTCTAATCCCGATGGTATAGTTTATACCGCTATTGGCGGTCGTCAGAGCCCCTTTAGTGGGAACAGGATGCACCATGAGAAAACGGGGTTGACATTTGTCAAGGAGAGGCTGTGATGTTGCGCATCACCTGACCTTACATATTCAAATATATATCACAATACATATTCCAATTATCATTTAATAAGAATCTGTGAATTTAACTTATTTCCACACACATTATGTCTCTTGGGACAAATTTCATTTCTGAAAAATTTGATACATTAGAGTGCTACTAAGCCAACAAGACTGACTTATCTCTTGTACTATGATGATGTTTGACCAAAACTAATCTGTGGATATATGTTTCTAATTCTTGCTAGTTTCTAATTGCTTGACTAAATGCACAAACTTTCCTAGACAAATACTTTTCACCTCAGTATTTAACTAGTAATGCACATGTATGTTTATAATCTGATTTTTTAAAATATTTCATTTTATTTTGTTCTTAATTCCCTACTTTTCTATTGTGAATATAATAATGTGCTTCGATTTAATATTTACTTACATAATTTACAGAAAATAATTCCATATGGCTAAGTGCAATCTTAAATATTGTATATGCTGTATTTGAATTTGCTCACACTGTGCATTCGTGTGTCCCAATTTTCCACCCAGTTAAAAAGTTTAGCTTTTTTTGTCATCGGCTGATCTCATGTATGTTTAATTCATATGTATGGCTTTTTGACCAGTCTTTAAAATTAATTGGCCCTCATTCTGTTGACAGTTTTTCATACCTCATTAAATTAATAAAAAAATGTGCACAGGGTGCTTGTTGGTGGAAAATACAGTGGCATGAAATAAATGACAAAAACTGTCATTCTTTTGACAGAACACAATAATTCACTTTTTAACACTAATAAAAAGCTGGGGGCATCATCTGCTGTATACCCACAAGCTTATATGGAGGAACTTTCTCATAAGAAAGGAAATATTTAAAATCTGAATAAATGTCCTCACCTCTGGACATCTTTTCATGTGGAAAATTACCAAAACTTCTTCCTTAATAGAAAAATCATTGAACTCCATAGTACCTAATATACTTAATTATGATGTGTCACTGACATGCCTGTTGAATCAGTGGGCTTAAAGGGAAAAGTCACAGCAATAATCAGTCTTTTTTTCACTCTAAAACAACAGCATCGCTAGACTTAACCTCTGCTTGTCTCGTCAATATGGTAGCAAAAAACTGTATGGTTTTTATAACAAATATTATATCAGCTTTATTTTTGAAATTGTTGCATAAAGCATCTTCATCTTTTAAACCTGCTTCTTTAATCAATTAGCCATCCTCAAGGATTTCTTCATTTTAGCAGTAATCTGAGTGACACAATAAGATACGAGAATGACAACTTCATTTTTATTGGTCTTGGTAGTGTCACGAGTGAAACTTAATGTTGGTTGGAAGAAAAGGAATAGGAAGAGACCCAGGATAGAAAGAATAAAGGTTGATAGGCTCCTTGAAGATCATCAGCGGTATTCTGACTTACTCAGAGAACGACTGAAGGATCTGAAATCTTGTGAGAGGGATGTAGAAAAGAAGTGGGAATGTTTTAAGAACTCTTGTTGTCACTGCTGCTAAAGAGGTCTGTGGCACCACAATAGTGGGTAACAATAGAGGTGATGCTTGGTGGAATAGTGAGATTGATGAGGCAGTAAAGAAAAAGAAGGAAGCCTATTTGGGGATGTTGCAAGGTAGTCTCTGTGGATGAATATCGCTGTAAGAAGCGTGAAGCTGCTAAGCTGGTTCACCACAGTAAGGCAAAAGATAGGAAGGAGAAAGTGGAAAGGCATGAACTGGCTTTTTGGAAAGATAGAAAGTCCTTCTGGAAGTACATGAGACTCAGGAAAAATAGGGGAAACAAAGTTGTAAGTTGTGTGAAGAATGAGATTGGGGAAATGATATGGGAGCCCAATGAGTTAAGTGAGAGATGGGGTGAATACTTCTGTGAGTTATTAGATCAGGAGAGCAAAAATGATTCTGAGACAGATGCAGATGATGTCACAATAAAGGATGAAAGCACAGGAGGGATCTCAAGAGAAGAAGTGTGTAAAGCTCTAAAATCTCTTCAGAATGGTAAGACTCCAGGAGTTGATGGCATAACTGCAGAGATGTTGAAGTATGGTGGTGACTCTATAATTGACTGGTTAACTGAAATTTGCCGTTGTGCTGGGAGTTAGGAATGGTCCCTCAAGATTGGAAGGATGCATTATTGTTCCCTTGTATAAGGGAAAAGGTGATCAGACTGAATGCAAGAACTATCATGGTATTAGCCTACTGAGTGTGCCAGAGAAAGTGTTTGGTAAGGTTTTTATTGAAAAAGTACAGGGTCTTACATCATTGAAAGTGTGGGATGTTCAGAGTGGTTTTATGCTTGGTAAAGGCTGCACTAACCAGATTTTTGCATTACGCAGGATGATTGAAAAGTATCTGGCTGTTGGGAAGAAAGTTTTTACTGCCTTCATAGATTTAGAGAAAGCTTACGACCGAGTGAATAGGACACTTTTGTGGTAGGTATTGAAGGAAAATGGTGTTACTGGGAATCTACTTAATAGTGTAAAAGCCATGTATGCTGGTAGTAGAGCTTGTGTACGAGTGAATGGTGTTTTATCAAAATGGTTTTCCATTGGTGCAGGAGTTAGACAAGGTTGTGTAATGTCACCATGGCTGTTTAATATATTTTTGGACATGTGCATGCGTGAGGCCAAAATAGATAATAGTGGTTTATGTCTTGGTGATATCCGTGTGTGCAGATTGCTGTATGCTGATGACACTGTCCTGTTGGCAGAGTGCAAAAGTGAGTTGTAGAGTATGTTGACTCGGATGCACGAAGTTTGAATGAAATTCAAACTGAGTATAAATAAGGGAAAAACCAAAGTTATGGTGTTTGAGAGAGGAATGGATAGCACTGAATGTAATGTAAGTATAAATGGCACTGTGATTGACCAGGTGAGTGAGTTTGTTTATTTAGGAAGCATGTTTGACAGAGAGAACAAGTTGGATGGTGAAATCAGTAGGCGAGTGAATTCTTCTTTAAAAGTCATAGCTGCTCTGGGAGGTTTTCACAGGAATGATGGGTTCTCTAGAGAGTCCCGCATGGCTGTGTATGAAACAGTAATTGTTCCTACTCTGATGTATGGCAGTGAAGCCTGGGTACTGCAGAAGAAACATAGAAGTCGTTTGTGTGCTGGAGAAATGCGTTACTTACGTGGGGTTTGTGGCAAGACACGATCTGATTGTGTGAGGAATGAAGATGTATTGCAGTTGTGTGATGTAAAGCAAAATGTTGTTAGCAAGGTGGAGACCAATATGCTTCGGTGGTTTGACGATGCTGAAAGAATGAGTGATGAAATGCTTACTAAGAAAATATTTTCAACCCAAGTGGCAGGAAGGAAAGGCAGAGGAATTCCAAGGAAGACATGGGTGGATCAGATTCAGGAGTGTCTGCATGAGAAAAAGATTATGAGTATGAAGTATAAAAGATCTTGTGTACGGCGTGTAATGGATATCAGTGAAGCCCGAGTTGTATGTCAAGATCGCTGTAAATGGCGAAGTTTGATACGACAACAATAAGTAAAAATATCTGGAAGTTTGTATTTCTTTTTGAAGCTAACCTCTGAATCTCAGAGAACAGCTTAGTGATATGTATGTATGTATTTTGGTGAACACAGATTGCTGCATAGTCAATGGTGTGTGTTCAAAACTACTATCCATTTTCATCCGTTTCAGTTGCTCTTTTTTTATATCACTATCCAGTGGTAAGTCCATGTCAATTTCAGAATGTGTTGTTTTGAAATGTCTCTTAACATTACACTTTCTTGTCTACAGAAACATTCGTATTTCACAGAAAACCAACATATTTTCCTTTAACTTTGAAGAAATGGCCATGTTCACATTCTGCATGGAAGTGATACATTTTTATTGCTTTTGTTTGCACTAATGACTTTAGTATGAAGACAAAATATGACCGAAAAATAAAACAAATAGTTTACAGCAATAACACATAACCATAAGACATGCAAGGTATAACCTTTTGTCAGGCAATGTGTGAGACAACTGGCTCATTTTACAATTGCACACTGAGCTGGTCCTGCTTCCCCTACTCTGTTTCCACTTGGAAGACATAGACTGAGAGAGTGGGGGGGGGGGCTTGCTTTTAAACTTTCCTAAAATACAGCAGTATTTAAATAGTGTGAGAAGCTGTGATTATGCAATAACAGAAAAGTGCTGTTTCTAGATAAAAATTAGCTAATTCCAAGTTATTCCCATTCAAAAAATGCAACTTTATTTTCCCACAGTAAACTATGTATTTATCATCATTGAACTTGAAAAATCTGTTGAGGATATTCTGGAAAAGCCCTTCAATTTTTTTGAGGAAGCTGTGCAAATTTTGACATAGGAGGGAGTTTTTGAGAAAATGACCAGTGCATATGCAAAAATAGTAAGCATTCAAAATAGCAGAAAGAGAATAAAGTTGGAAAAATTAAGAGTAGAGCTGATGCTGTTTTAAAATTACATCGGATTGTGTGAGCCTTAAATGCAGTGATCAGTTTCTTTGAGGATACAGAGAACATACGTACATTGGTATATAGAGAAAAAAGACAGTTGTGTTATCGGAGATTCATTTGGAGAAATAAAAAAACTTACACATCTGGTATTTATGTTTTTAGAATGTTTGTAAGTAAAGAAAATGAAATGTTTGTAGGAATGTTCCTACACGTCTTTAAAATTAAGTCCGAGGAAACGTATTGTACACAGCAAGTAAAACTGCTTTATTGTAAAAATCTACTATTTTCCTGTTTTGAAAAGTTGGTAGCCGTAGTTTGAATGGTTTGCATAATGCTGTGTGCTACCTGATATAAATGTGTTACTCTACATATTGACGTACTCTTAAAAGAATGACAAACCCACAGATGCATATTGGTGAGAGTTAAAGATTATGTCCAGCATGATAATATGTGGAAACTATAACCACAGACATATTAGCATCCATGGGAAGTAATCAAGGAAGCATGGTTTTAAATACCTTGCAACTGGATTTGAGTTCTTATGGTGTAAAAAAATTCAATAAAGCTCTTTATGATTCCTTCAAAATCAGCTTGTATCAAATCACAACTTTCACCAAAATGGTCCATTGATTATATGTGATTCTTCCCCAACTGCACATGCACATTTTTTTTTTTTTTTTTTTTTTTTTTTTGATAAAATGTTAAAAGTTGAAATGTGTTGTGAAGATGTTTGTACAAAGGACTGTGATGCAGGGGTTTTTCACATATTCTTTCTGATTTGTTTTAATATACCAAATTTATGATATCATTTAAGGTGACTGATTGGTTTGTGATGATGCAGCTGTCATGGCGAAAATTTTAACCTCTGGTGAATTTCGGAAAGACCTGATCAATCTTTCTGTTGGTTTATCGGAGATTAATTAATGCAAAAATTTTCTCCCATGACATACGTTAGAGGAAAATTCCTGGTTGAAAGGCAGGGGAATTCGTGCGCAAAATTCGCTTGTCTTAGTCACAACCAGGAAAACAAAATTTCATGTTAAAGAAAAAAAAAAAAAAAAAGGAATATTTGATTTAACTGACTTTGGGCTTTTGAAGATAATTATTTTATCTGTTCTTTTATCGCGATAGGAAAAGGCGAGTAGGTGTGCAGCTCAGAGAATCAAAATTAATTTTAGTTTAACATCACGGAACGAGAGAAAAAGAAAATTTAAATTAGTGATTTTCTGCAAAGCAAGAATTCGCCATTTTTCGTTCCTCGTTTCCAACGTCTTGAAAAGTCGCCCAAAAGTGCAACATCTTTTCGTCTTTTGGGTAAGGAATTCAGCAACAGAATCTATTTTTAGACCTCAGGGTCAAAAGCCTGGTCCCTACGTGTGAAGGTCAGAGTGTCACCCCTGGCTTGCGTGGGAGTGAAATTCCGTTGGGAAGCTGTGAGTTGCTAGGCTGAAGTTTCGACCAATGGGAGGGGTCAGCGGTTTCAAGCACCCCAGAGTTTTATCCGTTGAGAGAGCACACTCTTGTTCTTGTCCTCTTGCTGGCCGGGAGAAAGAGAGGACAGCCGAGTCTCTCCTCGCCTTTTGGTGCGGAGAGCATTTTTTGCTGACCACCATGATTTGACATCGAGGTAAAAAAGCTTAAAGGAGCCTAGTAGTGGCGGTCTTCTAGCGTGGGGACTTGTCAGGCTCATGGATGGTTACATGAAATGAAGAAAGGACAGGACCACCGTAGGACGAGACCTCCTCGGGGCACAGCGAAAGATGATCACCGATGCACTCCTAAGCATTCTCGTGAGAGCTGATGGATAAAGAAAGGGGAACCTCCGCGCCTTTGCCGTCCATCTTCCAATGCAGCCGACCAAATTCCTACCAGGGGAGAGAGCTATGGACATCGAAAAGGACAAGGGAGAATTACTCCCTCTGAGAGGGTCCATCATCACCAGCTTCGGGATGTCTTTTGTTTTCCCTGTGTTCAGGTGAAGTGCTCGGGCACATTGTGTCCAAAAAGAAAGAGAAAGACATTATTGGAGGCGAAGAGACTATCAACAGTGACAGTGTGACGAGAAGATTTTTTTTTTATGTGAAACAAGAGTTGTTCCTGCCCAGCCCAGAAGGTAAATTCTTTCTCGATTTTTTTTGTATAATGTTGTGACCGCTGTGAAATTGTTGAACGAGTGGGTCAGCAGTGTGAAATCAAATTTATAGTTCTGCGAAAAAAAAAAGGAAGTTTTCTTTTTTTTTTTTAGGTTAGCTGGATGTGGGACAGATGTCCCCATATTGTTGTCGTTCAGTTTGCAAAATTAAGATTTATTAGTTCCTCAGGCATGAGTTCAGGAAAAAAAAAAGAGAGGGGAGTTGAAAATGTTTTCATTTATGTTTTTTTTTTTGTGTGTGTTGTCGTGTCTGGTATTGTAGCAACTTCCCAGGCCAGTAAATTTTGATGTATCAGAAAAATTTAGTTTAATGTTTGGGCACAGTAAATTTTGGTGCATTGATAATAGTTTAGTTGGGCATGTGATAATTGAAAAGCAGTGTTATTGTGATGTCGTGGGTGATAAAATAATAGTAAACATTTCTCTCTAGTCTTTTACAGCGTTGAGTTATTTTTTTGAGTGAAGATAAATTATGGGATGATTTATATTGGGATTTTGGGAACATATTATAGTGTGATGAAATTGGAAACCTAAAGTGTTGTTTGCATTCTTGGAGTGTTGAGTGTCGGAATTGAGATGGTAGGAGTATTAATTGAGGACCAGTATTTTACATGCTCCAGGTGAGTGTTAATCTCCCATTGGAAAGGGGTGATCTTAGGGCAAGCTGGGAACTTGTCCTAGGGCAGAGGGCTCTGAGTAGGGAATTTTCACCAGGATGCGATATGATGTGCAGAATAGAAGTTAAAGTATTTTTTTTGTTCTCAAGTTTAGTATTTCACAAAAAGAATGAACATCATGGGTTGAGAAGACACACTTTTGCTCACCAGTTCCAGTATTAATTGTTCTTTTCTTTGGCCTAAATTTTCTTGTTTTTACTATAAGGTTAAAAGTCTAAATGTAATTTTAATTTTCAATAAGGTGAAAATATTTAGTGGGTTATGTAAATGGTCAGTGTTATTGTCTGAAGTGGACCTGCGCATTGCCATGGTACAGAAGAATTTCCTTGCTAGTGATTTTTCCTGGGATATTTGTGGATATAGTGATTTTGGATTTCTTGGTATATAGAGATAAGTGAATTTTCCTGGGATATATGTGGATATAGAGAATAGGGATTTTTCCTGGGATGTATGTGGATATAGAGATAAGTGAATTTTCCTGGGATATATGTGGAGAGAGATAAGTGGATTTTGCTGGGATATATGTGGATATTGTGATTTAGGATTTCTTGGGATATATAGAGAGATAAGTGAATTTTCCTGGGATATATGTGGATATTGTGATTTAGGATTTCTTGGGATATATAGAGAGATAAGTGAATTTTTCCTGGGATATAGTTGTGTTGGTTCTGGGCCAGATGTGCCTGGAGTATTTAGGGTTGAAGTACGACAGGCTCTTGCAGGCGTGGTTGATCAAGGTGGGATCATGCATTGGTTCGAAAAGGGAGATCCTTGAGGACTTGGTTTTTGGGGGAAAACTTGTCTTCAACCCCCCCCCCAGTAGTTTCGCTGCTCATGGAGGTATGTACTGCCAGCGAGGGTCGGTCGGGCGTTGCTTCAAGAAATGTGGCGAGATCATGTTAGAGGGAATTCTGTACCTGATGATGATGTGTCGCACTTGAGGATTTTTTCCTTTCCTTTTGCATAGGCTGAAATTGGATTCACGACCCAATTTCACGCCTTCAGCCTGACTGGTATTTTCTTCCTGTGTTGGTTCTCAAAACCCAGGGTAGTGTCTGAACTGAGAGTGTTTGCCTCACCGCTACCTCAGTAATTCACTGCAGGTGTTAAATTTAAGTTTGTTTGGTGATTTAAAGTATCTAAATTTATTTGTTTATGATTTGCTGTAGTGCTAGGGATGTAAATTCTAAATTCTGGTTGTTGGTGTTAGTGAACTTGATATTTAGTTTGGAAATTTAGTTAATTGGTATTTTGGGCTTTTGTTTACAGTATAGAGTTATTAAGTATCTTGAGCTATTATGTGAAGTGCAGAGTGAGGTGATTTTTATGAGCAAGCTAGTGCAAGAAGATTGTTTGAATTTCTGAATTATGTTGATGTTATGAGTAGTGATAATTCTTAAGTTAGTGAGGTTTCTTTATAAGTGAAGTGGGTTCATTCAGGGTAGTTCTATAGGTTATGTAATGTTAATTAATGCTTGTGCTCAGTGTAAATTCTGTTGTGAGGATAATTTACTTGGTTTGTTTACTTTCAGATAGTGGATTTGGTTAATGTATAATTAGGGGCTCTTATTATAACTGTAAATTTAATTGAAGTTTTTGAAGCTGGTCTGGGAGATTGCGGAGTTTGCTAAGATTGTTTAGGTGCTGTAAATTTAAATCAATAAGTGTAAAATTGTAAATGTGTCATTGAGCTAACTAGGTGAGAGAGAAGAGAGTACGTTTCAAAAGAACAGAACTTGTCCACCTTGTGGAATTAAAAATAATCCAGTATCTTTTTTTTTTTTTGTGTGTAAGCTATGTGAATCATGGTATAATTTTGGATGCATGCCTAGTGTTCAAACCAACTGTGTTGAAATATGTAAAGTTGTGCTGTTCATAAGGCCAGTGGCCAAAGAGAAATAGAAAAGAAATTGAGATTCTGTTCTTATACTGCTGTGTTTTAGCAAACAACAAAAAGGAAATGCCATCTGATTGTCCACTAAATGACCTTATTAAGTTTTTAAAGAAAAATAATAAATACAGGCAGTAGCCTTTCATAAAAAGTCCAAAATTAGTGCAGTGTGAAAATTTTTGTGTGCTGTTGTCTTCCATGACTTGGTCCCATGTACCCCACCTTAGCTTGACTAAGGCTATCGATCCGAATCCTGGTTTTATAAGGTATTTCATAACTGCAATTTTTGTCCTATCCTTTTAAATTGACTTTCACCTCCTCCACAAGTTGTTATTGAACGAGTACATTTTATCCTAGGACTTATAGTGACACCTTTTCGTACACATGCAACAATATTCACTTATTTTTGCACTTTCAGGTGACTCAACTCTGCGTAAACACAAACAACGCAAACTTTCCTATAACTTCTTGTGGAATGTAAATGTTCAGATGCATTTTTGTTTAGGATGTTCATGGCCTTCTAATACTTAGAAAATATTTTTGTTTCGAAATGCATCCACCCATCTCCCAAAGTTAAATTTTAGTCGAAATTCAAAATTTCCCTTCAGATTTAATTTTGGCTACCTATTTAATAAATATATAACGTGGCTGAGATTTCTCACCATAACACAGCACTAAACATGTATGTACTTGTAATTTTGGTACTTAAAAATCTCAGTTACACTTTTTAAGATTAACTTTAAAAACTATTGAAAATCCCTTGTATTTTAAATGCCAGTGCAAATATATACTCATGTTTTATGCTCAAGATAAGAGTCTTACATATGCTTATTCAAAAGGTTTTTGGTGTAATCTTTTGTTTAGTCCCAACTTTACCAGTGTTCAACCAATTCTAGCATAAATATTCATCCAAAGTGATTAATACTTGTTCAAATAATCACACAATAAAGTTTCATTTGGGAATGCTGACATCTGCAAAAATAAATATTTTATAGTGGCATAATTCTCCTAACTCTGGAGGCATTTTTAAAGCAGCTGAACTCTGGTTGTTCTGTTTGCTTGATAAATGAGGATGTGTTCCTTTGCTCCCAGGTTCTCAGATACCAAATGCTTTTTTAGAAGACATGTTGTGGTACCTTCTGTTTTGTTAGAACAAAAGTATATATTTTGAAACTGAAATTGTACTTTGGTGTTTTGAAGCTCTGTTTTTTTTTTTGTTTTTTTTTTCCATTTAGAATCAGTAATGTGAATTATGATAATTGCAGCAGTAATCCTTTGTTTTTATAATCATGATGGCCTCTCTGATGTGGTCCAGGCATGTTGAGAAAATACATAATGAGTACTAACTATGGGAATTAATCAGCCTGCATAATTGGGAAGAAAATTAAAGGACATCTGTGAAAATCATGGGAGAAATAACAATTGTATCTTCATAACTTCACACGTAGAGTTCATTTCCAATGTCATATTAGGAATAATTCTCCATGAATCTCTTTAGTACTTATATGTAATAGACTGTATGCACTGTGCTGTCCAGAGAATAGTCTGTTCTGTTTTTACAACTTCTGGGATCCCTTTCCACTCATCATCCTCTAATTAAAGTGCAGAAAGATGATATCAAGGAAGAAACATCCCTTTCAGTGTGAACTTTCTGAAACTATATTGCTGATACCACTTACAATTCAGATCACTTTTTCACCTCTCAGTGTCTTGATAGTTTGGAATATGTATGTAGAATTATTTTCATTCTCTGCCTCTTTATTTACATCTCTAAAGTTGATATGCTCAATATCTTCATCAGATTCACCACAACTCTTCGTATGTTAAACAAACTAAAGTTAATTAAACCAGCACATATGTTACAAAGAAGATCATGTTTTGATTTACTGTAATCTAGACCACTAATACTACATATGACCTCTCTCTCTCTCTCTCTCTCTCTCTCTCTCTCTCTCTCTCTCTCTCTCTCTCTCTCTCTCTCTCTCTCTCTCTCTCTCTCTCTCTCTCTCTCTCTCTCTCTCTCTCTCTCTCTCTCTCTCTCTCTCTCTCTCTCTCTCTCTCTCTCTCTCTCTCTCTCTCTCTCTCTCTCTCTCTCTCTCTCTCTCTCTCTCTCTCTCTCTCTCTCTCTCTCTCTCTCTCTCTCTCTCTCTCTCTCTCTCTCTCTCTCAAAATAAAAAATAATAAATCCTATACATTTATATAATAAAACACATAAGAGATAAAATTAAGGAATGTGTCACTTTTATTGCACGAACAACTTAATGTATAGGTAAAACCATTCAGTCAGTGAGCTGCTTTCTTCAAGACTCAATTCTATATACCTTATGCATATACATGTATTCTGCAGTTTTTATTACAAGATTCCTCATATGTGTTTCAGCATTGCTTTGGTGAATAATGTTTTTGCATGTATGCATACTTGTGATATGTTTGTTGTATTAATAATTTGTCTGTTAATGTGGAAATTTGAAGCAGTGAATTTGTATTCCTATATCATGTGGTTAACCTCTTGTCATATTTTACAGGTCGTATTGTATGAGCACTATATATTATCACGATACAAGCCCACTGTGCTCTACCTTGGTGAGGGTCCAATTCGAAACATTCAGTGGAGAGAGAGATTTGTGGCATGGGCGAGTGACAAGGTAATTATTCTGAGAGAAAAATGCTCTTCTCATGTGTGTGCTCTCACACAAACAATTTCTCTTTCTTTTACTAACTTACACTATGTAGACAAAAAGTTTTCAGACACCTAGGTTTAATGGAAACAACATGCATATATTTGGCACAGTCACTCAGTTTGTGTGGCCTCCCCACAGCACAGCTTCACTGCCGTGGCACCATCTGCTTTCCATTGATAAAGATTATCAGTGACAGTGGATTTAGGGAATCCTAGAAGAGCAGTGCTATGCACTGACTTCTTACTCAAGTGGCATCTAACCACCATGCCACTTCTGAAGGCTGTCAGTTTAGCTCCACATGTCATAGTCACTTCCACTGTGGTCAAATAGGTGTTCTAATGTTCCACTTTATATACAACTCCCAACACAGGACCAACCTTGTGCGTGCACATCTGTTTCTGCAAATGCACATTTATTTGCATATGTGAAGGTGTCCAAATGCTTTTGTCTACATCATCATCGTCAACCATTATCAATCCACTGCTGGACGAATGTCTCCCCAAGTTTCCTCCACAACGGTCTGTCTTGTGCCAGTTTCCTCCATGTCACTCCCGCATACTTTCAAATTTCATCCACCCATCTCCCATGTGGTCTTCTTCTGGGTGTTTTCCTGTCCCTTGGAATCCAATCTAAAATTTTGGCTGTCCATCGATGGTCTGTCTTTCTGGCAGTATGTCCAGCCCATTGCCATTTCAGGGATTTAACTCTGATCATGATGTCTTCCACTCTTATCATTTTTCTGATCCACGAGATCCTCTTCTTATCTCTCCTGGTTACACCAAGCATGCACCTCTGCATGTTTCTTTGAGTTGTCTGCAGCCTTTGCATGTCTCTTTTAGTTAAGGTCCACGTCTCTGCACCATACGTAAGCACTGGAAGGATGCATTGATCAAACACTTTTCTTTTAAGACATAATGGCATATTGCTCTTGAAAATTATGCTGTTTCTTCCAAAAGCTCTCCAGGTATGTTTTCAGGGTGCGCACGCGTGCTTGAAAACCTGGAAAGTCCTGGAAAATCATGATTACGTTTTCAAGGCCTGGAATATCCTGGAAAAACAGTATTTTTTTTAATGCTGTCTTGAAAAGCCTTGAAATTTGAAATTAGTGCTTAAAAAAATGCCCTTTTAGGAAATCGTGTTACTGACTGTTACCCCTTAATTTTTTTTAAGTTCCTCTCCTCTGTTCTCAAAGAAACCGCCGGCTACAGTGGTGTTTCGGATGTGCCCAAATCCTAATTTGGCTGGGGGGGGGGCACTACTTCCAGTGCAATAAAATTGGATGATTACTAGCAGGTCTGTTAGGGAAGGGGAGCTTGATGCATTCTCTAGCCCTGAGCTTGATGTCCGTCCGACAACTACTGAGAACAACAGAAGGGGAAAGAAGAGACATTTAGCATTTGCAAGGGGTCGCGTGTTTACCAAGTCAGCTGGCATCCACCAGTGAAGAGTATGCCTGAACAACACATTCATCTGCTCCTTGTTTATTGCATTAAGACGCTTGCTTCCGGCCCACCCCTCAAGAGACTTCGGCTACTTATGATAAAAAATAAGAAAACTATCTTTGCGAATTTTTCACAAAAGTGGCTGAAATTTTTACGTTTACTATAATTGGATTACAGAAGCTCACTCCCAAAATTCCATTTGAATCGGTTTAAAACTTAAAAAGTTAGCATTGGAAATTTTTATTATGTGTGCCTCTTTAGACAGTGAGCCTTGAGCAGAAAGTGTGTTACCATAGCAACGGTTGATTGACAGCTGGGAGCGCTGATCCGAAGCCCTTGGTTGGGAAGAAAGCAAACACCTGTTTATCACTTCCACGGCTCAAAAGGACTAAGATATTTTCAGAAATCCATTTTCCGGAATTTTGAAAATAACACAGTAAAATTTTTACAGTGGTTAAAATACATCACAATAAAGTTCTAGTGCAAATTTCGCCGAATTCCGTTTGAAACTTTAGCAGATGCAAAAAATAAAAAAAAAAAAAAAATCTTCCGTTGCAAAATCGGATTCAAAAAAGAAACGGCAATTATAAATTACGGGAAAAGCAAGCAAATTATTTTTTTTTTTAGATGCCATGGTTTATTTAAACAGAGTGATCCTTAAATTTTGTTTCTGTGATGATATGGACTCTATTTTAATTACAAACATACATTTTTATTCAGATGTCTGAGTTACTGTTTTAATAAAAAAATCTATAATTAAAAAGTTTTCAATGGATTTAGGCGAAATTCAGCAGATAAACGTATTTTAGTAAATTGCAACGTTATGACGTAAATTTGGTCATTTTGTCGAAAATTGGGCAGCATTTTTTTTTTTTTTTTTTATGTTTTCTCCTATAGTTAGGGTGAAGGAGGAAGACACTTCAGTGAGCTGCAGGTGGTGATTTATGGCGATGTGCCAAATGAAAAGAAGCCGTTCCATCAGGACATTCCAGAGGTTGAGTGTGCGTGGACGCGTGCTCCTGCTGTTTGAACTTAATCGGAATGTTTTCGGGAGGGGGAGAAATATCCGTTTCAGCTTTACAGCTTTCAGGCTCCTTTTTTTTTTCTTGGTAATAAATAAAACCATAGTTGCTGCATTCACCATTGATCCATATTCGCATTTCTTGAATATAAACAGCAGACAATCTGAATCTGCCCTCACTTTATTTTATAATAATTTCAGTTGTTATCAATAATAGTCTGATTACATGGAAGATAGTGCAGAATAGTGATGCAGCTAAAATGACTGATTGAATTAATCATTTTCTGATTGAGGGAAAGGATTTTCTGAATAGCCTTGTGGTAATTGCATCATGATTCAATTTAGCATTATTGGGTAATTCGCCAATTAAAAACATTAAAAAGAAATGTAATGGGTAAAAAAGCACACTCATCCATTTGCATCTTTCATCATTTTTATTACATAAAACTGAAATTGCTTTTAAAAACTAATTTGAGCATGATACTGTAAAGCGTAGTAATCATCCTGGAATTTTTTGTATATGGCCTGGAAAAGGCCTGGAAAGTCCTTGAATTTTTTTCCCCCAAAAAGAGTACGAACCCTGTGTTTTGTATGTCGATTAATTTCTTCATCAATGTGACCCTCACTTGATATCTGCTGTCCAAGATAAACGTACGTGTCTGTTATCTGCAGCTTTTCTCCATCAATCGATAAATCTTCATTTCTTGTAAAAGCATTGAACATCACTTTTGTCTTCTGAAAGTTCATTTTTAATCCCACTTCTTTACTCTTGTCAGCAAGTTCCAAGATCATACTCTGCAGCTCTGATGGGGTAGTTGCAAAAATGACTACATCATCAGTAAAGCGAAGGTGAGTTAGATAATCTCCATTAATCTTTATCCCTTTGTTTTCCCAGTTCAGTGACTGAAAGACATTTTCCAATGTGGCATTAAAGAGCTTGGGAGATATGGTGTCACCTTGTCTCACTCCCTTTCCAATTGTTATGTCTGTTGTATTTTCAAACAGCCGAATCTTTGCATTTTCATAGATGTTATTAATAATATCAATGTATGCATCTTCAAAACCGCAGGATTTCAGAGCCATTGTAACTGCTGATGGTTTCACCGAATCAAAGGCCTTTTCATAATCGATAAAAGCCATGCACAATGGAAGTTCATATTCCCTCGCTCTTTCAATTAGTTCTCTCAGTACGTGGATATGATCTATAGTGTTGTAGCCACTCCTAAATCCAGCTTGTTCTCTCGGTTGAGCCATGTCCAGTGTTACCTTCAAGCAGTGTGAAAGAACTTTAGTGAAGATTTTATAAACCACTGATAGGAGGCTGATAGGTCTGTAGTTCCTGAGATCCTCAATGTCACCTTTTTTATGTAGCAGGATCATTGTAGCGTTGTTCCAATCTTCAGGAATCTTCCCTTCATTAAGGCATCGAGTGAAAATTTGGGCGAGTACTGTTTAGATTTCTCCACTTGCTTCTTGTATGATGTCTACAGTAATTCCATCCTCTCCTGGAGCTTTCCTCCACTTCATGTTCTTGATTCCTTGTGCAATTTCTGCTGGGAGGACTGGAAGAACTCTGGTACTGGTACCTTTCATGATTTCTGGAGTACATGTATCATCCCTTTCATATAATTTGGAGTAGAAATCTTTCACTCTTGTCAAAATTTCGCCTCTATTTCTTGTCACAGAACCATCTTCTTTTCTCAGTGCCATAATCTGTTTCCTGCCCTTACTGAGATGTCCCTTTGCTATCTTTAGGCTTTGGTTGTTTTCAATTGCTTTCCTCACTAGTTCACAGTTGAATTTCCTTACGTCTTTAGTGATACTTTTTCGTACTGTCTTGCATGTCTCTATATATTCCACTTTGGAAGTCACTTCTTTAGTTGTCCTCATCTCTCATCTTTTTTGCATCAACATTTTGGTTTTTCCTGATAATTTGTTTACATGCAACTTGTTCTTAGACCCAGCTAATTTTGTTGCTGTTTTCATAAGAGCTTTGGTTACTTTTCTGTTAACTTCAGAAATATCCACTTCTTCCGATGTTAGGCCTTCTAAAGCGGAGAATCTGTTCTTTAGTTCCAACTTGAAGGTATTATGGTGTTTTTTAAGGTTGGTTATGTCAAATATTTTGTTTGTCTTATGAGCTTGCCACGTTCGAGTTTAGTGTTAAGGTGCGTCTTACATCTCACCGATCTATGGTCACTACCTGTGTTGAACTTGTTTAGCACACTGCAGTCTTCTATGACGAATTTTTTGTTACACATAATAAAATTAATTTCACTTGTCGTCCCATTTGGATGCCCCCATGTCCATTTCTTGTGTGGCTTTTTCTTGAAAAAGGAGTTCATGATTAAAAAACCTTCTGCCTCTGCAAACTCTACGAGAGTATTTCCACGCTGGTTTCTGTTGCAGTGACCAAATTTACCTACTGAAGTTTCATTCTGTTGCCGTTGCCCTATTTTTGCATTGAAATCTCCCATAATTATCTTCAAGTGCTGCTTGCCTTTATTATTTAGATGACAAATTTCCTCATAGTTGCGTGTGAGAGAATTCTCTGGATTCGTTTGAATTTAGAGAATTGTAATTGTTGTAGTGTATGCTCCTTGTGACTCGGAACCTTCTGATAAGAAAGAAGCTAAAAGCTGTTTTGAGCCAGTTTGGTGCTAAAGAAAAAGTTATAATAGCAGGGGATTTCAATGCTAGAGTTGGTGTGCAGAATGAAATTTCTGACAATGTTCTGGGTAAGTTTAATGATCCTTGTGTGAATGATAATGGTGAAAGATTAATTGAACTCTGCATTGAGAATGGTTTGTGTGTATCTAATACACTTTTCAACCACAAGTATATCCACACATATACTTGGGAAAATCGTACTCTTGGTCAAAAGAGTGTGATAGATTTTGTTGTCTACAATCAGCGTTTGAAACACTTAGTTGTTGACACCCGTGTGATTAGAGGTGCGGATGTTGGTTCTGATCATTACTTGGTAGTGTCACGAGTGAAACCTAATGTTGGTTGGAGGAAAAGGAATAGGAAGAGACCTAGGATAGAAAAAATAAAGGTTGATAGGCTCCTTGAAGATCATCAGCGGTATTCTGACTTACTCAGAGAACGACTGAAGGATCTGAAGTCTGGTGAGAGGGATGTAGAAAAGAAGTGGGAATGTTTTAAGAACTGTATTGTCACTGCTGCTAAAGAGGTCTGTGGCACCACAATAGTGGGTAACAATAGAGGTGATGCTTGGTGGAATAGTGAGATTGAAGAGGCAGTAAAAAAAAAAGAAGGAAGCCTATTTGGGGATGTTGCAAGGTAGAGTCTCTGTGGATGAATATCGCTGTAAGAAGCGTGAAGCTGCTAAGCTGGTTCGCCACAGTAAGGCAAAAGATAGGAAGGAGAAAGTGGAAAGGCATGAACTGGCTTTTTGGAAAAATAGAAAGTCCTTCTGGAAGTACATGAGACTCAGGAAAAATAGGGGAAACAAAGTTGTAAGTTTTGTGAAGAATGAGATTGGGGGAATGATATGGGAGCCCAATGAGTTAAGTGACAGATGGGGTGAATACTTCTGTGAGTTATTAGATCAGGAAAGCAAAAATGATTCTGAGACAGACACAGATGATGTCACAATAAGGGATGAAAGCACAGGAGGGATCTCAAGAGAAGAAGTGTGTAAAGCTCTAAAATCTCTTTAGAATGGTAAGGCTCCAGGAGTTGATGGCATAACTGCAGAGATGTTGAAATATGGTGGTGACTCTATAATTGACTGGTTAACTGAAATTTGCCAGTTGTGCTGGGAGTTAGGAATGGTCCCTCAAGATTGGAAGGATGCTATTATTGTTCCCTTGTATAAGGGAAAAGGTGATCAGACTGAATGCAAGAACTATCGTGGTATTAGCCTACTGAGTGTGCCAGGGAAAGTGTTTGGTAAGGTTGTTATTGAAAAAGTACGGGGTCTTACATCATTGAAAGTGTGGGATGTTCAGAGTGGTTTTATGCCTGGTAAAGGCTGCACTAACCAGATTTTTGCATTACGCATGGTGATTGAAAAGTATCTGGCTGTTGGGAAGAAAGTTTTTACTGCCTCCATAGATTTAGAGAAAGCTTACGACCAAGTGAATAGGACACTTTTGTGGAAGGTATTGAAGGAATATGGTGTTACTGGGAATCTACTTAATAGTGTAAAAGCCATGTATGCTGGTAGTAGAGCTAGTGTACGAGTGAATGGTGTTTTATCAAAATGGTTTTCCATTGGTGCAGGAGTTAGACAAGGTTGTGTAATGTCACCATGGATGTTTAATATATTTATGGACGCATGCATGTGTGATGCCAAAATAGATAATAGTGGTTTATGTCTTGGTGATATCCGTGTGTGCAGATTGCTGTATGCTGATGACACTGTCCAGTTGGGAGAGAGCAAAAGTGTGTTGCAGAGTATGTTGACTCGGATGCACGAAGTTTGCATGAAATTCAAACTGAGTATAATTAAGGGAAAAACCAAAGTTATGGTGTTTTAGAGAGGAACTGGTAGCACTGAATGTAATGTAAGTATAAATGGCACTGTGATTGACCAGGTGAGTGAGTTTGTGTATTTAGGAAGCATGTTTGACAGAGAGAACAAGTTAGATGGTGAAATCAGTAGGCGAGTGAATTCTTCTTTGAAAGTCATAGCTGCTCTGGGGGTTTTTCACGGGAATGATGGGTTCTCTAGAGAGTCCCGTATATATAGGCCGCCCCGGTGGCGCAGTGGTCTAAGGCGTTGGCCTCTGATCATTCGTCCGTAAGGGGTCCGGGTTCGAATCCCGGTCAGGCATGGATGTTGTGTTTGTCTTACGGCACTGGCTCTCTCCGTTCCCTGGAACCAGTGACCCTAAATTAGGGACGGGCGACTGCTTATAGCCCATTGAGTTGCTCACGGCGGTCGTTAAACCTCCAATCAAAAAAAAAAAAAAAAAAAAAAAGAGTCCCGTATGGCTGTGTATGAAAGAGTAATTGTTCCTACTCTGATGTATGGCAGTGAAACCTGGGTACTGCAGAAGAAACATAGAAGTCGTTTGTGTGCTGGAGAAATGCGTTACTTACGTGGGGTTTGTGGCAAGACACGATCTGATTGTGTGACGAATTTAGATGTATTGCAGTTGTGTGATGTGAAACAAAATGTTGTTAGCAAGGTGGAGACCAATATGCTTTGGTGGTTTGGCCATGTTGAAAGAATGAGTGATGAAATGCTAAGTTACTAAGAAAATCTTTTCAGCCCAAGTGGCAGGAAGGAAAGGCAGATGAAGGCCAAGGAAGACATGGGTGGATCAGATTCAGGAGTGTCTGCATGAGAAAAAGATTATGAGTATGAAGTATAAAAGATCTTGTGTACGGCGTGAAATGGATATCAGTGAAGCACAAGTTGTATGTCAAGATCGCTGTAAATGGAGAAGTGTGATACGACAACAATAAGTAAAAATATCTGGAAGTTTGTATTTCTTTTTGGAGCTAACCTCTGAATCTCAGAGAACAGCTTAGTGATATGTATGTATGTATGTACAATTTCCTCATAAAATTCTTCAATTTCTTCTTCAGGATGACTTGTGGTGGGTGCATAAATTTGACTAATCTGAGCCTGGTATCTTCTCGAGAGTTGGATAACGAGTCGTGCAGCTCTGTCAGAGGAACTTTCAACTTCTACAACTTTATCCTTCAGTTTCTTGTTTATTATAAATCCAACACCACTAGTTCTGCCAGTATCTGTCGCACGATAGTAGAAGGGATGTCCCCTTTTCAGTTCAATGAGATCTCCTTTTCTCCTTACCTCACTTAGCCCGACGATGTCCCACTTGATCATTTGTAGTTCCTCTTCCAATTCAAGAAGGCCGCCCCGGTGGCGCAGTGGTCTAAGGCGCTGGCCTCTGATCATTCGTCCGTAAGGGGTCCGGGTTCGAATCCCGGTGAGGCATGGATGTTGTGTTTGTCTTACGGCACTGGCTCTCTCCCTTCCCTGGAACCAGTGACCCTAAATTAGGGACGGGCGACTGCTTATAGCCCATTGAGTTGCTCACGGTGGTCGTTAAACCTCCAATCAAACAAACAAACAAACAATTCAAGAAGCCTTGAATCAGAAGATAGGGAGCGTCCATTATACGTAGCCAAGGTCAGCATCAGATGGCAGCCTAGTCCGGTCCTCTGGTGATTCTTAGCACCCTCTGCCTTCATGTCGCACTGGCCGCTGCCTTGGCCAGGTACATTCCAACTGCCGGAGACTGAGGGCCATGATTTAAGTTGTGGAGTCATTTGGGAGGGGTTTGGCCATAACTCACCCCGCTGGCCAAGCAGGTTGGTAAGTGTGGGATAGTTATACCGCTATTGGCGGTCGTCAGAGCCCCTTTAGTGGGAACAGGATGCACCACGAGAAGGCGGGGTTGACATTTGTCAAGGAGAGGCTCTGATGTTACGCATCACCTGACCTTACATCCCTTTGTCTACATAGTGTATTTAAAACAAGGTACAAGATAAATTCTAAAACTTTGAGACCTGATGCAGTTGCAGCACTTAGAAGTAGCCAAAATTGTACCTCCAATCATCTTGAGTGTGTTAGGTATGAAACTGATCATCTAAACATTTTAAGCTTGCTATAGAAATCATGGCAGTTTTTTCTTGAAAGTCTTTTTGGAGCAGAAAAAAAAATGAATCAGCAATTTTCTTTTACTGCAACATTGGAAAAACTTCACTGCAAAGTTCATAAAATAAAATGACCATAATTTTAGGGCATGGCATAAGAACTGTGCTGCATTGACACTGCATCAGCATAAGAGCTGCAGCTGACAAAAATCACAACAAATTTGTTGTAAGAGCCTCACCCTAAAATTTTGTAATTCTTAGCCATCAATAAGAGCTTTGACAAACCACATCATAACACATTTGAACACTATCTGAACTTTTTTCTTGTCATTTTGAAAGTCATTTATTCATAATATCATTATCTTTAAATTAATTTTGGTAATTTAGTGAGATAATATAAATGTAAAATAGATGATGGAATTAAAAAACCCAAATGTTCTTTCCTGTGTTACCTTATTTATTTGCAGTTAGTAGTTGTTCTTAAAGGTTGATATGAACAATGAATTCCAGCTTGTAAATACAGTTTTTATGTTATGAATTACTTGTGTTATTTTTAATTGAAAGAAACTCATTTGTGCTATCCTGAACAAAACTAAAGTGAGACATTTCAAATAGCTATTTCTTATAAAAAAAATTCACAAAAAAAGTATAAGAAAATAGATGAATGTGTGTGAAGCAGAAACATGATGGAAAAAAGCAATAAAAATAAATCCTGTTTTTAATTTCAGATACTTTTGCTTCTTGTGTGAAAACCACTTATATAATTTTTGATAACAGTATTAACCCTGGTTTGGGGAACAACACTAAATTCTAAGAAGTGTTCTAGGTTGTGACATGACAGAAATGTGAGATTACTGCTACAAAATACTGTTATTCATATTTTGCTTTAAAGTTACTGCTGACCACATATATGAGAAATGTCCCCCAACTCTATTGTTAATGGTAGGGGGGGGCAGAAAAGAGAATAACCCAAGAGTTGGTAATGCCATGTGTTGGTTGACTTGTGTTTGTTTGACCTTATATGGTTCATTTCCTTTTCTATGCTACTGTTTTTATACCAGCATTTATTTGGTTATTACCCTTTTATCCTAATGTACAACCTGCCACTCCCCAAGGAGAAAAGCAGGCAAGAGAAAAGACAAAGGCACAAAAACCATGGCATACAAATGTAAGGCATATGCAGCTGCAAAGTTCATTCACCAAGGAGCCGACTCTGGTGAGTCTACATTTCTGTGAGCTGCTATCATAAAATAGAAATTCTGATATTACTCTTTATTTCTTTAAATACTTTTGTAGGCAATAATTAAGGTACATTATGAGTTGCATTCAAGATCTGATAAAATGTTTCTTTCTCATTAATATCAGGGGAAGTGATATAGCATTAAATTTCAGTATATTTTGCTATGTTGTAAAACTTTTGCTCGGTGCAGTTTTGTAAGAGAAGTGGAAAAGACAAGTTACTGGAAAATATATATATATACAGTGGTGGAAATAGGCCGGAACGCCGATCCGGGAGCGAAACCCCGCGTTCCGGAAGCATTCCGGCGTTCCGTTATCGACACCAAAAAAAGGAAACATTTAATTTTCATAAAACATTTCGTAATGCATTATACATTTCAATTAATGACACCATCTTGTATTAATTGTTCGTCGTTTCAAATTTATTTTTTTATTTTCCTCTAATAAAGCTCACTTGCATTCAAGATCTGATAAAATGTTTCTTTCTCATTAATATCAGGGGAAGTGATATAGCATTAAATTTCAGTATATTTTGCTATGTTGTAAAACTTTTGCTCGGTGCAGTTTTGTAAGAGAAGTGGAAAAGACAAGTTACTGGAAAATATATATATATACAGTGGTGGAAATAGGCCGGAACGCCGATCCGGGAGCGAAACCCCGCGTTCCGGAAGCATTCCGGCGTTCCGTTATCGACACCAAAAAAAAGGGAACATTTAATTTTCATAAAACATTTCGTAATGCATTATACATTTCAATTAATGACACCATCTTGTATTAATTGTTCGTCGTTTCAAATTTATTTTTTTATTTTCCTCTAATAAAGCTCACTCGTCATTTGTGTAGGTACTACCGGAGTTGTAGCTGTAGTTCTCAAAATATTTTCTCTTCGCCGTCTGGCGTCTTCCTTCGTGATTTCCCGCCATGGTGACAACTGCAACGCCGCTTATTTCCACGATGAGTGCGAAGTGTTTGCGTGCGAACGAAGGTCATGACAGGAGCTGATTGCTCGATGACCTTGCAACCTCTCTCCGCTCTTGGCATAAAATGACTTCGCAGTCCTGTAACCTGGCAATGAGCTTAATTACTACATTCTACACATGCTGTCACTTCAACTCCAGCTCCTGTCGTGGTAAGACGTGACTTTTTGACTGATATTGTAGTCGTTGTTGTAAGTTTTAATTTGTTCTTGTGTGAGAAAAGAAAACAACTGAAAATAATGAAAAGAACACTAACACAGATCTTTGGGAAAAAAGATGAGTCAAAAGGAAAAAAAACAGAACTCGGGAATTTCGACAACCCCCCCCCTCCCCGTTCAAACTCGGACACCATGGGAAGTATCACCAAGAAAATCGCCGAAAAGACAACATTCAAAGGAAATCACTGCATCAGGAAGGTTATTAGACGAATCTGAATCTCTGCAAAGCTCAACAAATGGTAAACCCGAGTGTTGGACTGAGGATCAAAGTAAGTATTTTTTGAAAGAGTACTCTTGGCTTGTTTTTAAAAAATGGGTGTTTAGGATGGGCCGTCAGTAAAACCGCCGGGAATATGAACGTTTCAGAATTTTTAACTGGCGCAAGGTGTTCTAAGGAGTGGATAGATTGCAAAAGTTAGATCTACGGCTGACAATAAGAAGAAGCAAAATACGGCTCTAAGGAAAAAAGTAAAGGAACACAGAGAAAGTCACGCTCATAAAGAAGCTTCTAAAATGAACGCAAAACGTTCTGAAGGCGTCTTTGAAAATATTGTTGAAAAAATAAATAAAAACAAAGTGGACAATACGTACAGAATATTCAATACCGCATATTTCATTGCGAAAAACAATAGACTTTTGCCGATTTTCCTGGTTTGATTGATCTTCAAAAGAAAAACGGCACTGAGATGGGGAGAATATTGCAGTCTAGGAAGACATGTACGGATATTTGCCATTCTGTAGGAAATGACATGCGTAAAAAGCTCTGTGAAGAAATCGTCTCCCAAAATATAAAATTCGGTATCTTGGTTGATGAGTGTACAACTGTAAGCTGACTCTCAGTACTCATAACCTGCATAAGAATGTCCATAGATCCGGATGATATAAATGCCCAAACTCTATTTTTTGACTTGGTTGAATTACAAGATTTGAAAGCAACAGCAATAACTGAATCAATTATGAACTGCTTGGTGAAGTACTTTCCAATAGAGCTTATTAAAAATAATCTGTTATCTTTCACTTCCGACGGAGCTGCAAACTTCGCAGGTTCCATATCTGGTGTGGCTCAACAGCTTAAAAAAATTATCGAACTTATTATATGGCACTGTGCAAATTATAAGTTAGAACGTGCTGTTGGGGACGTAATTAAAGAGGTTTACGGCATACAGAGTTTTAAATCGTTTTGCAATAAATTATACTCTTTGCATCACGCTTCACCAAAGAACGCTCGCGAGTTGCATCACTGTGCTGAAGAAATTGCAGTTCTGTTTTCTTCAATCGGGAGAGTTCTTGGAACACGATGGGTCGCATCTAGTGAGCGAACAGTATCTGCTGTCTGGAATATGTTTCCAGCCTTGGCTTTGCATTTTAAAGCTGCATCTGCTGTCTGGAATATGTTTCCAGCCTTGGCTTTGTATTTTAAAGCTGCATCTGCTGATGCTTCAAGGGATAGTAAAGAAAGAAACATGTTTTCTGGCTTACTGAAAAGACTTATGAGCATATGCTTCCTGGAAAATATGGCACTAATGAAAACCGCCTTAAAGGAACTTAGTTAATTGTCACTGCGTCTTCAAAGAAATTCTGTATCATTACCATAAGCACATTCGCATATTTCCCTTCAGTGAAAGTTTTCCAAGGTTTAGCTGATGGTGGTTTTGACGAGTGTTATTTAGTAGCATCAGATGCCGTAAAAAATATGATGTTCAAAGGGGTGGACTTACATTCAAGGGGATATAAATCTGACGGGAAAATAAACAGTGTTCAGTTTTTTCGGAGTGTTGCCAACAATTTATCTGCCAGATTATTCAGCAGCAAGGACATTTTAAAACAACTTCAGGTTTTGTGTCCGTCTTTTCGGCCGACTGACATAGATATTTTATATGGAGAAGGAGAGGTTCTAAGTTTATGCCGAATATTCGGATTGGAGGAAGAAAGGAAAATCATTGAAGAGTTCAGACATTTCAAGGAAACCGAAAAAGTTTCACATCATTTAAAAGTCTTATTAAAATCTGTTGCTACGGTTGCTATATCAACAGCTGAGTGTGAAAGAGGTTTTAGTACCATGAATTTGACAATAACTGATTTAAGAAATGCTTTAAACGTTACACACGTCAGCAACCTCATGTTCATAAAAATAAACGGACCTCCTTCAAAGATCTTCAATCCCGAGCCGTACGTACGGAAATGGTTGAGTGACGGAAGGAGAAATGCAGATTTTTTGGCTTGCAGAGAACGTGAAGAAAAGATGCAAGAAGACTTAGTGAAACAAAAACTTTGGAGATTATTTTAGGAAATGATTTTTTTCAAATCGAAGTTATAATAGATATTGCAGCTAAATAAATGGATATTTCAGACAAACCCGAATTTCTTTACTTTGCCACCCACATATACAGTAGTTACTTACATATCTCTGCCTCAAATATGAGCTGATATTTTTTCTCCGATGTTTGTTATTTGAGGACACCTCCAAAAAGGGTGATACCTTTAATTGCACCGGCACACATTTGCGTGGTCTTTCTCATAAGAAACATACTTCTGAATAAAGAAAACAGCTCTGCATACATACATACATATCACTAAGCTGTTCTCTGAGATTCAGAGGTTAGCTTCAAAAAGAAATACAAACTTCCAGATATTTTTACTTATTGTTGTCGTATCAAACTTCGCCATTTAGAGCGATCTTGACATACAACTCGTGCTTCACTGATATCCATTACACGCCGTACACAAGATCTTTTATACTTCATACTCATAATCTTTTTCTCATGCAGACACTCCTGAATCTGATCCACCCATGTCTTCCTTGGCCTTCCTCTGCCTTTCCTTCCTGCCTTATTGGGCTGAAAAGATTTTCTTAGTAAGCATTCCATCACTCATTCTTTCAACATGGCCAAACCACCAAAGCATATTGGTCTCCACCTTGCTAACAACATTTTGCTTTACATCACACAACTGCAATACATCTTCATTCCTCACACAATCAGATCGTGTCTTGCCACAAACCCCATGTAAGTAACGCATTTCTCCAGCACACAAACGACTTCTATGTTTCTTCTGCAGTACCCAGGTTTCACTGCCATACATCAGAGTAGGAACAATTACTCTTTCATACACAGCCATGCGGGACTCTCTAGAGAACCCATCATTCCTGTGAAAACCTCCCAGAGCAGCTATTACTTTCAAAGAAGAATTCACTCGCCTACTGATTTCACCATCCAACTTGTTCTCTCTGTCAAACATGCTTCCTAAATACACAAACTCACTCACCTGGTCAATCACAGTGCTATCCATTCCTCTCTCAAACACCATAACTTTGGTTTTTCCCTTATTTATACTCAGTTTGAATTTCATGCAAACTTTGTGCATCCGAGTCAACATACTCTGCAACTATATTTTGCTCTCTGCCAACAGGACAGTGTCATCAGCATACAGCAATCTGCACACACGGATATCACCAAGACATAAACCACTATTTTCTATTTTGGCCTCACACATGCATGCGTCCATAAATATATTAAACAGCCATGGTGACATTACACAACCTTGTCTAACTCCTGCACCAATGGCAAACCATTTTGATAAAACACCATTCACTCGCACACAAGCTCTACTACCAGCATACATGGCTTTTACACTATTAAGTAGATTCCCAGTAACACCATATTCATTCAATACCTTCCACAAGAGTGTCCTATTGACTCGGTCGTAAGCTTTCTCTAAATCTATGGAGGCAGTAAAAACTTTCTTCCCAACAGCCAAACACTTTTCAATCACCATGCGTAATGCAAAAATCTGGTTAGTGCAGCCTTTACCAGGCATAAAACCACTCTGAACATCCCACACTTTCTCTGATGTAAGACCCGTACTTTTTCAATAACAACCTTACCAAACACTTTCCCTGACACACTCAGTAGGCTAATACCACGATAGTTCTTGCATTCAGTCTGATCACCTTTTCCCTTATGCAAGGGAACAATGATAGCATCCTTCCAATCCCGAGGGACCATTCCTAACTCCCAGCACAATTGGCAAATTTCAGTTAACCAGTCAATTATAGAGTCACCACCATACTTCAACATCTCTGCAGTTATGCCATCAACTCCTGGAGCCTTACCATTCTGAAGAGATTTTAGAGCTTTACACACTTTTTCTCTTGAGATCCCTCCTGTGCTTTCATCCCTCATTGTGACATCATCTGCATCTGTCTCAGAATCATTTTTGCTCTCCTGATCTAATAACTCACAGAAGTATTTACCCCATCTGTCACTTAACTCATTGGGCTCCCATATCATTTCCCCAATCTCATTCTTCACACAACTTACAACTTTGTTTCCCCTATTTTTCCTGAGTCTCATGTACTTCCAGAAGGACTTTCTATCTTTCCAAAAAGCCAGTTCATGCCTTTCCACTTTCTCCTTCCTATCTTTTGCCTTACTGTGGCGAACCAGCTTGGCAGCTTCACGCTTCTTACAGCGATATTCATCCACAGAGACTCTACCTTGCAACATCCCCAAATGGGCTTCCTTCTTTTTCTTTACTGCCTCATCAATCTCACTATTCCACCAAGCATCACCTCTATTGTTACCCACTATTGTGGTGCCACAGACCTCTTTAGCAGCAGTAACAACACAGTTCTTAAAACATTCCCACTTCTTTTCTACATCCCTCTCACAAGATTTCAGATCCTTCAGTCGTTCTCTGAGTAAGTCAGAATAACGCTGATGATCTTCAAGGAGCCTGTCAACCTTTATTCTTTCTATCCTGGGTCTCTTCCTATTCCTTTTCTTCCAACCAACATTAAGTTTCACTCGTGACACTACCAAGTAATGATCAGAACCAACATCCGCACCTCTCATTACACGGGTGTCAACAACTAAGTGTTTCAAACGCTGATCGTAAACAACAAAATCTATCACACTCTTTTGACCAAGAGTACGATTTTCCCAAGTATATGTGTGTATATACTTGTGGTTGAAAAATGTATTAGATACACACAAATCATTCTCAATGCAGAGTTCAATTAATCTTTCACCATTATCATTCACACAAGGATCATTAAACTTACCCAGAACATTGTCAGAAATTGCATTCTGCACACCTACTCTACCATTGAAATCCCCTGCTATTATAACTTTTTCTTTAGCACCAAACTGGCTCAAAACAGCTTTTAGCTCATTCCAGAAATCTTCTTTCTTATCAGAAGGTTCTGAGTCACAAGGAGCATACACTACAACAATTACTATTCTCTGAAGTTTCACTTTCAAACAAATCCAGAGAATTCTCTCACTTATGCAACTATAGTGAATCAAGTTGTTCATCTTTTCACTTAAAATAACACCTACACCAGCCTGTCCTCTCATATTATCCAATACTCCAGACCACACACTCACCGTGCCATTCACTTATTCTACCCCAATTTCCTTCTTTTTGGTTTCACTTACACACAGCACATCCAGTCTATACTTATTCTTCTCCTCAATCACCTCACTCATCTTGCCATTTATACCTCTAGTATTCCATACACCAATCTTACATTCACTCAGTCGAGATCGCTTTCTCATACGCTGTTTAGAAAGTCCAGGTCGATTCCGTGGTGGACCGTCCTTCTCAAGTGTGTTAGGTCCACCATATCCCACACTTGAGTCGACTTTAGCTAAATGTGACTATTTCATTTCAAAGTTTAATAACGAAATTTCCTTATATGGTTTTATGGGTACAGCAAATGTGTTTGCGAATATTAAATTTTTAATACATTCACTTGTACCGTTGTAGTATTGTCGCCAAAACCTGTCGAAACTGCGTTAAGCCTTTTTGACGAATTCTGACTATGGAGTCAGAAATAGGAAAACTGTTGCGACGTCATTTTGACGGGTTTTGGCGACAACACTACAAGTTGTATGTTGCGTTCCAGCAGCGAAAAATTCCCATTTCCACCTCTGTATATATATATCATAAATGTATTGTTCAAAAAGAGGTGGAAATTAATTGCTATGACAGTGACATAATACACAAATTTGCAATTGCTGTTTGCTGAGCAGATGTTCAGAAAATAAATTCCAGGTAAGCTCCACATTGACATAAGAGCCACACAGCAGCAAACTGTACCTTTTTTTGCACTGTAAGAGTCGTGACTCTCAGCTTGAAAATTATGGTATTTCAGTGGCTTTTGCACCACTACTGTGGTTTTGCTGAGAGGACTTCATCCTGTAATGAAACTAAATTGCCAATGTAGAACTCTTGATTGGCATACTTTGCTTCCAGAGGAGCTTCAAAATATGGTTGTTATTCATTAATTAAAATATGTAAATATTAAAACATGAGAACCAGTCTCATTACCAGCACTCAGAAAAAAATGTTGGGACAAACTCTGTTATTTAGGCACTGTTAACAGAGCAACAGCACTACTCCAATTGTATCAGTTTCAGAAATTTTTGAGTTACATAGTATTAATTGTAACGTCAATATGAATAATTCCATTTACACCATCACTTACAAATATCACTCATGAACTTTAATGAATAACTATATCAGTTCATAATTTTACTATGGCATTGAATAATTTTAACTTTTCCCATTTTGATTTGAAACTACACACCACGTGAATGTAGTACATGAAGACTACTTATTAAGTACCATCAAGCTTTCCCCTATGTATGGCTGATCCTCGGTTTAAATCCCATTTGTACGTGTTTGATGCATGTGTACTGTAGTTCTGGTTCTCTCTCTGTTCTGGAGGCAGTCATTTAAATTTAGGACAATTTTATAGTAACAGTAGGCTTAGAAGCATGTATTTCCAACAAAAAATAAAAAGACACAATTTATTTTTTGGTTTTCAGCACGCCTTTTGTAAAAAAAAAAAAAAAAAGTATGTGCTTATAGTATCACTTTGTCTATCTGTATATCTATCTGTAGTAGGTCTGCATAGGCCTTATTTGGTGAGCCCAGCCTGGCCCATTTCAGGTATTAGACACTTGGCCCGGCCCATCAATTGCAGCTATTATTTAGCCAGGCCCATGATGTGCCATTTTGTAGTATTTTGTCTTTCTATTGTTACACTGCTGGCCATTAAAAGTGCAACACCACAAAAGACAAGATATATCAAAACCATATTTATTGTACAGAAAGTAGATGATTCTAGGGTGAATTGATTGCAAATATAGCAGGCGGTGAGACAAGGGGAACACATAGCAGTCAGTATCTGGTGTAGCTACCATGGGCAGCAATTACAGCTGCTACATGGCCCGGCATCAAGAGGAAGCGACACTGGTGGATGTGTGTTTGAGGGATGTCCATCCAGGCAGCTTCGATACGATGCCACAGTTGCTCCATAGTAGCTGGGAATGGTTGCTGGCATGCCATTCTTCCGGCAATCATGGACCACACGTGTTCAATAGGCAACATATCCGGGGGCTGTGTGGGCCAAGAAAGGCATGGCACATGGTGGTGGCCCAGGAAGTCTTGGACATTGCGTACCACGTGTGGTCATTCATCGTCCTGTTGGTAAATTGCATCAGACAGTCTCTGAAGATATGGTACAACAACAGGCTCCAACACCTCAGGCATGTAACGATGGCTGTTCAGCGTACTAGTAATGCAGACCAGGCATGTGCGGGAGTGGAATCCAATGGCACCCCTTAACATAACCCTGGGTGCTGGTCCGGTATGGTGCAGCATAATGCAGGACTCAGCCAGTCACCATGGTACCACCAGACATGGATTCGTACATCATGGTGCTGCAAACTGAAGCGGAATTTGTCGGAAAAGACAATGCCTTGCCATTTGCTCCTCCATGCATGATGTTCTTGGCGCCATTGCAGATGCCGGTGTTGTACAGTCAAAGGTAGCCAAAGCAATCGGCACCGTGCAAAAATGCTCCACTGCTGCAGACGACATCGAACTGTCTGTGCGGAGACTGGGTATTGTGCCACACAGCCGAATTATTGAGCTACAGTGGTCGATGTGGCTGTGCGATCCATCAGAGACATGCACACCAGATGTAGGTCCTCTCATTTGGTGGTGTGACGGGGGCCATTGGGATCCCGCATGCATGTCAGAGTGTTCATTCCTCCACTACCCACTGATGCCATATTCTCCCCACCATGGCCACATGCCATCCCACATGAGCACTGATGTCTTGGAGTGATAGAAAAGCTAGCAAAACAGTTAAAAAGACCAGGAAATCAGGAAAGATTACTTTTTTTCTTTCTTTATCATTGCGATAAAAAGAATGGGTTAACTTGGCCCAGCCCAGCCCATAAGTGTCTGGGGAAAGGCCCGATCTGGAGCGTTGCTTTGTTCTCTAAACTAAAAAAGCCCAACTCGGCCCGTGCAGACCTCTACTCTGTGGACATCATATCTCTGCAACTATCTGTCAGACTTGGGCAACAAAAAAATTATACTGTAAAGCCTGAAATATGAGAACTGTGATCCTTGTTTTCTTGTCCTTTTCCAATGCATAACTTAGCCACTAGGAGGCATAGATGCATTAACACATTTTTTTTTATTTTAACACTAGTGGTCATTTGTCATTTTCTTGTAGGACTTCCGTCCACAGTGAGTAGAGTTTAGGTCCCAGCCACCTACAGCGAGTTCGCCTTTTGGGCAGGACACAAACAAAGAATGAAAGCAAGTCTAGCGACTTTGACAGAACAGTTTGTAGTGAGATTAGAGTACAGTAGATGGCGCCACCGTACAAGTACGATGTTGCATATAGAGGGGAGGGGTGAGAGAATATCAGGGGGGCATAGGAAAGGATACCTATTTAACCAGTGGGTCCAGCCTGGGGGCCGTCACTTAACGTGCTCGTCCGATGCACGGCGGATATTCAGCAATTGTTAGTAAATCATACCATCTCTGAAAGATCAGCCCAGGATCGAACCTGAGGACCTTGCATTGACAGTCTGACTCGCTAACCACTAAGCCATCCACGGCTCCATTTTAACACTAGTGAATTATTGTTTAATTATATATTCTTTTCTTTTTTTCTGTAATAATTATTGTGTCACACTGGAATTCGTTGCCATGCTAGATACCCAAATTAGCTGCTGTGTGCCAGATTACAAAAAATTACTGGGGAAAAAAATAATTGTTTACCACTGAAAATAACTGTCAGAGGTTGGCATCTATGCAAACCTAATGTCATGGCATTTTGACCGTATGTTCTTCCAAGGAGGGTTTCTTACAAAAATGGCCTTAGGACATTATTGATATTATTCTCCCTCATATTTAGAATGCTTGTAGTTTACTTGTTGATGGTTTCCCTTTTAACAACTGCCTTTGTCTTAATTCATGAACATACTTCTGAATAAATTTTGTTCATACTGATTTTTCTTTCAGTCACTGACTCAAATAATATTTTCATACCTGTATAGATTAGGAAAGACATGGACTGCCAAGTGGTATGATAGCAGAATTCACATAAGATTTCTTTGCTATCTGGTCTGCAGCATCTGCTTTGTTTTTCAAATGGTTATAAAAGCCACTTGTGTCAATTTTTTTAATCATTTTGAACATCCATGTGTGGGATAAACATGCTTTGAAAGTATTTACTTGTGCTGGTAAACGTTAAAATTCATTTCCTCATTTTTCACTGCAGAAGTTGTGTTAGCAGTATATGTCATTTCTTTTTTAATGAAGCTTTTCCCTTTGCAAATGAATTATAGTGCCAACTGTACACATCCCCTTTATTCTAAGTGCCTCAGCTAGCTTTATGAAAATAAAGAGAATATTGGTAATGACATCCTGCCCTTATTTTGGAATGATTTGAATCCTGCATCAAATACAGGTCAGACTTTCTTATAACAAGCCTGACAGGGTTGGCAATTTTGCTTGTAAAATCTGAGTGCTCATTATATCAGGGTTTTAAAAATCGATAAAGATAAATGCAATAATATATGTAAAATAAAATATAGATAAAGGCAAATAGTTGCCAATAAATGTTTTTTCCACTGATTAGACTTTCTTTAATGTTCATGTCCCTTACATCATTTCATAAAATTGTATTAACATTTTCTCTTGACAGACTCTCAGAGTATATGATATTAATGCAAACAAGATAATTACCGTTATCAAGAAAGATCATGATCCAAAGTAAGCATGTTAACTTTTATTATGTTCCATTTATATAAAACTTTTGTTGTGAAAATATTCTGTATTCTTCTTTGTACTCATATTCAGCCAATGTATTCAGTGTATACAAGTGCAGTTTACTCTTCTGATTTTGTTCAATTCTAGCATTATATGTTTTTAAATCTATGATGGGGTTTTTTCTGTAATTTTTGCTTTCAAACTCCTGGAGTTTGGAATTTTATTTTTAGGGTAACATTTTTTGGTCAAAGTAATGTCCCTTGTACCCTGTGTTAAACCCCTCATATCTTCTGATAATGCATTAAGACCTTCACTGGATCACATCAAAGTTGATTTGCCAGTATACTCACTGACAATGAAATGTTAGAAAGAAAATTTTCCAGTCAGCAACTATCAAAATGAAGCTGAACTCATATTTTGATTCAATTTTGCTATCAGTACATCAACACTTTCAACTGCATATTTATCTCCCTTTCATACACACAAATGCATATAATTAGATTTCTGTGTGATCTTTATGTTTAAAGAATATGCACATTAAACATGAAAAATATCATGACTCCTTATGTTTGTTTCTTCATAGCATCTACCTTCATTTTTATTCTCATTTTTTTGTGCAGTGAGTGTCATTTCTTTTTATATTTGTATGTTCTCATGACATTTAATAACTCCAAGCGTGTTTGGAGTTAAATGATAAAAGTGATGAGATAATTGTAGGCTTCTGATGTGCAGTATAGGTAGTTTTATTATTATTATTATTTCTTTTTTGCAATAAATCAAGCAGTGGTTGGTTTGATGTGATTAGGCTGTAGAATTGGAGTAAATAGAGTTAAAAATATAGCGTCTAGACATGCCAAGATGCTGTTCTTTAGATATGTATTCATTTATTTGTTTTTATTTGGAGCAAAGTGAGCAGAGTTCCCCAGGACTAATATTGCAAAATGTGTGTGACAGTTCTCTTTTTAGACCACCTGACTGATCATCGTAATTTTTTGCATGTTGATTGGGGTCTTGTGTTTGCAAAGACTGAAACCTGACAAATCAGTCGTGGATATTGATTACACCAAATTTGCATTGGGTATGTTTTATGTAGCCTTTTCACATATACAAACAATTCAAGGTCTGCTAATTGATCCAGAATTCCCCTTCAATGGGTTGCTAAAGGTCAACAAGTCTGGGCTCAATGATAAAAACAAGAAATAAAACATGTGTCTTAGTCTTTGGTTTTGAAAACATGTAATTTAATTTTAAGATATGCATTTGTAAATATATAGCAGTTTTGACTGTGAAAGTGAACAAAATAAATTTAATCAATTGTTCATTAGTTTTAACATGTTTCAAAAAAGTGTCAAATTGTGCAGACGAGTATCCAAATTCATGTAAACAAAAATGCAAACTTAGATGTAAATCCTAGTTTTAGACTCAAGTGAAAACGACAAGTAACTCCTAATTCTTCTGCAATTAAACATTTTCCTTAAATGCTGCTTCACTCCACTTCACCATTGGCAGTATCTCTAGTTTTTATGTCTTTTGTCTAGGAATTTGTAGTGTAGAACCACAGAAGGAGGGAAAGTTTTAAATTGTTTTTAAAATTTAATTGAGGTGGCAGAAATTTTGAAACAGCACTTAAACTGGTTATAAATAAGCAAGGAAAATTTTTTGTAAGCTGGCTGTTCATAAAAATCTCAGATTTTATCATTATCCAACATGTATGTAACAACAACATGGAAAGTTGTATTAAATTATTGGGGTATCGAGGGGGGCATACACATTTTCATTGTGTTCTTTTGTGTTGCAGATTTGCATAATTTCAGTGGGATAGGCTGTTAATGTTTTAGGCTATATAAAAGCTCATTATGAAAGTTTTTATCAGCCCTCTCTCAGTGTTGCGTCAAGGTTTTCAAGTATCTGAGGGATACTTGGTTCATCAAGCAGATAGATACTGGGGATGAAAAGTTGACCTACCTGAGTAATCCAGACACCTCCAACCAGTGATTAGACCCACGTGAACCAGCTTTATCTCTGTCCAGATGTGACCCTTTCAAAGAAAAGATCGTGGTAATAACAGATGACATGGCTATTCTTAGACTTAATAAACTACATATCTTAAAAATATGGGTTTTTACTAAGGAATAAAATGAAATTCATAAGCCAGATTTTCAGGTAGCACCCCGACACTTTTTCAAGACTAAAGCTACAGTAGGTGTTGCCATTCATGAGGTAAATTCCAAACTTTCAAATCATTTAGTGTTGTACCTTCTTCTCTCTATTTCCAGTCCTTCTGCCAGTTTACTTTTGAAAAAATGCTGATCATGTGTCAGAATTTCTACAGTGTCCCAAAGTACATATGTCCTGTATTTTGCACATGTCGGTCTAAACCTGTTTTGTTTGTTATATTTTTAATTGTAGCTTTTTGTTCACACACACACACACAATCTGGTTTTAAACTGTCTGCCTGTCTCACCCACATAGCTGAGACCACACTCACATCTTATGTTTTAGACCACGCTTTCCTGTAAAAGGATGTTTTATTTAAAGCAAAAACAACACCTTCTTGTGAAAGGATGTTTTATTTGAGAAAAAAGAAGAAAACGTCCTTTTACAGGAAGGTGCTTTCTCTGGATGTAGCAGGCTCAAAAAATTATCTTCTCAGCTTTAATTGAAGGTTTCGGTCTGTGGCCAAATTTTCAAGGGCTGTATTCCAATTCCAATCGGGCTGACAGGAAACACAGGGGCTATTCTCACTACTCTTATAGCCCCAACTCACTGCTGAAAACCAAACAGACACTCATATTCTCCACCTTATTGCCATGGATACTCGTTTTTCCCCTCCAACAATCTTCTCTTTTCAGTGAACTTCTTGACTTAGAGCATTGCACAAATTTCAGACAGTCAGAAATGACACCTTGAAGTAAACACAGACATTTTAATGTTCTTTTTCCATTTGTGTTGTGTCTGAAGGGCTCAGCCAGTGCAGTGTGATGGCTATATAGTTCTTCTTTTGTGGCTCACATCAGAATGTTTCAAAATGCTTAGCCTGATCTGGATGAGAATCTCAAAGATCTAGTGCAAAAAAGAATCACACAATGGTGTGAACAGCAGTATTTATCGCTAGTAAGATAAATAAGGCATGTCTATCCTGTACACTGTGTGCAAGAAAACGTGTGCAAGGAGACAGTATCAGCTTCCTAGATAGAGCTTCAGTGATTGCAGTTAAAAAAAAATACTGTCTTTAATTTTCTGCAAGCACAAGAGTTCAGTTCAGAAAGTCTCCTGTGCATCACAATACCAGCATGCATTAAAAAAAACAGTAATAAAATTTTAGCACATCTTATATTAGCTATACATAAACTTTCCCTCCCCAAAGTTATGCAAGAATCTATAAATGCCATGCTTTCGGCAAGGTGATTAAATAAAAAATCTGCTGGCATATGAACATACAGACATTCACCCTTGTTATGTCTCTCTGGTTGGGAAGGTAGGCACTCCCCGTCTCATGGAGAACTTTCATCTATTGCACACTTTTTCAGCCTTCACTACATTGAAAGCTGAAACAAAATACCAGAAAATTCTTCTGCCCCATCAAACTAATATTAATGCATCTGCTTGGTTCAAAAACTTTGCTAGTTTTCAACTGTGAGGTCAACCTGGTCATCCTTCATGGTGTTTTTGCTGCTGTCTCGGAATTTTTTTTTTTACATAAACAAATCCTCTTGCAGATGTTTCCTCTTTAAAAGGGTACACTTATGGGGCACTTCAGTCTGGGGCTAAATTTCCTATGTCTGGAATGCATCCTTACAAATAGCCAAACAAAACTTCTGCAATTTACACAAAAATTCCCTTGTAACAATATTGAAAATGAGAGGGGGTAATTTATCTCGTTGTCAGAGGACTTTGTAGATGGAATCAAGTATTTATTACATGAAGTCTTTTCCATCTTTTTCACTGTTGCACCAAGATGAAACTTTCTCCAGGTGTTTGAATTCAAATTGTAAGGCCGGTTAGTGAGGTGGTTTTTTTTTCTCTTTTTTTTTTTTTTTTTTTTTTTTTTCTTCTTCATGAATGCAGATAAGAACAGTATTATTAGTAGCAGAACACAAATACACAGGTGGAATCAGTTCATGTATCTTGATTTCACATTTTGGCTTCAGTTAGCCGTCTTTACAAAGTTACTTAAAGCTAGTCCACATCCTCTTGTTTGGAGATAGTAAACTGAATTTGAGGTCTCTCCAAATTCCATGTGCTTAGAGGCTTTCGGTGTAGTGCTGTCTGCCGTATTCAAGTCTCAGAGTATAAAATGTGTTACAAGATTTCTTCTACTCTGCCATGAATTGTCACGTTTAAATTAGACTATTTTGAATGAAACACCCTGTATAACAATGCATTAAAATTCAACCTTGTATAATGCAGTAAATTACACTACTACTATATTATGCAGTGCTTTCTATTGTATTATCCAATGCTTTGTAGTAAGAAGGTTGTGTAATCTGCTTATAATGTCATTTTCAAAAGGTTAAATTTGTAGAGGTGTGAAAAATTGGTATGACTTGTGTTTTTTGCTCATTAGTGAATAATGAGTAATTTTTTATGAAACATATGAAGTATTCTGCATTAGAACATAGTGCATTCTTTTCACTTTTAGAGAAAGGTTACAGTAACTGTTTATTTTGAAACTAGTGTCAGTTCATAAAATTAAAAACCTGATTTCAATTTTTGTGTTTTCTTTTTGAGTAGGTTACCTACTGAATTGTACAGATGCAATCTGTTCTGGAAAGACGATCGCACTCTGCTGGTGGGTTGGGCTGATAGTGTAAAGGTATGCAGTGTAGTTACTGTGAATCAACAGCCAGTGCCTTTTTCTGTCAAGGATCAATCAGTACCATATAACTCTTATGTTGAAATAAGTAAGTGGCATCATGATCTTTATTCTTCTGCTACAGTTTTTCCAGAAAATTCATTTTGAGGCATAAATCTCCTGAACCCTATAAATGAATTTGAGGTCAGTTTTGCAAACGTATTGGGTTGGAAATAAAGTAAGGTCGGATGACAAGGTACCGGAAGTCCATGGTGCATATTGGCCACTGAGATTGCACAGCACACTGGCATAACATCAGCAGGTAGGTGGTGGCTTAAGTGAGTGGTAGTTAGCTGTCCAAAGGCAAAGAATGTAAGTGCCAGCCAACATGGAAGTGAACAAGGAGCAAATCTGCCATTGCATCATTGCACGCTGTACGAGTCTCATCGCGATAGCACCCCCACAAAAGCTGTAAGGAACATTACACTAGTGTGCACCCCAATGCTGTATCACATCACATCGCAGTGCTGTTGTTGGTTCGAATGGTTTCAAGAGAAAAATTTTGACCTGTCAGACGGTCCCAAAGCCGGAAGACCCGCAACAGAGTGTATGGACATGCTAAAGACCTTAGTAAAGACTGATCGTTGCATGACCATGCAGAAATTGGCCGAACAGCTGGGTACTATCAACATGAGCATTATCACCCACTTGTGTCATCTTGGGAAGGTGCACAAGAGAGGAGTTTGGGTACCCCATCAACTCAGATTTGAGCAAATTGCATGTGTATGTGCATTTCCCTGCTTGCATGTGACCGAGTTGAACAATTCTTGTACTGCATTGTGACAGGTGATGAGAAATGGGTCTTGTATGACAATGTCAGCACCCGAAAACAGTGGTTGGAACCAAAATAGAGGCTCATGCCGACCTCCAAAGCCTGTGTACACACATGTGATATCCTGCTGTCTGTTTGGTGGGATATGCAGGGTGTTGTGTTTTTGAGCAGCTGCCAGACAACACCATTATCACCACCAATGTGTACTGCCGTCAGTTCAACAATCTGCATGCATCGCTCATGTCGAAACGACCAGCACTGTTTAACTGCAAGGACGTCCTCCTACAGCAGGATGAAGCAAGACCTCACACAGCACAGGTGACCTGTCACAAGATAAGGTACTTGAGCTGGGAAGCGCTTCCACACCCGGCCTATTCCCCAAACATTGTTTTGGGGAATACGACTATTACCTTTCTACTTGTTGCAGCATTTCCTGGATGGACAGCTGTTCACCATCTGGGACGATGTCAAACACACACTTAACTTCTTTACGTCCAAGCTGCCACAGTTCTACAGGGACGATATCCAACACCTGCCCAGATGATGGTAGCGGGTCGTGGCAAATGCTGGTGGCTACATTTTGGACTGATTTGTGCTTGTACATATGGTTATTAACACTTTTTTGTTGCCTTGCATTTGCAGACATCACTTTCTTTCCAACCCAATATATAGCATCAGTGACAGTCCATCTCTCCTCCTAACTACTTCATTTCATAAATCTCTTTTCCATGAAATATGTTGGTAAGATTAGCCCCTCACCCCCTTTTTTTTTTTTCTATGAACAAAATATCTGAGTAGCTGTACTGTTGTTGAGTCATCAAATCAGTTGATACAACTATAAAAAATTTGTACATGAATGAATCTGAGGAGCCTAACCCCTCTGCTATGCACTTTTTAACAAATATATATATCTCCAGTGACAAATCATGTCGGTTTCTAAACAATCCTCTGGAAATATTTAACAAGGTTAGGAAAGGTAATGTCTTGACACCTTTATGCCTAAATGTGAAATCTGTGCATATACAAGCAAAGTCTGTGCTTTTTGTCATAGGAAGCAACAGCAACTGCAATCTTCTACTGTAACTAGAGTTAATAATCTTATCTCACCGGGGAATCTCAATAGTTGTTGAAGATTTAGTTGAAATACCTTGGTTAGGTTTCTTTTTCTTTATGAAAGGTGTACATGATTGTTGTGATAAAGAGTGTTAGGCAGTGTTCTTTTTTCATTGAATTTCCCAGGTGGAGGTAATGCGAAAAGATGCTGTGGGTGAGGAAAACATTTAGGTAGATAGTGGCTTTCAAGCCATTTCAAACAGCTGGATAGTCTCTAGAAGAGATAGTCCGTTATGGTGCAAATTGAATCTGAAGCTTGGATGCCTTTGCTGTTCAGCTGATTTATTATAACAGATGTTTGTAGTGAAGTAGGTGGCCATGTCATCTGTTCATGCTAATCTACATGGCTTTCTTTTTGTTCTTGCTGTGTTTTTGAATATTGTCATTTTCTTTTGGATCTATTTCTTCCCGGATTAGAAATTTTCAGACTAGCATGCAGCCAAGGTTATTATTACAGTTGCTGCTGCTTTTAATTCATATGGTGTAAGCAGTTCTGATCATTTTTATTTTTTAAATTTATGGTTTACATAAGAGTTGTATGTTGGACCAATGAAGCTCTCTTCATTTTATGTAGCATCATACTAGGTCAAAGAAGTTCTAATGTTTTCTTTTTTATTCTTTTACTGTTTGTTATATGCAAAGTAAAACAGATTTTAGGTTTGTGTGTGCTGCTGCCTGTGTAAAAGCAAATAGTGTGCCAAGATTATTGTAAATGAAGATGTTTGACACATCAACAGTAATAAAATCTAGTACATATATACATATCACTAAGCTGTTCTCTGAGATTCAGAGGTTAGCTCCAAAAAGAAATATAAACTACCAAATATTTTTACTTACTGTTGTCGTACCAAACTTCTCCATTTAGAGCGATCTTGACATACAACTCGGGCTTCACTGATATTCATTACACGTCATACACAAGATTTTTTATACTTCATACTCATAATCTTTCTCTCATGCAGACACTCCTGAATCTGATCCACCCATATCTTCCTTGGCCTTTCTCTGCCTTTCCTTCCTGCCACTTGGGCTAGAAAGATTTTCTTAATAAGCATCTCATCACTCATTCTTTCAACATGGCCAAACCACCGAAGCATATTAGTCTCCACCTTGCTAACAACATTTTGCTTCACATCACACAACTGCAACACATCTTCATTCCTTACACAATCAGACTGTGTCTTGTCACAACCCCCCCCCATAAGTAACACATTTCTCCAGCACTCAAATGACTCCTATGTTTCTTCTGCAGTACCCAGGTTTCACTGCCATACATCAGAGTAGGAACAATTACACTTTCATACACAACCATGCGGGACTCTCTAGAGAACCCATCATTCCCGTGAAAACCTCCCAGAGCAGCTATGACTTTCAATGAAGAATTCACTCTCCTACTAATTTCACCATCCAGTTTGTTCTCTCTGTCAAACATGCTTCCTAAATACACAAACTCACTCGTCTGGTCTATCCAAATGCCATTTATACTTACATTACATTCAGTCCTACCAGTACCTCTCTCAAAGACCATAACTTTAGTTTTTCGCTTATTTATACTCAGTTTGAATTTCATGCAAACTTCAGATCCGAGACAACATACTCTGCAAATCACTTTTGCTCTCTGCCAAAAGGACAGTGTCATCAGCATACAGCAATCTGCATGCATGGATATCACCAAGACTTAAACCACTATCATCTGTTTTGGCATCATGCATGCACATGTCCATAAATATATTAAACAGCCATGGTGGCATTACACAACCTTGTCTAACTCCTGCACCAATAGAAACCCATTTTGATAAAACACCATTCACTCGTACACAAGCTCTACTACCAGCATACATGGCTTTTACACTATTAAGTAGATTCCCAGTAACACTATATTCATTCAATACCTTCCACAAAAGTGTCCTATTTACTCGGTCATAAGCTTTCTCTAAATCTATAAAGGGAGCAAAAACTTTCTTACCAACAGCCAGATACTTTTCAATCATCATGCATAATGCAAAATCTGGTTAGTGCAGCCTTTACTAGGCATAAAACCACTCTGAACATCCCACACTTTCTTTGATATAAGACCCAGTACTTTTTCAATAACGACCTTACCGAACACTTTCCCTGGCACACTTAATAGGCTAATACCACGATAGTTCTTGCAGTCAGTCTGATCACCTTTTTCCCTTACACAAGGGAACAATGATAGCATCCTTCCAATCCCGAGGGACCATTTCTAACTCCCAGCACAACTGGCAAATTTCAGTTAACCAATCAATTACGGAGTCACCACCATATTTCAACATCTCTGCAGTTATGCCATCAACTCCCAAAGCCTTACCATTCTGAAGAGATTTCAGAGCTTTACACACTTCTTCTCTAGAGATCCCTCCTGTGCGCCCATCTCTCACTGTGACATCATCTTCATCTGTCTCAGAATCATCTTTGCTTTCCTGATCTAATAACTCACAGAAGTATTCACCCCATCTTTCACTTAACTCATTGGGCTCCCATATAATTTCCCCAATCTTATTCTTCACACAACTTACAACATAGTTTCCCCTACTTTTCCTGAGTCACATGTACTTCCAGAAAGATTTCCTATCTTTTCAAGAAGCCAATTCATGCCTTTCCACCTTCTCCTTCCTATCTTTTGCCTTACTCTGGCAAACCAGCTTAGCAGCTTCACGTTTCTTACAGCGATATTCATCCACAGAAACTCTACTTTGCAACATCCCCAAATAGGCTTCCTTCTTTCTCTTTACTGCCTCTTCAATCTCACCATTCCATCAAGCATCACCTCTATTGTTAAACACTATTGTGGTGCCACAGACCTCTTAAGCAGCAGTGACAACACAGTTCTTAAAACATTCCCACTTCTTTTCTACATCCCTCTCACAAGATTTCAGATCCTTCAGTCGTTCTCTGAGTAAATCAGAATAATGCTGATTATCTTCAAGGAGCCTTTCAACCTTTATTCTTTCCTATCATGGGCCTCTTCCTATTCCTTTTCCTCCAACCAACATTAAGTTTCACTCGTGACTTTACCAAGTAATGATCAGAACCAACATCCGCACCTCTCATCACACGGGTGTCAACAACTAAGTGTTTCAGATGCTGATCGTAGACAACAAAATCTATTGCTCTCTTTTGACGAAGAGTATGATTTTCCCAAGTATATGTGTGAATATACTTGTGGTTGAAAAGTGTATTAGATACACACAAACCTTTCTCAATGCAGAGTTCAATTAACCTTTCACCATTATCATTCGAACAAGGATCATTAAACTTACCCAGAACATTGTCAGAATTTGCATTCTGCACACCTACTCTACCATTGAAATCCCCTGCTATTATAACTTTTTCTTTAGCACCAAACTGGCTCAAAACAGCTTTTAGCTCATTCCAGAAATCTTCCTTCTTATTACAGGGATCGCATTCCTCCTAAAATTCCTAAAATTCCTAATATTTTGTGACCCTCCTTAAATTCCTAAAATTAGACCTAAAATTTGCTATTCATCCTAAAATTTTCGTAAGCTTATTTTTATTAAAAACACAACCGTTATTAACGCCAATAAATTTACCATTACGGTAAGGTAAAAAGACCTGTTATTGTAGAAACACAGCCTATGTGCTGTGCTGCTGAAGGAGGGGAAAATGACGCCATCGAGATGCACTTGCTTCGGGGCGGGCGTTCCATTTTTTTGCCTTCGAACAGTTTTCGAGAGTAACAAGAGATCTAAGGGAAAAGGGGAGGGTCATTTTCACCCCTGGTTTGCGCTTTGCAGACGAACTCCGTGGCACGCAGAAGATCGTACTTTATTTTTGTACATGCCTTGTGGAACCTCCTCTTTCTGCTGATGTTTTGTTATTGTAAACCGCAGGTGGGTGGAAGCAAAGAGGAAACATGTGGTCTCCTTCCGTAACCTCCGGTAATGACGATGGGATGGTAGCTGAGTATTATCTTGGCAGGCAGTAGAGCACGTGATCATTGACCTTCGATCATGCGTCGGCGACAGCGACCTTCGATGCGCAATATATCTCGGCTCCGACTCGCTTTGACTGAACTTGCATGAGATGCGTATGATAGTTTCTGGTTTTACGTCTTTTATGGTGTTCTCTGTGCTGTGTGCAGGTTCAGTTCTCTAGTGGTGACCTGCTTTTTTTTTTTTTTTTTTTTCATATCTTCTGACATCCTCGCAGCCAAATTTCGGGAAGTTGTCTGGTTTTGCAATATTGGAACGTGTTTTTGTACTTCCCTTTCATTTTCTAGTTAGTAATACAAGTGTTTAAGATGCCTAAATCCAAAACGAAATTTCAAGATGCGTGGCTCGCCAAAGAATTGGACGGAGTGAAGTTGAAAGAATGGTGTTCTGCAACTGAAACAATATTTTCTGCTAAGTGTATATTGTGTTCAGAAATTTTCAACATTTCTAATAGTGGCTTTTCACAAGTAAAAGCGCATCATAAAGGAAAAAAACATCTGCAGAAATTTCAAAGTAAATTTCAAAATAAGTCCATCCTGTGAAAGCCTTTGGAGGACGGGATCTTCAGCCCAAAACAAATATTAGTGAAGTACTGAGTCATGATTTACAGTTGGCTAAAGCCGAAGCATTATGGGCCATGAAAGTTGCTAAGGACAATATGTCTTTTGTTTCATGCACTGAAACAGTTGAACTTTTCAAAGAAATGTTTCCTGATTCTGCTATTGCAGCCAAAATGCAACTTAAAGAAAAAAAAGTTGCTTATGTGATATCACATGGATTGTCAAAATATTTTTGAAGAGGATTTGAAAAAAGACATTGCATCTAGTAGCCCAGGAAAGGTTACTATAGCATTTGATGAAACTACAAATACACAAGTGAAACGGCAGTTGGATGTGTATCTCAGGTACTGGTCTTCAGAAATAAATTCAGTTTCTTGCCGATACCTAACAAGCGTTTTCTGGGTCATGCAACAGCAGATATTTTGCTAAAAGAAATTCTTGATGTGTTATCATCCTTCAATATTTCGTTGAACAGAATTATTTGTGTATCCATGGACAGCCCAAATGTAAATAAGTGCTTTTTACGCAAATTCAATGAAGTTGTAAAACAAGAAACAGGCCAGAAATCTTTGGAACTAGGTTTTTGCAACCTGCATGTTGTTAGTAATGCATTTAAAATTTTTTTGACAAGCTTAAATATAGATTTTGACGAATTTGCTACTGATATGCATTACTTTTTAAAGAGTAGTGCTGCAAGACGAGAGGATTATAAATCTGTCGAGGGATATAACATTGGTCACTGCCAAATTTCTTTTGCGTCATGTCAGCAACAGATGGTTAACCGTTGGTTCTGTAGCCCAGAGGCTCTTGGATCAATGGCTAAATATTACAGAATATTTTTTAAACTTCTTGCCATCTCAAAAAATATTTGAAAAACAACTGCGCAATTCGGCAAGGTATAAAAGAATTCACTGTTTCCTGAAAAATGAGCTTACTCCTTGCTATTTAGCATTAATTTCATTTTCACACCAAAATTTTGAAAAGTTTTCATTATGTTATCAGAGTGAAGAACCAAAAATACACCAGTTATATTCTGATTTAAATACTTTAATGAGGAATGTTATGGCTCAGTTTATCCAAGATGATGTTATAGCAGGAAATTTGGAGAAGACCTAAAGAATGTAGATTTTGAAAACAAAAATTCATGGAAAAAACTAGGGGAGTTAGAAGTTGGTATGAAGACAAAAAATCTCCTCAGGAATGTTCAGGAGACCAGGCAGAAATTATTTCTCTTAGATGTAAGATCATCACTAATTGCAACCACAAATATTTAAAGTCAAATTTGCCATTCTGCAATCAAAAGCTAAGAGACATAGAAGTTTTAAAGGTAAAAGAACCAAAGAAAGAGTCAACTCAACTTTCAGTCACTGAAGGACTTTCGGAAATAACCAGAATTTCAAGTGTTTTGCATCTTTCTGAGGAACAAATTGATAGAGTAAGAGAAGAGTGGAAACTTTTAAATTGCGATAAGCCAACTCTAGATGAACTAGTGAAATTTTCAGAGGAAGGGCATATTCCAGTGCGGATTGATCATTACTGGCGTAATATATTTAGTATTAAAGACTCTAGCGGAAAAGAAAAATACTCAAATCTTGCTAAACTCATAAAGTCAATTTTAGTTTTACCTCATGGTAATGCTGATGCAGAAAGGGGATTTTCGGTTAACACTGCTCTGTTAAGGAAGGACAAGGCTAACTTAAAAGACTCAACTATAACATCATTAAGAATAGTTAAAGGGGCCATTAAACACTATGGATGTGTAAGTAAAGTTCCCATAACAAGAAATTTGTTAAATAGTGTTTGTGATTCACATAAATTTTATAAAGAGTATGTTGATAAGCTGAAGGAAGAAGAATCAAAAAAGGTAAAAGAAAGGAAGCAGAAAGAGAGGGAAAATAAGGAAAAGCAGCTAGAGAAAAAAGAAAAGCTGAGTTTGATGACAAAATAAAAGAAAATGATGCAGAAATAAATAGACTTAAAAACGATAAAGAAGCCTCCTAGCAATAATTCAAGAGGGAACAGAAAGAATGAGAAAAGCTGTAGAAAAACAAAATACTGTTGAAATAGCAGTTGCCTCTAACTTGATCATACAAGGTTCAGCTGAAATAAAGAAAACTGAAAGTAAATTAGTTGTGGTAGAAGCAGAAAAAGATAGGCTAATCAGGAAAAGGTTAAAACAATAATATGAAAAAAGTAATTCAGTGAACAATTGTACATAGTTCTTGGTTTTCAATTACCTTTTTAGGATATTATAATTTAATGTGAAACCTGAAAACTTTACTGTGAAAATCGTGAATTGCTTCTGGTTCAACAGCATATTAATGTTCAAAGTGAAACTTGAATGTGGTAAATATACTTGGATATGATAATAACACGTGAAAAGATAAGAACTGAACATTAGAAGTAAATCATACTTAAACTTTAGACATTAGACGTTATGCAAAAAATTTGGGTGTTAACTTCGACCATATATACTAATGGACTGCACATTGGCAATAGCTGCATCAAAGCCGCCATGGCTCAAACATTGGGCACGTCATCATCAGACTCCAAATTTCGTGTAAAAATGCTGTTATGATTACTAATTTACGCTGCAGAACTTCAGTGTTTTCGGTGTATTATGTGAATGCGCCTCATATATAATGAAAACTCTTCAGGTAAGTTTACTTATGAGCTATATACATGCATGATCGGGTTGTTTACATTTTGTGATTTATAATGTGATGAACATTTGCGAAGAATTTGGAACATGCATTCCATTTTTTTCTTAAGTTACTATATTTTTATATCAATAGCTGCAAGTTTCTGGTTAAGTAATTGAACTTTATTGACTTAGGTATTTAATTCGTTTCTTACCCATGAAAAATCATAGAACTTTCTTTACTATAGCGCTCAGAGCAACCATAAGCACAGCAGGTGTAACCCATCTTTTTGACTGTTGTCATGTGATTTTATGTTGGAGCCAGAAATTTTTATGTCATGCGCAGTCTATCAGTATATATGGTTGAAGGGTGTGAAGCAAACTCTTTACAATGTATACAAAGTTGTTTTACTAGATGTATACAAATATACATCTAGTTTTTATTGAAATACACTCCTAAAATTTTCCTAAAATTTTTCTAAAAATTCCTAAAATTCCTAAAATTCCTACCTAAAATTTTCCAGAAGTATGCTATGATCCCTGTTATTATCAGAAGGTTCAGAGTCACAAGAAGCATATACTGCAACAATTGCGATTCTCTGAAGTTTCACTTTCAAATGAATCCAGAGAATTCTCTCACCTACGCAACTATCGTGAATCAAGTCATTCTTCATCTTTTCACTTAAAATCACACCTACACCAGCCTGTCCTATCACATTATGCAATACTCCAGACCACACACTCACTGTGCCATTCACTTCTTCTACCCCATTTCTTCTTTTTGGTTTCACTTACACACAGCACACCCAGTCTATACTTATTCATCTCCTCAATCACCTCACTCATCTTGCCACTTATACCTCTAGTATTCCATACACCAATCTTAACATTCACTCAGCCGAGATCTCTTTCTCATATGCCGTTTAGAAAGTCCAAGTCGATTCCGTGGTGGACTGTCTTTCTCAAGTGTGGTAGGTCCACCATATCCCACACTTGAGTCCGGATGTTGATTTCTTTTTGTCTTTTTAATCAGGTAAGTACATCAGTGTGGGGGATTAGCCCACAGCTGAGGGTTCCAGTTGGTCATTCAACCTAAGGATTCTGGAACAAAACCCAGTGAGTTGGGTTTTTTTTTTTGCCAATGTTACACAAAACTAGCTGGCACCTCTCCAAGATTCACAGAGGCCCTAATTGCTGTTGTGTGCCATTTTTACCACATAGCGCCACGAGGAGCCAAACCCATCGCTCACTAAGACCGCCCGCATATCAATAATTTGCTGTATGTTATTTCAGTGCTGTGTTTTAAAAGTATCAGTGGCTGTCATATATTCTTAATTAGTTGTGTATAACTCATAAAATAGTTTGGAATGAGGGTAAGGGAGCTGTAACTAATCAGCTTAATTTGTTTTTTTCTTAAATACCAAAAAGCAAATTAAGCTGCGAAAAGTTTATTACAACTCAGATTGGAATAATTAATGCCCATACACTAAACTGTGGGAAAGATGCATGTCAAGCCAACAGTATGTATTACATAGCATTCTACCAAGCTTTTTCATGGTGTGGAGTTGGAGCTCTCTTTTAGGCAGGCAGGCAGGAAGATGAAGAGAGAGTACCACTAAACCACACACTCAAGCTAAGGCTACAGAATTTTGCTGAGAGCTAAATAACACTCAGGGCTTTAAAAAAAATACCATACCCGGGGCATGTAACTTTTATTGGCCTGGGCAAGTAAATAAAAAATCTATTTGCCCGATCCGGGTAACTAAATTTAAAAATAAAGTTTGGAATAGAATTTCCATCTACAAGAAAAACGACAGTTGTTGCCTGTTGTGTTTCATTTCACTGCCAATCACTGGAAGTTGTATTATTGTTACAGAGTGCCTTGGACAGAAGATTATCACTTTAATTATATTATGCTCTATGTCCAGCAAACGGAATCATATGTAGTTTTGTTCCAAAAGTTGTTTATAGTCAGTAACTGGATGCATGCCTCTGATGGAAATAGCCTCTGGTATTTAGTGATGAAGGACAAAAAATTCAATGAGAGGAACCTGGCAGAATCACTAAATTTCTCAAATACCAATTTCAACATCATCATCTTAAAACTTGAGATACACATTTAATGCATTGAACATTTTGAATATCGACCCTTAAAACAGAAATGTAAAACATTTAAAAAAATCCCTCATATTTTTTAACTTTAAAAAAAATGCAGCTTCTGATTTGTTCTCTTAAAAGATAAATTTTCCACGGCATCCAGCTTTTACTACCTGGGCAGGTAAATAATTTCTGCACTTTCCCATCCAGGCATATAACTTTTCAGATATTTTTCATGCCCTGAACACTGGATCTAAACAGTGTCATTAACAGTGTCGTTGGGACTCCTGGATTCCTTCCCATTGTAATCAGCTGTCAATCTGCCTGGGGTTTAAAAAACTGATGACATTTAAATTACCATGTTTATTTACAGTTCATGGGTAAAAATAGATTCTAGAATGGCAAATTTCTCTACAAGAAAATCTCCCAAAATCATCAGGTAAGTATGCAGTGTGACATTTGGAAAACAAGACTGGTGTTATTAAACAAACACTAATGCAACCATGTACTTTAACTAATTGTGAAATGAAAGAGCAATTGTTCCTTGAGCATTTCAGAAGAAATTGCTGCCATTTGAGAATATAGTGTGAGCTGAACTGCATATCTCTCCTGTGTTTGTGTTGTGAAAGGACAGTAGAACAGAGCAAACATCAAATTTTGTGTTTGACTGGGCAAAAGTGCCACAGAAATGTTTCAGATAATGAAACGTAACTGTATGAAGATAATTGTCTGTCTTGTTCACTTGTTTTTGAGTAGCATAAACATTTCTGCCATGGAAGAAAATCAGTGGAAGTTGCTGAACATCTGGGTCCAGCAAAAATGGTTTGAACCTCAGACTTAATTGAAAAAAAGTTTGAAAAATCATTACCAATGCTCAAAGTACAATAATCTGAATGATTTCAGACCATCTGTAAATTAAAAAGGAAACCATTTAGCAAGTAATAACCTGGAATTTGAAGAAAATGAAAGTCTGTGCATGGTTTGTTCCACATTTATTAACAGAAGAGCAATGACAGTCGCAAGCTGATCACTACAGAGAACTCATTGTGGCAGCAGAAAGGGCTCTAAAAATATGATTAAGTTTTCTAAGGTTTTGTAATAAACAATAGGCATTTTTTCAGAAATAGCATCTAAAGGGAAAGTGTGTGATGTGGCAAATGAAAAGTGGCCACTTTTTAATAGAGGCTGCTAGGCAAAAATGAATTATAGCAGTTTGTCAAGATAGAGAAGTGTAAAAATCCTTGCAGAAGTAAATAAAGCTGTCAATATGTTTCAAGAAAATGAACTATAGCAGTGTTTCCAGGCATGGTAAATCTTGGAAATGTGTAAATAATATTTTAATGGCTGTACTTCAGTGATGGTCATGTCCTCTAAAAATTAATAGCTTATGTTTTACAAGATGTATTCTGTTAATTTATTATCATCACATGAATCGTTTACTACATTACTTTATGGTTGCATGGCCATTATCCAAATTTTAGTCTACTTTTAAAAGCTGTGATAAGTTAATAGCTGCTGACATATGAAGGTGGTAAGGTGAGCTTTAGGGGGAAATAAATGGATTTGTTGGCAAAACAGAATAAAGTGCGTTACATACATTGGAATTGACTGGCAAAATTCATCAAGAAGATAAAAAGTTAATGATACATTCATAATTAGTTGATATATTAATGCTTTGAAAGATTGCCCAGCCAGATATTACATTCTGTGGCTTCAGACCAAGGAGTCTGAAGCCACAGAATGAAATCAGCCATTATGATTTAGGAAGCAATTATTATGTCCAAAATAATTTCAGTGGGAAGAAAAAGATCGAAAAATTTGATTGCAAACCAAGATTTTTTTTTTTTTAATCTGGTTATGCTAACAATGTGCCTAAACACTACATTGGTATGCAGGTGTGAAATCGTCGTAAACCTTAATTTTTCTGAGGCCTGGTTGACAACAATGACAGAAAGAATTGCTGTTAAAGCATTTCTGAAGAAAATGAGTGGATGTACTCCTATGCAGTGTTTCAACTTTTAATCATTGACAGTTTTACTAATGCACTGTTATCTGCCTTTTTATTTTAATTATAACGATAATCAAGTGAAATGTAGACTTTCGTGTAGTTTGTGAGAAAATGCATGTATTTCAAAAATAGCCCACTGCATTCATAGATTGGCTGCACTGACAAACAAGGCTAGTATTCCCCTGTCATAAAACTTCAGTGGTTGGTTGTTGGTGGAACCAGTATATTTATTATGGCTGCTTTGACTTCATTATTCGTTGGAAAAGGGCATCTTTTCATATTTGTTTGATTTTCTTGTTGTTGTTTTTATGGCCAAGGATGTGAGGGTGACATTGAGAAATGTCAAGACTGTACAGTTGGTGTTTTAGCAGTTGCAGTTCTCACACTTGTACTGATGCACTTGTTCTTGGACCACATTCATTGCATGGGATCTTGTAGCAACACAAAGCTTGATGTATCATACTTGGTCACTTTAGTATAATCTTGTGTTGTAATCATCCCAGCAATTTAATATTGTATACAGTGGTGCATGTATCATACCAATACATGGAACAAATCAATCAGAACAGGCCATTTTTGGTTTAAAAAGACACACACACACGGAAAGGCTTAGCATATTGCCTCTGCTGATGCATGCACCACATTGTAGGGTTGTAATGTTGGCACCATATCTTATCTCCTGCTACAGTCTGATCCGAAAATGATGTGTTTGCTTTATTGTCTTTGTGAAATGTTTGATCCATTCTTTCATTTTAGGTGCTTGTTTGTACTGACTAAAGTTTCTTGTAACCCAGCGGACATGGTCTTTTCTGATACTGCAGGTGGTAATGTATTATTGTGTAGAGTTCCTTAGCTGATACTCAGTTCAGCAGGTGTAGCATGAAGAGAAACCCAACAGTTGGCCTAAACCACATCATTTATCATATTTGATGACTCAACAGTGATATTGCTATATCCTGTGTTAGGAAGTTCTGTAGTGGACTTCTATTATTTGCTTAAATGTCTTGCACCATTTAAACAGTGATGCTGTTTTCACACACTGATTGGTATATGCAGCTGCAACATATTGGTACATGTTTTCTGGTTGTTTTCCTTCTGAACTCAAAAGTTGTGTAACTGCAAATTGTGTGCTTTTATAAAATCAGTTACCCTCATGCTGCATGTTTTATCAACAGTTCTTGACAGATGCTGTTTTTTGTTACATGTGTTTGCAGTTTGCCATATGTCTGCTGGGATGTGTTGTGATTTTTGTACACATGTGTTTTGTCACTTTAGTGGTTGATGATTACAGTTTAACAAGTCTACATTTCTTGTGATCTCCCCTTATAAAATTTGATTGTTATTAAATAATGTAGTCATAGTACTTTCATTTCATACTTTATTTTATCAGTATCAAACTACAAGCCATATGTGTTTAGCTTTGTTTCATGAATATTTCCAGCATCTATCTTCAATCCTGATTTTTATGTCTGCGGAATATCATCTTTGGCTGACGCAGTTGTAGTCCTCACTATAGCAAAACCTACGGAGGCAAGTGCAACTTAATTTTTTATTATTATTATTAAAATCATGCAATAGTACATTTTTAATAAATGTAGTTTTAATGTGCACAGTAATTCATCATTTTGTCATTTTTAAACTGTTTTAATAGTTTGGTTAAAATAATCTGTCATACTGCCATGAAATCTGTGTAAAATAGAATTTCTATGGGGCTAAAGGAAATGACCCCATCTGGCAGATTTCCATTTTACACTGATTAAGAATTTTGCAAGTGTGTATAAATATCTTTATATCCTGCAAAGGAATTTTTTTATGTGATAAGAGTTTTCAACAAAGAACTATGCAGTAATTATAAGCAAAAAATGTGTTAATAAAATTTTTACTCTCATACCTGTGATACTATTTTTAAAATTGAATTTTCCAGGTTATATATTGGTATTTTATGCCACATAATATATATTATATAATATACTGTGCATATGTAATACATCATATTATTTTCTTTAGTTGTCTGCCTGCACTGTCTGTTTGGTTTTGCTTTGCATAACATATTTTTTGGTTTCACAATGAATGTTATTTAACATTTCCATTAATTTGCAGTTGTCAACTTGAATTGAAACATTTTGCACTTGTGCTGCACATGAACTAATCCATCTCAGTATGTCTTGATGGGGTTGTCAGTTTCCTCATCACTTCATCTTTCTACTTCATTACGGAGTTCCATTAAATCATTCAGTCTTTGAACTCCGGCCTCTGTACATAATTTATCATCCATGTTAACATATTCCATGGTAGAAATTTTGTACAGGCCTGTTTTATTTATCATTTATTGCAATTTATTTTATCATTATCTTCAAAGTGCTCATCAAAATTTTCTGTTCCAAAGCCAGCATTTTTTAAACATTTTGCAAGTGTTGTCAGAAGGATTTTCTTGCAAGCTTTGGATATCAAGTTGACAACATCCAACAATATTACAGATTCTGCAAGTTCAAATACTAAATTGCAGGTGCATTTACTGTAATTGACTGCTATAGCAATTGCTGATGTTCTGTCTTTGTGCTGCAGATAATTCCTTGGTAAAAGGATTGTATCAAGCATGTCGTGATACTTGGAAAAAAATACTAGCTTGACATCTGGCACTTCAGTGTGAGGATGACATGTAGCATTATCTAGAAAGAGGATAACTTTTCTTTTGTGAAGCTTCATTTTATTTTCGAAACTATGAAGTTGTTTTCCATAATTATAGATGTCATCCAGGCTTTTTTGTTATTTTTCTATGAAACCGGCAGTTGCCTTTTATTGAAATTTTTGAAGTCTCTAGGTTTAGCTAACTTTTTCCATCTCACCTGTCATAGTGCACTATAAAAGCACAGTGAGGTGTTTTTAGCCTGTATGTTTCTCATTTGATTGGGTGATGATGTAAAGAATTATCCAATCTAATCACAACTAAAATATATCCTTAATATCGATCCCTTGAGTTACATCAGTAAGCTTTGCTTTCCAGGTAGTAACCACATCATTTTTTACATCTCTGGCTTCTCCACAAAACTAATGATATGAAATATTTTGCCATTTTTGAAACTTACTAACCATCCATTGGATGATTTGAAATCAGCTTTGCTGAGATTAGATTTGATGCTATTTCTTTTGCTGTTTCTTGTAAAATGGCCCTGAGACACAGATAAAGTTCTTGACTGTGTGTTTGCAAAACATGGCCACACTAATTCATCAATGCCTTCATTTTCAGCTTTTATTTTCTATTTTAATGCTTTGTACACTGTATTTTGCCACACTTGAATTTCTGAAACAACTCTTTAACATTAACATTTTTCTCATGAAGGTCTGTACTTTTGATTTTATCTTCAAGAGATAATGATGTGTGTAGTGCTAGCAGCTGTGTTGATCTGCATGTTTGGAATAAAAGAAATTTCAACAATGTAAAATTACTCTTTTTGCTTGTTTTTAGGTGTTGGAGATGAGGGCAGGGCCAGATTAAGGGGGAGTCTGTAGGGGCTATAGCCTTGGGGCCCACCATGACCAAGTGCCCAGGACACATGCCTGGTCAAATAATAGAGAGGGGTTTATAAAATAGTGCTACTTTTGTCTCGTATGATTTCCACTTGGTCAGAAACGGAGGAAGATGAACTGATTTCAAGGCAGTGACTTACAAAGGGTAAAGGTTTCATGTCACTGTGTACAGCGGGGACGGTGAGACAGTAAAAGAATTCTTGAAATCGTCATCACACGCATAAGTTATGTTGAAAATTATAAGCGGGACGTTTTGGTAGCGACTTCTACCTTCATCAGCCATAGAATGAGATACGTGGTAAAAGCGTCAGTTGTTGCCAGATTTCAAAATCGCTTTCCAAATAATAGGGATGTTAAAAGGTGTGTCACTATTGCATGTGTTAGGGGTAAAGTAGATTTCAATGCTTTCGCAGTACCTGGGGGCATGCCGATTGCTGAATGGGGCGATCCGCTTAACATTGTGCCAATCGGGAACCGCGGACGTATCGCTGATGGTTAAAATTGAAAGGGAGGTGGAAGGGCTGCCTTTCTTAACATCAGTGATATGCTCCATCAATCGCCGATTTATGCTGCGGTAAGTACTACCAATATAGTGGGTAACGCCTGTGGAAGTGTTTGATAGGGATAGAGTAGACACCTTGTAACTCTAGGGGTTTATTGAGATATCTGTCATTAAGGATGAGATTGAGAAGATGTGGAGGTGGTTTGACTGCAATCCTGTAGCCAAAAGACTTGAAAATAGAGCAAATTTTATGAGTTAAGGACAGGCTAAAGGGCAAAGTGCCAACAAACTGATGGATGGTGGAAGGTTCAGGCAGTAAACTAGATCTGTTCTGTGATTCAAACCTCTTGATTAGTCTATGTACTAAGAGGGGTGGAAAGCCATGCAATTTGCCAATATCGATGATGTTCTAATATTCTTGTTGAAGAGCAGAATGGCTGTTGCAAATAAGGTTGGCAAGGTGAATGTATGACTTTAGAGCAGACAGTTTGTATTTTCCAAAGGTGCGGGAATGGTAAGGGATGATATTATGGGTGGCAGAAGGTTTCCTGTAAACAGAAGGGCCAAGTAAGAAGTCTGGGTTGATGTTGATGTTAACATCCAGAAAACTAATGTTATTGTCGATCTGTTCTTGAGAAGAAAATTTTATATGCAGGAATTTTGAAGTTATAGAGGACATGAGTTCAAACAGAGAGTGTTTCTGGTGTGGCCAAATAATGAAGATGTCATCCACATACCTTAACCAAATGGTGGGTTTTAAGAGGGATGGGGTAACAATTAATGTTACAGTATTCTGCAAATAAATTTCAGCAAGTAAGGGGGAAAGAAGAGAGCCTATAGGTATGCCTTGTTTTTGTTGGTAATAGATACCATTGTATACAAAACAGGAATACTTTTCCAGTGAATCAAAACAATCATAAAGATCTTTGATCAGTTCTCCAGGAAGTTCTTGGTGCTCCATTAGTTTCTTGACCATGAGCATGTAGGCATCAAAGAAAGGAACAGAAGGAAACAATGAATTCACGTCACTTACGCGTGTGATGGCGATTTCAAGAATTTTTTTAATGTTTTGTGTGTTATGTGTTTTCCTGCTAATTCTTCTCACTACAGTGAGACAGTTTCAGCTTTTTCACTACCATCCATCCACACCTCCCAATTTGCACTTGGAATCATTAATGGTCGAAGTTTGCTGTGACTTCACATTGTGTAGCAAAAAAGGTGCACTAAGAAAATTTTACAATGCTAAATAATTAGAAAATCAAAGGCAAAATCTTAAGCTCTTAACTTGTGTCCTTGTGAGTACAATGAAAAATACAGTGACTTGTTATGTAAACTCTGCAGGTAATTTATGAGTTTGAAGAATGCACTACGTATTATTATCCCAAGCATATTTCTACAGTTTCGTGTTTTAACTGACTTCATAACGATTTTCTGTCATAATTCTTTGAGGACTCACTCTGATTTCTCAGCCTTGGGGCCCACTCAGATGTCTTAGCCTAGAGGCTCACTAAGGCCTTAATCCGGCCCTGGATGAGGGAAATTCAAAATGAAGGGATTGAGGAGGCTATTCATCGTGTTATCCTCTGTAATCTGTCACCTCTTCAATGGAGGATGGTGGCACATTGTCATACAGTAAAAAAGAGATGATTTAAGAAGTGGGAGGTGTAAGATTTTCTAATGGTCCTTCCCAAACATTTTGCTTAGCATTCTTATCTCCTGCAGATCTTATCACAGTGCCACAAGAAACTGGTTGCACATTTTCAGATGCAGTGAGGAAATTTTAAACAATGTTTTGTGTTTGTGATTGATTTCCATGGAATGAAATGTGAATTACAATGCAAATCATGCTGCGACATTAATGAACTAAACAAAAACACGTGTTTTGGAGGAGTATTTATTTTCATATCGTCCATGGTGTTTAACCGTAATTAGAAGTGTCCACAGTCCCACTGTTACTCCCTACTTAAACGTGGAAACATGGGTGACTTTCCTTCCGGCTACTCTTTAGAATAGATAACAGGAAGAGTTACACCAACTGGATACTGCCTAACTCATATGTAAATTGTGTGCGAGAATGGAGCAAAGTTCTATAACCTTGAGGTGACCTTATGTTGTCCTAACAGCACATTATTCTCTGGAAACATTTATCTTCGCCCTTATCTTATTTTCTGTTTCTCATTACAAAGTTGCATAAATGCAAAAATGTTGTTCCATTTTCATGTTAAACAGGTTCCACTTTAGTTATGTATAAAATGTCTATTTTTATTTTATTTTGTAGTGGGGGGGGGGGGCTGTGGTAATTTTCCATTGTAAACAGATATCCATTTTACAAATATTTCACATTAGAGATTAGAGGATTATGCTGTATATAATATAAATTGAATGTTTTATCTGTAGAGTATGTGAACAAAACTTTGTTGTGAATTATATAATATTAAGGGACAAACAGACTATGGTGGATGTAGATTTTAAATGTTTGAAGCTGTGTTTCACATTTTCATTCCTGGCAGCAGCACATAAATCCAAACTGTGGAGACATGTTAAGTGTTGAAAAAACTGCCATTACATAATATTAACATGTTTCAAATGAAACTTAAAATAGAGGGAGTAACTTAATGTTATATTGGAGTAGCTTAGCAAATGGCAATCAGTTATCTAGGATGTACTGGAAGTCAGAAATTTGATGATTAGGAGGTGGTCTAGTTGTATCATCAGGCATATGTTGTGTTCTCCATTTAAGCCCAGTATCGTGCTTGTCATCATTTGGTTTCCATTATGAATGTTGATGGTACATTTTGGGGATTGTAAGCACTACTGTATTTCACAACTGATAGATAAAAGTCATGTAAAATACATTGAAACTGCTTGTTTGCAGATTTCATGAGGTACCAAATCCAAAGTATGGGCAGGTAAATTACTTCTTAAAAAAGATCAATGCATGTTATTTTGGAATTAATTCTAGCTCCATCCTCAGGGCTGACCAGAATTTCGCTTGCTTAGAAGTTGGTGAGACTGAAGTGGTGTTGGATCATGAGAAGAAAGCAGTGTGGGTCATTATTCCATGTCAAATCAACAAGGCTCACAAACCGACCCCCTTTGGATTTCCTTGAAGTTTGGTGTAATTGTTAGGCATGTAGACTTATGCATAAATCCCAAATTTTAGCCCTGTCCACCCATGGGGTTTCAAATTACATGATCTTGAAAATGAAAAAATCGTGACCTCAGGACAATCTTTGAGTAGTTGTATCTTGTTACCTAATTGGGCTAGAAGGTTGAAACTAGTGTCTTTTTATAGCATTTTATAAGAGCTTTTAAATCATGTGCTGAAAAATAAAAATAAAAATTGGTTGACCCTTTTAAGGTCACAGAAATAGCTTTGACCTTGAATATATTTAAAAAAACTGCCATTTTAAAATTCTGAAAAAAATTATATGGCATCGTTAGCCTTTTGTTTATTAGAATGCCAACTTTCAAGTTGGGATAGCTATGGGATCATTATTTATAAAATATTAAAATGAAATACACCGTCGCTAAAAATGGCCTCAAAATGACGTAATAGAAAGTTTGTTTTAGGGTTAACAGCTGATTTAAATTGGGAGGATTCATCAATCAAAAGGTATCTCCATATCTCCATGATATGCTAAGTAATAAGCCTTTAATAACTGTAATTTTTTGAACCCACTGCTTAAATGTCACAAAATCAATATTATTTTCCACAAGATCAATAATGAAACTTTTCAGTAAATCTGATCCTCGGGCAAAATCGGCATTTACTGAAGAAGCATGCAGGAAGTAAAAGATTACATAATACTCTTGGAGTGTGGTCTTTATAGCTGTTAATGGGGAGTTTATGTTCAGTAGTTAATTTTGCCATATGACACCCTAAAAGCATGACTTTAAAGTTTGATAAATTGTGATGCACATATGTATACTACATGTACCACTTACTCCAACAGTGATAGTTTTCTTTAATGCAGTTTTGCAAACTTTAAGAAACCAATTTTTATTTCTGGGTATGCAATTTTAAACTGTTTTTAAATATTTTTCAGACTATTTAATGAGACCCCCCCCTTTTCGTGAATCTGTATTTTTTAAGCTAGTGCTGTTGTTACTGCAACAATCTTATTTTCCAGGCATTGGCCTGCCAATGCAATCATGGCAATAAAAATGTTGCACCAAATCAACTGTCTCCTGTTTTAATATATTTCTTAGCTTTAGGTTTTGGAAATGGTTTTACCTTTCTTGCCATGTAATTTGAAATACTGAATTCATCCTGAAAGTTTCAAAACTCCAACAATTTGGTAGTACAGTACAAATTTGTAGCTTTTAAGCTCTTCACTTTGTATCATTTAACATTTCTTTAAGCTGAGCAGTAATTTCTGTTTTAGGGTCAGATGTTGGGAGTTCAGCATCAGGAAAAGATTAATATAGCTTTCTTTAGTAAAAACTATATGATTTTTTTTCAGATTTGCAAAAGGATGTTTTTGTTCATGCAGTATTTTCTTTTTTTCAGGAGTTTAGCAAATTAACTATAAAGATGCATTCAAAATCTGTATTGCACTTTCAGATGTTTCCTTACTTATATTTCAACCTTTTTTTTTTTTTTTTTTTTTTTTTTTTTTTTGGATTGTGGGTTTAATGATGACCATGAGTAACTCGAGGGGCTGTAAGCTGTCGCCCGTCCCTAATTTAGGGTCACTGGTTCCAGGGAAGCGAGAGAGCCAGTGCAGTAAGACAAACACAACATCCGTACCTCACTGGGATTCAAACCAGACCCATCTCAGACGAATGGTCATAAGCCAGTGCTTAGACCACTGTGCCATCTGGGTGGCTTTTTTGCCTTCACTACTACTCTGGGTTATGATACATTAAGTATCAGCTTCATCATCTGTGAATTGATGAGGAAATAATAAAAACCTAGAAAATTCAGGGAACTTGTAATCCTATGCTATTAAGGAAACAAAAATTCAACCATAAAAATGCATTTAATTATCTAGTCTTAGCATTGCTTTCATTTTTGTTCCCAGCAATCTTCCCCCTCACTCCTCACCCATACAATACCTGCAATGGGAAGATGCATTTATTACATCATATGGTGGCCAAATTTTGCATTTTATAAATATATCAGGTTAACCTTGTTAATTAATCGTCAAATGCTTGAAAATATCATTTCATCACTTTTGAAGGATTTTTTGTTGAGTCATTTCAGTCAAATATTTTATAGTGATCCCATGGTGGTCCCAACTTGAGAGTTGGCATAGTAATAAACAAGTCTAACGATGCCACAATTTGTTTTCAGAATTTTAAAATTACAGTTTTTTTAACATTCAAGGTCAAAAGTTATTTTGTGACCTTGGAAAAATCAACCAATTTGTTTTTATTTTTCAGCACACAATTTAAAAGTTCATATAAAATGCTATAAAAAAGACACCAATTTCAACCTTCTAGTCCGATTAGGTAACGAGATACAACTACTCAAAGATTGTCCGGAGGTCACGATTTTCTAATTTTCAAGGCTATGTAATTTGAAACCCTGTGGGTGTACATGGCTAAAATATAGGATTTATGCATAAGTCTACATGCCTAACAATCACACCAACTTTCAAGGAAATCAAAAGGGGTCAGGTTGAAATGACCATTTCCTGGGTTGTTGTTCAGAATTTCATTGTTACAGTTTTTCATCTTCAGTAGAGCATGTGTTGATGCCATGAAACTAATCTGAGGGAGGGGTTGAGTGTAATTGATTGCTCCAGTATTTGTCTTCCGTAATTGGTATTTTCTCTTCCTCTGTTGTCTGTTGCTTCTCTTTTAATTTTTGATCAATAATCACCATAGGTTAGGGATGTTTTACTGCAATTGATATGTTTTGTTTACTCAGTGGCAGTAGCTTTTTTTTTTTTTTTTTCATTTTTGCGTACCCAATTATTGATTTGTTGGCTTAGTCACGGTTTAAATTGATATCTTGTGCTGCCCAGGTATGATACTGGTTTCTTATGTGTACCATTAAATTTATATAGTAACGAACATTAGGAAAAATTGAATGTTAAGTAACATTCCACAGTGCTTAAATGTATTGTTGTATGAAGACATCATTTCTTCAAAGAGATGTGTACAAGAAATGCATATGTTTTGTAAGAATATGCGTTATAGACAATTAGTTATGAACTTTTATTTTCAAGTAAATGTGAAAAATAATTTCTAAATGAACATTTGCTTCATCTGTACTTACACCTACTTTTTTTTTTCGTGTTCCTTTGAAAGATCATAAATTTTTGTTGTTTCTGTTGTTAACCATATCTCAGTAATTCAGTTCTCATTCTATCCTACTGATAAAAGTATTTTTTGAACCACAGTGTGTGTATGCTTACATGATGTTTGGCATTTTCAACGGAGACTTCACACACTCTGTCGAAGTCTGCTATCTGAAAGTCTCATGTCCACAGTGCGCATGTTCGGGTGTGAAGTCTCCAGTGAAAATGCCAGGGTAGAGCCTAGGTGAAACGCGCGTCCGGCGATTGAGACTGTGGACGGTATGGGGTGGTGTATATAATGATTTTAACAGGAATTTTTTTAAGTTTTTTATGAACCTGACCTAACTTGAAGATTTCTTCGGCAATTCTACTAGAGTGCAGCATTGACGAGATAGCCCTAATGGCCAAGTATGACGTGGAACTTCAAGTGGTATGTAAATAGTAACTCTTAACTCAAGAATCTTTAATTATTATCTGGAAACCTTTACCCATTCAATATTATGTCGACACAGCCAGAACTGAGTTAACCCTAACAACTGGACATAATCGAAGTAGGGTACAACTTTTGACGAAATGGCTGTTGAGCTAACCCTAACAACTGACCGTATTGAAGCAAGATACAACTTTGGACAAAGAAACTCTCAATAAGTACTGACGTCGGACTGAACACGCACTTCCGTGAGTAACATTTTTAGGACTTTTAACCAATTTATATTTTAATTGAATAAGTTAATGCACCACCACAGACTGTACCCACTTTACAGAACGTGTAAAACAGAACTTACAGACGTCAAAGAGTCTTTCCTGAAGAACATTGTGGTCACGTAATGCTATGTGAACTTTATGATAGAATCACACGAGATATAAGGAAAAAGACTGTTGTGTATGCAGCAAATGGTCTAAATATGACAGAGGAAGAGGTCCCGCACAATATGTGCAAAGTGTGAAAAGGGCCTTCATGGGGAATGTTTCCCATTGCATAAGTGTAGTGCATAAGTATGTTTCAGTGTTGTCCTGTGCTGTGCTTCGATAATACTAGCAAAACCATGAAACTCTGCCTTAGAATAACATCAAACTGTGAGGGTATATTCAAAATCAAATGGCTTATCATTATATTTCATCCTTTTTCTTGCAGAGGAAAGAATAGTTTTTAAAAATTTGTTTTGAATTTGCAATTTCTATTTCAAAAAAATTTATTTCACATAAGTTCTTTTTTTTTTTTAATTCAGTTATCTGAAATGTAAATTAATGTACATATAAATATTAAGAAAAATTTTATAAAGTTCAGAAAAAAATTGTTGCCCAAAATATCAAAATTTATGGAAAGTACAGCATTTTTTTTTTTTTTTTTAAGCTTGCAATTTCTAAGAAAATAGCTTAGCATTTTTCGCATATACACACACATTACGTGTAGCACTAAAAATGTTAAAGAAGCGACAGAATGTCTGTCAGGACTGCGTCATTTTTGTTAAGCAGATTGCAATGCTGATATGCTTGCTAGCATTGACGCTATGGAAGCGCATGTTTACCAAAGTGTTTTTCTGAAGCAAAACAAAATTAATTAATTTTTCGTGTCATCTAGTAATTAAAGTCGGTACAGATTGGATTTTTTTATTTTTAAAATTCTGTTCGCTTTTACGAATTTTCTATTTTATGAACTTTTTCGGTGGTCTTTACGGGTTCATAAAAACGTAAATCTACTGTAGAATAATATACATAAAAGTTTTGTAAAAATTAAATCTGGTTACATTTTCTTTGACAGTTTCGGTATTTCAGTTTTTAATAATGAAACACATATAAGCGTATTAAATCCGTTTATTTTTGTGGTGTAGTCAGCACAAAGATTCGTCAAACTTTCGCACACCACTGGGAGGCTTTTGTGCCTACCACTGCCTTGAAAAAGCCTCCCAGTGGAGTGCAGAAGCTTGGCAAATCTTTGTGCCAACTACACCACAAAAATAAATGGATTTAATACGCTTATATGTGTTCCATTATTATTCAACTCTGGTGTATTTAAAATAAAATTTCAGTTTTTACCTATGATTTAAATTTCTTATTCGGTGAAGCAAATATTTTCAAAATTCTGCATTCTGAAGCCAGTAGGGTTTTTTTTTTTGTAGGTTGAACAGACCTGCGGTTTCACTATATTTTGTGTAGGGGTATTCGGAACGTGTGTCTGTGAGCCATGAATAAGTGAAATATTATTTTCAAAATACAGAATATTGTGTCTGAATCAATGGGAATTATGTTCATGTGCTGTAGTTTTTTTATTATGTGTTATAATTAAGATAATTTAGGTACAATTGGTATAGGTCAATGATGATCAACACTGTATAGAATTCTGTTCATCATGTTCCAATATAAAGCTGGAATTGCATAAAAGTTATGTGCTGTACAGGCTAAACAAATAGCAAAATATTGAAAAGAAATGATTAAATAGCAGTATTAAAAAACAATATATGACAATGTCTTGATGGTTTTGTTGTCATAGACAGTTGACACGCAGTGCAATATACACTGAGTGCTCACTGAATTATGACCATGTGTCTAATACTTCATAGATCTTTCTTTCGCCCTCAGTACAGCAAATATTCAGTGAGGCATTGATTCAATAAGATGCGGGAAACAGTTGGGAGGTATGGCACACTAAGCTGTGTGTAATGCGGCCTTCAATGCAGGTATGGAGGTAAATTGTACATCAAGACGCCTGATGTGCCGTTCCATAGTGTCCCACAAGTGTCTATGGGATTGATAAATGGGGAGTTCGGAGGCCAATTGATATGCTGGAAGTCTGAACTATGTTTCTCAAACCATTTCTGCACAACATTTGGCCTGTGGCTCAGTGCATTGTCATCTTGGAAGACACTGTTGCCATTCGGGAAAAAGTGCAACATTGATGGGCATACAGAATCAGCCAGCAACTTACGAGAGTGGGCACCAATCATACGTTGTTCCGCATGCACCAGGGGTCCAAGTTCCTGTCAGGTAAACCTGCCCCACACCATAGAATTGCCTCCACTGGCTTGCACTGTAGAGACCATGCTGGATGGATCGAGTGCCTTATTGTGTTTGCACCAAATATGTACACGATCATCCACGGAGTAGAGTAAAAACGCAACTCATCAGACCAGCACACTTTTTTTTTTTTTTTTTGGTCATCTGACATGCAACTTAAATGATGTTTGCACCAAGTGAGTCTTTTGTGCCTGTGAACTGTGGTTAGGAGATGATATTGTCGAGGTCATCTGCAGTTATAGCCCATACATGAGAGTGTGCAATGCATGGTCATGATAGATACTGTTTTGGGTAGTCAACTGTTGAACAGTCGTGTCTGTTGGCCTGTATGAGTCATCAGGCCCAGCGCTCACCTCTCACATCAACTTTTCGCTGTCCTGTGTAGTTTTTGCTTCCGGGTCATTGTTTGACTTTTTTCACACTAGTCCTGATATGCTTTTAACTATGCCAGCTTGCGAACAACTCACCAGTTCAGCCATTTGGGAAATCAAGGCACCTTCTCTCTGAGCTCCCAAAATCTGTCCTTTCCCAAAGTCCAATAAATCCTTCTGTTTACCCATCATGCTCCAAATTTTACTATCTACTTCTCCACTGAAACCTTGTATATGACACGTCAGTCAACTAATCACACCCTCTCGTAAATCATCTGGTCAATGGGCCACATCCACTTTTGATAGGGGTGGTCATAGTTCAGTGATTACTCAGTGTATATAGTTATATAGTTGTAAGGCCTACTTGTAAAAAAATTCGGCTGAGTTGGCATTCATGAAAAAATATAATTAATGGTAACATATGAAGTTTTATCATGTGTAAAAATTGTATGTTAAATTTTCAGGTTAACTATTTTGCTTCGTTATGTGTTGCTCCCACTTTTTTCTTTTGTTTCACTGGTAAGTTATTAATTTCAGCAGTAATTATTCATCTGTATCTCAGAGATTTGCTATTTAATTTCTATTGTAACCATGATTAAAGCATTTTCTGATGGTTTTAATTTTTGACATAAGTGAAGTATATTATCAAAATATTGGAAATATTGTCTCTAAATCAATAGGATTTACATTAATGTGCCGTAGATTGTCTTTTTTTTTAATATCTTTTGACTCATTCAAGATGATTGATGTTAATATATGGGCTTTAAAACAGTTTAAAACAGTATCTTAATCTCATTTAGCATGTTTAAAAGCTGTATGTTCAATTTTCAGGCTGTTGAGAAAGATGCTCCTCGACCTCAGTTACATGTATTAGAACCTCACAGAGAAGACTTCACTACCATCTCTTGTGATACTCTCACACTACGTGGGTATCAGCAGTACAAATGTAATGATTATCGCTTAGGTAATGTATATTTATATATGTACATATATTCAGTGAAACCATCAGCAGTTAAAATGGCTTTGAAATCCTGCGGTGTTGAAGATGCATACATTAATATTATTAATAACATCTATGAAAATGCAAGTGCAAAGATTCGGCTGTTTGAGAATACAGCACACATAAAAATTGGAAAGGGGGTGAGACAAGGTGACACCATATCTCCCAAGCTCTTTAATGCCACATTGGAAAATGTCTTTCAATCACTGAACTGTGAAAACAAAGGGATAAAGATTAATGGAGATTATCTAACTCACCTTTGTTTTGCTGATGATGTAGTCATTTTTGCAACTACCCCATCAGAGCTGCAGAATATGATCCAGGAACTTGCTGACAAGAGTAAAGAAGTGGGATTAAAAATGAATTTTCAGAAGACAAAAGTGATGTACAATGCTTTTACAAGAAATTAAGATTTATCGATTGATGGAGAAAAGCTGGAGATAACAGATGTGTACATTTATCTTGGACAGCAGATATCAAGTGAGGGTCACATTGATGAAGAAATTAATTGGTGTATAAAACTTGCCTGGAGAGCTTTTGGAAGAAACAGCATAATTTTCAAGAGCAATATGCCATTAGGTCTTAAAAAAAAAGTGTTTGATCAATGCGTCCTTCCAGTGCTTACGTATGGTGCAGAGATGTGGACCTTAACTAAAAGACACATGCAAAGGCTGCAGACAACTCAAAGATGCATGGAGAGGTGCATGCTTGGTGTAACCAGGAGAGATAAGAAGAGGAACTTGTGGATCAAAAAAATGACAAGAGTGGAAGACGTCATGATCAGAGTAAAATCTCTGAAATGGCAATGGGCTGGACATACTGCCAGAAGGACAGACCATCGATAGACAGTCGAAATTTTAGATTGGATTGCAAGGGACAGGAAAAGACCGAGAAAAAGACCACATGGAAGATGGGTGGATGAAATTCGAAAGTATGTGGGAGTAACATGGAGGAGACTGGCACAAGACAGACCGTTGTGGAAGAGGCTTGGAGAGACCTTCGTCCAGCAGTGGATTGATAATAATTGACAATGATGATGATGATGATGATGATATACTGTATATATTCATGTATGGGTATTTTTTTCAAATTATCTCATTTATTTTTTCTTATACCAGTGCATATTTCAAAATCAAAGCTTTGAAATATGTATGAATAATGACCATTATTAAGATTGAATTTGTATTTCTGGAAAAATAAATACCATAAAGATGACTTCTACAAACATTTTCTAAGTACACTGAAAGTGCAATTTATCATACACACTACAACTGTCCTTAGACCTGCCCAACCCCACCACAGTGGTGCAACAGCCAAAACTCTCTGTAGACTATAAATAGGTCAGATTTCTATCTGTTGTGTAGGCATACCTGTGACTATGATAATGATGAGTAAACATGTAACCTGTATGAGTTTGTGGGCAGATAGTTAGTGTGAAGAAGATAGGGTGATCCATGTCACCTGCGGAACGTCTGGAACTTCTGCTTGTGACTGTTGCACATGTGTACCAGAATTACATCAAAACTGGCAGCTGCCAAAAAAAAAAATGTGGCCATAAGTGGGCCGTTCATATTCAAGGTGAGTGCTGCCTCACCATAACGTAACGTTGAAATGGAGGCCATACTGGAAAGGAAAATGTTGACATTCATTGCTGGGGCACATGTGAGGGTTTGTGCTGTGACTATTTGTAGCATGACTATATAAGGCTTCAGTGGGAGAAGGAGCATCACCACAGGACCATGGAAAACGGAAAACTGTTGGCTTGGTCTGACAAATCACGGTTCCAACTACAGCACACTAGTAGGAGAGTGCACATGTGACGTACAGTATATGAGGACAATGGCCCGACCATCAAGTTGGAGTGTTACAGGTGGGTGGAGTCAGTGTCATGCCCTGGGGTATGCTTACATGGACCACCTTTGGGGCCCTTATAGCTATTGAGACATGCGACTGGGTATTTTGCTACTATCTCTTTGCCCGGCCCCAGCTAGCTGAAACCACCCTGCAGGAAAGACTGTCTTAAAAGTGTTGACATTCTTAATTTAAGTTAAGTAAATAGTGACAGTGCACAAATTTTACAACACAAGTCAAGTTTAACTGTTTAATGTAATCCCAAATCATTAGTGACAACTTTGCACAAACTTCTATTAAAGGTCAAGAAGGCTTTTAGCTTGAGGTGCTCTATTATGCAGAAGAAAATTCAAAACTTCAAAGCAATCACAGTTAGCACATACCACTCTTTGAATGAAAAGGTCCTTCAATACCACGCAAACTGGAACATATGGCAAACATCCAAACAGGCAATCCAGCAGGAAGATACATACAATAGTTCACGTCGCTCATACTGACTTGGCATAGACACTCCTCCGCTGCACTGACATCCACCAGCAGGTAGAAAAGACCACCACAGGTACACCAGGCCAGAGTCCAGCCAATATTATCGACAAGGCAGACTGATATTCATGACGATTCACATCATCATCACCAACTTGTCATAGATACCTCTCCACTGCGCTGACATCCACCAGCAGGTAGAGGAATCATCCACGGAAACACCAAGCCACAGTCCATCTGATGCTGTCAATGAGGCGGACCGAGTTGCACGACGTTCACTTCATCAACACTGCTTTGGCATAGATGCCCCTCTGCTGTGCTAATGTTCACCGGCAGGTAGAAAAATCATCCTCGAGAACACCAGGCCACCACAGTCCATTTGATGTTGTTGACGAGGCAGACTGAGTTTCACGGCGTTCACCTCATCAACACTGCTTTGGCATAGATGCTCCTCCGCTGCATTGACATCCACCAACAGGTAGGAGAATCGTCCACGGGAACATAACACCTCCATCCCACGCTCACAGCTGTGTGACCCACATCAGATCGGCAATCTCATCAACAAGCATCTGAAACCATCGCCTGTCACCCCAGTGGCGCAGTTGTCTAAGCGCTGGCTTATGATCATTCGTTCGTGAAGGGTCCGGGTTTGAACTCTAGTGAGGCATGGATTTTGTGTTTGTCTTGCGTCACTGGCTCTCTCCCTTCCCTGGAACCAGTTACCGTAAATTGGGGACGGGCGACTGCTTATAGCTCACAGTGGTCGTTAAACCTTCAATAAAAAAAAAAAGAAAAAGACATCGCCCTAAAAAAATAAAGACAGCAAATAGCTCTCATAATAAGTCAGTAGTGCACTTTGTATCTCACTTCCCTGTTCCTTTATCTCACTTGAAAACAAAGAGCTCAAGGCTAATGACAGGACAGTGACCGAAGAAGAAACCCCTCCAAGGAAACATCTTGAAACCTTTAGATTTCTTCCTATGCTCCTATTAAATTACCCGTAACGTGACAGACTGTCATCACTGCACAAATCTATGTTGACATACTTGCTAACTACCTACACCCATTCATAGCTATCTGTTTTCCACAGCAGGTTGCCTTCTTTCAACAAGATAGTGCTCTATCTCATCACTCCCATTTGGTGAAGGACTGGCTGAAGGAGCATTCCAGAGAGTTTGCAACCCTCAAATGGCCCTCTCACTCTCTGAATCTGAACCCAATTAAGCATCTATAGGATGAAGTGGAGCAATGCATTCAAGCCCAAAATCCACCACTGGGATGCTTTATTGACTGCTATCAAGCAATTACGTTCTGCAATATCTCCCGAATATTTCCAACATCTGGTAGATTTCCTGCCATGATTTGTTGCTGCTGTTGTGTGGATGAAAGGTAGACCCACATGTTATTAGATGAGTGCATGTAATTAATTGCCTTCTCAGTGTATGAGGTGTTTATTTTAAAATGCATCTTCAATTCCCATTCTCACATAAACTGCACATACCAAGTTTTATGGTGTCAGTAGGGGGATTTGATTTTTTGACTTTAATCAGTGAGTCATCTCGCAGTTGATTTCTCAGAACATAAGAAACAAACATATGTTAATATATTGTAACCACAGAATAGGCAATTCTGTTGATCAAGGAAAATGTCAGATGACTCACTGGTTAAAATCAAAAAATCAATTACTGTGATTTATTAGATCATGAAAGCAAAGGTGATTCTGAGGCAGAAGCAGATAATGCCATAGTAAGAGATGGAAGTCCTTGTAAGATCTCAAGAGAAGAGGTGTGTATAGCTCTAAAATCTCTTCAGAGTGGTAAGACTTCGAGAGTATATGGTATAACTGCTAAGATGCTAAAATATGGCAGTGACTGTGATTGACTGATTAACTGAAATTTGCCAGTTATGTTGGGAGTTAGGAATGGTTCCCCGGGATCGGAGGAATACTATCATTGTTCCCTTGTACAAGGGAAAAGGTGATCAAACTGAATGTAAGAACTATCATGGTATAAGTTTGCTGAGTGTGCCAGGAAAAGGGTTTCGGAAAGTCATTATTAATAAGATACAAGATCTTACATCAGAAAAAATGTGGAATGTACCAGAGTGATTTTATGCTTGGTAAACACTGCAAAAATAAAAATTTTGCATTGCGCATGATGATTGAAAAATATCTATCTGTTGGTAAAAAAGTATTTTCTGCCTTCATAGATTAAGAGAAAGCTTATGACAAAGTAAATAGAACTCTTCTGTGGAAGGTACTGAATAAATGTGGTATTACTGGGAATCTATTTAATAGTGTGAAAGTCATGTATGCTGGCAGTAGAGCATGTGTGCGAGTGAATGGTGTGTTATCGAAATGGTTTTCTATTGGTGCAGGGTTTAATATACAGTATTTATGGCTGCGTGCATGTGTGATGCCAGAATGGATAATACTGGTTTATGTCTTGGTAATATGCATGTGTGCAGATTGCTCTATGCTGATGACACAGTCCTGTTGGCAGAAAGCAAAAGTGAGTTGCAGAGTATGTTGTCCTGGATGTATGAAGTTTGTGTGAAATTCAAACTTAGTATAAATAAAGGGAAAATCAAAGTTATGGTTTTTGGGCAAGTAACTGTTAGTACTGAATGCAAGATAAGTCTTAATGGCCTAGTGATTGTCCAGGTGAATGAGTTTGTGTATTTAGGAAGTATATTTGACAGAGAGAACAAATAAGATGACGAAATTAGTAGGCGAGTGAATTCTTCTTTGAAAGTCATAGCTGCCTTAGGAGGTTTTCTCAGGAATGATGGGTTCTGAAGGAAGTCCTGAATGGCTGTGTATGAAAGTGTAATTGTTCCTACTCTGATGTACGGCAGTGAAACCTGGATACTGCAGAAAAGACATAGGAGTTGTTTGTGTGCTGGGGAGATGCATTGCTTATGGGGGGGGGGGTTGTGGTAAGACACGCTCTGATCATGTGAGGAATGAAGATGTGTAATATGAAGCAAAATGTTGTTGGTAAGGAGGAGACTAATATTCTTAGGTGGTTTGGCCATGTTGAAACAATGAGTGATGAGGTGCTGACGTAGATAATTTTTTCAACCCAAATGGCAGGAAAGAAAGGTCTAGGAAGGTCGAGGAAATCATGAAAGGACCAGATTTAGGAATGTCTGTTTGAGAAAAAGATTGAGTATGAAGTACAAAATGTTTTGTGTGCGACATGTGATGGATGTTAATGAAGCTCAAGCTGTTGCCGAGATCGTTGTAAATGGAGACATTTCATACACCAACAGTAAGTAAATTCTAATTCAATCAGTTAAATGTTTACTTGGCAGATGGTCTTTCTTTGAGGAGCTAACCTCTGAATCTCATAGAACAGCTTAATGATATGTATGTACACTATATTGACAAAAGTCACCGGACACCCCTTCAAAAACAAATGAACGGATCCGCTGCATTGTTAAGATGTGCGGTACAGCTGCAAATGGTATAAACACAAGCCTGCAGTTGACCGCGATCATATCAAACTGTGAGGTTGAGTGAAAATGTTGCGGCGAGGGAGACATGACTTTGAGAAAGGAAAGATTTTTGGGTGTTATATTAGTGGGTTGCCCATAAGAGAAATCGAGAGGCGTTTAAACATTCCAAAGTCAACTGTTTTGGAGACCTCAGTGTACAGGTGAGTAAAAATGCTGGAACCTCAGTATGTACACGTACCATTCGCAGAGAACTTCATTCCATGGGTTACTGTGGTCATGCAGCTGCTCATAAGCCTTTCATCTCCACTCGGAATGCTACTCGTCATTTAGCATGGTGTAAAGAATATTTATCGTGGACCGTAGATCAATGGAAACGGGTCCTATGGACTGATGAATCCAGATACATGATCCATCAGTTTGATGGCTGTGTGTGGGTATGGCGGCAGCCCGGGGAACGCTATTTACTACAGTGTATTGTTCCTACGGTCAAGTTTGGAGCTGGCAGTGTACTCATGTGGGGGTGTTTTTCGTGGTATGGTCCCGGCCCATTGGTTATCGTGGACAAACCTGTTAACCAGCATGTCTACCTCGATATTCTGGACAATTATGCCCTACCAACTTTGTGGCAATAGAATACTGTGGAACCGAGCCTTGTTAGTACCAGTAGGATAATGCACCGGGCCATAAAGTAAGAACTGTTACATCGTGGTTTAACGATAATTTCGTATTGTGTATGGACTGGCCAGCACACAGCCCTGATCTTAATCCCATAGAGCACTTATGGGATAAATTAGAGCCCCCACATAAGAAGTTTGGAACCAATTCCTACTACTGCAACAGTTGACGGCAGCATTATGTACTGAATGGAAGCGCATACCTATCGCTGTGTTCCAAAACCTTGTCGAAAGCCTGTCTCGAAGGGTCAGTGAATGCATTAAGGCCAAAGGTGGACCGACACCGTTCTAATGTATGTCAATATATGCTATGTTGTGTTTCTCTTCTAGGTGTCCAATGACTTTTATCAATATAGTGTGTGTGTGAATGAATGAATGAATGAAAGATGGTTTTGACTCTGCTCATGAATGAAAGTTGGTTTTGACACGTATGAATGAATGAATGAAAAGATGGTTTTGAATCTGCTCATGAATGAAAGATGGTCTTCACACGTATGAATAATGTATGAATGAAAAGATGGTTTTGATTCTCTCATGAATGAAAGATGGTTTTAATAAATACCTGCTTTTTTTACGAACATTATTTTGGTGACATATCATTTGCATTTTTACAAGTAGCTTTCTTTTCATGAAGCATTCCCTAACAGCATGATGTCAAACAGAACAACTTGCGACTTTATCAGCTGGAAGTTTCAAGAGACTTAGTTGCACATCAATTTCACAATGGCATGTGATAATCTTTCTCTTATCTTCTCCCTCTCCCCTAACTTGTACAGCACTTCTCCAGTTTCCAAAAATAAGAAGAAAGCTAAAAAGATTTCATGTAGAAACAGTTAAATGAAATGCTGACAGTACTAGCAATTGTACCCAAGAAATTTCCTAAAGCCATCTGCTACTTTGCATTTACCAGCAGCAGTTGGTAAATGCAAAGTAGTAGATGGCTTCCTTTTGGTATCATCTGATGTGGATTTAAGCACACGTGATATTTGAGAGTGCATTTATACTAATGAAAAAACTACCTGATGTTTAAAATATGCAATGTAAGCGGTGTTCTTCGTAGTGAATGAAACCAGTTTAAGAACATTCTTCTTAGTGAAAGGTATCTTATCAAGAAAGGATTTTTCCAAGGGATATTTTAAATTGGAAGGGGTTATATACTCTTTCAAATATAAATGTAGTCTGACTACCCCTGGCAGCAGAATTGTAAATAACAAAAGACATAGAAAATGTGTGCAAAATATTCTATATAGCAAAAGCTAAGTGATGCACAAAATAATTTTTCAAATGAAACTTCTAGAAGTGATATTGAGAAAAATATATTATGCATTTGTGCCTCTAGTGAGTATGTTGTATATTATTTGGGGCAGAAAATGTTCATTCAATGTTTTAGTAGTGTATAGTATCTGACCAGGGGCATTGTGTGCCCTAAATGGGCACATGAAAGTTTTGAGTGAATAATGCAACAGTGGTCTTCTTAGTTACTCCAATGGGATTAACTGTACAAGTCACATGTGCCCTTTATGTGAGAAGCATGGAGAGTAAAGAACTTTAAACTCAGTAGACAGAAGATCTAAAAACCTTTGTAAGTTCTAGAGTGAAGCACAAATTATTTGCATTTTATAGATTTTAAATACAACCACATCGTACATGCAGAAAACTGAAAAAGTAATCATTTAAGAAAAAATTATCTGCCCAAATTAAAACAAAAATGTTCTTAAAAACTTATTCCCCCTCACTTATTCATGTACTAGTTCCAGTTGCAGACAAAGAGAAAAAAAAAAAAAAACACGAAAACAGCAACTCATGACACAACACTTAGTTGGATTGCTCCACACGATAGCCATTCATATCCAATTACTTCTCTTGGGCACTATAGTTTCACCACACACCTTACTGGCCATTTTAGATGACTGGAAGGGCAAGAATCTGACCTGCAGTGCTGTCTGCATGTCTCTTTAAACGGCTACAAGGTGTTTTTGTTGGCTACTGCTCACCGCAAGGATTGTGCTCTTAACACAATCCTAATAAAATGTTTACTCAACAAACCTTCTCATCTTCATAAAAACGTTGCATATAGGATTTAATTTTAGACACCATGCGAAGCTCTAGAAAAAATTTAGTGGATTTTTTTAGGAATAAATCCAAAAATGTAATGTTGGTTGCCTTGCTATTCTTTGGGTGTATGGCAAACACCTAGCACACACATTTTTTTTTTTTTTTTTTTTTTGATTGGAGGTTTAACGACCACCGTGAGCAACTCAATGGGCTATAAGCAGTTGCCCGTCCCTAATTTAGGGTCACTGGTTCCAGGGAAGGGAGAGAGCCAGTGCCGTAAGACAAACACAACATCCATGCCTCGCCAGGATTCGAACCCGGACCCCGTTCGGACGAATGATCAGAGGCCATCGCTTAGACCACTGTGCCACCGGAGCGGCGAGCACACACTGTATTCGCCCCTGTATCTGACTGAAAAGGAATTATTTCAATCAGCTTTATACGTAGGCCATTCAGAAAGTAACAAGACTGATGTCATAGCTCCAAAGTAAACCCACGCAGAAAAATGCAGCTGTTTGTGTTGGAACACCTGCATGGTCAGTCGTGTGACGACACGTCATTACAGCGCTCTGCTAGTTCATTCTTGTAGTAGATGGCATAAAGTTCAGGCATGATTCTGTAACTCAGTGTGAATTTAAAACTGGAACAAAGAGTAGCTATAAAATTTTGTGTGTGTTTGAATAAAAACACCTCAAAAATGCACAAAATTACTAAAACAGCCTATAAGGAAGATGCTTTGTCTCGTGTAAGAGTTTTTGAATGGCACAAGAAATTTGTGAATGGTAAAGAGTGTCTGGAAGATGTGCCACCACCGGCAAGCCTTCGACATTGACGAAGTTAATGTCAATACCATCGAGGCACTACTGCGCGAAGACCGCCAAGTAATGATTGAGGAGGTTGCTAATGAGTGCAGATGTTTGTTGATGACATTGTTGAGAAGCTGTTTGGGGTACAGAAAAGTCACTGCAATTGTAATTGTAACAATGGGTGGGAAGGTACAATGACTCAGCAACGCGACCTAAAGTCTATTGTGCATGCCCAGCCCTAATCTCGAAAGAGACCAGATGCATGAGCAAAAGCAAGAATGCTCTTGACTGGTACTAAAGAGAGATCACTTGGTCTCAAGTTATGAGTACCAAAGTGTTCGAGCCAGAGTGCTGCAAAAAAGTCACAGTCACAAAGAAAATGCAAGGAAGTCTCCTCTTCTAGATGGCATTCTGTACAAAATGGATCCTCTTTCACCCCAATCAAATTAAGGTGTTAGAAGAGCTCCTTAGCTCTATGAGGCAAGGGTCTTTGATTAAGTTCCTTTGCCTGCCTCTGTCCCTTGGTGGCATGCCAGAGGTCAAACTGCTTAGTCCTCAGCAGTCTTTTAATTAGTCCTCTAGCTATACCAGAGGCGAGCCCTAATGCAGGCTCTGGACCATAAAAAGCCTGCTCTGCCCCCTCTTTAGCAAGAAGGTTAGCTTTCTCATTACCTACAAAACCCCTATGTCCTGGCACCCAGAACAGTTGCACTTTGTTCCGGTTTGTCAGTTCAGTTAGGGTCTGGAGGCAGTTCCAAACAATTTTGGATGAAATGCGGCACTGACGTAGTGCCAGTAAAGCTGCCTGACTGTCTGAACAATTCTGGATACGCACATTGTGATACCCTTTGATCAGACACTCTGAGGCACATGCCAAAATAGCATGCACCTCAGCTTGGAACATGGAAGCATGCCTTCCAAGGCTTTGGCATGAACCATAACCTCTGGATAGGCAATACTCCCCTGCTTCAACTCCTACATTTGTCCTGGAACCATCAGTAAACCAAACAGTTTCACCTCTGCATCCAGGGACAAAGGATGTTTCCCATTCACTGCGACTAGGAAAGTTCACATGAATGCTTTATGCTTTATCAAAATGATATTTTACTAGCATGTTGTCGGTTCCCATCTGAAAGATGGGCTCCTTACAAAAATACTCCTAAATTGGCTTGGTATGGCTGCCAACCCACAACAAGGGTCTCCACATGCCATTTCAGCATAATCTATATGTTCCCATAATGGCCTCACCCTCATTATGAAGGTGACGTGGCAGAATATCAAGAAGCAACTCCAATGCAGCTGTTGGAGTAGTTCAACCTTTGTAACTTGTTAAGTTCACCTGCATCGTGCAGAGGTTGACTCTACGCCACCTCACCGTTGAGCCATAAGTGACCATAGTATATATCCAGGACAATAGTACCTCTACATGACCTGAACACTTTCTTGGCTCTGGCAATGCAATAATCTAGGTGCTGTTTCCAGGTTAAGCCTCCGTTCAAAATGACTCCCAGGTACTTAACTTGTGTGATGAGAGGAATTGTTTTCCCAAAGAGAGTAATTAATACCTCCAAGATCTCCAAAATTCCTCTTTCTAGTGAAAGGCACAAGGGTGGTTTTGTCTGGGTTTACTGATAGACCAACCTTCGTGCACCAATTCTCAACAAGTCGCAGTTTTCTTTGCATTACACTCGAGACTGTTTTAGGGAATTTTCCCTTGACAATTATGACCACGTCATCTGCATAGCCAAAACAGTCTCAACCAGACCTCTCCATGATTCTCAGCCCCGGCAGGTGGAGACCGACAGAGTCTCCCCGAGTAGCGAGGCCACAACTATTCTGCTTGTGAGCATGGCCTTAATCCATTGACTACAGGTTCTATCAACACCGTGTCTTTCCACAGCCCCCACAATGGTCTCTGTAGAGACCCTGTCAAAGGCATCTTCAATGTCAAGGAAAGTGGCTAATGCCACCTTAAATTCTAATGCCTTCTCTAGGCAACAGATTATGCCATGGAAAGCTGCTTCTGTTGATTTGCCTTGTTGATAGGCAAACTGAAATTTTGAGAGGGGTTTAGGGAGTAAAACCACCTCCCTAATATGCCTGTCCACCATCTTCTCAAGAGCCTTGAGAAAGGAGGATGTTAGACTAATAGGTCTGAAGTCCTTTGTCTCTTGGTAATTTAACTTACCTGGCTTGGGAATAAATATTACCTTAGCCTGTCTCCAAGCACTTGGTATATAACCAAGCGCAAGGCAGGCCCTGTAAATTTTACACAAGAGTGGAGTAATTATCTCTAGTCCTTGCTACATTAAGATGGGAATAATACCATCACATCCAGGTGATTTATATGTTTCAAAAGAATTAACGGACCACTTAATCCTAGAATAATTGACCACCTCCCTGGCAACCCTCCAGTCCTCCTTTTTGCACGTCGGTGCTCAAGGTTAGCTGGGCGTACGTCAGTGGGGTCAGTTATGCTTGAATCTGGAAAGTGTACACCTAGCATTTCTGTTAGTGTTTCTTTACCAGTTCTTGTGAAGCTCCCATCAAACAGTTTGATGGTGTTCAGGCTATTTGCATTGCCCTTAGCCATGATTTTCATAAATCTGGCAGTATTGGGAGTGTCTGAAATACTTCCACAGAAATCTCTCCAAGAGGCTCTTTTTGCCTCTCTAATTGCTTTGTTGTACTGCGTGAGGGTAGTCTTATGTACCATCCACTCACCAGTACATTTGGTTTTATTAAAAAGCCTTGTAGTTTTGCCTCTGAGACTGCTAAGCTGTTTATTCCACCAAGGAACTTGCCTTGGTAAACTAGCAGTCTTGGCCTGACAGTTTTGGTGATAAGATTCGAGAATAGACCTTTGCAACTGGTCAACAGCTAACTTGAGATCTAACACCGTGTGCATGTTAAATTCCATGCCTTCAATATGTGCCGCCAGATCATCCCTGAAGCCAACCCAATTGGTCCTTCTGGGATTTCTGACTTGCACCAGCTGTTGTCTTACATCGGCAACTGAAAAGCAAATATATCTATGATCAGACAGTGAAGGTTCACTAGATACATGCCATTTACTAATGTGATCAAACATGTTAGCATTACAGAGGGTGAGGTCAGTGACTTCACTTGTATTAGAAACAATAAAAGTGGGCTCATTGCCTCGATTAAGAATATAAAGTGTAGTACTTACCAAATATTCCAAAAGGCTGTCTCCTCATCTGTTGCAGTTGCTGCTCCCCCACATGATATGGTGAGCATTGGCATCACAGCAGATGATGAGGCGTCTTCCACTTGACTCACAAAAATGGACAATATATCTTATTTCCTGCGAAGGAGGTGGTTCTGGTTCATCAAATGGTAAGTATGCAGAGACTGCATACAGCTCTTCTCTGACATTATCAGATGACAAAAAAAATTTAATCACGGTTGTATCACCTGTGGTAAACTCAGGAAGTGGCATAGCATGATGTCTCTTACTCACCAGTATACAGGTCCTTGGTCTCCTACTTGATGCATTATAGAAGACGGCAAAGCCTGCTCCTTGTAAGCCCAGGATCTTTCCATTATGTGTCCATGGCTCCTGAATGAAAGCCAGATCAACATCCTCCACAACCAGCCTGCAGCATAAAGCAGCAGATGCAAACCGACTATGGTGGAGATTGATCTGGGTACAATTCATGCAGTTCTCCATTGTGAGATAGGTACAGAGACTAAGTGGTAGAAGGATCAGCCGGGTCAGGATCCCCCGATGGGGGCTGGAAGCCAGCTCCACATCTTCGTGGATGCCACTCAGGTCGATCACGTCCACCTCCACAGTCTCTCCCCCCCCCACATAAACACACACACACACACACTCGCAGCTGGACCCGAGTCCTTCCCTGTTTCCAGACAATGCAGTTGTTTCTGGTTCCACAACTGCAGAATGAGGCTCCACCATTTCTGTGTCCTCCTTTGAGGTGCTAGGGCCCTGAGGGCCATGTAGTACTTTGAATTGACCCTCATCAACCCCAGTGTAGGCAGTAAACTTGGCTTCAGCAGTGTCTTTAGCTGATTCCCTGTCCACCTGGAAAATCCACCTAACGGCCTTAGGATATTGTACCTGATCCAACACCCTCCAGTGGTTTGTATGCAAACTGCTGTTGTAAGTACACAACCTCCTGCAGAGGACGCTTGGATCCTTGGTCCAAATATCCCTTGTCCTGAAGGCAACCTTGATCGGTTTTGGAAGTTCACTGGCCCTCATCACCTTGAGCCCAGTGCCCTTTAAAACCTTATCATTTTTGTCAAAGGCTGATGTTAGCCATTGCCCTGTTCCCTCGTTCTCACAAAGATAAACTAAGGCTCCAGAATTCAGGGAAAAGTTCTAGATGCGTGGTAGAGGCTCTGCTACTTGAGAACCATCCACACGCCTCAAAAGCTTCTCCTGAATAGTTCCAACCTCACTGTCATCAAGCCATTCATTCGGGAAATTCTCCTTCACGATGGCCATCCTGACAGTGGAGAGAGCCTCGTGCTGGGACAAAACTCGTCTCTGCTCCTTTTCTTTGGCTTCCTCGCGGCTAGAGAAGGGGTAGAGAGAACAGATCTCTGCCTCTTACCTTTCATGTCCACCACAGGTGGAGACGTTTCTACAGATGTGGGTCCCACTGAACTCGACTCCTTGTCAGTTTGACCCTTCATCTGCCTTGCCAGTTTCCTCCTGATGTTGCGCTTAGCAGTCTTACTAAGTCGCAACCCTTCCTTGCTGTTACCAGCCTCACTAGCAACCGCAGACTCTTTTGGCAACCCGGTATTACCTGCTGCCTCCAGATGTCTTGGTTGCTTGTGTGAAACAACTTCCCCCACCTTAGCCTGAGAGGTGTTCTCAGAGCAACTGGGCCTCACCTCAAGATCAACAGTTCCCGGCCTTGGCTGGGAAGATGCTGCCTTTATATGTTGGGTACTGACTGAGGCAGACCCTAACCCAGGGTTTGTTGTTATCAAAGAAAAAGGTTCCATATTTGGTCCCACGAAACTGGAGGAAAATAAATGGTTACCACCCGGTAATCCTCCTATCCTGGGCAGAAGGATAATTACGACAGGGTTTCGCCTGGTGTCCTGAAGGGATCGTTAACGATACTGATATTTTACTACCTCAGTACCATTCAGCCCTCAGCACGATACCTTACACCTTGGCTTAGGTAGACCAGATCCTCAGTTAGCCAGCATGTTTTAGACGCTCCAAAAAGAGGAGCTACTGTGAACCACAGTACCTAATCCACCTGTTTCCAGCACCCCACGACAAGGACGTTGAAGTTGGATTTCTGGGGGCAAAGTCGCTGCAAAGTGGATTCCCCTCTCACTCAGAAATGAGCACAAGGCAAATCGTGTTATCACTTGTTATCAATGGAAGTGCTGGCTACGATGTGAGCTACACTTTTTGGATCGAGTCATCGCATGTGATAAAACATTTTTTCTCACCATTTTGATCCAGAAACAGAGCACCCAATGGAAACGCCCACAGAGTCCCCAATCCAAGAAAGCAAATTTTCAAGCAAGTTCAGGGAAGGTCATGCACTGGTTTTCTTTGATAAAATAGGAATTGTGTATGACCATGTTGGTACCCAGGTGAAAACTGTTACCGGTGCTTATTATTCTGAAGTTCTCAAAGGTCCTATAAAGCAAAAAATATCCACAAAATGCCCAGAATATGCGCAGACTGGTTGAATTTTGCATCAAGATAATGCCCCTGCACATCACATCTTGTTTTGCTTTCCCAGCAGGTCTGGACATCGAAATGATGACACACTCTCAGTATTCACTGGACCTGGTGCCGTGTGACTTCCACCTATTTCCTGAAGTGAAAAAACTTTGTGGATGTCAGTTTGCATCAAATACTAAAAAATTGTAAATAGTAGTGTAATAGGGGCACAGATATGATGTCCACAGATATATATATGAGGTCCACAGAGGCTTGCAAGCCAGAGTACTTACCTTCCATTTTGCTTGCATTGTCAAATTAATTGTCCATGACAATTAATTTTAATTTGTAAAACTGTTTGAAAGGGATAGTACTCATATCATCATGAGAATAATTGGCAGTGATACACGTAACTCACAAAACATTAAAAAATTCTTGATGTCGACATATCACGCAAAAGTTACGTAAAAATTACAAGTGGTAATTTTACCACTTGTAATTTTTGCGTAAATTTTTTGTGATATGTCGACATCAAGAATTTTTCTAAGAGATAGTACTGTGTTGCACAAAATCTTGGAGCCAATGTGTTGGTAATAACTTGATCAAACATTTTGCTGTCTCCTTGCTTATTCACTTAAGGTCCCATGTTTACTGAGATACTCGGCCAGAAAAGGATCAAAAAGACTGTTGAGCTATAGACAACGTGAAAAGTTGCCATTGTATGGTGAATTGAGAATTTTTCTACGCTCTTTTTCTGCTGCTCCAGATAGATACCTTCCTCTGTCTTTTTAACTTATACTGCAGAAAATGTTAATGTTAGAAAGGTAAACCATTTTTTTGAGTTACTTATTTTAGCACTGTGTACTGGTATAACTAGTATAAGTCCTTAAAAACATTGAAGGGAACTTACTGAAGGGAAATTTTTAAAAAAATTGCTTTAATAATTTACTTCGCTGGATATCCAAATGCTTACAGTAAGCAAAGTTATGAGAAACTAATCTTTGTGGGATGGATAATGATAGGGATTCTACCTTTAATGGATAAACAGCGATTCTTACTCCTTTCCAGGAGTAAGAATCCCTATTGGAAGGCACCCTAGTTATTTTTGAAGATAAAAAAAAAAGTAAAAATTATTTTCATGCACAGTTGTAAGAAAAATTGAAAAAAATAGTAACCAGTATAGAATGTGGAAATTTTGAGATAGCATACTGCTTGTCCATATAACATTCATTAGTTAGAAGGTGAAGTAGTATGGAAATTTCAGCTTGTCAGAACTGGTATGCTGTACCAGCTCACTTTTACTTTTGGCTAGGGAGTAAAAACCAAAAGGGAAATCTAATTGTGTTCTGAAACTCCATAAAAAATAAAATAGAGAAAGAATGAAAGAGAGCAGGTATGATAAGCATATATGTTTTAGAATTAATCAGACACATTTGTGTTACCAGCACATTTCTGATTACAAGAAGAATGTGCTATGTGTAGAAAGCCCAGATGAATCTGCAAGCTAATTATTAACTTCAGTTTGCTTCCTGATTACTTTTGTTATTCATTCTTCAACTGCAAATTTCAAAAATTGAGGGAGAAATTGAAAGTCACCATTGAGACTTTAAAATTTGCCTATGCCATCTCAGCCTGAGCTGCAAGGTATGATCCTTTTAGAACAGTGCAGCATTCTCTAAGATGTAAATTTCCTCTAACTGCATATGCTTATTTGGAAATTATGGGTAAGCATTTTTTCCCCTCGCTAGGATTTCTGAACTAAGTTAAACAATTATGAATGTTATGACTTACAAAGCAGAGGAACAGGACATGGTTAACACCATTAACTGAATTTTGTGTCTATGGTTTTGGAATGTTAAACAAAACATTGGAAATAGAACAGCAAAAGAAATAAGCTACATTCTACATACCTTATTGATATCGAAATACTGAAGACACTCCAAAAAGAAAAAGAACAGAAATGAAACTTTTTATTCCCTTCAGTTTTTTATATTCTTAATAATAATAATAATAATAATAATAATAATAATTTTTAAAAAATTATCAAATATTTCAAAAGATGCACACACAATCTCTTTCACAAACTGGAATTCTGGGAGCCCCTAAAATGTGGTAGCCTAGGCTTTATGGGCTTGGTATAAATCAGGCTCTGTATATACATATGTACACTGCATGACATAGGAAATGCGACACCAGGAATTATTTGTTAGGGTAACATGCAAATTTGTGGGTATGTGTCAACAGTTGGGTTATGTGTAAATGATTGCAGTTGTGAACCAATCACATGATAGGTGTGGAAGATAAAAGGGCAAAATGGCTAAGCGTAGTCATCCTTACCTGCATCAGAGTGATATCAGTGGTGCCAGAGGCTTCATCACAGGACTACATATAATTGGATGGTCCCTGTGTCACATTGCAGCGGTAACACATCATGATGCTATAACTGTCACAAAAATGTGGCAACAATGGTTGAAGGAAGGTAACACATGTCACCGTAGTTGGGACTAATGCATGTAAATAGATGTCCGAATACCTAGATCACCGCATTTGACAACAAGCTGTAGTAACCCCACAATCCACAGTGGGCAAAATTTGATGAGGGGCACAGGCAGTTGTGGTCATCCCCATATTGACATGGACTGTGATCATAGATTAGCTGATGCAGGTTGTGCTACACATCATTGCACATGGTGCAGTTGTGCCATACCAGACATGCATGATAGGATGAGCGGAACAATGTTGTATTCAGCTATTAGTCTTGCTTCTGTCTCAGCACCGAAAAATGCCGATTGAGAAGTCTGGAGATGACATGGTCATTGGGCTTATCTTGCTGCCATCAATGAGCATCTTATGATCCCTCAGCCTGGTATCATGGATTGGTGTGCTATCAGTTTCAATAGCTGTTCATTGCTTGTACATATAGTGAGTTAAGTGACAACTTGGCAATAAGTTGATCAGGTAGTGCAGTCTTTTTTTGTTGCTATGTCTCCATGGTATTCCTAATGCCCAGTATCAACAAGATAATCTGCACATCACCAACATCAGCAGACAATGTCTACTAGGTGTCCAGGGGCTGCCCTGGCTAGCACTATCCCCAGACCTCTCCCCAATAGAGATTGTGTGGGATGGCATTGACAGATGACTTAACGCCTCTGCATGGTCTTCTGGCATTGTCGTTGAATTGTGGACACTCAGTGATACCTCTGGACCCCATCCAGGGACTTTTCCATTGGATGTCATGTTGTGTTGCCGAATGTATACCCCAGCGTGGTAGTCATATCACAAACTGACCACCATGCTTTTCAGTAGATCATATGATTCAGGTGACATTATACTGTCTCCTCACTCACCGCATTCATGTAATCCCTCAGAAATTAAATCACTTCTTTCCTACCTATTTGTTTACACGTGTGATAAGTTTTGTTTCATTTTGTGCATTACTTCATGGTGTGGCATTTTCTATGTCGATCAGTGTATATGTATGTGCTATTTATTCATCATATTTAGCCTTTGTGTGTTTGTATGTGTGTAGTTATAGGTAAGAAGGCAGAGCATGAAAAATGGTTAACTGTGATTTGTCTTTGACCACATCGATAAATATTTCTATCATCCAATGTATATCTGTTCAGGAAAGTGCATCATGTCATGTTATGAAAAGAGGTGACAGCAAGATATTATTGAATAATAGCATTGTTATGAAAAATTACCTTGTAGAAATTTTATAAATTTTGTGTTTCTTTGTATTGCGTAAAATAATTCTATCTTTTCTGTCTGACCTAGAAAGCCTGGCAGAAGAAGGTTTGTATTATATTGTAAGCCTTAAGGATTTTGTAATAGCCAAACCAAGGAATGAAGATGACCATGTTGCTTGGCTGTTAGACCATGAGCAGTTTGAGGTAAATCAATGCAATGGAAAAAATTCATGAACTGATACTCAATTTGCATAATTTATAAAAAAATTCCACTTAAAATATCTTGAACCTCTGTTATTATTAGTAGTGATCAGACTGAATGCAAGAACTATCATGGTATTAGCCTACTAAGTGTACCACGGAAAGTGTTTGGTAAGGTTGTTATTGGAAAAGCACGGGGTCTTACATCAGAAAAAGTGTGGGATGTTCAGAGTGGTTTTATGCCTGGTAAAGGCTGCACTAACCAGATTTTTGCATTATGCACGATGATTGAAAAGTATCTGGCTGTTGGTAAGAAAGTTTTTGCTGCCTTCATAGATTTAGAGAAAGCATACGACCGAGTAAATAGGACACTTTTGTGGAAGGTATTGAATGAATATGGTGTTACTGGGAATCTACTTAATAGTGTAAAAGCTATGTATGCTGGTAGTAGAGCTTGTGTACGAGTGAATGGTGTTTTATCAAAATGGTTTTGTATTGGTGCAGGAGTTAGACAAGGTTGTGTAATGTCACCATGGCTGTTTAATATATTAATGAACATGTGCATGCGTGATGCCAAAATAGATGATAGTGGTTAATATCTTGATGATATCTGTGTGTGCAGATTGCTGTATGCTGATGACACTGTCCTGTTGGCAGAGAGCAAAAGTGATTTGCAGAGTATGTTGTCTCGGATCTACGAAGTTTGCATGAAATTCAAACTGAGTATAAATAAGGGAAAAACCAAAGTTATGGTGTTTGAGAGAGGAACTGGTAGCACTGAATGTAATGTAAGTATAAACGACACTGTGATTGACCAGGTGAGTGAGTTTGTGTATTTAGGAAGCATGTTTGACAGAGAGAACAAATTGGATGGTGAAATTAGTAGGCGAGTTAATTCTTCTTTTAAAGTCATAGCTGCTCTGGGAGGTTTTCACAGGAATGATGGGTTCTCTAGAGAGTCCCGCATGGCTGTGTATGAAAGTGTAATTGTTCCTACTCTGATGTATGGCAGTGAAACCTGGGTACTGAAGAAGAAACATAGGATTTGTTTGTGTGCTGGAGAAATGCGTTACTTACGTGGGGTTTGTGGCAAGACACGGTCTGATTGTGTGAAGAATGAAGATGTGTTGCAGTTGTGTGTTGTGAAGCAAAATGTTGTTAGCAAGGTGGAGACCAATGGGCTTCGGTGGTTTGGCCATATTGAAAGAATGAGTGATGAGATGCTTACTAAGAAAATCTTTTAGCCCAAGTGGCAGGAAGGAAGGGCAAGGAAGACATGGGTGGAGTGTCTGCAGAGATTCAGGAGTGTCTGCATGAGAAAAAGATTATGAGTATGAAGTATAAAAGATCTTGTGTACAGCGTGTAATGGATATCAGTGAAGCCCGATTTGTAAGTCAAGATCGCTGTAAATGGAGAAGTTTGATACGACAACAGTAAGTAAAAATATCTGGTAGTTCGTATTTCTTTTTGGAGCTAACCTCTGAATCTCAGAGAACAGCTTAGTGATATGTAGTGACATGTTGTTGTATCAAACTTCTCCATTTACAGCGGTCTTGACATACAGCTTGGGCTTCACGGACATCCATCACACGCCATACACAAGACCTTCTGTACTTCATACTCATAATCTTTTTCTCATGCAGACACTCCTGAATCTGATCCTCCCATGACTTCCTTGGCTTTCCTCTGCCTTTCCTTTCTGCCACTTGGGCTAAAAAGATTTTCTTAGTAAGCATCTCATCACTCATTCTTTCAACATGGGCGAGCCACTAAAGCATATTAGTCTCCACCTTGCTAACAACATTTTGCTTCACATTACACAACTGCAACACATCTTCATTCCTCACACAATCAGAACGTGTCTTGCCACAAACCCACCCGTAAGTAATGCATTTCTTGAGCACACAGATGACTCCTATGTTTTACTCTGCATACTCCATAGGCTAATACCACGATATTTCTTGCAGTCAGTCTGATCACCTTTTCCCTTTTGTTCTTTGTTCCAGTTTTAAATCCATACTGGGTTGCAAAAACATGTCTGAACTCTACGCCATCTACTACAAGAATGAACTAGCGGAGCCTTGTAATGACGAATCTTCTTGTGACTAACCTTGCAGGTGTTCTGACACAGGCAGCTGCATTTTTCTGCATGGGTTTATTTTGGTGCTGTGACGTCAGTTTCATTACTGTTTGAACGACCTACATGTAAGGGTAATTGCAAACTTAAATGACAACTGTAACGTGAAAAGTGACACCGAATATTTGGTAGGAATGAGCATGTCATTTGATTCCTTTCTGACACAAAACAAATATTCTGATGGCCACCCAAAATGCAACACCATGAAGGACATGGGATAGCAAAGCTAGATTTACTGGACACATAACAACAGATACAAAGATGAAACGATTGAGCTTACAGTCCCGTGCGACTTGCGGAACACGCAGACATCAATAGTTCGTGTGGCCCTCATGGCTGGCAATGACAGCCGCTACATGCCGCGGCATCGAACAACAGAGGCTTTGGATGTGGGCTTGGTGTATGTCGGTCCAGGCTGTTTCCACACGTTGCCACAGTTCATCTGGCGTAGCCGTGGGTGGTGCTTGCTGGGCCACTGGGTTGCCGATCAGCAACCAGGCGTGTTCGATGGGCGACCTATCAGGAGAACAGGAGGGCCGCGGCAGCAGTGACACCTGGTGGGCCGTGAAGAATCGCATTGTTCTGTTGAAACGTGGCCGCTGGCTGGTCCTGCATCTACAGGAGGACTACAGGCTCCAAAACATCGGAGATGTAGCTGTGGCTGTTAAGTGTACTGGCGATGCATACCAGACGGGTGCGGGTGTCATATCCAATTGCGCCCCAAACCATAACGCCAAGTGACGGACCAGTATGGCGATGCATAATGCAGGCGTCATACAGTTTCTTGCCACGGTGCTGCCACACATGGATCCGACCATTGTGGTGTTGCAGGCAGAAGCGGGATTCATCGGAGAAGACAATGTCGTGCCATTATGTAGTCCAGATGCGGCGTTCAACAGCCCACTGCCGCCGCACTCGCCGTTGGTGTAACGACAATGGTAATCAGAGCAATGGGCGCCGTGCAGCAAGTCCTCGTTCCTGCAGACGACATCGAACGGTACATGCTGACACAGGTTGTTGCGCAACACACCCTAATTCCTGCGCTAACATTCTTGATGTGGCGGTGCGAGCCGTCAATGCCCACCGCACAACATGCTGGTCCTATTTTTCGGTGGTGTCCCACAGCTGCGGCAATTGCTCACGTTGGTCCGTCCATCCCTCCTGCACCCACCGAATCCATACTTGCCTCACTGTGGCTGGATGTCTTCCCACATGGGCACCGATGTCTCGGTACGATAAACCGCTGTCGTGATAAGCCACTATTCGTCCTCTGTCGAACTCCAAAACGTGCTGGAATGACCGCCGTATTCTGCGACGAGGCATCAGCAAGCTTCCCACGCACAGATCCGACAGCACAACACACTTCTACTACTTACACTCCGCCTTCTGTGCACCCTTCTTATAGTGCTTCTTGGTGACGTGCCGGCCACACATGATTTGCATATGCCCTGCAATGCTAATCATTTGCATGTCCTCTTGCGGGCGACGCATGCTGCGAATTTCAGGCCAATCGGATACTTCCTTCTTGGTGTTGCATTTTGGTTGGCCAGCAGTGTATTTCAAAGCAGATTTTTAGAAAACATAAACTTTCAGCTGAAGAAAGAATACACTTGCACCATCTAGGAAAAAACTTGAATAATTTAAAATATGCAGTGGAAGCCAGGGCCAGGGTATTCATAGTGAAAGGAACCCTGATTAAAAAAAAAAAAACCACTTCTACAATTGATAAAACATTCACAGATAGAAATAGCTGCTTACTCCCAAGTATCTGACTGAAAACAATTTTTTCCTATCAAGCTGTCAGACGTGTAGATATTGCAGCAAATATGCTGTAAACAGAAAAGTAACTTGTGTCCTCTTCTAGTAGCAAACCTTACGTTAAAGAAAAAATTGAAATTATGCACAAAACATTCCACATGAGATATATTGTACGAAAGAAAAAATATGATCGTTAGAAGCAGAGTTATCAAGAAAAATATCATTTATATATGCCACTAGCGGAAAAATTGCGCATTATTTTTAACAGAAAATGTGGGGGAAAGTTTTCCTTGGTGAGCTGTACCTGACTGTAAAGGGAGTTTTCCAATCTAGTTTTGAGAAGTGCAGATATTGCTGCAAATACATCAGAAACAGAAATATTAACTTATGCCTTCTAGTGGCAAAACAGCTCTTCACCAAAATTAGAAACTATATGCAGAACATTTCACGCTAAAAACTGTGTAACGCAAAAAAAAAAATGTTTAAATAGGATTTATTTTTTTTTATTTTATTTATTTATTTTTTTTTTTTTGGATTGGTGGTTTAACGACCACCGTGAGCAACTCTATGGGCTATAAGCAGTCGCCCATCCCTAATTTAGGGTCACTGGTTCCAGGGAAGGGAGAGAGCCAGTGCCGTAAGATAAACACAACATCCATGCCTCACCGGGATTCGAACCCGGACCCCGTTTGGACGAATGATCAGAGGCCATCGCTTAGACCACTGCGCCACCGGGGCGGCAAATAGGATATTTAGAAGCAGATATATCAGAGAAATCACAGCTTATCATAAAGCCCCATAGCAAAAAACCTGTGCATTACTTGAAAAGGAAACACTATTCAAAATTATCTTTCTAATAAGTTGTATTAGAGGAAAGAAAGAATATTTCAATCAGATATTTAGAAGCAAAGATATGAAATAAAATGTATTTTGCATTTCATAGTATCTGCGTTTTCACCCTCTAGTGGGGAAGTAATGTACCCACTAAGTGAAAAGATGAACAACTTGATTCACTATAGTTGCGTAAGTGAGAAAATTCTCTGGATTCGTTTGAAAGTGAAATTTCAGAGAATTGTTATTGTTGTAGTGTATGCTCCTTGTGACTCTGAACCTTCTGATAAGAAGGAAGATTTCTAGAATGAGCTAAAAGCTGTTTTCAGCCAGTTTGGTGCTAAAGAAAAAGTTATAATAGCAGGGGATTTCATTGATAGAGTAGGTGTGCAGAATGCAATTTCTGACAATATTTTGGGTAAGTTTAATGATCCTTGTGTGGATGATAATGGTGAAAGATTAATTGAACTCTGCATTGAGAAAGGTTTGTGTGTATCTAATACTGTTTTCAACCACAAGTATATCCACACATATACTTGGGAAAATCGTATTCTTGGTCAAAAGACTGATAGATTTTGTTGTCTACGATCAGCGTCTGAAACACTTAGTTGTTGACACCCGTGTGATGAGAAGTGCAGATGTTGGTTCTGATCATTACTTGGTAGTGTCACGAGTGAAACTTAATGTTGGTTGGAGGAAAAGGAATAGGAAGAGACCCAGGATAGAAAGAATAAAGGTTGATAGGCTCCTTGAAGATCATCAGCAGTATTCTGACTTACTCAGACAACGACTGAAGGAGCTGAAGTCTGTTGAGAGGGATGTAGAAAAGAAGTGGGAATGTTTTAAGAACTGTATTGTCACTGCTGCTAAAGAGGTCTCTGGCACCACAATAGTGGGTAACAATAGAGGTGATGCTTGGTGGAATAATGAGATTGAAGAGTCAGTAAAGAGAAAGAAGGAAGCCTATTTGGGGGTGTTGCAAGGTAGTTTCTGTGAATGAATATCGCTGTAAGAAGCGTGAAGCCACTAAGCTGGTTCACCAGATTAAGGCAAAAGATAGGAAGGATAAGGTGGAAAAGCATGAATTGGCTTTTTGGAAAGATAGGAAGTCTTTCTGGAAGTACATGAGACTCGGGAAAAATAGGGGAAACAAAGTGTTAAGTTGTGTGAAGAATACGGTTGGGAAAATAATATTGGAGCCCAATCAGTTAAGTGAAAGATGGGGTGAATACTTCTGTGAGTTATTAGATCAGGAAAGCAAAGTTGATTCTGAGACAGACACAGATGATGTCACAGTGAGAGACATAAGCACAGGAGGGTTCTCAAGAGAAGAAGTGTGTAAAGCTCTAAAATCTCTTCAGAGTGGTAAGGCACCGGGCCGGGAGTTGATGGCATAACTGCCGAGATGTTGAAATATGGTGTTGACTCTGTAATTGACTGGTTAACTGAAATTTTCTAGTTGTGCTGGGAGTTAAAAATGGTCCCTCGGGATTGGAAGGATGCTATTATTGTTCCCTTGTATAAGGGAAAAGGTGATCAGACTGAATGCAAGAACTATCGTGGTATTAGCCTACTAAGTGTGCCAGGGAAAGTGTTTGGTAAGGTTGTTATTGAAAAAGTACGGAGTCTTATATCTGAGAAAGAGTGTCTGATATTCAGAGAGGTTTTATACCTGGTAAAGGCTGCACTAACCAAATTTTTGCATTACGCTTAATGATTGAAAAGTATATGGCTGTTGGTAAGAAAGTTTTTGCTGCCTTCATAGATTTCGAGAAAACTTACAACTGAGTAAATAGGACACTTTTGTGGTAGGTATTGAATGAATATGGTGTTACTGGGAATTTACTTAATAGTGTAAAAGCCAGTATGCTGGTAGTAAAGCTAGTGTAGAAGTGAATGGTGTTTTATCAGAATGGTTTTCTATTGGTGCAGGAGTTAGACAAGGTTGTGTAATGTCACCATGGCTGTTTAATATATTTATGGACGCGTGCATTCGTGATGCCAAAATAGATGATAGTGGTTATGTCTTTGTGATATCCGTGTGTGCAGATTGCTGTATGCTGATGACACTGTCCTGTTGGCAGAGAGCAAAGGTGATTTGCAGAGTATGTTGTCTCGGATGTACGAAGTTTGCATGAAATTCAAACTGAGTATAAATAAGGGAAAAACCAAAGTTATGGTGTTTGAGAGAGGAACTGGTAGCACTGAATGTAATGTAAGTATAAATGGCACTGTGATTGACCAGGTGAGTGAGTTTGTGTAATTAGGAAGCATGTTTGACAGAGAGAACAAATGGATGGTGAAATTAGTAGGCGAGTGAATTCTTCATTGAAAGTCATAGCTGCTCTGGGAGGTTTTCACAGGAATGATGGCTTCTCTAGAGAGTCCCGCATGGCTGTGTATGAAAGTGTAATTGTTCCTACTCTGATGTATGGCAGTGAAACCTGGGTACTACAGAAGAAACATAGGAGTCATTTGTGTGCTGGAGAAATGCGTTACTTATGAGGCGTTTGTGGCAAGACACGGTCTGTTTGTGTGAAGAATGAAGATGTGTTGCAGTTGTGTGATGTGAAACAAAATGTTGTTAGCAAGGTGGAGACCAATGTGCTTCGGTGGTTTGGCTGTGTTGAAAGAATGAGTGATGAGATGCTTACTGGGAAAATCTTTTTAGCCCAGGTGGCAGGAAGGAAAGGCAGAGGAAGGCCAAGGATGCCATGGGTGGATCAGATTCAGGAGTGTCTGCTTGAGAAAAAGAATATGAGTATGAAGTATAAAAGATGTTGTGTTCGGCATGTAATGGATATCAGTGAAGCCTGAGTTGTATGTTAAGATCGCTGTAAATGGAGAAGTTTGATGCGACAACAGTAAGTAAAAATATCAGGTAGTTTGTATTTCTTTTTGGAGTTGACCTCTGAATCTCAGATAACATCTTAGTGATATGTATGTATGTATGACTTGCTCTTAAGCAAGAAGATGATGGGTGAGTTTCATGCACGTGTATTAAGTGGATTTCTGCTCGATGATCACAGGGAGAAATATGGGAGTAAGGAATGGGAATGTTGCCTGAGGTGAAACAGGAGATAATTCTTGGAATTGTGTCCATTGCCCCTTTCCCCTTCTAAGTGAGCATTGAATTGTGGGAATCAATGCTGCTTTTGCTTCATTGACTGGGGAACACTTAGTTTCCATCATATACACTGTGCAGAGTTTCTATTTTAATATTTTGGAGCAACAGACTACCATGATAGTGAGGTATTTGATGCACTAAAGTGTTATTCAGCAAAATATAAGGGAGCATAAATATAAAGCAAAACAAACAGCATTAGATTTGTTTTTAAAAATGTTTCCACACGATGTCTGCTTCAGGATTTGCTGCTACTATGTGTTCATGTAAGTACTTATTTCATCTTAATTTCTACTACTGTAGTTAATTAATTACATGTTTCAAGTATATCCAATGTTATGGACATACAAGTATAATGTAAACATAAATGCATTCTGTCACATATACTTTTTTTTTAATATTGGGATTTTTCACCCCAAATGGATTTAGCAAGCTCCCGGATGAAACGAGTATTTTCACCAGTCCCGAGCTCCTCGTTTTAAGCAGGTTCTGTTGTATTTGAAATTGAAACACATGTAATATACTGAAGTATATTTTTTTTTATTTGGTACAGGTGTTCAATATGCACTCACTTGGTAAGACAGCCATATATAGCCACAATAATCCCCTTCCTGCCAGATCCTGTCCATGATTGCCTTGTTCACTTGCAGCATGGCTTCTAAAATTGGGTTTTCAACTCAGCGAGTTCTACATGCCTCCAATGCCAAAATATCATTAGAAGCATGTAAGCAATATCCATAACATAGTTGTGAGTGGGGCATTTTTGCCAAATTTTGTGCAAAATTTGCATTGAACTCCAATTGCCAACTATGTTCCATTAAGCCCCAACACACAATGTGCCTTTTGCCCCCACTGAAATCAGGCATTTTGCTTGCTCAACTAATGGCGTGCCACCCTGTGGCTTATGCATGAAATAGTCATTCTGAAAGAAACTTAAGGATATAATACATGCATTATTATGCATTTCATAGCTTTAGCTTTGCTAAAGGATATAATACATGCATTATTATGCATTTCATAGCTTTAGGTTTGCTAGATGCAGTGTAAAAAATGTTAGATTTGTTTCCAAAGTTTATAATTTCCCTGTACAGTATTTTGGGCTTATTGAAAGTACTGCCTATTAGGTAATAACATCTTCACATTTATAAACAGAGTTCCAATTACTCCAATTTATGTACATCCATTGTTTTTCTGTGCAAAACTACTTGTCAAAGTAAACTGTGGCACATATGATGCATTTGCTCTATCACTGAACCCAAGACTGGAATCCTGTTTTGGAAAAATTGTGGTGAGTAGTGTCTGATCTGTGTATTCAAGACAACTGCGATAGGCTCCATATCCTCAAATATATTTCACTGGATAGGGCTGCATAGCTGAAAGTATGTTGGTGTCAAATCTGAGCTAAAAGAGGTATTGGACATTGCCAAACAGCTTAGTGAATACCTCCACTCTTTTGGCTTTAAAATCAGTTCATTTTCATTAGCCTAAGTCTCTGTTTACTTCTGTTACATTGTGACTGTAAAGAATATAAGCAGTAATCACCCAGATGATGAAAGACATACTAGAGATGATATTGAAGAAAAAAAAACACAAGAAGGTAAATTTTGCATATCTTACTAAGTACATGAAACACATAGCTATTGTTGTGCATAGCACAGCCATGTTGGCATTTCTTTTGGTGCAACCCTCATATCTGTAGTTTTAGAGTTTTCCAAATTTTATCAAGAGTATGCAATATTTTGTGTTTACTCAGTGTATTGGGGGGGCACCATTGGTGAAACAAGCATAAAACAGTACAAAATAAAATGGTAATGTGTCTGGGCATAAAAGCAGTGCTGACATTGATAACTGAAAAAAGTTATGTAATAGCTACAGTTAACTGACACCATAAAGTGAATGAACTAAAACCAAATAATAAGCACAACACCCTTTTTTGCCTGAGCCAATAAGCCCTGGCTCTCACACAGCCTACTTGTCAATGAAGTGTGCTACGGCTTCTGGTCCATTGTATCACTGGTCCCGAGTTTAAATTATGGGCAAAACATGGATATTGTGCTAGTCTGTGTAGCTCTGGTTCTCTCCCTTGCATCAGTGCTAAACTGGGCAACAAAAGTAAGCAATTAAGGGATATGCACCTTATTATGTCATTGACTAAAGTAGAAAACATGTTCATTCACTTATTGCTGCTTCATGAAATCAGTTTCTGTAGTACATGTGCATATTCATAATCAAATATTGTAAGAACTCTTGTATTTTGTTGTATAAGGGCCAGGTTAATTGGCAGGTTATCTTCTGGTACTGTGCAAATGAACATCATGTTTGTTTCCCAATCCTTCGTATCTGTAAACAGTACCTAAAACTGGGAATGGGCAGCCCTTCCTAGCTTTTGGTGCTCATAGGAATTACACTTCCTCCCCCAAAAATAACAAGTAATGTATCACATTTATGAGTGGAAAAGGTAAACTTTAATATGAATGTTTTTAATAAATTTCTTGTTAATGTAATTATGCTATAAACTATTTCAGTGTAATTGCATATATTAAAAAATACCTTCCTGTATCATTTCCACTTATACATGGTATGGCAATTAAGTAATGAGACTGAATTTTATTTAAAAAATGGAAAAGCAGTAAAACTTGCATACATGTATTTTATGTGTGGTACATTCCTCCTGAATTAATACGAGTGGCATGATCAGCCAATGAAAGGAAGGCCTTGCAGAGGTCATCTTTTGGTATGGAGTGAAGAGCTGGTGTCACAGTTCTCTGTATGTCTTCAGTGTCTTGAAAAACTTCTCCCTTTAAAGGCAGCTTTAATTTAGGGAATACAAAGTAGTCACATGGTGATAAATCTGGAGAATAAGGGGATGATTGAGTACATACACTTGTTTTCATGCCAGAAATTGCTGTACACTGTTTTGTGTGCAGGTGCATTATCATGAAGGAACCATTGCCTGTCTTTGTACTGTGGCCTGCCATGAACAATCCTCTTCCACAATCATTCCAAAATGGATGTGTGATATTGCCAGTGGCAGTTGTACCTTCAGGAATAAACTTGTGATACAGAACTCCCTTGCTGTCATAAAAGCGCACAAGCATTGTCTTGATTTTGGAATTCTGTAACCTGATCTTCTTTCCTTTGGGTGACTGTGATGACTTTCACTGAACTCTGATGCCTTATTTCAGGATCATAAAGAAAATACTGTTTCTCATCACCTGCCACAATGCTTAGCAGAAAATTTTGCATTGTTTTTGCAATCATATGTCTTTTGTGTACTCCACCTATGCATGTTTCTGGTTGTCTGACAAAATGAGCTCAACCCCTCCAATGTTGCACTAAAATTTGACGAATCATCTCCTTATTAACACCGAGCTGTCATTCCAGGATCTTTAAGGTCACATAATGATCACTTTTTATCCTTTCACAAATTTTCTCAATAAATTCAGACATGCACACTGAAATCTGGTGTATGAGCCTTTTGTCATTTTCCAAATCTTTCCTCCCATCCTTTAAACATGCAACCATCAGAATATTTATGCACGAGATAGGAAATTAGCCCCATACACATCATGCAACAATTCAACTGTCTCAGACACAGTTTTACTTGTTTTCAAACAGAACTGTATATTTGCTTTCTGCTCCATGACAGAGCGTGACATTTTTCTTCCACTGAATGATGTTGTGCACAGCGTAAGTAATCATCTGCACAATTCTCTTGCAAATACTGTTGCCACAGCATAGCTGATAAATGAATTGTCAGAAAGCATGCCTTCCAAAAAACAAAAAAATCAGTCTCATTGCTTGGTTGCCATACTGTGTATTGTAGAAAATGTTACTTTTGGTAAGATAAAACAGCTTTGAATTACTTATTTAAGCCCTGTTTACTAGCTTCAGTCATTAATAACTATTTAATGTTTTTCTAGTAATTGCTGAAAGTGTCGATCAGAAATTTTATGGGACTTCTGATATTTGTTAATAGTGTGGGAAAAATGAAGTTTTTGTGCATTGCTCTGTTTTTCATGTATTAGATCTATTGTTTGCATCCTGAATTTCAGGTCCTATGGAATCTTATGATTACATCTGTGTACTTTTCTGTTTTCAGGAAGCCATGGAAGCTGCAAAAGGAAGCAAAAATTTAGAAAAGCATACTGTTTTAGTAAGTTTTAAATTGAATGTTTTGGCTCATGCAAGCAGAAAACATCACCCATTAACAAGCTGCTGAACCATATTAATAACCGTAGAGCTGAGTTACAGAAAACAACTTGCTTCAACATGATTGTTTCAAACTGGCATATATATGCATGTATATCTCAGCGATCCTCTGGGCTGTATCATCTGCACTTTATGCTCTAACATATAGTAACTAAAATACTTTTTAAATTTTTGTTTACTAAAGACAATAGTGCCCTGGGCCACTCAATCCTCTGAGCCAATTTTTACACACACACATCAGAAATTTAAAATTAAATGTTTTAATTACTATAAGTTAGAGCATAATAAAGTACCATTGATGCATCCTGGAGGATCATTAAGATATATGTGCATATATATGCTAATCTGAAGCAGTCATGCTGAGGTGAGTTGGTCTCTCTAACTCAGCTCTAAGGCTATTAGTTTAGTAAGTGTGCACTATAATATTTCCCCCCTTATCTCCTTTTTTATTTGTATTTTTTTCTCAGTTAAATAATTTTTTTTGATGTAAGATAATTACTTTTTGATAGAAATATCATCATGAGCTCTCATTCATGTGGAAAATCCATTAGAAAACTAGAAAGTTATGTTGTCCTAGAGCAACAATCCATTACATTTATAAAGTTTGAATATGTCATGGTTGTAGTAAAGTATATTTACTTCAAATTCTGGAAATGGCATTTTCTTTGAACAGATGTTTTTTGACAATCAAATCATGTAGCAAACAAATATGTTTATTAGAACATGTTGTAGTGGTTTTGACATGTGTGTTGCATGGAACATGAAAAATGATTCAGATAGTTGATATATTCCATATTGTCTAGCCATAGACCAAAAAGTAAGAAGTAGACCAGCTGCAAAGTAGATAGAAAGTGTAAAATTAGTCAATAGTGATCCAGAGACAGCAGTATGTTAGAGACAACAAATCGTGTAGAGAACAGAATGAAATGGAGTGAAAGTATGTTAAAACCAACATAGCATTTTTTTCTTTAAGTATTTGATTACATGCCTGAATACTCAGTAGATATGAGATGACAAAAATTTTAGTTCAAGGATTTATGGCATAAAGTTGCTATGACTGTAGAATATATTATCTTCTGCACCAAGATGAAAGGTAGTCAAGGAAATGAAAGTCTGTGTAGAACAGTGATGACAAAACAGTTGCCAACATGTGAAACTGTTTAGGTGTGATTATTAGCATTGTGAATAGTTATATCTATCACATATCTCAAACAAATTTTGCTAGTGAGCTGCCTTTAGTTATAGCAAATATATATAACTGAATTTAGTTGATTTGAAGTTATATACACAACGTGAATGAAGCCTGTGATAGTAATAACTTTTTCCCTGCACTTCCCTTGTAAAATCTGCTTTTGAACGCCATTGAGTTCCTGGGTGTTCTTGTGCAGGTGTTTTCTCATGATTTTCTTAACTCCTCAGGAAGAGTGGTGCCTTCCAGTGTTCTTGCTGCCTATGTGAATGAACAACTGCTAGAGGAGCTCAGGGTATTCTTGTGGTACGATGCATCCAGTTTAAACTGGATGGTAAACTTGTACTATCCTGGAACCTGATTGTGACCTCCAGTGCCCCCATATTGCCATTGACCATTGTTGTGAGTTATCTTTGTTTTGAATTCTGCTGGTACATTTATAATCCTATTCAGTGTTTCAAATGCCAGGCGTATGAACTTTCACAACTTTCACGTCATAGTGCATCCTGGTGTAGGTACTGTGGCTCCTCCAATCATATTTCATCAGTCTGCCCTGCTGCCACTAAACACTGTGTCAACTGTTGTGGTGCATATGCAGCATCATTAAAGCACTACCCAAAGTGGATTGAGAAACAGGTCATGTAGTGTGTGAAGACTGCAACGCACATCTTGTACGCAGAAACTTGACAATGGGTCACTCCTCTTGCCATAACATGGCACTTATGCACCAATGGTATCCTGATCTCAGACAACCTCCACATAAATAGACTTTCATATCCCTGCAGATGGTCCTTTTTATCTCTTAAAGGCATATATGAGGCTCACCTCGCTTTCCTATGATCACGGACTAAACTTCCCCAACTGTCACTGGTGGAGTCACAGTGGCAAATGGCCTCGTTTTCAGTATCCATTGCAATGATGCCTGAGCCCTTGGCTATGGCAGATGGACATAAGGGCAAACCCAAACAGATTGCAGTGGTCCTGATATCCCCACTGAAGGCACTGAGCTGCCCAAGATAAATGTAGGAAACGGTTGTCTCAAGCTTTTCTCCATCAATCGCCAAATCTTCTTTTCTTGTAAAAGCATTGTACATCACATTTGTCTTCTGAAAGTTCATTTTTAATCCCACTTCCTTACGCTTGTCAGCAAGTTCCTGGATCATACTCTGCAGCTCTGATGACTACGTCATCAGCAAAACGAAGGTGAGTTAAGTAATCTCCATTAATCTTTATCCCTTTGTTTTCCCAGTTCAATGATTGAAAGACATTTTGCAATGTAGCTTTAAAGAGCTTGGGAGATATGGTGTCACCTTGTCTCACTCCCTTTCCAATTCTTATTTGTGCTGTATCCTCAAATATCCAAACCCTTGCACTTGCATTTTCATAGATGTTATTAATAATGCTAATGTATGCATCTTCAATACCACAGGACTTCAGAGCCATTGTTACTGCTGATGGTTTCACGGAATCGAAGGCCTTTTCATAGTCAATAAAAGCCTATATATACTGTACATACATACAAACATGAACCCAAAAAAATTTATATTCCTTAGAAAATTAAAGTCAAGCATTTTCAAAAATCGCCATCGCTTACCCTAAACAAACCTTAAGCAAATTTGAAGAAATTTAGTAACAATGAAATTCAACAATATTGAAAGCAACGCATATTGCTAGATGACAAAAATAAATCATCAGGAGAAGCTTTTTGCCAAATAGCAATAAATTTTGCTAGACCTGTGAAGCTTGGGATGGTTTCATTGAATTTAACATCAGTTATCTGCTTGAAGTATTTCAGAGTTGTTTCTAATTAAGAAAGAATTTAAAAACCAGCCTGGCAACCAATGCAAAATTACCTTCTAACCATCAAAGCAGAGCAGCCAAGAAGCGAAAATACCAAAAGAGAGGGATAGAGAAAATAAATAAATACACAAGAAGCTGCGAACCCGTTTAATTATTGAGATTCTCAATAATAAAACTAGATGTGAAATAATTGCCAAAACTAATAGATATGAAATAAATGCCAAAATATTTACATGTTATAACTGAAGGGATGAGTTGAACTATGAAATAATACTATACCTGCCCCTGGAGGCCAGTGTCTTCTACGCATATGAGGAAATGAAGAATAAATCCATAATATTGATTGGAGGTTCGAAAGTACTAATAAAAGCTGAGTCTATTGTTCTCAGGTGTAGAGAAAGTAGAAGTAACCAGTTCAAGGAACAGTAAATGCATCTGCTACAAAATAAAAAGAAGCTACTAAATGCAACTACTACACTCAACTTGCTTCAAAATGAGATATTCTTCTAATTATTTGCATATATATGCGCGTGTGTGTGTGTGTATAATAGCATTACTTAGTTTTTAAGTAAATACATTTCTCTGGCAATAAAGACTAGAACTAAAAGTATTAGTAAACTACAATAAAATTACTTTTAAATTACCCCTAAGAATAAAATATGTCCCGCAAGACTACTAAGGTTTTGATTGGAATACATATAGTCAGCCTTTTCGTTCTCTATTAATATTAAGAGAGGATTTCTGAAATGATGTGTAATATAAAATATTTACCTTCAACAACTGAGCATCCGATTTCATTCACAATTTATTTTGGAAATGTCTCAGTGCATTGGCATATCTAACAGCAATAATAAAAGATAATAAAGGCAGGGAATCTCATTTGTAAAGTCTATAGCCGGGAATCCACATCGCGCCACAAAATGTGACTGAAATCTGATAGCCAAAAATCAACTAATATTATTTCATGCCAAAGTGAAATGAATATAAGAATTTTCTTTCAGTGCAGATTAATACATCGATTTTTATGGGTTGCGTCAAATCGATCAACGACTTCGCTTAAATCAATTTGTTTTGCAATTGTCGACTCTATCGCTAAGACAACGAGATTATGTAGACGATTGTTGGCCCTTCAATTTCTGAGATAGGTTTACAACCTTCTCATGCATGAGAACGTTCTTTCGCAGGATGCACTGGTATAGTTAGTGTAATGACTGCAAGCTTATACAGCTCATGAAAAGCTAATTTGTATTCCTCCAAAACTTCAGCTAACTTACTGAGAGTTCCCACAAAAAAATTTTCTTTCTTTTTCATAACGCTTTATCATTCTGGGTAACAAGGTGACCTCGATTTCACACTATCTATGTCGCATTTATAATGCTCGGCAAGAGGCCTTAGATCGTCGATAAATAGAAATTCCTCATTTCTGGGGTCCAAAGAACTGAAGCCACGAATGAGTGTAGTATGGGTTGTAAAACGTCGTTTGAATTCTTCATTGATTGTGTCCAAAACAGTGATATAAAAGTACAATCGAAAATCTTTTTTAGTTAAGAGGATATCCTGAGTCGAAACTTCGGTCACATACTTTGCCAGGTGTGGTGGGAGTTTTCTTTTCCTTGATTTCTGTTTACTGAACTGTTCCAAACCGTTTGCGTCTGCGATATCCGTTGCCTCATCAAAAAGTGTAGCAAACTCTGCCTCCGAATCACGCATGGTAGAAAAAAGATGCACTGTTGTTTCAATTGTCTCAAAGGCTTTGTTTATTTCACAGGCTTTGTTTTGCAGATAGTTCGAAACTAACGCCAGTTTATTAAAAATGCACGAGAAAACACAAAATCTCTACTCAGTTGCCCCAAAAGACCGCGAGCTTCAGCTGCCCGATCAGTACAGTCTTCCGGCAGCGATGATAACAAAACTATAATTGCCAGAAATGTTTTTTTAACTGCTAAACAGGTTGAGAAATGGCATGTCCATCTGGTATCACTGAGACGTGTCAACAACACAAGAGTCAAATCCATTTCACGCTGCACCGAAACAAATTTAGCATGTGTTGCCGAACCAGAGAGGAAAACATACAACTTCTCTAATATTGCAAAGGAAACTCCAGCTGCTTTAATGTTTTTGCATGAATCTACAATAACCAAATTCAGTCTATGATTCATACAGTGAACATACACCATTTGTGGTACTTCTTCCCGGAAGAGAGCTTGAACTCCATTCAACCGCCCACTCATGACATTTGCACCATCATATATCTGCACAATGCAGTCGTGTTGATTGATGCACCATCTTCCCAAAAGTTATTTTATGTATTTAAATAGAGATCTTGCATCAAGTTTGTCAGCATTATGAAAGCCCAAAAATCTTTCATAAAGTGTGCCACGCAAATAATACCCTTAACCACCACAGAAATTTGTTCAACTTTACTAATGTCCTTCGATTCGTCGACTATTAGAGCAAAATACTTGGCGGTATCGACTTCTCTTTTTATGGTTTCTAACATAATTTCTGCAAGAACACTAAGTATTTCATTTTGAACTGAGTGGTGAGTGTACTTTGCATTTCTGGGGCCAATATTCAACTTTTGTTTCAGGATGGGGTCATTTTTCGTCATGAGTTCTAGAAGTTCTACAAAATTTCCTTTATTGGTGCTATTGGAAGTTTCGACATCCCCACATTGTGCTATCCCTTGAACAGCTGTATATCTTAATGCATCCGCTATTTTTTTTATATACTCACTATTTTCCTTGACTTTTGTAGCACATGCAGCACTTTGAAGTGTGGCAACTGATGGTTCTGTGCTTCTAGATTTCATTTTCTTATAAGAGGTCCACGACACCAGGCAAGTTTTGTGTGATTCAGACTATCGATGCAAGGTCCTCAGGTTCAAGCCTGGGCTGATCTTTCGGAGATGGTGTGATTTACTAACAATCACTGAATATCCGCCGTGCATCGGACGAGCACGTTAAGTGACAGCCCCCAGGCTGGACCCACTGGTTAAATGGGGTATCCTTTCCTATGCCCCCCCCGAAATTCTCTCATCCCTCTATGTGCAATATCGTACTTGTATGGTGGCGCCATCTACTGTACTCTAATCTCACTACAAACTGTTCTGTCAAAGTCGCTAGACTTGCTCTCATTCCTTCCGTTTCTGTGTCCTGCCCAAAAGGCGATCTCGCTGTAGGTGGCTGGGACCTAAACTCTACTCACTGTGGACGGAAGTCCTACAAGAAAATGACAAATCTAAAAAAAAAAAAAAAAAAAAAAAGGCAAGTTTTGTGGGTCAAGCTGTTCTGGTGTTTTTAAAACCCGAATCCTTTTCAAGTGCTTTTTTCCAATTGTTGTAACCTCACTGAGTGAAGGTGACCTCATGTTTTTCGTCGTCCAATGAAAACATTCTACACAGAAAACAAAAGGCAGAATCTTTCTTTATACTATATTCAAGCCATGGAAACATGTTATACCAAAATGTCTGGAAGCTTCTGTGTTCTTTACCATATTTTTTTTGTGTGTGTGTGTGGGGGGGGGGGACTGTTTTAATATAGGCTGTTTAGGTTGATCCAAAAGGGAAGTTGCTATATCAAGCTCTCAGAGTTCAACATTTTTTGTCTTGCTACCATGTGGTCCTTTCTATGTTTTATTTTCACAAGCACTGCGTTCATAAAATATTCCCATTGAATCACTACAAGCACTTAAAGAATCCTCGTTGATTCCTAATGATTCACCTCACGCTGTTGATGAAGTTGAAGATGTCTGATAATCGTTATCCGCTTTATTGACACTATCGCTTAATTTACTTTTTTTCTTCTGATTAACACTTGTTTGAAAAATAGCATGGATTGATCGTTTTGCGGACATTGTTGGATTCCGCAATAAAACTCAAATATATATTGGGAATACCTAAAACTCAAGAACACTGTAAACAATCCTACTGCTGATCACATCTCGAAGAGAACCTAAAAGGCTAATGAGGTGAGCAATGAAATCACAATTTGTTTTATGACAGAAAGGTTTCTCAGAGTACCAGCACACAAAATACAAATCAAGAGCGACACATTTATAACATCTACACAACACTTACCACACATTTTATAACATCTACACGAAAACTGCTTACATCGACTCGATCGACTCCCACACAGAGCATTTCAACTTGCTGCAGCTCACAACAGCTTCCAAAGTAAGTAAGAAAACTTGTTGCCAGACATAGATTGACAAACATTGCAATAAAATCACAGAGATTCACATCAGCATCACTTAGCGGATAAATGTAAATACAATCATTTCTTTACAGACATGTTATTTCAAAGTTTGGTTTGGGAAGAAATACCTCACCTTCATGCATCACGCACAATACGTGCAAAAGCATACATCAAGCAGGAAAAAAGTGTCTTTTCACCAGAACGAGAAAGAAAACGAGTATAACTACTAACTAGCCAAGAGAAATTTCTCTCACTGTCTGGTGGTGACTGACGCCGATCACTGTCTGCTGTTTTTGCTGATCGCGATAACGCCCACTATTTGTCATAATCTGCGAGGGCACCACGATGGGGATGGGATTGGAAGGGTGATGCTTTTTCAACTTTTCAACCCAGTGGCATGAGCAGCGGCATCGGATTGACAATGATCTTTGAACTTCCGGCCGGGCTTCAACCTCTGTGTGCCAAAGCGGAAGCGCAACATGCAAGTAAGGTTGCCCGTCTGAGTCATGTATCATGGGTTGGAGAAACATAATTGCATAACCCTACCCTTTTCCCATTACCACAGAAGAACATACAGCTCCAATAGTAAAACGTAATACATTTTTGGCTGGTGCAGCTGTTGGGTCTGTTTCCTCATTGGGAGACCACAGCCTTGATATTGTACCATTGAAAGTTGCATTCAAATGTTTGGGAGCATATGAGACAGACTTAGTTGGTCCAACAGGTAGGAGGCTAACTGCATCATATAAAGCTTATTCTGGGAACTCGCAATTTCATCTTTTCACTGAAACCATAGGAAAGAAGTTATACCAGCACATCTCCACATTGGGCATTGTCATTTTTCCCACCTCTATTTGTTACATGAACACATCCCTTATATGTGAGAGGTGTATTCCACCTCTAACTGTTGTTGAAGTTTGTTTATCATAACTTCATGCATGAACCCTAACATTTTGTGCTTTTTCCTACTGTATAAGATGACATAGAAACCCTGTGTTGCCTTTTAAATGATCATTGCAATGTGTCTTCTCTGCTCTCTTTTTTATGTTGCACCTGTGTTTTTCACTTTGTGTTGGCCCTTTACTCATTTCATGTCATGTTTGTATTCTTTGTTATATACATTTTTTGTTGATTTTCATTTCTGCTCTTTTATAAACCATGTTACTTCCACTCTTTGGCCTATTGAAACTCTTGTGTCAGTAAAATCAAACCAACCAACTGCGCTGGACATCACTGCCAGTGTATTGAAATGCATGTCTTAGAATATACAAGGTGTTCCCAAATTTGTGCAACAAAGAGGGGTGATAGTACACATAAAGATGCATAACTTTTGCAATCGAACGTAGGGTTGCACTCCACTCTAGTGTCTAAAAAACGTTTTCCATGTCCACATTGATCCTCCAACAGTGGAAAAAAACACAACTTGCCTAAATTATCGGTTGCACACTTGCGTTTGTGAGCGTAAAGGTAGAGCAGGACTCAAAGTGGCACCCAAGGGCGTCATTGCACAGCCCACACCGGCGGATGAAGGACTGTTGCACTCTCTTGTAGATTTCAGGTGTGGTGTTGATCTGATCCGCAGCGACAACAATCCTCATGACGAGATCTTCCAGTGACTCCACAGGCGTCTTGTACACTAGTGTTTTCAGGTGTCCCCAGAAGACGAAATCCAGTGGATTCAGGTCCAGAGAGTGTGGAGGCCAAGCTACTTCTCCGCCCCATCCAATCCACCTGCTGGATACATCACATTCAGGAAGTCCCGGACCATGGTGGGAAAATGTGAATACCCCAGAATACTAAACACGAATATCCCAGTGCATGCTGGTCGTGATGCTCATTGCGTCAGGCACAGTCAGTCCGGACACACCAAGAGTCTACAAAAGAGTGCAACAGTCCTTCATCCGTCGGTGTGGGCTGTGCAACGACTCCCTCGGGTGCCACTTCGAGCACGTCCTTTGAGTCCTGCTCTGCCTCTACGTATCAACGTAGACATGGAAATTAACTTTTTTCAGGCACTAGGAGCGGAGTGCCACCCTATGTTCCATTGCAAAAGTTATTCGTCTTTATGTGCACTATCACCCCTCTTTGTTTGTTGCACGAATTTGGGAACACCCTGTATGTATCACTGGATGCAGTTGTGCACCCAACAAAAGGCTGAGCACTTCTAGCACCTCCTGTAATCTGCATTTGTATTTTTTTACATATATATATACTTACGGCAATTGAATAGTTTTTCTAAGAATGTGTACTTTATATGTAAATCATGCAATAAACTTCAAAACTTGGAGTGTCGGAACTTTTGAGACTCCATGTATATTGTGTTCTAAAGCTATTTTTGGCATTATCATCATAGTTCCAAAATTTGTAAATATATTTGTATTTCAATATTCATATCTTGTTTTCTTTCATTTCAAAAACTGCAACCAAGTGAATTTTTCTTGAGCTGTTTTCATTGAATTTTGTGTTTCATTGCAATAGGGAGTGGGTCAGCTGTACTTAGACAACCTGCTGAAGCAAGAGAAATTTGATGAAGCTGCTCACTTGTGCTCTACCATATTTGGCTCTAATAAACAACTATGGGAAGATGAGGTCTACAAGTTTGCCCAGATTCGACAGCTGCGCTGTGTTGCTCCTTACCTTCCATTAGAAGATGCTCTTGGCCCTGCAGTATATGAAATGGTCCTGAATGCTTTTCTTCAGGATGACCCAAAGGTATGTGTTGCTTTTTGGTTTTAGAGTCTGCTGTTTTTTCCCACTCTTTTTGAAAAATGATTTGTCAAATCTACATGTTCTAGCAGTGAGTGAGTAATATGAAAACCATAAGAGTCACATAATTTATATAGTGTGTCTGTGCATTTATGCAGGTTAATATTTATATATCCAAAAACATGTGCGACAGTCTGCTTAACAATATGGACATGTACTTCCTTTGTTTCGCAAGTTGCGATGATGTAGTTCACTCACAATTTTAGTAGGCTAACTTTGTTGTGTTTTCTGTGTTTTTTTATTTATAGATAATATTATTAGCTTGCTCAAACCAGGCGAAAACCCATAATTTTTGTCTGCAGTGAATTAATGTTTTTTGTGTTGCGTCCTAACATTAAGTTGTGTAATCTGCCATTTGGTTCCTTCTTTCTTTTATTTGTTATGAAATCAAATAAAGTAAAAATTATTTTTCCTGTGTGAAATTAGATCTTCCAGATGTTTTTTGCAAAGACATTGCAACAGAAGTATTATCACATATACTGGTAAAAGTACTTTCAAAATTTGGCATGTCTACTCAATTTCTGCTGTTGAACTCAATTTACTGGACAGATCACCAGGATTATATATAAGGGCAGCAAATACTCAGATCATTTCAGAAGGCAAATGAAATGCAGAACAAGGAGTAAACCTGATGGAATTATTTAATGATAAAATAACAAAATTCGAGGAAAAGAGATAATTTTTATTACAGGTGGGGATCTTTCCTTATTAATGTTTTCTATGTACCAAATATATGGGTAATAGTAAAGATCAATTGTAATAATCTCTTTTTGATGTGAAAATTAAATTGTAGTACTAAATCTTAATTTCTGGTTCTTTTTCTAAGATAGTACAAGACCATCGCTGAAAGTATTCTGGACACAATTGCAAAACATTGTAACAATCCTACAGATAATTGTTTTTGACGTAATAGAGTTTACTTTTGTAACTTTTACCAACTAAACTACTAAATATATTTTAATGGATTTCCCAGTTACTGGGTTGTACAGAAAGTTCAGGCTGAAAACCAGCATGTAAAAGAATGTCACATATGACAAAAAAAAAAAAAAAAAAACACACACACACACAAAAAAAAAAACAGACCTTTAATCAACGGTATATGTACCCTGTTGTTGTACAACCTTTCACCACCAGTCATTCAGGCTGAAGGTTCCATTTTTTTACAGGTTTCAACACAAAAAACTGGTCTAGGTGATTTCTGATTTGGCTCAAAGTATCGAACCTCGTGCTGCCATTAACAGAATACTGAAGTAATCTGAAAAGGTGGTAGACTGAGGGAACAATGTCCATAAAATATACTGGTTAGGTAGGGCATCCCATCCAAACTCTAGCAACTTCTGTCGTTGTCCTCAAAGGGACACAAGGTCTAGCATTGTTCTGCTGGAGCACACAACGCCAGTTCTATTTGCTAAAACAGGGTGCTTTTTCTTAATTGCTGCCTGCAGAATGTCCAGCTGTGAGCAGTATCACTATAATCGTCTGGTTCTTCGGTAGAAGCTTATGGTGAAGTACACCTTTACAGTCCCACCAAACTCTGAGCAAAATCTTCTTTGGGTGTAGTCCTGTTTTGGGGGTCACTAAGGGTGTATCACCACACTGCAACCATGACCTTTTCCTCACCACGTTGTTGTAAATTATCCATTTTTCATCACCAGTCACCAATCTTCTTAAAAACAGATCATTTTTGTTGTATTTCAGAAGTGTATCACAGGTGGAAACTCAATCAACCAAGTTTCTGTCAAACAAATTGTGTGGGACCCATACATCATACCGACTGACGTAGTGAATCTTCTGGAGGTGTTCATGGATGGTGAATTTCGATAGGTTGAGTACCTCTGCTAAATCCAGTGCTGTTTGACGAGGATTAGCCCCCAGCTGTACACGGAGCTAGGCGACATCAGTGACACAAGGCCTTTCCGAACGCTCTTCATTTTCCATGTTAGTTTCCATCCCCAAATCTGGCAGACCACTTGCGAACTGTCTCATCTGCTGCAGCACCATCCCTGTACAAATCACATCTCTCCCATGCATTGTGTTTAGTCCCTTATGGTAGAGGTAAAGCATAACACATGCCACAAATGTAAAGGATTGTTGTTCATCATCCTGCGACTTTACAGCCACTTTCCTGTCTTTCTTTCTGCAGCTTCCAGCACAAACTGACACAAGAACTTCTCACACATCCTTTTATGTAGCTGCCTCACCTACATATAATGACGGTGGCACTTGACGACCAATCATCAACAAGCTGTGCAACTTCAGCACATACTTTCTGGACAGCCCAATACACATTTTGTCATAGTAATTTAAATTGGTTCAGTATTTGTTATTTGCAGTTATTTTACACTGGTTTCCATAAATTAAACAACAAACTGAAAAATTGCGATGATTGGGCGAAATATAGTTCAAATTGCACGAAATTTGCATATTTTTTGGGTGAAGGTATATAGCATTGATGTACAGAAGGTAAATGAGTGGCGCTGGCAGCGCTTTATGCAAATACAGAAGAGCTGAAAACCAGCTGTTTCAGAGGGAGGTGCCAATTCATGTGCGGTGGTGAATGACAAGATTTCGAGATAGCGATTTTGTTAACATGGCTTTGAGACGTCGTTTATCAACGGAGTTATGCTACAAAGCGATAGGCCGACTCAAAGCAGGACAACCACAGACGGACATCGCAAGATTGCTGAACGTCGATCGCTCTGGGGTCAGCAGGATGTGGCGGCAGTTCCAAGCCACGGGTGCAGCTTCCCGAAGGTAGGCCAAGGGCGGTGACCTCCGCAAATGACCGGTATTTGCGGCTTTCGGCACAGTGGAACAGGACAGTTACACCAACTCATCTCAGATCTGTGCTTGAGGGAGCCACCGGACGGACGGTATCAGCTTCAACGGTACACAGAAGGTTACGTGCAGGAGGACTATGCTCGGCGACTGGTATTATGCATGCCCCTCACCCTCCGCCACCGGAGGGAATGTCTCAGTTGGGCACGAATTCATTTTGAACTGGACTCAAAACCAGTGGAGGTCCGTTCGGTTCACTGATGAGACGCGACACTGTTTACAGAGTGATTCTCGTGGAGTTTACATCTGGAGAGAGGCCGGTACTTGCTATCTTCCCTCTAATATCCAGGAAAGGGATACCTATGGTGGTGGTAGTGTTCTGGTGTGAACAGGCATATCGTTAGGCAGCTGTACTGACCTCTATGTGTTCCCACATGGAAACCTCAATGCTCAGAGGTATAGAAACATCATCCTGGACCCCTATTGTTCATCCGTATGCGGCCACACAATTGGCGATGCATTTGTACTGCAGACGGATAACGCCCACCATGACACAGCTCGCCTTGCGCACTAGTATTTGGAACAGGAGAGGATAGTCCGTATGAAGGGGCGAGCACGCTGTCTCGATCTGAATCCCATTGAACATGTCTGGGATGCTCTCAGGAGGCATGTTGCTGGCCCCCACCCCACCCCAAACCCTGCAGGGGCTCTGCACTGCTTTGCTCGAGCAATGAATACAGCTACCCACAGAACTGCTCGACACCATACTTAACAGCATGGAACATCGCTGTCAAGCCTGTATTGCTGTTTGGGGTAACCAGACTCCGTATTGAAGTATCTTTTCCTATTTCATTTTCATACCTATATTTCCGTATTTTCATATTTGCATCACTCATACAAAATGTGAATGCTTTATATCGCATGTTCTTACATTTTTTTGTTGCATTTAGTCTGATAAAGCTTACCACCAAATTTCATCTGAACCAATTGCATACTTTTTAAGTTATCACGATTTTTCCATTTGTTGCTTAATTTATGGAAACCAGTGTATTTACAGGTTAAGTCAAAATGATGTTCCCAATTTAAATGATTTGGTACTAGTTTTTAGCAAAGCAGATACATACAACTGGTACTGTTGAAAAGTACATTTCATAAAGTCTTGTTCAACTTACTTATAAATGTTTATGTGCGCTCCACACATAACATGATACACATTAAGTTGGTAATCAAGTTCCTGCCAAACTCTTTGTAGCATTTCAATGTCAATTTCTGTTATGGCTGCTGTGATGCGAGCCTTCAAATCAACCAGCGCCGTTGCAAGTGGTGGTACATAGACACGATTCTTTATGAAACCCCACAAGAAAAATTACATGGCGAGAGATCTGGGGATCGTGGTGGCTAATGCAACCGTTTTTCATCCCCCTCAACTGAATGGTCAATCCATCGTTTTGGCAGCCTCTCATTAAGGTGGCCTCAAACCTTGTTATGGAAATGCGGTGGAGCACCATCGAGTTGAAAGTGTAGTCATCAGTGTCTTCTTCCAGCTCTGGGAGAAGCCATTGTTCGAGCATGTTGAGATAGGTAATTCCTGTCACAGTGGCTTCAGCGAAGAAAAGCCCATACACCTTTCCATTAGTAATTGCACAAATGACATTAACTTTTGGGGAAGCATGCTCATGCTGCTAGATTGCATGGGGATTTTCAGTACCCCAAATTTTCACATTATGCCTGTTCACCTTTCCTGAAATGTGGAATGTTGCTTCGTCACTAAAAACTAACTTTTCAGAGAAACCGTCTTCTTCCATTAGAGTGAGAAATCTTTCACAAAAAGATGCTTGCAGGTGGCGTGGCGGTCATCCCTCTTTAGCTTTTGAATCAACTGCAGACGATATGGTTGCATGTGCAAACATTTCCTCAGAACTCACCATACAGTGTTCTGCGGGACATCAAGTTCTTGACCTGCTCGGTAAGTGGATTTCTGAGGGCTCCTTAGGTAACTTACCAAAACACGCTCCACTAGGTTGGTTCCTATTGACGGATGTCCAGTCGATTTTCCCTTGCAAATGCAGCCCATGTTTTGAAATCATGAATACCAATTATGAATTGACTTTCCACTGGGAGCCTCTATCCCAAATTTTGTCTGAAAATGCCGTTGAACAGTCACAACTGACTTGTTTGTATGAAAATTGAGAACACAAAATGCCTGCTGTTGTCCACTTGTCAACATTGTATGACTTGTTTCTTCTGCCGGACTTATCACTCCATCTACCGACCATCTACTGAATCAGTAGTGGGCATTGAAACTTGGAGAGATTATCTTCTAAAGTACACTTCTCACAACTAAAAGTACTCATTACATGTTGTGTGGTAAAGCATTGAAATTGGGGACATCATTTTGACTTACCCTGTACTTTTAAGGGTTAAGCGATTTTCTTGGGAGTAAACCAACACAAAACGATAATTTCTGGTTGTAAGTGAATTTATGGATCCTCTATTCATAGTTCACTGTGTAAATAACTATTTTATGAGTTTTATAGAGGTAATTATTTAAAAGAATTGGTGGTCAAATTTTTGTACTAGAACCTAGTTCATCATCAGGAATACATCACTGGAGTAGTTGCTGCCACTCAGTCAGAAGTACCCAACTGCAGTTATCATTAATTGCGGTACTTCTTCTCGCTGTTTCCATTCCTTCTTCTAGCTTCCTCTTTACTAAGTGTGATTGGTGGGTGATTATTTTTACTGAGTCCCAAATCATGGAGTGTCCACTTGCTTGTACATGTCTGTCTAGCCCTGTTTTGCTGCTAATGTTCCTAATAGCTGCCTGGTGTTCTTTCAACCGGACTTTAATATTCCTTCCTGTTTCTCCTATACATCTTTGTCCACAGTTACAATCGATGCAATTGACTACTACTACTTGCATTTGGATGTCATTTTCTTTCTGTTTTAGAGCTGGTAGGAACTTCTTTAACTTATTATTTTGATCTAGGGCAAGTCTGATATTATATTTTGCTCTGATACTTTTTAGTTTTTGAAAAGTCCTTTGTGGTATGCAATTTTGCTGGCGAATTTTAAGTTGTTCACCTGCTGCTTCCTTTTTGGCATTTTTTCAAATAACTTCTTAATGAATGGGGAGGGGTAATTGTTCTCTGCCAATATTCTTTTTAATTCTTCTCTGTATATGTCTTTATGTATCTGTACAAGGATGTTAATTTTCTCCAAAAATTGTCTTGCTGTATTATATTTAATATAGTCTGGGTGGAATGAGTAGTAGTCTAACATCTTGTCTGTGCTAGTGGTTTTTCTAAAGATCTGAGTGCAGATTTTTCCATCTTTAAAGGTCAAGGTTAAATCTAGGAAATTGATGCAATGGTCTTTTTCCAGTTCTAGGGTGTACTGTAAAGAAGTTTCCAGTGAGTTAAATTCTGCCAGAATTTGTGAGGGTAGAGACTGGTCATCATCATTATCTATAATAAATAAGACATCATCCATGTACCTTACAAAGAGAGCAAATATTGAGGGTTGGATAAGGATTTTAGCTTCCAGTTTACTCACATAATAATTTGCTAGCAGAGGTGCTAACAGAGATCCCATTGTGAGACCTGCAGTCTGCCTGTAATATTTCTTATCAAATTGGAAGAAGTTATTTTTGAAGGAAAACAGAAGCAGTTCATATATTCCGATTAGCATTTCTCTATTGTGGCTATGGTATACTATTTTTTCTGCTAGGTCATCTGCAATGAATTCAAGCAGGAGATCTAAGTTAATGTTAGTATACATAGATATATTTAGGCTTGCCATTACTGGATGAAGTAATTCTGGAATGTTGTCAAGTTTTTCCTTCAGTTGCATGGAATTTTTAGAAGGTAAGGAGGAGAAGGGAAAATATCTTGAGGTGAATAAGCAGATAATATTTAATGTTGGAGAGTGAGGAATTTTTAGTGTCAATGATAGGTCTTATTGGATGCCCTTATTTGTGGATTTTTATTGTACCATAGAGTTGTGGAACTCTTTTCTGGATTTTGAAGAAGTTTTTGAAGAGCTCATTCAGCTTATTTTTTACTTTTAAGGAACTTGTTAATTTCTTAAGATTTTTGACAGTTTGATCAATATCAGTGAGTTCATAATATGGCTCGCTCAATTCATCTTCCATTTTTCTGTAATATTTATCTTTCTCTAACAATGCCACCGCTTTGCTTTTATCTGCTTTCAGCGCTACAATTTTATCATTGGATTTGAATTTCTTAAGGGTAGCAATGGCGCTTCTATCAAAATTATAAACAACTTTCACTGACTTTTTTACAAATTTTGAGAAGCAGTCTGAGAATTCTTTCCTCAAAGTGTCTGTTGTAATTTCATCTTCTTTTTCTATTTTACTGCAGATGCACTCTGAATCAATAATCCTTCACTTTTTATCAATTGCAGCAGAGGAAAGATTGTAATTATATCCTTTGTTGATATTCTTACTTTTCGCATTTCAGTTCAATCTAGGTAATTAAGGTATTAATATTTGACTTCTTCCCTCTTCCGTGAGTCCATGCTAGGGCTTACCAGCATCTTCTTTTACTCCTGTTCACAGGATCGCATACACAATAAAATTCACATATTCCAATGAGGGTCGTACACATCCAAGGTACTTGATAAGCATAATTTATTGGAAATAATGTTATGTGAATTAGATAACAATACACACACTCACACATACACAAACGGAAATTTCATCATAAGTCTTCACATCAGTTCTCACATTAGTTCTCATATCAGTTCAGCCATCAGTTCTCACGCGTCTTCACATGTCCACACTTTCCTCAAGTTTGACGTTGGCCTCCTCCGCTGCACCCCCTGTCGGCGTAGTCCCAACATCCTCCAGCCCCAAAGAATTGGGTTCAGTTTTTCTAAGTCCAGCTCCAGAGGGTAAAGGTGTTGTACTGGTCTTTTGATCAATGTTCCGTTGGGCAGTCTCACAGTACATGAACATACCTTTCCGTTGCGTGCCACATGGACTTGGCTAATGATACCGGTTTTCCACATCAGTTTAGGCTATCTTTCGTCTCTTATATGAACTATGGAATCCGTTTTCACTTCTAAACCCCTTTGGGCAATTTTCAACTCGTGGGCTGATTTCAATTCCAGAAGATATTCTTGTTGCCATCTTCTCCACAGTCTCTCCATAACTAGTGCTCTGTGTTTGTATTTCCTTGTAAGGTCACTCCCTTTCGATTCCTCAGAACTTGATTTCCTATCAGGAATTGTTGTCAATCTTCTTCCAATTAAGAAATGTCCTGGTGAGAGTGGTTCTGGCTCCCCTGGTTCACTATATACAAATGTCAAGGGACAGGAATTCAGGATCGCTTCTACTTCAACAAGAGTAGTTACCAATTCTTCATATGTTAAAGAAGCTTTTCCCTGTATTCTTTTTAGGCATGTTTTGATCGAGCAAACGAGCCTCTCCCAAAAACAACCCCACCATGCAGCTTTTTCAACAATATACTTCAATCTTATTCCAGTTTCTCCATAAAACCTTAAATTTTCTGGATCGGTAACCATGCTCCACAGTTTGGTTAAATCTTGGTTTACCTTTTTAAATGTTTTCGCGTTATCTGAATAGAGTGTCTTGCAATTACCTCTTCTCGCTAAAAATCTTCTAAATGCCAACAGAAAGTTGCAAGCTGTTAAATCCGATACCAATTCCAGATGCACAGCACGAGTAACTGCACAGGTAAATAAGGTGATGTAAACCTTCTTATTTTTACTCTTAGTGAATAATGGTCCTGCAAAGTCCACTCCACATATTTCAAAAGGAGAAACTTCCTTTATTCTGTCCGGTGGCAAGGGTGCCATATCTTGGTCGAAAGGTTTTGTTTTAAATTTCCGGCAGATAAAACAATTATGTATAACGCTTTTCACTCTTTGCCGTCCCTGTAGAATCCAGTACCTTTCTTTGATTTGTGCTAAAGTTTCCGCAACTCCACCATGCCCTGACAAATAACTATTGGTTAAATTACTGAAAATTACTGGATAAACTTGGTCATAGTTCAAATCTGCATTCTGTAGTCTTCCTCCAACTATCATTATGCCATCTTCATCCAGAAATAGATTAAATGTGTAGATTTTCGAATCGGAAGAAATGTTTTGTTCACAGTTCAAAGCATTTACTTCATTTGGGAAAAAAACTCTCTGGGATTGCTTAACCCAATAAATTTCCACGGAGTTTAATTCTTCAACTGTCAGAACTCCTAATCTTTTTGAGTCTCTATTTCGAACATTATGTATGAATCTTAGAATCCATGCAGTCACACAAAGAACCCTTTTTAATTCACTGTTTTTTCTGATATCAAAAATAGGGGCCCTCCCTTCCGTTACACAGCTTACTCAAAGGGTCCCTTTTCTCTTTCGTTTTCTTTCTTCCCTTGCACTGTCGTCTGTGGACAAGTCAGTTGGTAATTTTGGCCAAAATGTTTCCTCTCTAAGTGACCATTCTGGTCCATGCCACCAATGACGATTAGCTTTTATGGTGTCAATCTTCTCTCCTCTTGTGAGTAAATCTCCAGGATTCTCTTTTCCTGGGCAGTATGTCCATGATAACGGATCGGACTTCCCTTGTATTTCTCTTATCCTATTTTGCACAAACGGCTTACATTTTTCGGCATTTCCTTTTACCCAATGCAAAACTGTACTGGAATCTGTCCAAAATTGTAAGGTTAAATCAAACCTCTGCTTCAGTTGCTTTTCGACAGATTCAGCTAGTCTAGCTCATATTAACACCGCCATCAATTCTAGCTTAGGTAGGGATAGTTTCTTTAAGAGTGCTGCTCTTGCCTTTGAAATCACATTTATTGAATTTATTTCATCTTTGGTTTCATATCTCAAATATATCACTGCATCATAAGCCTTTTGACTCACATCTGTGAAACAATACAACTTGATATTTCTCAATTCCCTTTCTTCGATGTCTCCAAAGTAATATCTTGGTACGCTAACATTTCCCAGCTGTGATAGCTCTGTGCACCAATCTTTCCAATTTTTCTCTAGTTCTACAGACAATTCTGCATCCCAATTTGTGCCCGATTTCCAAACATCATGCAAGATAATTCTGCCTCTTATTGTAAGTGGACTTAAAAATCCAATCGGGTCATATAGATGACTAACAGTCTTCAGAACTTCTCTTTTGCATATCTTGTCCTTTTTCTTACTCACGTATGCGATCACTTCAGAAGTGCCTATTCGTATAACATCCTTCTCTCTATCCCATAGGTATCCCAAAACTTTATTGCTTGCAGCGCATTGAATATCATTTTCTTCATTATTCCACAATTGCTAAAGGGATTCGCTGTTTGTTCTCCATTTTCTCATGTTAAAGTTTCCCTCATTCAAAATACATCTAACGTCTCTTGATAACATCATTGCTTCATTTTCATCTGTTGCTCCTCCAATTAAATTATCCACATATAGACAATTCCTCAGTAGCTTGCATGCATCCTCATACTGTTGTTTATATTTGTCTGTGTGAACTCTTAGCATCACAGCCAGCATAAATGGACTTGATTTCACACCAAATATGACTCTAGTCATTCGTAATATTTTTACTTTGAGGGAGTCGCTGTCATCTATTGCCTCATCAATCCACAAAAATCTAACTGCATCTCAGTCTTCTTTAGCGAGAGCAATCTGTAAAAATGGCTGTTGAATGTCAGCTGTAAAGGCGACCTTATTGTTACGGAATCTGATCAATAAATCCAGCACATCAGGATTTAGGTTTGGTCCTGTGAGTAAACAATCATTTAATGATGAACAGTCCTTGGCATGAGATGACGCATCAAATACTATGCGTAATTTAGTGGTACCCTTGTTTTCCCTGATTACAGCCTGATGCGGCATGTAATATATTACTTTGCTGCTATCATCCTTCATTTCCTCTGCAGTTCCTCCTTTTAAATAATTTTTTATAACCTTTTTATATTCTTCATAGAACTGTGGTTCCCTATTGAATTTCCGAAGAAACTATCTCGGTTGTTTTTCAGCCAGGTTATAATTATCCTTCAATTCTTCTATTTGTTGATTCCACGGAAACCGTACCACATACCTATCATCTTCCATTTTCAGATTTTTGCGAAATTTCTCATAAATTCGATTATCTTCTGTTTTATTAGTTTGGTCGATGCTTTCCCTTATTCCTAGCGTTTAAAAATCCCAAAAGTGCTTCAACATTTTGTTCATTTCATAGTCAGTAGTGCTTGTGCTTGTGGCACTCTTCATAACATTAATCACTGACTGTGACGCTAACGCATTGGACAGCGCTGAGGTACCACTAAATGTCCACCCAAAAACAGTTTGTGAAGCGACCAAGGATAGCATTATCCTAAGCAATTTTCCGGTTACAACCTTTCAATAACAGTCAGCTCTGATTAAAACTGATAATTCTAAGTTGTTACATTTTTCTGCCCCATCTGCTAACAACATTTCTTCGTTTTGTTTCACAATAATTTTGTATTTCTTTCCCTGGTGTACTTATCAAAGCTCTGCTGATGTTAGGTGTTTCTAATGCTTCAATATCTATCCTGCGTCCACTTCTAGAGTCTTTTAACACCAAGCGAACTCTTTTTCTTTTCTCTGTTACTGGTGAATTTGCGGCAAATGAAAATTTAGTTATTTGTTCTTCTCCTGTCACCTTTAACTTTAGCTCTTTAGAAACAGTTTCCATAACAAACGTCCATTGTGTGCCCCCCCCTTGTCAAGTAAAATTTGCACGCTGTGGTTTTCATATCTTGTCCCACTGCAGTTGCAGCCATAGTTTGTAAAAGAATTGCGCTCTCTTTATGCTGATTGGTTTGTGATGGGTGTTTTACGGCTGATTCTGGTTTTTCTTTTTCTGTTTCGCACATGAATGTGTTGTGTTTTCAACTACAATGTTTACACCGATCTTTTGATAAACAAAACTTCGCCAAGTGGTGTTTTTTGAAACAATTAAAGCATCTTCTTTGTCGCAATAAATTACATCTTTTTTCCGCCATTGTTAAAGTACATTTGTCTAAATCATGATCCGACGAGCAAAATATACAACTTCCTCTAACACAATATTTGTTATTCCTTTGAACGTTGATCGCATGCCATCTGTCTTCAACGCGTTTTTCACAAGACTCTGGGTTATTTTCTACATTAACATTCAGTTCATCGGCTGAAGAAAACTTTTTATTTTGCTTCATGAATTCTTTTGCGTGCGGGTGATCAGATCTGATGGGCGTATTATTTGCTGCCTTAACACTCTGATAAAAGATTTGGTTTTAATTCTGTGTTTCCGCAAATCGCCTGGGACGAATCACAACTTTCAATTTCTTTTCTTATAAATTCCATAACTTCTTCTATATTCCAAATCTCATCAGCTTCCCGAAGTTTGTTGAATTCTAGCACTAATTCATTGGGAATCAATTTCAATATCGTGGAACACAACAAACTCCCATAAGTGTCAGAGATTACTCCCAGCGATTCGAGGCTTCTTAATTGGACCTCGCAATTATCATACAACTTCCGCAAACCAAAGGTGTCTGTTAACCTCTTAGCAGGTGGTAGAGACAGTAATTGATTCATATGTGAACTTATAACAACATCCTTTTTTCCGAACCTATCTTTTAAAATTTGTATGGCCTTGTCATAATTTGCCTCCGTGATAGGTAATCCGGATATTGCAACAGCAGCTCCTCTGCCCAAACATGACTTCAAGTAACTAAACTTGTTCAAGTTATTCAAACCCTCATTTGAGTGTATGGTCATATCAAACTGACCCCAAAATTCCAACCAATGCGATGGATCTCCATAGAATTTTGCAAGCTCGAATTTCGGCAATCTTATCGCAGCTCCAGGTACATTATTTTGACCGCGATGGTCTATTCTCTGTTTCATTCGTGCCGCTTTGTTCAGTGTTTCTGATCATAGTTAAACAGTGCTGCGCCTTCGTTTTCCATAACAGCACGTTTTCGTAGTACTCCTGACTAGCACAATAATCGTCTTCAAATCCTCTACAGGAATAACTCCCTCAATCTGTTCACCAACAGAAATCAAAAGCTCTTCTTTTATTAATAACTGAGCTAAATTATTCTCGATAACTTCCCTTCAGTGGGATCCTCTTCAAGAGCTTCCTTTAGTCTATTAATAACGATGGTTGTTAATCTGCGATTGACCGCTCTTTTCTTTTTTAGTTTGTCTAAATCCTCCGCCATTACTTATTTTAAGCAATTTCAGTTTAACATTTCAAATTCAATATAGTGCAAAAATATTGAAATATTGCCTTCAGTTTATAATTGCTAGAGAGCCCCACGTTGGGCGCCAAAAATGTTCTTACTTTTTGTGTTTCAGTTCAATTTAGGTAATTAAAGGTATTAATATTTGACTTCTTACCTCTTCCGTGAGTCCGTGCTAGGGATCACCAGCATCTTCTTTTACTCCTGTTCACAGGATCGCATACACAATAAAATTCACATATTCCAATGAGGGTCGCACACATCCAAGGTACTTGATAAGCATAATTTATTGGAAATAATGTTATGTGGAATTAGATAACAATACACACACTCACACATACACAAACGGAAATTTCATCATAAGTCTTCACATCAGTTATCACGTTAGTTCTCATATCAGCTCAGCCATCAGTTCTCATGCGTCTTCACATGTCCACACTTTTCTTAAGTCTGGCGTCGGCCTCCTCCGCTGCACCCCCTGTCGGCGTAGTCCCAACTATTGAGGAGATTAACTAATTCTTCATTTACTCCCTCTTCCATCAGATCTATGGCGTGCTTATTAGTGGGGGATGGTAATAGCTGTGGGCCAGAAACTGTAGAGATTTGCATTGGACCCAACCATGTATATCCTTAATCTTCAATTTTTTCTTAATTTTTTTTGTTTTTGTCTGCTACTGCCTTAGTTAACCATTTATCAATATTCACCTTTTCTGCTTCTGGAATAGCACTTAATGATGAAGAGGTCCAAATACGAGATTCTAATTGCTTGCATTGTTCAATAGTTTTGAACTTATTACCGTAATTTTCATTGTATTATCCACACCGGTGTATAATCCGCAGACCGCAAAATTCTCATTAAAAAAAAAAAAATTTCCTTAATATAATGTGCACTGGCGTATTTGCGTATAATCTACAGACTGTGTCATTCAGGGAAAAAATCGCCGTATAATCTGCACATCATAGATGTCAAACCGGAAGGGGAATTTCCAATAGAAAAGTCAGTCACATAATGACCTAAAAGTCCAGAAAAGTAAGGGAAAGAAAAAACGATTTTGTTAAATGAAGAAATTCATTTTTAAAAGTTACTTTTTCATATTTTTATCTCCAGACAGATAAAGGGCGTGGCATCCATAGCTCACGCTGATGTAGCTCCAGAGTATTGCATTACACCTTGCCAATGACGAAAGGCTGATACAGAACAAGTCATAGAAATACAGTATGTACTCAAGTACAAGTCAAAAGTTTTTGGAAGAAATCCTGCTTTCAGAGTTGGAGGATCAGCTTATATGTGGGTCAATAAACTTTTGTGAATCCTCCCACAGAATTTTTCGACGAATTTGTTTATGTTTTAGACGGTGGCACATCGGCTTTCTGCATGTTACTGCGAGATTGTTTTCTGATCTTATCAAAATTATCACGCAGTGACACCATCATGTCCTCAATTGTGTCCACCACTTTAAGTTTAAATTCGGCAGTGTAACTGAAACGTTTCCTTTTCAAAGACATCATGAATAGCAATGAAAGAAAATGGCAGCGACAACGTTGGTCAAAACAACGAAAGACGAACTAAACACAAGGCAGTGCACATGGGATCTGAAAGGAAGAACACGTAGGTTCGTACAGCAAGCGCAGTGCATACGTTCTTTGGCAGGTTTGCAAAAACAGAGACGGTACAACAGTCAGAGTTGTCCTTCTCTTCAAAATGACCTCCGCCGTCTCTCCCCACAACTTGCCTGATCTTTCATTACCACATTCTTCTCCGCTCCATACAAACTCCTGAACTGAGGAAATTTTTTCTGAGGGAGTTCCTTTTCCAATTATGCCCCCTCCCCTACACAGTTAGGCTGCAATTTTTTTTAAATCGGAAGGGCAGTAAAAACTTTTTTAAAATCGGCGTGTAATCCGCAGAACCTACATTTTTTTTTACTTTTTTAGCAGATAATCTGTGGATTATATGACGAAAATTAACGGTACTAATGGCACCAATCAACTTCAAAGTCACCTACAAAATTGTGTACCAGAAAGGACTTTTCAAAAAACTAAAAAGTATCGGAGCAAAATATAATATCAGACTTGCCCCAAATCTAAATAACAAGTTGAAGAAGTTCCTACCAGCTCTAAAACAGAAAGAAAATGTCATCCAAATGCAAGAAGTAGTAGTCTATTGCATTGATTGTAACTGTGGACTAAGATGTATAGGATAAACAGGGAGGAGTATTAAAGTCCGGTTGAAAGAACACCAGGCAGCTATTAGGAACATTAGTAGCAAAACAGGGCTAGACAGACATGTACAAGCAAGTGGACACTCCATGATTTGGGACTCTGTAAAAATAATCACCCACCAATCACACTTAGTAAAGAGGAAGCTAGAAGAAGGAATGGAAATAGCGAGAAGAAGTACCACAATTAATGATAACTGTGGTTGAGCACTTTTGACTGAGTGGCAGCAACTACTCCAGTGACATAGTCCTGATGATGAACTAGGTTCTAGTTCAAAAATTTGACCACCAATTCTTTTAAATAATTACCTCTATAAGACCCGTAAAATAGTTGTTTACAGAGTGATAATTTTTTTAGATTTTATACTGAATGCATCACATGCTAATATTAAACCATTCATTTCAAATTGTAACTATTTAATTCTCTTCTCTGGATAAACAAAATGCTGGGTTACTCTAGAAAAAATTCTGATTTTTTTCTACAATTCACATAAGGACCACCCTACCCTATTGCCTATACATCAAAAATAAAACAAATAAAATAAATCCAGTTAGTAATGTGTGGTTGGGGAAGGGGTGTTGCACAGAAGTAACTGCAAGTCTCACATTCATCTGAAGTGGCAGAAGAAAGAATGTTAAGTAGGATGTTTTGCATTCTGAAGAATGCCTTTCAAACTTTAATTGTTCTGTTACTTCATTTTATAGAATCACCATAAAAAAGTTGTGCCAGTAAATTCTTGGAGCTATTCGTGTCTCGAAGGACACAGCAGTTCTTCAGACAATAAGGTTCATCACAGCAGTATCAGATGCTCTTAGTAATTTTTCACTGATACATATGTATGAGCATCCATTCAGTAAACAGCTATGTCAGACAGTTCCTTTAAAGATGTTTCTATAATGGGGTAGCAACCACTTCATGTTTTTTTTCTTGTCTTTCTTCACTTAGCAAACTAAGTATGCTGTGATACATCAGTAGTTTTTTAATGATTTGTCCTAACTTCAGTGCACTTAATTCATTTTGTTCCCAAATTATTGTAGAGCCTTTTATTTTGTGTTTGTTACCGTTTTTATTGTAAATGTACAGCAAAATTTGATACTTTCAGGGATTTCTCAACTTGATCAAGAAATGGCCTTGCAAAGTGTATAACATTCCAACTGTAATAAGTGCGGTTCAGGAGCGCCTAACATTGAATCCAACACCAGAACTTCGTGAAAGTCTTTGTGAGCTTTATATTTTAGACAAAAAATATGACAGAGCCCTCAGTGATCTTATTGAGTAAGCATATAATTTTCTCTTATTGAGTAAGCATATGATTTTCTCTTACTGAGTAAGCCTTATAATTTTCTCTTATTGAGTAAGCTTATAATTTTCTCCTATTGAGTAAGCATATAATTTTCTCTTATTGAGTAAGCATATAATTTTCTCTTATTGAGTAAGCATATAATTTTCTCTTAAGATAGTCTCTCTAAATTTTATATATGATTTTTTGGACATGAGTTTTATTCAAGATATAACGGCAGCATTTTTTGTATAGAATGGTGCTTTTAAGGTGGTCATTTTTTAGGTGTAAATGTTGTGATCAAATTTAAATTTATAATTTTCCTTCCTTGTTTTTCAGATGATTTCCCAAGAGATTCCCATATATACAAGATAGGTTCAAAAGTTCCCAGAATTGTTCGCAACTGCATATCTGCCAACTATTGGGTTGGTGCGAATGAAATTTTAGGCGCGAACGAGCAGTGGAAACAGGCCCCCACCACAGTGGAATGGAACCACCCACAGGTGTTGCGGGTATTATGTCACAGAGTTACTATAAATAGCTAGCACGTGTGTGAAGAACAAGGTTCAGGCATGGTTTGTTTGGACGTAACATAGCTTGCAAAGGAAACACGCAGACGCCAGATTTGAGAGTCATCTTCCTGTATGAATTTAAACTGGGTCATTCTGCAGGAATTGCCACTCAAAACGTTAACAAAGTGTTTGGGGAGATTACATCAAATGAATGAACCATTCGGCGATGGTTTGTGAAATTTCGAAGCGGAGATATGGACCTGAAAAACGAAGCACGTGGTCACCAACCTGTTGCTGTTTCTGACAATGTTCTGTTACATGTGGTTGAAGCGGACCCCTGAAAGACGTGTCGTGAGATAGCGGCAGTTGTAGGTGTCCACCACACGACAGTTGTTCGGCATCTGGCTGTGCTGGGTAAGGTCTAAAAGCTGGACATGTGGCTGCTTCATGAGTTGACAACTGCCAACAAGACTAGGCATTTAGAAGTCTGCACGTCACTGCTTGCCAGGAATAAACAGGAACCTAATGTATCGAATCATCACCTGCGATGAGAAGTGGATCCTTTATGATAATTGGAAATGATCTGCACAATGGTTAAGTAAGGCACAGCCTGCTGGATGGCATCCTAAGTCGCCCCTTCACACCAAGAAGATGGTGCTCCTTGTCTAGTGGTCCACAGCTGGGATAATTCATTGGAGTTTCTTGGCAAGAGGCTAAACCATCACTACAGAATGTTATTGTGCTGAATTACACCAGATGCTCCGAAAATTGCTGCAGAAACAACCAGCTTTAGTCAACAGACATGGTGTTCTTCTGCTCCAGGACAATGCTCGCCCTCATGTCGCACAAAGAATGATGCTGGCACCAAGTGTCTTGGGCTCTGAAGCACTGCCTCATCCTGCCTATTCCCGGACTTGTCTCCGACAGACTATCATCTGTTTCATCGCCTGGATTACTTCCTGTCCAGGAAACAGTTCACGACAGACAACTGCAGTTGATGACTTCTTCGTGTCTCAGCCACAAGACTTTTTTTGTTCCGGGATCATGGCCTCGCCGTACGGACGGCAACTGTGTGTCGATGCTGAGGGGGATTATTTTGCCTAGGTAAGTTGTCATTACTTTTATGTTCTTGCCGTTCACCTGTGCTGGTCCCTTGCCGGACATTTAATTCGCACCAACCCAATACTATATGGAATGTCCATAGTTTCTACGGATTTTGTTGTCTGACTATGGAACTCACTGTCAAAATTACTGATTCTACAATTTTTTTTTTATTTTATTTTTTTTTTTTTTTTTTTGTTATTTAGGTCATTTTCAAGATCAATGCAAAACTGAAGAGAATTCGGGGAGGAGTGTCGTTTCTTGTCTGGGGGTGGTATTTCATGTTTCAAAACTTTCAAAAACAGTAGTTAAACAGAGTAAAAAATTTTGCCATAATCGTCATTTTTTTTTCTCCCAATGTTGCATTTGTGTCCAGTATTCTTGTTAGATATCATTTTATTGCATAAATGTTTGTATTTCAGCTTGAAACTGTAGGCAACAATTTGCAAAAATGGAAGTTAGACGCTGCAAAAATTTTCCCATAATCTTCAGGTATAGGACGGATTCTTCCACAAATTCGAGGAATTCTGCCATTTTCGTTATTATTTTGGTCATACATGACATTGATGCGCAAGTGGAAAGAAATTGGGGGGTGATGGGGGGATGTTTGTCGTACAATGGAATTCCATCTTGCATGTTTATGAAACTTTCTAAAATGGAAGGTCGACAGAGTTCAGATTTTTTCCGTAATGGTAATTTCTTTTTCGCGCAATGTTGCCTCTGTCCAGTATTATTGTTAAATAACATGTGGCCAGTATTATTGTTTATAACATTTTACTGTATAAATGTTTTTGTTTTAGCTTGAAAATAAGGGCTGGGGGAATTTTCTAAACAGGAAGTCAGATGGAGCAAAGATTTCTTCCGTAATTGCATCGAGCAATGTTCCTACTCTCCTGTGTTGTTAAATATCCCTTGTGCCATAAGTTTTCTCATTCAATCTTGATAAGACAGGGAGACGTTCCCTAAAATGGAAGCCCTCACCAGGGGAATCAACTTTGCATTTCTTGTGTGATAAGTTTGTTTCATTAGTATCCTTGTTTGTTACGGCACATAATTCTTTTTCACAAAGAGATGGATCATTTCATAAAAAAGCATCTATGTGTGCAATATTGGTTACTACTGACAAGGCTCTTGCCAATGTTGGCAGGTATGCAACTGTTTGAATGAAGAATTGTGCTGGGGATTTTTTGGTTTAAAAGATTAGCAGCACCCATGATGTCATCTGGCAGCACATGGTGCCATTCCATTTCCTGTCTAAGGGGAGCACCAGTAGTTCTTTTGTTTATTGTACATTTAGAAATGCCACAGCTCAAAATGTTGGCAACTGAGAACTATTCCAATAGAATCCTTGAGCAGAATCTTGCAACAGAAATGAATAATTCTCAGAAAAATCACATATTACCAAAAATCCACCAGCTTGCAAATTTGTTTTGAGTTCATTATGAAAAGCTTCCTACTATTTAGCTATAAATAAACATCTTAGTTGAACAAAAACAATTTTTCAAAAAAAAAAAAAATCTTAACTACAAAATCATCTAAGGCTTTTGTTAATGTAAGTGTTGAGCAATTTGTAGATATTCACTGCTTGTAAGTTATGTCATGAATTACATCATACATACAGGGTGATCAGAATCAACCATGCAATAAATCTACCGGAGAAGGAAGCCGAAAACCGCTGTCCGATCGGACATCACATTTCGGAGATATACGTGGCGAAAGTTCGTGACGTCACATCCAGTAAGAATACAGACATTAGAAATAACTTGCCCAATCACTTTGACAGAAAACATGTAATTTATTGATGTGTACCACTACAACACAAATAATAAAACACGTAGATTTATGTCAGATTACAACGTGTTCAAAATGACCGCCTTGTAGTGCAGAAAACGCGGCAGCTCGCCGAGGAAATAGACATCTGCACTCGTTGCAGCATAGCGTGGGTTACAGATGTTAGGGCCGTGTGTAAGGTGCCCACTATGTCGTGCAGGCTGTTGAGAAGCCATCGATATACCAGTTCCTTTAGATGACCCCAGAAGAAGAAGTCCAATGGGTTAAGATCTGTCGATCTAGCGGGCCATGCGACAGAACCACCATGGTCAAGCCATTGACCGGGATATTCCGTATCCAGCCACTGGCGAACATTTGCAGTGTAATGTGCTGGTGCTTCATCATGCTGGAACCATAGATTGCTGAGAACAGCCAATGGTAAGTTTTCCAGTAAGTCCGGCAGAACATCACGTAGGAACATCATGTAGTTGGCAGCTGTGACACGTTCGGGAAGAAGATATGGTCCCACTAGGATATCGCCCACAATACTACACCAGATATTAACACCCCACCTGACCTGGTGAGCATGTTCACGTGTTGCATGCGGATTGTCCAATGCCCAAACATGACTATTATGGGTGTTGCAGATACCCTGCCATGTAAGCCTTGCTTCATCAGTCCACAGGATTCAGCGGATGAAACTATTATCAGCAACATGTTGCTGCAGCAGCCACTGACAGTATGCCTGTCTTCGAGTATAATCCTGTGGTAATAGGCCTTGCACCCATGTGATGTAATGTGATGTGATATGGATACAGGTCTCTGTCGTGTAGAACGGCAAGTACGGTACTTTGGTGCACACTGAACTGTCACGCGATCACGCTGCTGCTGCTGATCATTGTCTCCTCCTCTATGAACTCTAGTATGGCATCCTCGAGGGATGGTGTTCTCACAGAGGATCCGGCGCCACTGTCTACACTTGGACGTGGTGCGACATTGCCTGTGTCATGCATTCGAGCATCAAGCCGCCATATGACCTGGGCGTCTGGGTGCCGTCATGCTGGGTATCACTCGCTGTAGGCCCTTGCTGCACGCAATGCTGAACCATGGCATTCCCCCAATAGGAGATACATGTCACAATACTCTCTCAAACTGTACGACATATCACTACCCACACTACTGTCAAATGTACCAGCGCAGTATGAGCTTACCTGCTACCGTCGCCAACCCCTTGTATCCCTGCCTGCCGTATCGCGTAGGCATACAACTGATGGTTTCACGCCACCACATCCTTCGAATTTGCATACCCACCCCGTGCCACATTTTAAAATGTTGATTGGCTTTTTTTTTTTTTTTTTTTAGTTGTAGGTTTAACCACAACCGTGAGCAACTCAGTGGGCCATAAGTAGTTGCCCATCCTGAATTTAGAACCACTGGTTCCAGGGAAGGGAGTGAGTCAGTGCCGTAGGAGAAACGTAACATTCATGCTTCACCGGGATTCAAACCCAGACCCCTTTCGGGCAAATGATCAGAAGCCATCGCCTTAGACGACTGTGCCACCGGGGCGGCTTGATTGCCTTGTGATACGTCGCACTTCAACGAGCATGTGCGTTACCGGATGTGATGTCACGAAACTTTCGGCGCGTATATCTCTGGAATGCAACGTCCGATCGAACAACGGTTTTCGGCTTCTTTCTCCATGAGGAATCGTCCGGTAGGTTTGTTGTGCGGTCGATTCTGATCACCCTGTATAAGGGAAATGAATCTCCTTGAAGAAATAGTTCTTCACAAATACATGGAAGGCATTACAAATGTCATTGTTGGCACGAATGTGCCATATTTTCACTGTTTTCGTGTAGCAACTCCTTCAGAAAGCTTGAAAATTACATTCCTGCTCCAGGGCAATGTAATTTTCAAGTTTTCTGAAGGAGTTGCTACATGGAAACAGTGAAAATATGGCATATTTGTGCCAACAATTACATTTAATTACATTTGTCATCAATTACATTAGAATCAAACAAATCAATAAAATTATTTTCAAATTTTTCAGTTCCTGGGCATTTTTTTATTCACTTAAATAACAAGCTGATGAAGATGATTCACAAATAGTATTCACTGTGTAGTCTTTACATGTTTGAATATTTGACCTGCAACACTCTTGGCAGATAGCTCTTCCATTTTGTATTCAATTAGCATTAACTTGACATTTTGTTGAATACTACTACACAACAGACGATGAGAGTACCACTTGCACCAGCAAGTGCACAATTTTTAGGTCTTAACTCACACAACTTGGAAAATCCAATTTTCAAAGGGAGATATTTTGCCTTGCAAAATATTGTGTGCTTCCTTCAAATTGAAGTGATGCAAAAAATGGAAGTTTTTGAAATCCACCAGGACAAAATAAAAGTTAATGGAAAATAAAAGAAAAAATTAAAGCTTTTTTTTTTTTAATGTAAGCTGCATTTTAACAAGAAAAAAAACTGGGGGTGGGGTGCTCCTCTAAATATGCCCCTGAACAACTCTGAGTTCCTGATTTTTAAATCTAAACTGTAGGTATGTTACACTAAGGACAAATCTGATTGGCTTTTAGAAGGAAAGACCACACTGTTACATTGGCTAAAGCAGAGTTTTTTTTTTTTTTGCTGTAAATATAGCAGTAATAAGGAATCTTATTTAACCATTATCAAGAAATTAAGCATTAAAAAGGTATCTTATATTGGTAAACATTGACCCCCCCCTCTCCTCACCCAAATGTTACACAATAAACTATAATCCATGCATTGTTATTTTAAAAAAAATACAGGTAAGAACAGATGTGATACATTCTGAAACTTATTGAAAACAAAATTTCTTTGTAACTCTAGTTGTTTGATTGCCACTCCCAAAATTTCATGATATGTCAACCTTATCAAGAAGTTCAACATATATTTTTTTGAAATTAATTAAAATGTCTTTTTTTTTTTTGAAAAATTTAAACTTAAAATTTTTAAATTTATTTTTTTTAATTGGAAAGGGAATTTTATGATGAGTTATTTATTATCTTAAAGCGTCTTTAAGTTTAATAAGCTTCCTATTGAAACCAGAATCAACTGGATAACACATTTTTATCTCAATCAGGCATGTGATTCTTCCGCTAATTAGTGGAATTCCGTGAATTCACTTTTTAGAAAAAACGAAAATCCGCTGAACTTGTCATTTGCGATCTGAGGCTTTTGACAAAAGTTTGTGATTGTTGGTATGTTGGAAAAAAATTCGAGGCAAAAGAGAGAGAAGTATTTGTTGGGTAAGTGGCAATATTTCAGTCATAAAGCGTAATTTTTCTGCTGCTGTGTTGTTGACTGGCAGCTCCGGGCTGCTGCTGCCGCCAGCCAACGAGATTGCCACAGGTGGCGTCACTTCAAACGTCTCAGTTTGCTCAAAACCGGTTTTTTTAGGGGAACACTTCGTTATTCAGTTCACCTCCATCCTTTCCATTGCTATTTGTTTTATTTATTTGCTGGGGGGCAAAATCAGTTGAGAGATTGGGCGGGGCCTTGAGCCACCATACGCAAAGAAAAGAAATAAAAGTTCTGTTCACATGTGATTGGACATTTATGTTACGAACCTTCTTTCTCTCTCACTGGCGGGGAAAGCGTCATAAGCATTCCAAGATGCCAACCATTACGGATCCCCCACCCCTCCCGGAATTACAGATGACTAATGAAAAATTATGGAAATTAAGATTTTCGCTGATACTAAGAATGTTTTACTGGTTTTTAGAATAATTCCTTAATTCTCCGGGATTACGGAAATTCAGATTTTCGCTGGTGTTAAGAATGTTTTACTGGTTTTGTAATTAATCAATGTAAAAGCCTCTGAACAAAGTTCGTGACGCAGCTCCTTATTTCTTTTTTTCCGAGGAGGGGGAATTTGTTTTGCTTGTTTGAAAACTAATTGGAAAGAAAGCCTGGCATTGGGCCGGCATGTTTTTTTCGCCGGGGCGTGATTACATTGGCCCTGAAGCCTCTGAACAAAGTTCGTGACGCAGCACTTAGTTCCTTGTTTTTTTTATTTTTTTTTCCCAAGGATGAGGAATTTGTTGTACTTGTTTGAAAGCTAAGTGGAAAGAATGCAGCAAGGATAACCTTGGAATGCACGACACTGGGCCAAAATTACGTCTGCTGGAAGCCTCTGAACACAGTTCATGATGCAGCTCTTCGTTTCTTTTCTTTCTTTCTTTTTTTCCTCCGAGGAGGAGGAATTTGTTTTGCTTGTTTGAAAGCTAAGTGGAAAAAAACCATGTCGCTGGGCTGGGATTATGTCGGCCGGAATCCTCTGAACTACGTTCATGACGCTGCTCTTTATTTCTTTCCTTTTTTTTTTTTTTTTTTTTTTTGTTATTCCGAGGAGGAGGAATGTGTCCTGCTTGTTTGAAAGTTAAGTGGAAGAAAGAACGCACTGCGCCGGGCCGGGATCAAGGCCCGATTTTCACAGAATGAGGCCCTAGGCACAGCACAAGATGAGGCCCCTTTCCCATCCGCATTCTTGAAAGAGTAAGTATGTTTGTTGCTACTGAATATTATCAATTAATTTAAAAGTTGGTTTAATAAATGGGATACTGTGGGGGGAAATATAAGAAATGATATATACTTTTATTAAATCTTAATGTTTGCATGGAAATTTGCACTTAAAAATGCAGACGGGAAGTAAAACACAGTTCAGTATTGCTATTTTTGCATTTAATTTTACTTGCTTAAACACTTAGCAATTAATTTACTTTTGAACTCTTTTGCATTTAATTTTATTTGCTTAAACACAGACACACACAGACACATAATAAAATTAGTGATAATTTTTTATTTTTGCGTTTGTCACATTCGTTTTATTTATGTGTATCTCGGAACAGCTTTTGGTGTTTTCAGTTAATCGGATGCTTAGACAATCACATGCCTGCTCAATATATTAAAAGTTAAATGGTTGCAAATTTTCAAAAAATGCAGAGAAGTTAAAAAAATTGACCTTCATTATTTTCAAAACAATCCAAAGGAAAAAATTTAAAAAAAATTATTTTTACTTTACTATGTAAGGAGTACCTTCTCACCAATTTTCATTAAAATCAGAGATGTCAAGATTGAATGCTGTGTTGACTTGACATGGAAGGCCTGGACCATAAACGTTTCCATTATGATCATGTGCACATGGATGAAATTCTTTTTGCATTAGATTACTGGAACTCTTAGCAAAATTTTCCATATGAATATTTCCTTCTTATCATTAATATATATTTTACCAAAGTGTCATAAATGTGTGTTTTCATTTTACATGATGTCTTCATTTCTATATCCCCTGTGTGAAAAATTGTTTTTCATCCTCTGATGGATGTAGTCACAACCAAAATGTTCCATGCATTTTTCAGCATTTCATAATGCTGAGGTTCCCAACTATGTGTGCGGAAATTGAAGATATTTAATTTGTTTGTTATCTTTCACTGCAGCTGTAACTGTGATATTCTGATTTTTCCACTACACAGCATAACAGTAAATTTGTATTTGGCTCCTAAAAACCCAATTTAGAACTTTGTTTTACATCTAATTGTGGTAGCAGCCACAGTCAAACATTTTCAGTTTTTCTGATGTCAGGAATTTTCATTAGGTGGTATGAACTTTGATTTTTAGTGTTGTGAAATATCAGGCGCTACAGATTGCCTTGGAAAAGTGTTAATAACATTTTCCAGCAGCAACCATGATGACCACTATTATCTACTTCCTTTCTTGTTTTCCAGAGCAATATTTTCTCATTAGGTGGTGTAACAATATGGGGGTGGATCCAGGATTTTTGTGAGGGAGTGGGGGTGCAAGTTACGGGAATAACCGGGGACCTTTCTGATATTTTCCCGCAAAATGAAAAAGTGTTCTTAGTATGTCTATAAATTCTACCAATTAATTAATGAAAGTAATATACTTTTAAGTAATACTTTCTTTCATGAAAAAATATTCAATTTGTTATTAAAACCTAACAAATCAAAGCTTTTCCTTGGTTCCTGAGGCGGGGTCGTGCGCCTCCCCTCTGAATCCACCCTTGTAACAATATATTTGTATTCCCCTATGTATTTGAATTTCTAAATGTCTGGTTCAAGAAATTCTTTTTGCTGCAAATAGTTGATACAATATCCCCTAGGCAGCAGAAATGCATATTTGAATTAAGCATAGTAGCCTCTCCTGTATATGTTGCACTGGAAAAGCTGTCCGTACATCAGGAAGCTGTAATTATTAGCAGGTATTTTCCGTGGTTTTGTCAGCGTTATTATTTTCTCAATCGGTAGCATATTTGTATTTAGTACCATATCTTTTTGCTTCCATTTAAATTATAAAATATTTTGTGGAATGGACTGTTGGCATAGCAATGCATATTATTTGCATATTTTTATCAGCTTTTCTAACTGAAAATTTGTCCCTCTGGACTGCATAAATGTATATTGTATTAGGCATGATGCTTCCACTTCTAGTTGTCAGACTGAAAAATTTCTGTATTTAATTGTGCAACTGGAACCATCACCAGGATGTTCTTTTACTTCCCAGATCTTTCTGGTGCAGAATTTTCCAGTCATGGTATTCATATATATATATATATGGGATGTAAGGTCAGGTGATGCGTAACATCACAGCCTCTCCTTGACAAATGTCAACCCCGCCTTCTCGTGGTACATCCTGTTCCCACTAAAGGGACTCTGACGACCGCCAATAGCGGTATAACTATACCATCGGGATTAGAGGAAATGCTATCCCACACTCACCAACCCGCTTGGCCAGCGTGGTGAGTTATGGCCAAACCCCTCCAAAATGACTCCACAACTTAAATCTTGGCCCTCAGTCTCCGGCAGCTGGAATGTACCTGGCCAAGGCAGCCGCCAGTGCGACATGAAGGCAGAGGGTGCTAAGAGTCCCCGGAGGACCGGACTAGGCTGCCATCTGATGCTGACCTTGGCTACGTATAACGGACGCTCCCTATCTTCAGATTCAAGGCTTCTTGAATTGGAAGAGGAACTACAAAGGATCAAGTGGGACATCGTCGGGCTAAGTGAGGTAAGGAGAAAAGGAGAAGATCTCATTGAACTGAAAAGTGGTCATCTCTTCTACTATCGTGGGACAGATACTGGCAGAACTAGTGGTGTTGGATTTATAATAAACAAGAAACTGAAGGATAAAGTTGTAGAAGTTCCTCTGACAGAGCTGCACGACTCGTTATCCAACTCTCGAGAAGATACCAGGCTCAGATTATTCAAACTTATGCACCCACCACAAGTCATGCTGAAGAAGAAATTGAAGAATTTTATGAGGAAATTCGTGATCTAAATAATAAAGGTAAGCAGCACTTGAAGATAATTATGGGAGATTTCAATGCAAAAATAGGGCAACGGCATCAGAATGAAACTTCAGTAGGTAAATTCGGTCACAGCAACAGAAACCAGCGTGGAAATACTCTCGTAGAGTTTGCAGAGGCAGAAGGGTTTTTCATCTTGAACTCCTTTTTCAAGAAAAAGCCACATAGGAAATGGACATGGAGACATCCAAATGGGACGACAAGTGAAATTGATTTTATTATGTGTAACAAAAAATTCGTCATAGAAGACTGCAGTGTGCTAAACAAGTTCAACACAGGCAGTGACCATAGATTGGTGAGATGTAAGATGCACCTCAACACTAAACTCGAACGTAGCAAGCTCATAAGACAAACAAAATGTATTGACATAACCAACCTTAAAAAATCAGGAAAAACCAAAATGTTGATTAACACTAAACTCGAACGTAGCAAGCTCATAAGACAAACAAAATGTATTGACATAACCAACCTTAAAAAATCAGGAAAAACCAAAATGTTGATGCAAAAAAGAAGAGAGATGAGGACAACTAAAGAAGATGTGACTTCCAAAGTGGAATATATAAAGCTATGCAAGACAGTACGAAAAAGTATCACTGAAGACGTAAGGAAATTCAACTGTGAACTAGTAAGGAAAGCAATTGAAAACAACCAAAGCCTAAAGATAGCAAAGGGACATCTCAGTAAGGGAAGAAAACAGATTATGGCACTGAGAAAAGAAGATGGTTCTGTAACAAGAAATAGAGGCGAAATTTTGACAAGAGTGAAAGATTTCTACTCCAAATTATACGAAAGGGATGATACATGTACTCCAGGCATCATGAAAGGTACCAGAGTTCTTCCAGTCCTTCCAGCAGAAGTTGCACATGCAATCAAGAACATGAAGCAGGGAAAAGCTCCAGGAGACGATGGAATTACTGTAGACATCATACAAGAAGCAAGTGGAGAAATCGAAACAGTACTCGCCCAAATTTTCACTCGATGCCTTAATGAAGGGAAAATTCCTGAGGATTGGAACAACGCTACAATGATCTTGCTACATAAAAAAGGTGACATTGAGGATCTCAGGAACTACAGACCTATCAGCCTCCTATCAGTGGTTTATAAAATCTTCACTAAAGTTCTTTCACACCGCTTGAAGGTAACACTGGACATGGCTCAACCGAGAGAACAAGCTGGATTCAGGAGTGGCTACAGCACAATAGATCATATCCACGTACTGAGAGAACTAATTGAAAGAGCGAGGGAATATGAACTTCCATTGTGCATGGCTTTTATCGATTATGAAAAAGCCTTTGATTTGGTGAAACCATCAGCAGTTGCAATGGCTCTGAAATCCTGCGGTATTGAAGATGCATACATTAATATTATTAATAACATCTATGAAAATGCAAGTGCAAAGATTCTGCTATTTGAAAATACAACACACATAAAAATTGGAAAAGGAGTGAGACAAGGTGACACCATATCTCCGAAGCTCTTTAATGCCACATTGGAAAATGTCTTTCAATCACTGAACTGGGAAAATAAAGGCATAAAGATTAATGGAGATTATCTAACCCACCTTCGTTTTGCTGATGACATAGTCATTTTTGCAACTACCCCATCGGAGCTGCAGAGTATGATCCAGGAACTTGCTGACAAGAGTAAAGAAGTGGGATTAAAAATGAACTTTCAGAAGACAAAAGTGATGTTCAATGCTTTTACGAGAAATGAAGATTTATCGATTGATGGAGAAAAGCTGGAGATAACAGACACGTACGTTTATCTTGGACAGCAGATATCAAGTGAGGGTCACATTGATGAAGAAATTAATCGGCGTACAAAACTTGCCTGGAGAGCTTTTGGAAGAAACAGCATAATTTTCAAGAGCAATATGCCATTATGTCTTAAAAGAAAAGTGTTTGATCAATGCATCCTTCCAGTGCTTACGTATGGTGCAGAGACGTGGACCTTAACTAAAAGAGACATACAAAGGCTGCAGACAACTCAAAGAAGCATGGAGAGGTGCATGCTTGGTGTAACCAGGAGAGATAAGAAGAGGAACACGTGGATCCGAAAAATGACAAGAGTGGAAGACATCATGATCAGAGTTAAATCCCTGAAATGGCAATGGGCTGGACATACTGCCAGAAGGACAGATCATCGATGGACAGCCGAAATTTTAGATTGGATTCCAAGGGACAGGAAAAGACCCAGAAGAAGACCACATAGGAGATGGGTGGATGAAATTCGAAAGTATGCAGGGGTGACATGGAGGAGACTGGCACAAGACAGACCGTTGTGGAGGAAACTTGGGGAGACCTTCGTCCAGCAGTGGATTGATAATGGTTGACAATGATGATGATGATATAGATATATATATATATATATATATATATATATATATATATATATATATATATATATATATATATATATATATCTCTCTGTTACTATAGATTGGACTGAAAAAGTAATTTTCATAGGGAATTATGAAACATCATCAACTTTTATACCCATGTTGTCAAGGATACTTTCAAGTTTTTAGAAAACTACTAGTTTTGTAATTTGAAATGCATTGGAATAGCCTTAGCATTCAAGGTTTGAGACTTTTTCAAGTGATGTGCTCATTATACTTAAAATCTAGTGACATCTATCTTTCTATTGGGGTATCTTGTTTTATGTGACATCTATCTTGCTATTTGGGTGTCTTGTTTTACAAGTTCAGCAGTATGCCATTCCTCTTTCCAAATTAAAACAAAATTTGATATTAAAACATCACTGTATTCTATGAAAAAAAGGCTATACTGTGAGTGGCTCATGAATAAAATGTTACTGAACCTAACTACTGAAGATAAACACTGATCTGTTCATTGTACATCTGTGATTGTTTCTACTTCCCATAATATACATGTATTTTATTACCATTTATATAGACTGTCTTAATGAAGGGAAGATTCCTGAGGATTGGAACAATGCTACAATGATCTTGCTCCATAAAAAAGGTGACATTGAGGATCTCAGGAACTACAGGCCCATCAGCCTCCTTTCAGTGGTTTATAAAATCTTCACTAAGGTTCTTTCACATCGCTTGAAAATAACACTAGACATAGCCCAACCAAGAGAACAAGCTGGATTCAGGAGTGGCTACAGCACTATAGATCATATCCATGTACTGAGAGAACTAATTGAAAGAACAAGAGAATAGGAACTCCCATTATGCATGGCTTTTATTGACTATGAAAAGGCCTTCGATTCCGTGAAACCATCAGCAGTAACAATGGCTTTGAAATCCTGTGGTATTGAAGATGCATACATTAACATTATTAATAACATCTATGAAAATGCAAGTACAAAGGTTTGGATATTTGAGGATACAGCACAAATAAGAATTGGAAAGGGAGAGACAAGGTGACACCATATAGCCCAAATTCTTTAACGACACATTGCAAAATGTCTTTCAATCATTGAACTGGGAAAACAAAGGGATAAAGATTAATGGAGATTACTTAACTCACCTTCGTTTTGCTGATGACGTAGTCATCTGTGCAACTACCCCTTCAGAGCTGCAGAGTATGATCCAGGAACCTGCTGACAAGAGTAAGGAAGTGGGATTAGAAATGAACTTTCAGAAGACAAAAGTGATGTACAATGCTTTTACAAGAAACGAAGATTTGGCGATTGATGGAGAAAAGCTTGAGACAACTGATTCCTACATTTATCTTGGGCAGCAGATATCGAGTGAGGGTCACATTGATGAAGAAATTAATCGGCGTATAAAACTTGGATGGAGAGCTTTTGGAAGAAACAGTACAATTTTTAAGAGCAGTATGCCAGTTTGTCTAAAAAAAGTGCTTAATCAGTGCATCCTGCCAGTGCTTACGTATGGTGCAGAGACATGGACCTTAACTAAAAAAGACATACAAAGACTGCAGAGAACTCAAAGAAGCCTGGAGAGATGCATGCTTGGTGTAACCAGGAAAGATAAGAAGAGGAACTTGTGGATAAGGAAAATGACAGGAGTGGACGACATGACCAGAGTGAAATCACTGAAATGGCAATGGGCTGGACTTGTTGCCAGAAGAACGGACCACTGATGGACAACCAAAATATTAGACTGGATTCCGAGGGACAGGAAAAGACCCAGAAGAAGACCCCGTGGGAGATGGAAGGATGAAATTCGAAAGTATGCTGGAGTGACGTGGAGGAAACAGGCCCAAGACAGACAATTGTGAAAGAAATTTGGGGAGACCTTCATCCAGCAGTGGATTGATAATGGTTGTTGATGATGATGATATAGACTTTATGTACAAAATTGGTGCACAATGCTTTTACAAAAACTGAAAATTTAGAGGTTGATGGGGTAAATTTAGAAGTAATTGATGCCTACATCTATGTGTATACACCTTACGTTAATAAATATCAAGTGAAGACCGCATCAAAAAAGAAATAATAGATGCATAAAACTTGGCAGAAGTGCATTTAGAAGAAACAGTACAATTTTCAGGAGGAATTTACCATTATGTCTTAAAGGAAAAGTGCATAATCAGTGCATGTTTCCAGTTCTTACTTATTGATCAGAGGTGTAGACCTTAACTAAAAATGACATACAGAGGCTGCAGACAACTCAAAGGAGCATGATGAGATGCATGCCTTGGTGTGATCAAAAAAGACAAAGATAGAGGAAATGGAATTTGTGTGTATCTGGAAAATGCTAAGAGTTGATGACATCATGATGAAAGTAAAGGCACTCAAGTGGCAATGAGTTTGGACATACAGCTAGAAGAACTGGCCACATGCACATACTAGATTGGATACCAAGAAACAGAAGACTATGTAGAAGATGGGTGGATGAAATTCAGAAGCATACCAGAATGACCTGGAAGAAAATCATTCAAAACTGAGTTGTAGAAGAGACTTGGGGAAGACCATCCACCAGTGGTTTGAGGATGTTTTATGCTGATGTAGACTAGTAGCAAGAGAAAACCGAGATCAGTTAGGTAGGAGAGGAAACAGTTGAATACTACTGGTTTAAATTCTTTGTGTGCATGAAGAGAGCTTCCTTCATTTATATTTTTTTCCATATATTTTCCTTCTAAACCTAGGGCAAAAGTTTAAAATATTTTATAAGTCACTTCAGAAGTGATACTTCACATTTGTCATTCTAGCAAATCCATACTTATTTCGATCAGTTGTTGTTTTTGTAATATATGCAATTGTTGGTCCCATGGTTGGTGCAGCTGCTAGGTTAAAAACGGGCTTGGCTGCCATTATGAACATTCTTCAGAAGTAACAAGTAGTTATTTAATTGTTGGTGTATGAGAAGGTGACTGTTGAAACCATGCTTAAATATACCTGCTGAAGGTGTATGGAGACAGTGCCATTGACAAGAACTTGTGTGTTCAAATTGACCAAGTGACATCTTTAAATAATTATCTTGTGATTGCTGTACCTGCAATGAGCTGGGCTAAAATCTTCCTGCAGTGGTTTATATTAACTCTTGTTCAGAGGTAATATAAAGCAGCTGAGCAAAATGATGATTATGTTGAAAAGTATGCATCTTTCCACAGATGATGTACTTATACTTTGTACAAGTAACAGTGCTGTAGAATATATATTGATGGCAAAGAAATTGTGGAGAATTATTAATGTAGTGGCATTTGTATTTAAAGGGAATCAACTGAGATATTCAGTTTGAATAGTGTGTCCAATCACAGTACAAAGTGCTTTTTATGTATTTCATATGCTATATGGGTATCCACATTATTGCCATTTTTTAAAAAGTCTGTTGCCTGTGTACCTTCTATACACTGAATTACCAAAAGTCATGGGATAGCAGTATGCAAATTTTTAACTGGCACTGCTGTTGTATAAAGGCTTTGACGCATGCCAAAATTTTTATCAGTTGCGAGGTGTAATCTTGTGAGTCTGGTTGAACAACCGCCAGTAGGATTATGGCAAGTAGACATGAATTGTCAGAGTTTGAATGAGGCATGGTAGTGGGATCTCGACAGATAGGACATTCAATTTTCAAGTTGTGCGAACATTCAACATTCTTTGATCCACTGTGTCCTGTGTGTACCAAGAATACCTCATGGAAGGCATTACCACCCACCATGGACAGCACAGTAGCTGACCATGGGCGCTGAATGACCATGACCAGGATTGTCCATGCTAACAGACGAGTGACACTGACTCAAATAACATCTACATTCAATGCAGGAGGTACCAGAGACATATCCATCAGGTCAATGCAGCGTAATTTAGCATCCATGGGGTATGGGAGTAGAAGACCCACCAGAGTGCCTTTGTTAACACCACGATATCGAACACAGTGCCTCACCTGGGCTCATAAACATGGTAATTGGACCCTGGAAGACTGGTAACAATGTGGTGTGGTCCGATGAGTAACACCAACAGTTGTTACAAGCTGATGGTAGGGTTCGGTTGTGGCGCAGACCCAATAAGGCCATGGACTCAAGCTGTCAACAAGGCACTGTACGAGCTGGTGGTGGTTCCATACATGTGTGGTGTGTCTTTACATGGCGCGGTTTGGGTGCTCTAGTCCTCGTAATCACATCATTAACTGGTACTTGCTTTGTTGCTCTGCTGGGTGACCATTTACAGCCCTTCATGGACTTCATGTACCCCAACAATGATGGGATTTTCCAGGCGGACAATGCACCATGTCACAGGGCCCAAGTTGTCCAAAATTGGTTCGAGGAGCATTCTTACAGTTCCGACAGATGGTGTGGCCACCACATTCGCCCAACATGAACCCAACAGAGCATTTATGGGACATGATGGGAAGGTCCATTTGCACCCAAGATCCTGCACCTACAAATACCAGGGAACTGTGGGTGGCTGTTCAGATGGCATGGCTCAACATCTCTCCAGAAGTCTTCGGGCCACTTGTGGAATCGATGCCACATTAAATTGCTGTACTTCGCCGGGGCTAGAGGAGGTCCAACACAGTTCTAAGTATGTATCCCATGGCTTTTGGCACACCAGTGTATAATAAAGATGTTATTCGTGCATATGCAATTTTTATTATTGTATCAAAAAATGACATATACTTCCCTTTTTTTTTTTTTTTTTTTTTGTAGGATAGAGAACAAAGATAGAGTCTTTGAACTTGTTAAATGCCATAATCTTTTTGGAAGTATTCATGAAAAACTGGAAGTACTGATGGAATTGAATCCCTGCGTGGCTACCAATATGTTGGTTGAAAACATGGAAAAAGTTCCTATTGATTTGGTTATTACAAAATTGAAAAAGAGAAACCTGCTGTATGAGGTATGTGTATATCTTCATCTCACATATGTATACCAACATGCTGTGTAGGCATGTTATTGGCACAGACCACTTCAGATGGATTTTTTTAAATGCTGATCTGTGATAAACTTTCTTCATACCTTTCAGTCCATTGCAAGATTTGTTGCCTCTTAAACATTTTTCTTACTCAATCACTAATGACTGATATTGCATTAATCCATTATATTCTAGGTCTACCACTTTGTCTGCAGCCTGAAAATTACTGAATGTAACCCCCCCACACACACACACACACACACACCTGGTCTGTGTATTAGTATATAATTTTTGGCAATGAATAGCCTTTAACTGTTTCCCATGTAAGCCATTTCTTCAGAAAACTTTTTAATTTTGTCGCTATGTAGCCGTAATTAAACATGCATCTCCCAATTTGCATTTAAATATGCTAATGTTACACCACCAAGGACAATGAATTTACAGCAACTGGAGCTAAGCAAATGTGTACTGGTGGTCAGTGGTTAAGTTGAATCACAAATTAAAAGCAAGTCCTTTAAAGGGTTTCAATGTAACTTACAGATGAAGTACATTATCAGGTATCCCCAAAACACCTTCAAAACTTTTTTTTAATTGCCATCAATATTTCATGAGAAATTGAAATTTAAGAATTAATACCCTCAAAAATGGCTTGCAAAAGTTCAGTGGTAACACACCTTTAACATGGTGTGTGATCACTTTGTACAGAAATACAGGCTCTACAGTGACTCGTCATGCTGCAAATCGGATTATCCATGAGAATTTGTGAATATTGCATAGTGCTCATGGAAGTTCCTGGGTGGAGTATTGCAACCAGTGGTTCTATCATCATAGAGTATCCCGATTATGTTATTATTAGGTTAGATTTTATTAGGTCAGGTGATCTGGATGGCCAATCCATATGGCTTAGGGTTTCACTCTCTGGGTGTGGGTCTGCCAAGCAAGTCCTCTGAGCAGTATTATACATGAAAATGCAATCAAGGGTCCATTTCTGTGAGAAATTGATAAATAAAATATTCAGGGATCATAAATTAAAGCATTTAAAATTTCTACTAGGAAGACATGAAAGTCTGTGCTGCCATTGAGAACGATGCCTGCGTGTACCAACACACCACCACCTCCAGAACTATCCCTTTCTAATATGTTAGTGGGATAGCCTCATAGTTTCAGGTTGTCTCTAGACCAGTAGTCATTGGGAATCAGTTTGAAAACTGATGTATTATATAGTTGTCAGTCAATAGCACCATTAGCCCATTGTTTTTGAGTCCAGTTGCAGTGCTGTTGTGACGAGTTCATTCTGGCTGTTCCCTGGGAGGATATAAAAGGGACAAAAACAACTGAATGTTTTGTCTAAAAATTACTGCCATTATATGATGCAAGGTCTAAAGAGCATACATGAGATTCTTCCACGGATTCACAGAATTCCCCTCTTTTCGTCATTATTTGGGGCATTCTTGAGATAGATGCAAAACTGAAGGAATTTTTTTTTTTTGGGGGGGGGGGGTAGTGGGAATTGCATGGGGTTGTTTTCCGTCTCAGAACGGTATTTCGTGTTTCAAAACTGGAAGTTAAACGGAGGGAAGATTTTCCCCGTAGTCGCAATTTCTTTTTTCTTGCAATGTTGCCACTGTCCAGTATTATTGTTAAATATAATTTTATTGCATAAATGTTTGTATTTAAGCATGAATATGTATGCAAAGATTTCCAAAAATTGAAGTTAAGATGGCTCAAAGATTTCCCCGTAATCTTCAGGAATGAGATTCTTCCATGAATTCGAGAAATTCTGTGTCTTCTGTTATCGTTTGGGTAAATCTCGAGATCGATGCACAACCAAACAGAAATTTTTGGGAGATTAGTGGTAGTTGAGGGTTTGTTTTCCGTTTGAGGACAGAGAATTCCACCTTTCGAAACTTTCAAAAACGAAAATTAGACCAAGTAAGGACTTTTCCTGTAAGCAGTCTCCTCTCTCTCTCTCCGCCTTCAAATGCCCCCCCCCCCCCAGTATTATAGTAGTTCAATGCAGAGCTGAGACAGGCTGAGAGCCTGAGCAGGCTGTAGAATATTTACTGCGGCTCGGGCTCTTAGAGAAAGGGAGAGTGAGAGAAGTTTACATATATATATATATATGTGTGTGTGTGTGATTTCATATGATTTAGCAAATGTGACACATTATATTTGGTAAAGGGAATTCTTCAGCAACTGATTCTGGTTAGGGAGCGGGCATTCAAGATGGCTATTTATTCTGGGCTTGGGTAGAAAATGCCATAGGCCACGCATTAGTGTGCGTTTCTGCAGAGAAGAAAAAGCTTTTTCAAGAACTATAGATATTGGATAGTTGATAGCTTATGGACGATAATTTACCCCCTATTTCCACGCAGTAGCTCCCTGCTAATTCTATTTAGCAACCATACATATTTCAGCGCATTATGGCACGATAATATTAGCATTATTTGAGCAACATACAATTGCAGCACCGCTTGATCATTTTTGAAAGCCCGGCCGCCTGAAGCACTTCAGGTGGTTACACTATAAAAATAGATAGAGGTCCCTTCCATGCTCCCCCTTTCAGAAATGTATTGGTTAATTGCAGGAGGAAGAGATAGTGGAAGTGTGGAGAAGGAGATGTTTTTTATTAATGGTTGAACAGGTTAGCCAGTTTTGGGGCTCTATCTTGCAATACAAAATTCGGGCTCAGGCTGATATACCACAGGCTCGGGCTCCGAAAATTGAGCCCGAACTCAGCTCTGGTTCAATGCCTTTTTATTCCATAAATAATTGTACTTCAGCTTAAAAGTGGGGTGGGTGAGGGAATTTCTGAAAACGGAAATTGGATAAAGCGAAGATTTCTCCCAAAATCTTAATCCCCCTGATGCTTCCGAAAATTTCTGCAAACGGAAGTGATAAATTGGAAAAATTTTAAGAATTGATGCACGATGTTCAAAAGTATTCATGTTCTCAGAGTTACACCATTTATCCAAAACAGTGAAAGCTTTGATATCATACATACATTCATGGTCTTCAGGCTGAAAAGTTCTTTCAGCATGATGGATAAAATTATTGTCATCTGAGGAAATGAGGGGGAAAAAAAGAAAAAAAGAAAGAAAGAAGTGACAATGAAGAAATGGGAATGGAAAGGTAACAGCAGAAAGAAAAATTAAGCCGTCAGTGCTATGCTGCTGCAAAGTCAACAAAGAACAAATATGATTGTGGAACTTGCTGGGAAGAAAGCAATGTTTGCTTGCAAGAGGGAACTTAAGCTGGTGTTCTAGCAAGTACAACAACAAAATAAAACAGGAAAAAAAGCAAGTGTTTGAAGCAATGTCTTTTAAAGTCATTTTATTTTGTTTTAAATTCAGTAATTTTATATTGTGAATACAGTGAAGTACTCCAGTTTAATATTTACCAAAATAAATTACAGTTAACAATTCAGGGTTGCCAGCTGACCGGGAAATCGGGGGGAAATCAGGGAATCCGAAAATAAGGCTAAAAATCAGGGAAAACTCATTGAGAAATAATTTGTTTTGCAAAAACCTGGGTGAAAAGTCAGGGAAAATTAAACTAATATTTTTTTGTGTAATGCGTATGCGATTCCCAGGGATAGGAATTCTGCGCCAAAGTGCACCAAATAAAAATCTTGCACCGTCTTACTACAAAAGGCAGATTTTGTGCCATTGTGCGCCAGAACTGCCGTGCCCTGTCGATACTTCGGCACACTACATTCTCTGTGTGTGCCTAGTTCCGCTTGACCCCTAGTAAAACTCTGCTGTGGGAAGAAAGATTCAGCGATTCCAAGTACTAAGGGTTTCATGTAGTTGCTATGGGAATCATCTGTCTGCTACAGACAAGGGAAAACATCGAGTATGCTATGGAAATCGTCGGTCCGCTACCGATTACGGAAAATATCTAGTATGCTATGGAAATCGTTCGTCCGCTATGGACAAAGAAAACGTCGAGTATGCAATGGAAATCGAAAATTTCAGCCAGCAATAAAAAAAAAAAGCAAGCAATTAATTCAAGTGTACAATGATAGCTTTTTTAGCACATCTTTTGTAAAAAAAGATGGTGCTTATGTTATTGGTTTGTCCGTCCATCTGTAGACACCCTATCTCTGCAACTATTAGTCTGATTTGAAAAATTCTTTTTGCATTGGGAAGCTTGAAAGAGCCGCACCGGTGGCGCAGTGGTCTAAGCGATGGCCTCTGATCATTCGTCCGAACGGGGTCCGGGTTCGAATCCCGGTGAGGCATGGATGTTGTGTACAGGCGACTGCTTATAGCCCATTGAGTTGCTCACGGTGGTCGTTAAACCTCCAATCAAAAAAAGCTTGAAAGATGCGAATGATGATCCTTTATTTCAGGGGGTTTTTTTTGTTTTGTTTTTACTGTCTACAATTTTGCCCATAGAGAGCATAAATGCAGGTGATGTTGAATTCAAAATACATTTTATTCCATATATTTGCTTCTAAACATGCAATTGAAAAAAATATTTCATCTCTTGATTCCATTTATGTCGAAAAGTATTTTAGGTATAGTTACTCTTTCAAGTTACGCATAGACTTTCCCCTAGGGGACGTAAAAGTAAATTATGTTTTCCCCGATATCACTTCTTCTAAAACTCTGATTTAAAAAATTCTTTCTTCAGTGGATGCAGCTCCTGATGAAAAATCTTTTGCATATAGTTTCTAATTTTTGGTTAGGAATACTTTGGCCACCAGGGAGCGTAAGTTTTAATTTTTGCTTCTGATGTATTTGCCATAAAATCCGAGCTTCTAAAACCTCGATTGAAAAAATTCGTTCGTGGACTGATGCCACTCTCGTTGATAAACCTTTTCAGAATATTTTCTTCTTAAAATATTGCATGGTTTCACCGCTAGGGGGCGTAGATGTATATCTTATTTTTGTCAATATCTCTGCTTCTAATGGTCCGATTTGAAAAATTATTTTTTCATTGGATAGTTTCTGGTGTGGCATGCTTTTCATATAATTTCAAAATTTTCAAGTAATTCATAACCTTTCTGCTAAGGGGTGTAAAGGTAAATTGTGTTTTCGTCGATATCTCTGCTTCTAAAACTCCTATTTGAAAAATTCTTTGTGCGCCGGATACAGCTCATGATGGGAAATCCTTTGCATATAATTCCTAATCATTGGTAAAAAATGGTATGGCCACCAAGGGGCGTTAGTCATAATTTCCACTTCTTATGTATTTGCAACAAAATCTGAGCTTCTAAAACCTCGATTAAAAAAAATTTGTTTGTGGACCAATATTACTCACGTTGACAAACCTTTTAGGAATAGTTTCTTCTTAAAATAATGCATGGCTTCCATGCCGGGGGTGTAGATGTGTATCTTATTTTTGTCAATATCTGTACTACTAGGAGTCCGATTTAAACAATTCCTTCTATGTTGGATGGTGTATCCTATGCGAAATGTTTTTCATATAAATTAAAAATTTTCAAGTAAATCATAGACTTTCCGCTAGGGGGTGTAAAGGTAAATTGTGTTTTCCCCGATATTTCTGCTTCTAAAACTCCGATTTGAAAAATTCTTCCTATATCGCATACAGCTCTTGATGGAAAAAATTTTCATAAAATTTCTAATATTTGGTAAAGAATGGTTTGGCCACCAGGGGGCATAAGTTTTAATTTCTGCTTCTAATGTATTTGCAGCAAAAACGGAGTTCCTGAAAACTCAACTAAATTTTTTTTTCTTGGACCGATACTACTCACATTGAAAAATCTTTCGAGAATACTTTCTTCCTAAAATGCATATTTTCCCCACCAGGGGGCATAGATGCATATCTTATATTTGTCCATAATTCTGCTTCTAAGAGTCTGATTTGAAAAATTCTTTTTTTGTTGGAGCGCGTTTCTGCTGCGAAATGTTTCTCATATAAATTCAACTTTTTCTTAATGCACAAGTCTGCAACCAGAGGGCGTATGTTCAGGATTCTGTTTACAGCAGTATCTGCAGGATTAAAAACCCGATTGAAAACTTCTTTCTTCGGTCAGATGCTATTGTTTTCCATACCAGTTCCATTGACTTTGAATAGCTTTGATAAATTTAATTCACATCAGAACGGATTCAAAAGACGTGCTCATTACACCCGAAAATCCAATGTCATCTTTCTTGTTCTTCTTGCATTGAATATATTGCATTATAGATGTGGCACTTAGTATGTATATTATCATGGAGTTATACATATTCTGTAAATTTTACCTGAAATTCCCCACAAAATTATCTTCTGGAAAACTCAGGGAATTTTTAAAGCCAATAAGAATGGCAACCAGGGGCATGCAGTTCATAGAAGCAATGTAAGCAATGCTTGCTTTACTAGAAATGAATAATTGAAAGCTTTACAAAAATTATATTAATTATTTTTTATTTAGAATGGCTATTAAAATTTTGACCCGTGGCGTGATTGCTTCCGAAAATTTACCTCTAAAATAACTATTAAATAATTTCCGCCGTAGCTTTATTGAAATTCAGTGCCATCGTTGTATAATATCACGCTTCTGCACGACGAACGCCCACGTGATTAAGCTCGCTGCTTCTGCTATGAGGACTGTGCAAGCAATCCAGAAGTTGCTTCGGATTCGTTTCGAGCTTTACAGCCGGCGCTCCAAACGGCCACATGACTGAGCTCCCCGCTGCCTGTATGAGGGCTATGCAAGCAGCACAGCAGTTGCTTCGGGTTCGTTCTGTGAGTCAAAGTTAAGTCTGATCTGAAGTGATTATATGTAGTTCTTTTGCTATCGAATCAAGCAGTGAAATATATGTTCTTCAAACACTGTACAATGTGCAATGATTTTCTGTATGTTTCCGTGTAAGATGTAATTAAAGTTATTGTAAGAGAACACCTTTCAACACTGTTTGACTTGATTTTTGAAGAGGTAAGCATTTCTCTTTTCTGAGAGAAGCAATTTCATATTGCTTTCATGTTCGCGTCTGCGCTGCCATCTTTGGATCAACACGATGACAACAAATATATACACATGTGTATGTTGTGTTTTAGATTGTGTTGTTTTTTATTTTTTAAGAGAGAAGCCTTTCAGCCAAAGAAGTTTTCAAAAGAAAAGGGATAATATAATTATGCTGAGAGACCAAAACCTTCTTAAGAAACTCTCCAAACAAAGGCTGAAAAATGTTTTCGCGACTTCCATCGGGAAGAATACAAAAATAAAAAAATAAAAAAAATGGTTAACAGCCTGCAAAAGTGGCCAAAAATTATACTGTTGGCTGTGCACATTATTTTCAGTAGACAAAAGAAGTTTATGGATAAATGGTGGTTTGGGCGACTTCACTAACTTTCACAATTCATCCAAACGACACACGAGTGTTCAGAGATACATATTTCGTCAGTGATAAAATTAAAAACTTTTGGCAAAACAAGGATTGAGTTTCAAAAAGACGAGCAAATAAAAACGGTCGTTTCTCGACATAATGAACTCGTTAAAAAATTAGAGATGTTTTAAAGCGCTTAATTGACATTACGTTTCCTTGGCAAGCAGGATTTGGCCTTCATGGGGCATGATGAATCCACGGAGTCTGTTAATCACCAGGAGTTATGTTGAATTGACAAATTTAATTAATTGCTATGATGAAAAACTTAAAAATCATTTAGACAGTTCGTCCGTGTTTTCAGGGATGTCAAATCGTACACAAAATGGTTTCATTGAATCAATAGGAGAAGTAATGATCGCAGAAATAAAAAAAAAAAAGAAATTGAAGAAGCTTCTTTCGTTTCAATAATTTTATGTGAAACAACTGATGTGAGTTGCAGGTCTCAGCAGTCTACAGTGTTTCGCTATGTGACTAATCACAGGACTCCCGAAGAGAGATTCGTTGGCATTATTGATGTGAGTGCTGATCGTTCAGCTAATTCTTTGGTAGAGAACGTTGAAAGCATTTTAGAAAGTTTTGAGTGCTCCAAAAAATTAATAGCTTAGGCATGTGATGGAGCTACCGTGACGGCTGGAGAACATTTGGGACTTCAAGCTCTTGTAAAAGAAAACCACCAGGAAGCTATTTTTGTGCATTGCTATGCTCACAGATTAAACCTGGTCCTCTCACAAGCACTTAACAGTAAAAAGAATGCAAAATTTTATTCACAACACTGAGTGGACTGGCATCTTTCCTTTCAAAGTCGACAAAAGTTTTCATGCATTGGATGCGGAAGTGAAAAGAAGATTACGCAATGTAACTCTTACTCGATGAAATTTTCAGAGTCGCTTGGTAGGAACTGTGTTTGAACATCTAGAAAGTACAAGAGCATTGTTCCCAAATATTCTTGAAAATCCTGAACACTGGGATTTTGATAGTATTGTTACAGCCAATCGGTTTTCTAAGTGTTTGGGTGAATTCGATTTCCGCTTCCTGCTGTGTCTCTTCTCTGATATCTTTCCTTTGAGCCATACGTTATTTGAAATACTACAGAAAAAGAAATTGGATATCACGTATTGTATGAAGAAAGTCACTGAGTTTCAGAAAGCAGTGTCAGAGAAAAGAAATGAGTTTGAGATGTTGTGGTCAAAACTAGAAGAAAGCGAAGCAGACGAAGTTCTTACAAAGCGTAAGCGCGCAGATGCTTACGGAGATCCCAAAACAAATTACCGACGGCACTATTGAGAAATATTGGACAATATAATGAGCCACATGACTTCAAGATTTTTAGACTTGCAAAACATGAAATTTCTGGAATTGCTAAATCCTGACAGACAAGTGGAATTTAAAAGTTGTTTTCCAGAGAGTTTCTGTGAAAATTTCAAGAAAAATTACACCAAGTACTTCGATTCTGCTCATCTGCGATCCGAACTAAAAGTGCTATATTCAACAGATGGCTTCAGTGGTAAATACGTCAGTGAAAATTTTTTTTTTTTTTTAATCAAACTGGATAGACGAAGCGATGCCGGAACTAGACAAATTTTGCAAGCTTGTAATTACCATTCCAGCAACAAGCTCTTCAGCGGAAAGGATTTTTTTATCCCTAAAGCGCATAAAAAAACGTATCTCAGGAACCCACAAGGACAGGACAGACTGTTAAAGTTATCCTTGTTATCTATCGAAAAGCATCTTCTAATTAAACTTAAAGGATTGTTGTTTCTATGATCACGTTATTAACTCATTTGCCCCAAAAGGAAAAAGATTGAAACTAATATACAAGTAAGAAAATTATAAAACGGCATAAGAACTTTTGCTAAAAAAAATTTCCTGTGAATATGATGTTTTTATACTTGTATGCATTTTGCCACCTATCTATTACACAAAAATACAGGAAATGTATTTCCAGCATTTTTGTATACTACAAAGGAAATGTAATAAAAATGGGAACTACTTGTAATGAATATACAATAGAATGATTTGATCTCAGAAGATATTTAGCAAAATGTAACATATAAAAGAATTGTGTAATTTTCTCTAAAAAAGCTGAATTATATTTTTCAGTAATCATGCTCTTAGAAAGATATATGTATTTTTTTGAAATTTTTGCTAATAGTTAAGATTAGCCCCAATCTACTTCGTTGTCACTGTGTATTTTCACCAGAACCATAGGACACCTTCAATATTCATTTCATCTTAATAAATATAGTTTTTGTTGACGATAATTCTAAATATAATTTTTTTATTTTTGTTGATATGTTCAGTTATCATAGCAACATTGAAAATTGTTGATTAAAAGGTTCCTGGTTCAAGAGTAAGTAATTCGCACTCAAAGCATGTTTTGTTGTACGCAATCTCTGATTTTTTAATCGTCATTTTCCACTTAGAAACGTCTTAAGCCAAGAAACTTCAAATCAGATCATATAGAGGATTTTAGGAAGGGAGTGTCTGACCCCAGGTCTTAAACAACCCTTAGAAATAGGAAGCTAGGAGATTTGGGCTAGAGCGCCTGATAGGAAATTGACACGGAAGCGAAGTAGAAAGGGGGAGGAAGACCCCCTTATTTATTATCGGGTTGCCAAGAAACTTCAATCAGATACTCCTAATTAAATATTTTTATTTTCTTGATAGAAACTGAACATATTCAGTGGTAGGAGATAAACCAGGGACGGCCTTAGACTTCGAAAACAGGGTGGGCAATGGGTGGGTGAGTATTTTGTTTTTCCTGGGAAAGTTTAGTATTAATTTCTTTGTCACACACATTAACAAAAATTTAAATGTTTTTACAACCGGTTGAAAAGGATATCCGGATCCCCCATCCCCTCACTCCCACACATAGATAAAAAGAACAGCAGCAAACTGAGCATACATATAATATTATATTATTATTAAAATCACATTGCTTGCCTATGATAAAATACCACCGCACGCCACTGATGGCAACCCTGCATTTCTAGCTTGCTCACACTGCATTGTATTCACACTTTCTCACAGCGAGTTTCAATTTTTCAGCCGTTTAAAAAGTTCAGCTTTTCTTTTTTTTTTTTCTTCGTCAATCTCGTGTATGAAAGAGAGCTGCCATGCTGTATAGAATCTGTGACATGTTGCATTTATGTGCTGTAAACAGTCCTCTCTAGTCAATGTAGCTCTAGGATGCCTCAAAACAGACCTTCTACAGATATTTTGGCTTGTTTAAAATAAATTTCAAAGGTGGCTGACAAAGTTACAGTTCATATTTAACCATCTGGCTATCTTAGACAGACTCTGTTTGGCTTCAAGTCTCCTTATTTCTCCCCTCATTTCTTCACTCAAATAATTTCTTTAAGCCATTATTTAACAGTTGGATATCTTGGATTTTACATGAGAAGACTTTTAATGTGAAATGTTGCACACGTACAAAGGAGATGCATTTTATATTGAACTGTTTCAAATGCACGACTGTGTTTTATGCAACTTTTGTTTGCAGATTTAAAACCATCATAGGTTTTGTGTATAAAACACTAAACTTTTATTAATTATTTTCATTACTTCAAAAGATATGATGATTTTTACATTTGTTGCATAATGTTTGAGCCCAAGTGTAGCGTAGGAATTTGAAAACTTCAGATTTGCACTTGTCAATGCAATCCAAATAACTCCCCATAGCATTGAAAACAATTCTAATCCAGAAAATGTGTCCACGTTTTATAAATCACCAGTTCTCCAAATATCATTACGGAAGTTAATGAAATTATATGAGAGTTGTTTTCAAATTCTTTAAAGTACATAGAACATATACAAGTATATTAGTATATTATTTTTGGCACTTAGTTGCCTTTATTTTTGGCACTGAATGTCCTTTATTTTACTGTTTTCCATGTAGCCTTCTTTTCAGAAAACTTAAAAAATCACATTGCAGTGGAGCCGGAATAAAACCCGCATTTTCCAATTTCTGTTTGAGTCATCAACAACAACCATTTTGAATCATTACTGGATGAAAGTCTCACCAAGTCTTCCACAACTCTTTGTCTTGAGCCATTCTCTTCCATGTCATTTTGACATGCTTTTGAATTCCTTCACCTATCTCCCATGTGGTCTCCTTCTGGGCCTTTTCCTGTCCCTTGGTATCCAGTCTAGTATTTCATTTGTTCAACAACAGTCAGTTCTTCTAGCAATATGTCCAGCCTATTGCTACTCGATAGTCTTTACTTTGATCATGATGTCATCAACTCTTGTGATTTTCTTAATCCATTAGTTCCTTTTTCTATCTTTCTTGGTTACACCATGCATTTTTGAGTTGTTCATGATCTCTGCATGTCTTTTATAGTTGAGGTCCATGTCTCTGATCAATAAATAAGAACTGATAGGAACTATTGTGACACACGTAATACTGTTTCACACGTTATTCATGAACAAGTTGACTACCCGCTGGAGCATGTCGTATGCAACGTAATATATAAAACATTATGCATTTGATTATGGAATTAACCAATGTTATCAAAACTTACTCACCAGGTTTCAGTTCGGTTGTATATTCCAATAGACTTATCTTACTGCAGTGCTACATATTCGTCTTATCGCTTGGCCAAAGGTTGTACGTTTTGAAAGTATGAAGATTCTTATGATGAGAGGCATGAAGTAAATAAAATGTTGAACTGGTTGCCACCGTGGGCAGAATGGAGCAAATGTGTATTCCACGAACCAAAAAACTTCTGTAAAACAAGTAGGCATTCATGAAATGACTATAAAATCCATGAGCGATGAGTTCTCATGACTGGCAGCCGACATTAAAACCAAACCCTTTCATTAAAATCAAAAACCTTTACGTAAAAGTTGGATGATTTACAGAAAGTATGACTTAACTTCGAAAAGGCAATGAACCAGAGCCAAGAAATTAAAATCTTCAGTGGAATCAGTTTGCACTTCCGCAGGTAATGCGCCCAAAACTTGTATTCCACAAACCAAAAAATTAAGAAACTTCCGTGAAACGAGAAGGCATTTATGAAATGACTATAAAATCTGTGAATGATGCGTTCTCGTGACTTGCAGCTGACATTAAAAGCAAACCCTTGTGTTAAATTATAAACCTTTACGAAAAAAGGACGATTTGTATAAAGTACGACTTAACTTCAAAAATACAAAGAACCAGAACCAAGGAATTAAAATCTTCAATGGAAACAATTTGTACTCCTGCAGGTAATGCACCCAGACTAGTTTCAGCTACATCCCGTCATAGCCATCATCTGTGGTGCCTGTTGTTGAGGACCCCGACTCAGCCGCATTCACTTCTGGGCCATGTCACAACTGTGCCACATCGACATTGTGTTGCATCTCATCGACTGTTCTTTTCTGCACAACTTTCATTGCACCTCAGGTTGGGTGTATTCGTATTCATTCACCCAATCATGTGGTTGTCACGTAATCCGTGGATATATTCAGTCGCCATCTGTTATCAATGACATCCTCAATTGTTACTAATGTAAACTATTTTTGAACTTTGGTTTGTATTTCAGTTTTAACTTCTGTTTTCTTTCCTGTTCAATTAGATACTTCCAGGGCTAAGGTAATTCAATTGGGGCGTTATTATTACAATTGTACCCCTTAGTTTTTTCAAAAACAAATGCTTCAGAGGGTAAGATCTGACCATGAGTTCGATGAGAGGTGAATATTTTAGCATTCATCCAGTCGGGTTCGGTATTATTTGCAATGCAATACTGCATCAAAGAGGTTTTTTCTTCTTTATTGTTCCAATTTTTTATATGTTCATTCAGTCTGGATTTGAATCTTCGTTTTGTGCTACCGATATAAATTTTTTTATTTGTTTGATTGTCATCATTGCTGCACGATGGAATAGCGTATACTCCTGCTCTGTTAAGAACCAATTTCTTGTTATTTTCATTGGCTAATAATATAGAATTGTCAACTACAGTCTCAGCAAGTTGCACGTTATGTTTCTTACATTCATTTTTCAGAATTCTGGTGATGGGATGTATATACGGTAGATATCTGCAGTACTGTTGATTTTCTGTTGGTGTAGATGTCCTGGCAGTAAATGATATTTTAATATTTTTGTAAATTGAGTTGATCAAGCTTTCTCTATATCCAAAAGATATTGCTGTGTTTTTAATCTAATGTATTTCTTTTATTTCTTTATCCTTATTTGAGGAATGTGTAAATAGCCCTTCTAATGTAATATTGGAAGGCCGATGTTTTATATTTCCAGGGGTGACATGAGTTAGCAGCCACAACTGCAGGGATGTAGGTAGTTAGTTTTTCATCAGATGAAAAACTAAACAATTTTATTGATAAATTTAACCATTACTATCCGTCTATTCAAATAACAGCTGAAAAAGAAAGTAATCAAGCAATAAATTTTCTAGATATAACATTAATAAAAATAATAACCAAATTGAATTTTCAGTATATCATAAACCTACCTACATCCCTGCAGTTGTGGGTGCTAACTCGTGTCACCACTGGAAGTATAAAACATCAGCCTTCCAATATTACATTAGGAGGGCTATTACACATTCCTCAGATAAGGATAAAGAAATAAAAGAAATACGTTGAATTAAAAACACAGCAAGATCTTTTGGATATATAGAAAGCTTGATCAATTCAATGTACAAAAATATTAAAAAATCATTTACTGCCAGGACATCTAAACCAACAGAAAATCAACAATACTGCAGATCTCTACCATATGTACATCCCATCACCACAATTCTGAAAGATGAATGTAAGAAACATAACCTGCAACTTGCTGAGACTGTAGTTGACAATTCTATATTACTAACCAATGGAAATAACAAGAAATTGATTCTTAACCGAGCAGGAGTATATGCTATTCCAACGTGCAGCAATGATGACAGTCAAACAAATAAAAAAATTTACATCGGTAGCACAAAATGAAGATTCAAATCCAGACTGAATGAACATATAAAAATTTCAACAATGAAGAAGAAAAAAACACTTTGATGCAGTATTGTATTACAAATAATACCGAACCCGACTGGACGAATGATAAAATACTCACCTCTCATCGAACTCGTGGTCAGATTTTACCCTCTGAAACACTTGTTATTGAAGAAACTAAGGGGTACAATTGTAATAATAATGCCCCAATTGAATTACCTTACCCCTGGAAGTATATATAATTGAACAGGAAAGAAAACCGAAGTTCAAAAATAGTTTACATTGGCAACAATTGAAGATGTCATTGATAACAGATGGTGACTGAATATATCCACTGATTACGTGACAACCATATGATTGGGTGAATGAATACGAATACACCCAACCTGAGGTGCAATGAAAGTTGCGCAGAAAAGAACAGTCGATGAGATGCAACACAACGTCAAAGTGGCACAGTTGTGACATGGTCTTAGAAGTGAATGCGGCGTGAGTTGGGGTTTTCAACAACGGGCGTTCAATGCGCATATACCCACAGATGATGGCGATGATGGGATATAGGTGAAACTAGTCTGGGTGCATTACCTGCGGGAGTACGAATTGTTTCCATTGAAGATTTTAATTCCTTGATTCTGGTTTTTTGTATTTTCGAAGTTAAGTCGTACTTTCTGTAAATCATCCTGTTTTCATAATAGGCTTTTAATTTTAACAAAAGGGTTTGGTTTTAATGTTGGCTGCCAGTCACGAGAACTCATCGCTCACTGATTTTATAGTCATTTCATGAATGCTTTCTCGTTTCACGGAAGTTTCTTCATTTTTTGGCTCGTGGAATACACGTTTTGGGGACATTACCTGCGAAAGTGCGAATTGATTCCATTGAAGATTTTAATTCCTTGGTTCTGGTTCTTTGTCTTTTCGAAGTTAAGTCGTATTTTCTGTAAATCAACCTCCTTTTTCATAAAGGTTTTTAATTTTAACGAAAGGGTTTGGTTTCACGAGAATTATCGCTCATCAATTTTACAGTCATTTCATGAATGCCTACTTGTTTTACAAAAGTTTTTTGGTTCGTGGAATGCAAATTTGCTCCATTCTGCCCACGGTGGCAACCAGTTCAACATTTTATTTACTACACGGCCCTCATCATAGGAATCTTCATACTTTCAAAATGTACAACCGGAGGCCAAGCGATAAGGTGAATGTGAAGCACTGCAGTAACATAAATCTATTTAAATATACAACCAAACTGAAACCCGGTGAGTACCTTTTGATAACATTGATTAATTCCATAATCGAATGCATAATGTTTTATATATTATGTTACACATGACATGCTTCCGCGGGTAGTCAACTTGTTCATGAATAATGTGTGAAACAATATTACATGCGTCACAATTATGTTGTTGACAGCTATCGTAAAGTAACATAAGCCAGGTAGTAATGGTTCAATAAGCTCGTTGTACGAACTATCAGAACATATACTCATAGGAACTGTTTGAGTGTTATGCCACCCAGAACAGTCAATTTCCATGCAACAGAAGCTAAGCAATCATAGCTTAGGAATCTGAACGAACTTCAGATTTGCACTAGTTGAAGATAAATACGTCCTCATAGTGTTGATATCCATTCTAATTCAGAAAATGGACCCAGGTCTCTAGTCATAAGTTCTTCAGGTGTTGTCACAGAAATTATCAAAAGTATATGGCAGTTTTTTCCACTTTTTTCGATACATGGAAAACAGTTAAATGAAAGCTATTCCAGTTCTGAAAATAATATACCAATATATACCGATGAGCCATTACATTATGACCACCTACCTAATAAGCTGTAGGACCCTTTAGCCCGCAAAACAGAAGCCACTTGGTGTGGCATCGATTCGATGAAGTAGCCGTACTTATGGGGTATCTGGTACCATAATGTCAATAGCAGTTCTCCCAGTTCACATACATTTTGGGGTGGTCATCAAACAGAAGTCATTACTCTTTCCACGTTTATAAGTGAGTCACAGAAAAATTCTCATCAGCCGCCACCGGGAAACGAACCCAGGTTCTTCCTGAAAACAATATACCAATAACATCGATGAGCCATTACATTATGACTACCTACCTAATAAGCTGTAGGACCCTTTAGCCCACAAAACAGAAGCCACTTGGTGTGGCATCGATTCGATGAAGTGGCCGTGCGTATCGGGGTATCTGGTACCATAATGTCAATAGCAGTTCTCCCAGTTCACATAATCCACGTCAATTGTCTTTATTAATTTTGGGGTGGTGGTGATTTAGCGTGAGCCCGCTTTTCCAAGTCGAACCACAAATGTTCGATTGGGTTCATGTCCGGTGAATTTGGAGGCCAGGGCATTAACAGAAAACCCCAGCATGTTCCTAGAACAACTCTTTGACGCTTCTGACAATGTAGCATGGTGCCTTATCCTGTTGGTATTGGCCATCCCCAGCAGGGAACACAGTTGCCATGAATGGGTGAACTTGGTCTGCAACGATGTTCAGATACCTGACAGCAGTCAGGGATTGTGCTATTGGGGTAATGGGGCCTAAAGTGTCCCAAAAAAACATTGCCCATGTCATAACACCGCCACTGCCGGCCTATTTTCACCCAACAGTGCATCCAGGTGCCATAGCCTTCATTGGTAATCGGTGTATCCACGCTCGACCATCTATGTGATGCACCAGGAATCTTGATTCATCAGACCAGGCCACTTTCTTCCAGTCATCCAATCTTGATTACCTTGGGCCCATTTCACTTGTTGTTGGCGATGACTTGCAGTACGCCTGGCAATTCGGCTGGGTCTTCAGCTATGCAGGCCCGTGCACCAAAGGCTGCAATGAATTGTGTGCTGTGACGCATTGCCCTGATCACTGTTATACCTGTGCGTGATTTGTTGCACTGTGGCCCTGCGGTCGCTGTGAACAATGCGTGACAGTCTCCGCTTTCCTCTGGCATCAATGAGCTGTGAAAGACACATGGCTGGATGATGGTTCGTCATTTGGCCATCTCTGCACCGCTTTCGATACGCACTCACTATAGCTACACATGAACAACCCACAAGCCACGCCGTTTCTAAGATCGTAGTTCCCAGACGCCGCGCCATAAGAATTTGTCCTTTATCAAACTCCAATAAATCGGCAACTTTTCCCATTCTGCCTCTGAACACTACTAACCGAAAGCCAGTCCTCAGGTTGTGTATATACTGCTCTGTAAACTTTACCTGCGCCCCCATTCGGTCTCCAGGTGCGCTCATTTCATTAGGCTGGGGATGGTCATAATGGAACGGCTCATCGGTGTACATATAATAAGCAAAAGTAGTTGTCATCTTTACACGATGATCATTTGAAGAAAAAGGATAAACATTTCCTCAAATTACATTTATTGGATAAAAAACATAGTTAAAACTACATAAGATCTTTTGGACCTTAAAGTAAATCCATCATCAGATGTTAAAACCGATGTGTTCGTGCTATAAGTAGAAGTACATCCCAACCAGAAGTGAAGAACTGTTCCCAAGCCAGTCAGAGGTCACTATGCTGATAATACAGTCATGTCTAAGGTTGTGTCCATTTTTAACAGTTTCGTCAGAATCCGCTGGAGTCAGTTTAGGAATAATAGATTCCCAAGGTAGTGGGATGAACTGAGGTAAAACATCATTGCATGCCATCTTCCCAAATTTAAAAAGGATGAGACTCTGTATGAACTGCAATGAAAACTTGGAAGATGAAGTATTCAAAATGGAAGTCTCATTCCATAGGATAATAAGATCCTTGATTTACTAGGCGCAAAAGGGCTGTTGAAGATGCCCCTATTTTTACATTATATTTGTGCTCCGTAAGTCTAGTTTGCTGTGCTCTATGAGTAGAGTTGATATACAGGGTGATCAGAATCGACCGCACAATAAACTTACCGGACATTTCCTTGTGGAGAAAGAAGCCGAACACCATTGTCCGTTGTCTGATTGGACTCGCATTCCGGAGATATACGCGCCGAAAGTTCGTGATGTCACATCCGGTTAGAATACAGACATTAGAAATAACTTACCCAATCACTTTGACAGAAAACATGTAATTTATTGATGTGTACCACAACAACACAAATGATAAAACACGTGGATTCGCGTCAGATTACAACATGTGTTCAAAATGACCACCTTGTAGTATGGAACAGGCGGCAGCTCGCCGAGGAATAGACATCTGCACGCATTGCAGCATAGCAGAGGTTACAGTTGTGAGGCCATGTGTAAGGTGGCCACTAGGACGTGCAGGCTGTTGACAGGCCGTCGATATACCAGTTCCTTTAGATGACCCCAGAGGAAGAAGTCCAATAGGTTAAGATCTGGCGATCTAGCGGGCCATGCAACAGGACCACCATGGCCAAGCCATCGACCTGGATATTCCGTATCCAGCCACTGGTGACCATTTGCAGCGTAATGTGCCAGTGCTCCATCGTGCTGGAACCATAGATTGCTGAGAACAGCCAATGGTACGTTTTCCAATAAGTCCGGCAGGACATCACGTAGGAACACCGTGTAGTTGGCAGCTGTGACACATCCGGGAAGAAGATATGGTCCCACTAGGATATGGCCCACAATACCACACCAGATATTAACACCCCACCGGACCTGGTGAGCGTGTTCACGTGTTTCATGCAGATTGTCCAGTGCCCAAACACAACTATTATGGGTGTTGCAGATACCCTATCGTGTAAATCTTGCTTCATCGGTCCACAAGATCCGGCGCATAAAACTATTATCGGCAGCATGTTGCTGTAGCAGCCACTCATAGTATGCCTGTCTTCAAGGATAATCCTGTGGTAAAAGACCTTGCACCCATGTGATGTGATATAGATAAAGGTCTTTGTCGTGTAGAACGGCAAGTACGGTACTTTGGTGCACACCGAACTGTCATGCCATCGCACAGCTACATGGTCATTGGCTGCTCCTCTATGAACTCTAGTATGGCATCCTCGAGGGATGGTGTTCTCACAGAGGGTCCAGCACCACTGTCTACACTTGGACGTGGTGCGACATTGCCTGTGTTGCGCATTCAAGCGTCAAGCCGCCGTATGACCTGGGCGTCCTGGTGCCATCGTGCTGGGTATCGCTCGCTGTAGGCCCTTGTTGCACGCAATGCTGAACCATGGCATTCCCCCAATAGGAGATACATGTCACAATACTCTCTCAAACTGTACGACATATCGCTACCCACACTACTGTCAAATGTACCAACACAGTATGAGCTTACCTGCTACCGTCGCCAACCCCTTTTTTTATCCCTCCCTCCCCTCCTGCCTCCCTCCCTACCTGCCTGCCTGCCATATTGTGCGGGCTTACAACTGATGGTTTCACGCAACCACGTCCTTTAAATTTGCATACTCATCCTGTGCCACATTTTTAAATGTCGATTGCCGTTTTTCTTTTTCTTTTTTTAATTGGAGGTTTAATGACCACCGTCAGCAACTCAGTTGGCTATAAGTAGTTGCCCGTCCTGAATTTAGGACCACTGGTTCCATGGAAGGGAGATAGTCAGTGCCATAGGACAAACACAACATCCGTGCTTCACCGGGATTCAAACCCGGACCCTTTTCAGACAAATGATCAGAAGCCATCGCCTTTGACCACTGCGCCACCAGGGCGGCTTGATTGACTTGTCATACGTGCGTCTGTATAACTATCCACATTGCTTTTCAACAAGCTTGTGCGTTTGCCTGCCTGATGTCATGAAACTTTTGGCGCATATATCTCCGGAATGTGACGTCCGATCGGACAATGGACAACGGTTTTCGGCTTCTTTCTCCACGAGGAATCGTCCGGTAGGTTTATTGTGCTGTCAATTATGATCACCCTGTATATTTTAATAGGTTCACAGGGGTTCACAGATTTTAAGGGGATACAGTAAACACTGTGCTTGTAAGTTAAGTCGACTTGATCGCGATCCTTTTTTATCAAGGGGAGAATGTTCTTAGTTTTTACCCTAAAGTCAATGTTGTATATTTTACATACATTTTTATTGCGTCTTTTGTACAGAAAAGATCATGCTTATGTTATCGGCCTGTCCGTCCGTCTTCAGACACGATATCTCTGCAACTAATAATCCTATTCGAAAAATTAGTTTTGCATTAGAAAACTTGAAATATACAAATGATGATCCTTCACTTCATGTTATTTTTACGATGCACAATTTCACCGCTAGAGGCCGTAAATGCAGATGATATCGAATTCAAAATACATTTTATTCCATATATTTGCTTCTAACCATCCAATTCAAAAAAAAAATTTTACCTTTCGATTCCATTCATGTCAAAGATTATTTTAGGTATAGTCACTTTTTCAGGTTATGCATAGATTCTCCACTAGGGGGCATAAAAGTAAATTGTGTTTCCCCCTGATATCTCTGCTTCCAAAACTCCAATTTAAAAAAATTATTTCTGCAGCTGATACAGCTCCTGATGGAAATATTTTGCACATAATTTCTAATTTGCGGCAAAATCTGAGCTTCTAAAATCTCGATTGAAAAAATTATTTTGTTGTCCGATACTACTCACCTTAAAATAATGCATGTTTTTCAGGGCATAGATGTATATCTTATTTTTGTCAGTATCTCTGCTTCTAATGGTCCAATTTGAAAAAAAAAAATTTTGTTGGACAGAGTTTTCAATGCGACATTTTTTTCATATAATTTGAAAATTTTCAAGTAATTCATTGACTTTCCGCTAGGGGGAGTAAAAGTAAATTGCGCTTTCCCCGATATCTCTGCTTCTAAAACTCCGATTTGAAAAATTCTTCCTGCACCGGATAGAGCTCCTGGTAGAAAATGGTTTGATTGTAATTTCTAATTTTTTATAAAATATGGTTTGGCCACCAGGGGGCGTAAGTGTTAATTTCTGCTTTGTAGGTATTTGCAGCAAAATCTGAGCTTCTAAAAGCTCAATTAAATAATTATTTCCTGGACAGATACCACTTATGTCAATAAACATTCCGGAATATTTTCTTCGTAAAGTAATGCAGGGCTTCTCCGCCAGGGGGCGTAGATGTATATCTTATTTCTGTCAATATCTTAAAATCTGGCAAAAGTTCCTGCACTTCTAATGCACATTGTAGTTCTAGCAGTCAATTGTCTGATTTGCCGCCCCGGTGGTGCAGTGGTCTAAGCGATGGCCTGTGATCATTCTTCCGAAGGGGGTCCGGGTTCGAATCCCGGTGAGGCATGGATGTTGTGTTTGTCTTACGGCACTGGCTCTCTCTCCTTTTCCTGGAACCAGTGACCCTAAATTAGGGACGGGTGACTGCTTATAGCCCATTGAATCGCTCACAGTGGTCGTTAAACCTCCACTAAAAAAAAAAAAATTGTCTGATTCAATTGATTGTGGGTGATCACGTCAGTAGAATAGTTGAAAGCTTCTGTTTAATGAATTTTATTACTTTATGTTATGAAATTCAATAAGCGGAAGCTTCCGGCCGTTCTTGTAACTCTTTGTGTTCTCACTTAATTCTGTCTTTATGGTGGTATTGTTGCTTGAAGCCTGCTGTTTTCAACCATATCACAAATCAATTGAGTCTTTCATTGAATAACCTGTTTAAAACAGGCCTTTTCTTGTCATTCACAATTAGTTGCTGAAATAAGGAAAGGGAATTTTTTGTTGAATAAAAATAATAAAGGCATTTTATTTTAATAGAAAATGTGATGGCTTCTGTATTGACAAGTCATTGTTAGCTGATTAATGAAGCATTAAATCATCAAGTTTTCCTGGTCTTGCGTTTGTACTCTAATTTTGGTTTCTGGCTGAATAACTAGATATTTAGTGTTATTCATTTGTTGTGTAGTCTGTGAACTCACCAAATTAATTGCTATGCATTATTGTTATCATATTAGTTAATTTCCTGAGCATTTCTGTGCGCAACATTGATCATGTAAAGCAAGTATGCAGTACGTAAGATCACAACCAGTTTTTTTTATTGGTTCATTTAAATTGTAAAGTTACTCAGCATTCTGTTTTTGTCCTTGGTGTAAACAGTTTTAGGTTGTAATTGTTTAAGTACAATCATATCTCTTAGAGAAGTCTAAAATAAAAAGTTAAATACTGACCTTTTTCAGTGGATGAAGCATACCTCTTCATTTTTCTGATTTTGGAAATCTGTTCCTCACATTGGTTTGGTTCCATATTCCTTAGTTTTATTGGAGGACTTGGCAATGTTATTCATAGTGCACTACTGCTTTCAGAAAACATGAAGCGTATTGTTATGTTTTTGATTTTCTATTTTATGTCTTTGTAATTCTTCTGAATTCTGATTACCTTCTGGTCTTGAATTCATTCTTTTTGGCACAGGATTTAAAAAAAAATCATTACTTTAATGTTTGTTGTAGATTAGTTGAAATTTTGAAAAAAGAATAGCCTACTAGAGAGAGGTGAATTAAAGATGGTTTAGCACACAGTGCTTCCTAAAGCCATGAAAAAAAGTAAGAAGAAACATTTGAATATACAGTATATATATTATTAAACATATGACATTTTCAAAGGGTCTCTTTGTTTTAGACCTTTTTCACTCTGTGGATATTTTGCTTTGCGGTTTCTTCTTTTGCACAAGTCAAGTCTGTGCCACTCCACTATATGTTTCCTGTGATTGGTGTTTAACTTCATCATATCTATAAAATTTTGTAAGTTGGGGGGGGGGGATTATACTCATTAATATACCAAAAAATGGAACTTACCTTAAAACCATGTAGATTTGAAGGTAAGTTCCATTTTTGGTGTGTTATTGATTAATTCCCAAAAAACTTACGAAAAATTTTAAAGTAATATAGCACATTCAAATTACCTGTCATATAAATGCATTAGAGGGTACATTTTCAATTTCATGGGTTTTAAATTTGTTACATCTAAACCTCTTTCCAAGTTGACATGAAATGCTTCCAGGCATACAGGAGCTCAAGGTTGTTTAGTTGCAGTTTTTTTTTAATGGGGGTGTAATTTAAAAATGTGAAAAAGAAAACTAACCAAAACTGCCATAAAAAAATCATGAGTAACAAAATGCAACTAAAACTACTGTCAGTTACATACATTATATTGACAAAAGTCACTGGACACCTAGAAGAGAAACACAACATAGCATTTATTGACGTGCATTAGTACGGTGTTGGTCCACCTTTGGCCTTAATGCATGCACTGATCCTTCGAGGCATGCTTTCAACATGGTTTTGAAACACAGCGATAGGTATGTGCTTCCATTCACTACATAATGCTGCCACTAACTGTTGCTTAGTAGTAGACCTTGGTTCCAAACTTCTTATGCGGTGCTCTACAGGATTAAGATCTGGGTTCTGAGTTGGCCAGTCCACACATGATATGGAATTATCGTCAAACCATGTCGTAACTGTCCTTGCTTTGTGGCTCGGTGCATTATCCTGCTGGTATCAACAAGGCTTGGTTCCATAGTATTGCCGCAGAGTTGGTAGGGCATAATTGTCCAGAATTTTGAGGTAGACGTGCTGGTTAACAGGTTTGTCCACGATAACTAATGGGCTGGGACTATACCATGAAAAACACCCCCTCACGAGTACACTGCCAGCTCCAAACTTGACTGTAGGAAGAGTACACTGTGGTAAATAGCATTACCCCGGCTGCAGCCATACCCACACACGGCCATAAAACTGACGGATCGTGTACCTGGATTCATCAGTCCATAGGACTCATTTCCATTGATTTACAGTCCACGATAAATGTTCTTTACACCATGCAAAACGACAAGTAGCATTCCAAGTGGAGATGAAAGGCTTATGAGCAGCCGCACGACCATGGTAACCCATGAAATGAAATTCTCTGTGAATGGTACGTGTACATACCGAGGTTCCAGCATTTTTACTCACCTGTACACTGAGGTCTTGTGCAGTACTCCGTTGATTAACTGCAACGACTCTCCTGAGGCTTCGACATCTTCTATCACTGATTTTCTTTGGTCTGCCGGTACATTTTGCTGCTGCTGCATGCATGCCATGTGTCTTCCACTTACTCAGTACATCCAAAACAGTTGCCTTGGTTATGTTTAAATGCCTCTCAGTTTCTCTTATGGACAACCCACTAATATAACACCCAACAATCTTTCCTTTCTCAAAGTCAGTTCTCTCCTGCCGTGACATTTTCACTCAACCTCACAGTGCGATATGATCGTGGTCAGCTGCAGGCTTGTTTTTATACCGTTTGCAGCTGTACCGCGCATCTTAATATTGCAGTGGATCCATTCATTTGCTTTTGAAGGGGTGTCTGGCGACTTTTGTCAATATAGTGTATGTAGTTTAAGCATTGCATATGTCTAGCTTAAATAGCATTACATGGTAATGTAATGTTATTAGCTATATAAATATTTTGCAATATCTATAATTTAATTCTGTTTCACCTGTTTAAACGTGTGAAACAGAATTATATTATAGATATTGCAAAATATTTATATAGTTAATACTGTTAGTAACATTGTTTTGATTGATGAGAGAATGCAAATGAAATGTATTGTCATATTGATCCAAATGGTACAAATGAATGCTTCACAAAAGCAGAACAGCCAGACTGTGTTTTAGATTTAATGGCGTTTATAAGGCTTTATAAGATTCTTCTTTTTCAGTGAAGTTTAGTTTACAAAATTTTATTTTTCACATATTCATAAATGAGGAATGTTTTGTACTTAGGTAAAATGTTCAATATAGCTTTGGAAAGCTCATCTGTTCGATGTGAAATAATTAAATTGAAATTTTTTTTTTTTTTTCAGTATCTGAGCAAAGTATTCCAGCGTGACCCTAGCATGTGTGAGGAGCATCATGGCTTATTAGTTGAGTTGTATGCAGAATATGCCCCTGAGCAGCTGTTACCATTTTTGCGTAGTTCAAATAACTATCCTCTTGAGCATGCACTAGACATTTGCAAGCAGCGCTGTCTTTTCCAGGAAGTTGTCTTTCTGTTAGGTAAGTGAAAAGTTAATAATTTGGATTAGTTTGTTTGTGGTTTCAATGAATTTAAACTATTGTACAACTTTTTCTTTCCACAGATGTACTTGCACATGGGGGGAAAAAAGAGAACAAAAGAAAAAAAAACTATGATTTTGATATTTGTTGAGTCAAATGTTACTGTACTGAATCATTACAGCAAATTATAATGTTGCAGAAAAATCTTCTATTCAAATTGCATAAAAGCAGAAAAAAGAATAAGCATTTGTTTGTGTAATATTCCTTTTTCCAGCTTTATATTTGGATATTAAAACCCTCTAAAGAAACTTGAATTGTATAATCTTGATTCTTCTTTGCACCACTTGATATGTCACTTCCTTTCAAGCAATCTGCCAAGAGCATACAAATTGTTGTAGTTGTTATACCTATGTCCAGAAGCATTTTTAGTTCCTGCAGGCATACCTCACTTCATCATTCCTGTCTCCTGTCTTTATTTTATGCGTTCATCATTTCCTCTCCACTGCAGTTATTCCATTCAACAGTTTGTTTTTCAGTCAATAGTCCTTGCAGTAATTGCTCTGCAATGTTGCCAGCTCATGAATGATTGTACTGAGGGTATTTGTCACTAATAGTGAGAAGACGTCTTTTGGACTCAACTGTTGCTTCAACAGAATGATGATATGAAGTTAAAAAAATGATGATGACACTTTCTTTTGTCCTGTTGTTCTGAGTTCATTTCCTTTCAGGTGTCTTGTAGCATCTTATTCTACCAAAATCCAGTACCAGATGTGAACTTTTCACTTCGGAAATGTTGTTTTAACAGTAATTTATTGCATTTCAGTCCCAAATCATGAAATAAATTTTTTAAATCACATTTCCCCTGTTTTATTTGCATAGTACAGGTAGTGACTGATGGCAGTTCTTATGTATTTAATTGTTCTTAGTTAATTATTATCATTTATAAAACTTTAGATGTTAGAAAGGTGGATACTAAAATTCTTAGGTAGTTTGGCCATGTTGAAAAAATGAGTGATGAGGTGGTGACTGAGAGAATTTTTTCAGCCCAAGTGGGAGGAAAGAAAGGTAGAGGAGGACCAGATTCGGGAATGTCTGCTTGAGAAAAAGATTATGAGTATGAAGTACAAGCGGTCTTGTGTGCAGCGTGTGATGGGTGTTAATGAAGCTCAAGCCGTGTTCTGAGATTGTTGTAAATGCAGATATTTGATACACCGACAGTAGGGTGGGCCGGTAAAACTTTTTTTCGAAATCGATCTTGGTGTAGCGCGGAAAAGTTGCCTAATGCGTCAGTTAGAACCCACAAAAAATGTAATCAATTTTGCTCAATATCTAGCCACGCCCCTCTGGCATTGAAAAAGTCAAAAAAAAATCCACTTCGAAACCTTTTTCGGAAATTATTTTTCGAAATCGATCTTGGCATAGCACGGAAAAATTGCCTAATAAATCAGTTAGAACCCCCCAAAAAAATTTTCAATTTGCTCAATATCTAGCCGCGCCTTTCTGGCATTGAAAAAGTAAAAAAAAAAGACGAAAAATCCATTTTCAAGCCTTTTTCAGGAAATTTCTTTTCATAATTTTTTTTTTTATGAAATTGATCTTGGCATAGCGCAAAAAAATTGCTTAATGGGTCAGTTAGAACCCAAAAAATATTTCGGCAGTTTTGCTCAATATCTAACAACGCCCCTCTTGTCTTCAAAATATATACGCGATTAATACCGCAAAATAACTGTTGTGTCATTCCCTTCCCTTCCCTTCCCTCAACGCCAGACGGCAGTGTGCACCTGCACCTTTCATTATCTTCGAAGGTCACTAGTATATTTAGAAACACGTGCTTGCGCCGGTGTGTTAGACATCTATGTTGTTTTGCAATGAGAAATGGTAATGGAGAAACAAGGAGCTAAGCAGATGACTCGGGCAAGCACAAGCTGTCCGTTATTTGGTACAGGAAAATATTTATTTCCCCACGATGCAGTTCTACTCCCAACTTACGGACATTATTAGATGTTACCAGAGCACCCGTTTGCAGATAAAGGGAGAAGGAAGTAAGGAGCCTTCTTCTCGAAGCGTGGCTGATGTAGTTGCCAGGAAACTTTTTGACATCTGGGTATGTGCCTCCATTCCTGTTGTATCTTTAAAACACGTGATTGCCATTATTTTATTCTACAGCCATAAATACAATAATGTAGTGAAACCTTTAAAAAGTACATGTACATCATTCCTGAATTCTAAAATACAGAAATTTAAAACAGGCGCTGGAAATTTATTCGACATTTGTGCTTGCAAGTGCCATGATCAAGCATTGTGTACCTGCGAAAAAAATTCAAAGTTTCGGACAGGGAATGGCAATTTTTGAATGACCAAAGGGCTGTAAGACAGATGATCATCGGAAATGTTGATATCGCAACAACAGCAATTGCAAAGAAGGGAGGAAAGATTACGCCGAAAAACCAATGGATCTATTGTTCCGGATATAAAGTCGAGTACGAGTAGACTTCAGAGGGACAAGGTTACTCCGGTTAAGGAAAGTCTGGGGTGTCAGGACAATTTAGAAGCAATAACCAAAGACACTGCACTTGAATCAGTAACGGACACAGATAGACTTCCAGTGGACCTATCCTTTAGAAAAAGTTGTAAGAAAGAAGTCGGACCATCATCAAGTCAAATGAGGATTAGCATGTCTTGTACTGCATTGGCTGCAGATTTAACGGGTGCCTCAAGTAGAGTCGTGGCCAAAATTACCACAGCAATTCTTGCTGATTTTAATCTAGTTTCACCAAAAAACCCAAAGTAAATAGTTGACAAGAACAAGATCAGAAGGGAAGTAGAAAAGAAAAGGAAAACAAAAAAATGAGTTGCGAGCAGTAAGAGCTTGTATTTGATTTGTGCAAAGATCCGACTCTTAAGCTGATGACAGGTTGTCGAGAGATAAAATCTGAAGCGCACATAAAACTGATAGAAAAGCTTGAAGGCAAGCACATGGGACATATCTCGCTAAATTCTGATGGAAATGCGAAAGAAATAGTCAAAAGCATAATCACCTTTACAGAAACACATAATGTCAATCTCCAGAGCCTAATTATCATCGGATGTGATGGAACAAATGTTAATACGAGATGGAAGGGTGGAGTAATACGTTTGCTTGAAACCCATTGCGGAAGACCTCTGCAATGGAGCATATGTTTGCCACATACCAATGAGTTGCTACTAAGGCATCTCATTCAGGAACTTGATGGCCACACAAAAGGATCACATTCCTACTCTGGACCTGTTGGTTCACTTCTAAAAGATTGTGAAAACAAGACAATGGTCAAATTTGACAAAATTGATACTACCCTCCAGCATTTGGGCCCTAAAGATATCAGCAATCTAAGCACTGATCAGCAATACGTGTATCGCATATGCATTGCTGTTAAAGATGGCAGTTGCCCCCCAAATCTAGCTAAGACCAATCGAGGCAAAATCAGTCATGCACACTGGCTGACGACCGCAAACCGTCTGTTACGATTATACATCAGTACCCAAAATCCATCAGATAATCTTCGTATAATCGTAAAGTTTGTGATGCTGGTATGCACCAATGTGGTTCGAGATAAAAATGAAACCACAGTGCCAAGATGGAGCCCGACATATCTGGAAGATGATTTCTCTCACAAGACAGTTGCCTGACCATGTAAAGAAAATTACCGACGAAGTAATTTCAAACAATGCATACTTTGCACATCCCAAAAACGTACTACTGGCAATGCTAACGGATTCTCGAAGCCACATCCAGGAATTGGCAGTGAGGTGAATCCTGAACACCAGGAATAAGAAATCCAAAGGCATACGCTTTTTCAAACTTCCCGAACTTAACTTTAAAGCCATTGATTACATTGATGTAATAAACTGCTCGAACTGCACCATAACAGAGCCACCTCTTGCAATGCATATAACAGATGAAGAATTAAAAGATATGTGCAAACAGGGACAGGTTCCGGCACTAACTTTCCAGAAGTTTCCATGTCACACCCAATCAGTCGAGAGATGTATTAAACTCATGTCTGAAGCTGCAACAAAAGTTTGTGGTGATACTGCAAGAGACAGTTATATACAGGCTAAGATTCAAGCAAGAAGAGAACTTCCAACTTTTGACAACAAGAGACAGTACTATTCTAAAGCCTAACCTTTGTAAATATTTCCCCTTTTTTGCTTTATTATACTTCCAGTTTCTAGATTTCTGTATTGCAAGAAGTAATATACTACTAAATTGCACTTTTGGCTTTTTATTTTTTCGTATTTTTGTATACTTTTCCAATGCCAGATGGACACTGCTAGATATTGAACAAAATTGACTAAATTTTTCTTGTGTTCTAACTCACCCATTAAGCAACTTTTCTGCGCTATGCCAAGATTGCTTACGAAAAAAAAATTTGGAAAAGAAATTTACCGAAAAAGGCTTGAAAGTGGATTTTTCGTCTTTATTTTACTTTTTCAATGCCAGAAGGACGCGGCCAGATATTGAGCAAACTTGATTAAATTTCTTGTGGGTCCTAACAGATGCATTAGGCAACTTCTGCGTGCTATACCAAGGTCGATTTCGAAAAGTTTTTTCGGCCCACCCTAACCAACAGTAAGTAAATTCTAGTTCCATCAAATAAATGTTTACTTGGCAGATGGTCTTTCTTTGAAGAGCTAACCTCTGAATCTCGGAGAACAGCTTAATGATATGTATTTATGTATAAAACTTTAAAAAATAGTTTTGTGTGTTCATTTATTGCCCCCCCCCCCCCACACACACACACACACACCACCACCACCACCTCTTTTCATATAGAAACATTGTGTAATAAGTGTTTAGGTAAAAATCTCATGATTTCTTTGTATACTCTTGAAGCACTCTTTAACTCTTTTTTTTTTTTTTTTTTATGAGGAGCTTATCTTATGTTATTTTTAAGCTTTCTGAAACAAATGTTGAGAATGTAAAATGGTAAAATGTGTGATTTTCATTTGCCAGTTGTTTGAACATAATTTTTTAAATTTGGCTGAAGTTATTTCAATAAAGAAAAATTGCTATTCAGATAAAGGTTCCAAAGCAGAAAAAAGTGGAAACTGTTTTATATTTTCCTTTGACATTGCATAATAAAAGAACTGTTATGAAAGATTGTATGTATTACTACACGATCGAGTCATATTATTGTGACCACCAGCTAATATCCAGAGTAATCGTGCGTGCAGCACTGACAGCAGCTAGACTGGCTGGGAGTGACTCAATAAGGTGCTGGAAGTTGTTCTCAGGTATGTGGAGCCATGCTGACTGCAGTGCATCTGACAGCTGCTGGAAATTGCATGATGGAGGATCCATAGAGCAAACAACACAATCAAGGTGGTCCCACAGATGCTCAATTGGGTTTAAGTCTGGGGTATTAGGGAGCCAGGGAAGTACTTTGAAGTCTTCATCGTGCTCTTTCAACCACTCTCGGACATTTCTAGCTGCGTAATACATCGCATTGTAGTGTTGGAAAATCCTGTCTGCCCCAGGGAAGACATTTGGCATGTATGGGTGTACATGGTCTGCAAGGATGGATTCATAATGAATTCAGTCCATAGTGCCTTCCACAGGTATGAGTGGACCCAGGGAATGCCATGAAAACATTCCCCAGACCATAACGCTGCCCTCACCAGCTTGTGTTCTTCTAGCAATGAGAGTGTTTGTTCTCCGATGTTTCTCTCCTTACACGCCAACGTCCATCCGTTCGATGAAGCAGAAAACGTGACTCATTGGAAAAGGCAATCCTTTGTCAATCAGCAGAGGTCCAATTTCGATACTGTTGTGCAAATGTAAGCCTTTTCTGCTGATGCACCTTCATTAGCATAGGTGCAGTGACCATCCGTCTGCATCGGAGCCCCATACGCAGCAGGGTTCGCTGAACTGTCATTTTAGACAGATTTCTGGTAGCCCCCTGGTTCATTTGGCCAGTGAGTTAATCCACTGTAGTGTGTCAATCGGCCCTCACGCACCTTCAAAGACGACGTTCACCTCTCACATCAATGACATGTGGTGATCCGCAGTTTCCACGGCACTTATTCGCAATGGTGCCATTTCTCCAACCACGATACACTTTTACCCCAGCAGCACGCAAACAGTTCACAAACTCCGCTGTTTCAGAAATACTACTATCCTTGGCCCAAAAACTGATATTCATCCCTTTTTGCAAATCTGATAAATCGCGCCTTTTATCCATGACAGCAACGAGTGATATGTTTTCAGAATGCCTGCAGCATGCCTTATATATGATACCCTCCAAACCAGCTCATGACAAGTGCCTTCTTTCATCGGTTACATGCTGTTGACTTCAAAAGTAGGAGGTGGTCACAATAATGTGACTCTACTGTGTATAACAGTCCGTACAAATGAATGCCTCTGGTATATATAATATATTTCACAAACATCATGCCATTTTTTCAAATAATCTTATTAAGTTCATCACACTTGGCTAAGTTTAATGAAGACACAATATTCTACTGCTGTGAATTTCTTTCATGAATACATTTTCGTATTTCGGTTTCATGTAGAAAATGGAGTTAATTTGATTGTGCCAGTTCTAGACTGTGTGCAGAATGAGGAAGAATAGTTATATGATGCCATTCCATAGACTGTGTCTTTGTTTCAGGGTTGTAATGTTGAACCCATGTTTCATCACCTGTAATATTGCAAGGCAGGAAATCATCACTATCATTATAGGGCTGCAAAGTTTCTTGCAAATGATTTTCTGTGCTACCTTGTGCCAACAACTTTTGGACTCATCTGTTGCAAATCTTGGTGCATATCAAATCATGTGTGATGGGGTTTTTTTTTACTGCAGGTTTTCCAGTCTCACCTGCTTCACATATATTTTAAGCTGTGATGCAGCATTTATGCCTAACCAGCTCAGTCCATATGTTGCCCTCTGTCACCGCCATTGCAGGCTCAGGGCTTGCCTTCAGTTTCTGCTCCACCACTCTGAAAATGTCTGGCACAGTGTCGGAGTAGTATCTTTGGTGATAAGAAATTCAGCTAGAGCTATTTATTAGACATGTCTGTAGCGTCCACCATTTTTAACTGGCCATGTGTCTCATTTGCATAGCCCTTAACAGCACTACTAACTTGTTAGCAAAGAAAAACAACTATTTTTCGTTCAAGGTCACACACAACTGTCATGGCACCATCTCAGGAAAAAAAAATGGGAACATTAATCTCATGCTGATCTTTGTTGATTAAAAGGTGCAGACACCATGGTAATTTTTCATTTTTTTTTTTTTTATACACAGTCACAGCTATCAGCAAATGCAGTGATCCAAGTAATCTAGAAATTCTTCTTCGTGATTACTAAGATTACATAGTATTTAACTCCTTCCAGCCTTAGATATTCATTGGTAGTAGTGAAACTACAAAAATCAGAAGAAAAAAGAGATGGATTATTTTAAAAAATAAACTTGAGAAATCAGAAAGTTGTTTCATAAATGTGATGGAGCACTGTAAAATTTTGGAAAGGCCAAAGATTTATTGTGCCTTAAATATGACAAGAAACCACACATCATGTGTCATAAGCATGAAAGTTCACTGTGTTCATTCATCAGTGAAGCACATAACTTTCATAAAACTAGAACAAAATGCTTTGCGTCAGAAGTGGTAACAAGAGCACGTGATAACCAAGAGCACGTAAGTAATATAGGTATTTATCTTAACACACATCTAATGTTGTGTTAAGATAATAGTGATATGTTAAAATGTTGATGTTTCTTTCAGGTGCCAAGTTTAGTGAAATATATACGTATTTTTTAGTGCCCTCTCTATATAAAATGTCAAATTGATATTTTGTGTAAATCTGTTTCACTCTGTCTGCTTTTATTTTGAAATGAAAAAAGAACTAAAAGTAGTAAAAAAAATAACTCAAAGCATATGTTTGTATGAACAGTTGTTGTAACATAAGGCTTTTCATTTTTGAATTGTATTATGAGGCACCTTATGAGACAATTATAGTTTATATCTGTTTCGTGCATCCTTCTGAAATTATATCTGGCCTAAAATTTGTATGCATCATAATTTTTAAAAAAGATCATTGATTTTCACCTTGGGTCCTTAATGAGAAGCTGAAATCTCAATTTTCAACAAGATAACTGATATTCTAATTTGAACACATGATTTATAAGTAATTGAGCATTGCCTTCATTTGAAAGCATTGTATTTGGCTCCTGGAAAGAATCATATTGGGCAAATTCAGTCTGAACCTTTAGATCCTTTTTTTTTTTTTTTTTTTTCCCTTGAACTCTCAATCTTGTATCTTCATCATCCCTTCTTTGCATTTTGAAATAGTTTTATTCACCCATACAACAAGCAAGAATATATGAAAAATAACCATTTTTATGCAATGAACTTTTCTTTAAATATAGTATGATTGCATAAAAATAGGTCTACTTGTTAGCAATGAGTTTCATTGTTTAAAAATGTTGAATGATTAGATACTGATAATGTTGGTTTGAAAGGGTTTCCTTAATGTCCGTATCTGTTATAATGCCTTCCTGCATTCTGTAAAATGCAAAGAATGATGAAGACAGAAAAATAATGTCGCATTTCTTGTCAGTCATTCAGAGCAGGTTTAAGTTATTACTACATTCACTATCATTTCAGAAATATTCAGACATAATTAGGTTTTCTGGAAATCGTACTTTTTGAAATGTAATGTAGGCAGTGAAAAGTGAATTTTTATAAGTATTTGGCTGTTGGTTTTAAAAAATAAAAGTTTTTGCTGCCTTCATAGATTTAGAGAAAGCTTATGACCGAGTAAATAGGACACTTTTGTGGAAGGTATTGAATAAATATGGTGTTACTGGGAATCTACTTAATAGTGTAAAAGCCATGTATGCTGGCAGTAGAGCTTGTGTACGAGTGAATGGTGTTTTATCAAAATGTTTTTTTATTGGGGCAGGAGTCAGACAAGGTTGTGTAATGTCGCCATGGCTGTTAAATATATTTATAGATGTGTGCATCTGTGATGCAAAGGACAACACTGGTTTATGTCTTGGTAATACGTGTGTGTGCAGATTGCAGTATGCAGAGAACACTGTCCTGTTGGCAGAGAACAAAAGTGAGTTGCAGAGTATGTTTGTCCCGGATGTGCAAAGTTTGCATGACATTCAAACTGAGTATAAATAAGGGAAAAACCAAGGTTATGGTTTTTGAGCAAGGAACTGTTAGTACTGAATGCAAGATAAGTCTAAATGGCACAGCGATTGGCCAGGTGAATGAGTTTGTGTATTTAAGAAGCATGTTTGACAGAGAGAACAAATTAGATGGTGAAATTAGTAAGGAGAGTGAATTCTTCATTGAAAGTCGTAGCTGCTTTGGGAGGTTTTCACAGGAATGATGGGTTCTCAAGAGAGTCCCGCATGGCTGTGTACAAAAGTGTAATTGTTCCTACTCTGATGTATGGCAGTGAAACCTGGGTACTACAGAAGAAACATAGGAGTTGTTTGTGTGCTGGAGAGATGCATTACTTATGTGGGGTTTGCGGAAAGACATGTTCTGATCATGTGAGGAAAGATGATGTGTTGCAGGTAAGTAATGTGAAGCAAAATGTTGTGAGCAAGGTGGAGACTAATATTCAGAGGTGGGTTTGACCATGTTAAAAGAATGAGAGATGGGATGCTTACTAAGAAAAAAATTTCATCCTAAGTGGCAGGAAGGAAAGAAAGGCAGAGGAAGGCCAAGGAAGTCATGGGATTATCAGATTCAGGAGTGTCTGCATGAGAAAAAGATAATGAGTATGAAATATAGAAGGTCTTGTGTACATCGTGTGATGGATGTCAGTTAAGCCCAAGTTGTTTGTCAAGATCGCTGTAAGTGAGAAAGTTTGATATGGTAACAGTAAGTAAATAATCAGCTAAAATTTTAGCTGATGGTTTGTATTTTTTTGTGGAGCTAACCTCTGAATATTAGAAAACAGCTTAGTGATATGCATATATGTTGCATATTTATTGCTAACTGAAAAGTCTTTATTGTAGTGAGAGAAGCTAGTTAAAGCATAAAAAATATGTGCAAATCCTGCTGTCGAATTTTAAAATATGCATAAGTTTTGAAGAAAAACCCTTAACTATGATAATTAACACAGCAATCGGACATTGCCGAATTGACTGTAATTACTGTTTCACACGTGAATTAAATCACATCAGAAAACTTTAAAATTTCATCGCCGTGGAGAGGGAATCGAACCCGCATCTCCTGATTTCCGTTCGATTTTCTGGAACGGAAATCAGGAGATGCGGGTTCGATTCCCTCTCCACGGCGATGAAATTTTAAAGTTTTCTGATGTGATTTAATTCACGTGTGAAACAGTAATTACAGTCAATTCGGCGATGTCTGATTGCTGTGTTAATTATCATGACGTATTTACCACGTATTATGAGAAGAATATTTCTTCAACTCTGAACTCTTAACTAGTATCTTAGAAAGTAAATGTCAGAAATAAGTGTTTCATTGTGATTAGATGGAGATTTCTGTTTGTACATCAAGTGAATTTTTTATGTATTCATCTTCAAAGTTTCATTATTTTGTGAAATAAAGAAAGTGACTAAATTATGCTAATCAGATCCATTGCCTTAAAGTTTTGTTTTTACTCATTCTAAAATGTTTTTGAACTGTTAAATTGTAATTTTGAAAATATATCTTCAAGTTTGTAAAACACTTGTTTTGTTTTCCACAGGCAGAATGGGTAACACTAGGCAAGCTCTGGAGCAGATAACTCAGCAACTTCAGGATATTAATCAGGCTATAGAGTTTTGTAAAGAACATGATGATAGAGAGCTATGGGAATACCTGATCCAATGTTCCCTTGACAAACCAGGTAATAATACTGATGGAAGGCATACGAACTTATGTAACTCACCAGTAAGCTATTAATAAGAATTACATTCTGTTCTTGTGTTCATCAGGAAGTAATTTTCAGTTGGTGTAATTGGTCTCTACCTGTAGAAAATTACTTCATCTTAATTATCAAGCCTAATTTTAATTTGTATTCCTCATTATTTCTGGCATGGAAATTTTATAATGTACTGTTCATCTGGGTATTCAACTCCTTAGAAAAATTGAAAATGGTATTATCCTGGATTGATAATAAAGTTCTTATCTCTCAATTTTTTTCTGAATATATTATTGTAGTACTACCCAGGATGATGCATTTTCAAGGAACAAATGTGAGGTCTGAACACCTATTCACTTTGTGCTACACTGCTGGCCACCCAAAATGCATCACCGAAAAGGAAGTATCCGATTGGCCTGAAATTCGCATAATGCATCGCCCGCGAGAGGACATGCAAACAATTAGCATTGCTGGGCATATGCAAATCATGTGCGCCCGGCACGCCACCGAGAAGCACTATAAGAAAGGGTGCACAGAAGGTGGGGTGTAAGTAGTGGAAGTGTGTTGTGCTGCCGGACCTGTGCGTGGGAAGCTTCCTGATGCCTCGTCGCAGGATACTGCAGTCATTCCAGCACGTTTTGGAGTTCGACAGAGGACAAATAGTGGCTTATCGCGACAGCGGTTTGTTGTACCGAGACATCAGCACCCTTGTGGGACAACATCCAGCCACAGTGAGGCAAGTATGGATTCGGTGAGTGCAGGAGGGACAGACGGACCGAAGCGAGCGATTGCCGCAGCCGCGGCAAGCCACCGAACGAGAGGACCTGCATGTTGTGTGGCGGGCATTGACGGCTCGCACTGCCACATCATGAACGTTAGAGCAGGAATTAGGGTGAGTTGCGCAACAACCTTTGTCGCACGGCGCCCATTGCTCCGATTACCATTCACATTACACCACTGGCGAGTGCGGCGGCAGTGGGCCGTTGAACGCCACACCTGGACTACGGAATGGCATGACATTGTTTTCTCCGACGAATCATGCTTCTGCCTGCAACACCACGATGGTCGGATCTTGGCAGCACCGCGGTGAGAGACTGTATGACGCCTGCATTATGCATCATCATTCCGGTCCGTCACCTGGCGTTATGGTTTGGGGCACAATTGGATATGACACCCGCACCCCTCTGGTACGCATCGCAAGTACACTCAACAGCCACCGCTACATCTCCGACGTTTTGGAGCCTGTAGTCCTCCCTTTCCTGCAGGACCTGCTAGCGGCCACGTTTCAACAGGACAATGCGCGCCCACATGTGGCACGCATCGTGCAACAATTCTTCACGGCCCCCCAGGTGTCACTGCTGCCGTGGCCCACCTGTTCTCCCTATATGTTGCCCGTCGAACACATCTGGTCGCTGATCAGCATCCGAGTGGCCCGGCAAGCACCAGCCACGGCTACGCCTGATGAACTGTGGCAACATGTGGAAGCAGCCTGGACCGACATACCCCAAGCCCACATCCAAAGCCTCTTTCGTTCGATGCCGCAGTGTGTAGTGGCCGTTATTGCCAGCCATGGGGGCCACACGAACTATTGATGTCTGTGTGTTCCGCAAGTCGCACGGGCCTGTAAGCTCAATCGTTTCGTCTTTGTATCTGTTGTTATGTGTCCATTAAATCTGGCTTTGCTATCTCATGTTCTTCTTGGTGTTGCATTTTGGGTGGCCAGCAGTGTAGTTGAGATACCCATGTTTTCAGGTAGGAGAAGCCATTCGATCCATGATAACAGTATCTAAGTTCAGACATCTCCAGTTTTACAGATATCATAAGGCTTGTTTGCTTTTTCTGTGATAGTTTTTATATTCCATTCAGAAGATAATTAAATATAATATGTGAGAGGCATGTTTTTTTTTTTTTTTTCATTTTATTAGTGAGAATGTTTTTCAATTATTTTGAATTGTTTTTGTGTTTATACAGCTAATCTACTTTCATATATTTGTTTCAAAACATCACTCCTGTTGCACATAGTTTTTGTATAACATTTGAAAAAACATGGAAGTTTTTGCAGCTGAAAATTGACTCAAATGTTTGCTTCTTAACTCCACGTATTCTTCATGTGATCCCAGGTTGCCTTTTCTTTACAAAAAAAAAAAAAAAAAAAGGAAGGAAGAAAGCCTCTTAAGTTGGTAAACCAAAAATCAGTCAATTCAAATATTTTAATTTTCAAGGAATTAATATTTGTCAAGGTCTAACTAACTAATTTTATATGGTCTGTAATTTAACATGAAAGTTTTCAAATAAATATTAAAATATATTTATACATCTAAAATAAATACAAAATTAAACTTACTAAAGATTAAAGTTTAGTCTTTAGTAAGTTGACTTCATGACATAAACAAATTGACTTTATGACGTGTAAAACTGGGGGGGGGGGGGGGGATCAATGAGACGAATGGTTTTGTTTTTGAAATGATATAGCGACATGACATTTTTTTATATTTGGTTTCAGGCTGGACAACCCAGTTTTTAAAAAGTCTGACAAGTGGTTGTCAATTGGGAATGACGCTTTAATTTTGCATATTTAATTTTGGAGGAAGCTTGTTCTCTCTCACATAATATATGTGCTACCAAATACTGAAAGCATTTTCCTGGCAAAACTTTTCAGATTTGTAAAACTATTTCCAGGCAAAACAGAATGCTGCCTCAGTGGTGCACTGGTCTAACCGATGGCTTCTGATCATTCATCTGAGATGGGTCCGGGTTCGAATCCTGGTGAGGCATGGATGTTGTGTTTGTCTTACGGCACTGGCTCTCTCCCTTCCCTGTAGTCAGTGGCCCTAAATTAGGGATGAGCGACTGCTTATAGCCCACTAAGTTGCTCACGGTGGTCGTTAAACACCCAATAAAAAAGCAAAAAAATCGAATAAAAAGTTATCAAACTTTCACTTCCTTACCACTACATTGAAGTAAAGTTATTGATTTTTAATATAGTTCAGGAAAGTTTTTTGCAAAAAATACTGATTGCACAATCTGAGTTATTTTTTATTTATTTTTTTTATCAAAGGTCCAATTTTGATGTATGGTAAATTTTCTTTGCTGAGGAAATAGGGTCAACAATTTTTCCATTGGAAGTATAGGGAGCAAAATCACTAGATGTCCACCGTAAACAATGACTTCAAAATTATTGTTAGATTGCAGATGTAACAGTTTCAACTGTAAATTCTCCTTGGCATCACCAACCGTAAAATAAAATGAATCCTGCAATTGCTAGAATGGTTTTTCATGCTTGTAAAACTCGCTGAAACATCTTTCAAATTCAGCTTTCAACAAATTAATATTTGTGACACAGTGCTCAACATCAAAAACAAACTTTTCAGACATGTTGTCCCGCATATATTTACGAGATGGAAGTGTAAAAAATTTTGCTCTGCTGTCTCTTGAACAGTTTCAACTTCGATTGGAAAGACTTTAGATCAAACAACAACTCATCTGCAAGTTTATCTTTCCCTTGCAAATTTAAATTGAGTTGGATGAGATGGTCAATAATGTCTGTTAAAAATACAAGGTCCCAGAGCCAGGAGGCTTTACCTTGGGCCGGATCAAGGCTTCCCACTGGCCGTAGTTTGTGAGACCACTGCTCTAAGACATCACTTAGTTAATTCATTGTGAGTTAGCCAGTTGCAAGTAAATGTGGCCAGATAGGTGAATGTGTCTCAATAGAGAATCTCCAGGCTGTGGAGATAATTTCAAAATACATGATATGTTATCAGAAATGCAGTATAAAAATTAATTGTTAAAAATTGACAACATCTATAAATAACCAGGCACTTTGATGCCTTTTAACTGCAAAGCATCAGAGCATTTGCAGCTTTCCAACTTGCTTTGTTGCTTTCTTCATCTATAGGCAAAACAGAAATCATGAAGGATTTCTTCCCCAAAGGCCTCTGAGGAGAGAGTGCTTTGTGAAAAGTGGCAATGGATGTCTTTCCTCACCTCCCTCTTTCATAGGAATCCATCTAAATTGGTCTTATGTGTCATCTCCCTAACATAAAGGATAGGGACATGTGGTAATAGATGTCCCTATCCTTATGTTAGTGAGACATCATTGATAATGCTGTGCAAACGTGCCGGCAAAACGTGTCCGCTACTTACTGTAGTTGACGTGGGTTTCGTATGACATTGGAGAATTTCGTGGTTTTTAAAGTTATCTTTGGTCTTTATTATTCAGTTTGATCAGTTCGTTGTATATATATCCATCTAATAATTTTCTTGGTTTTATAGTTTTTTAAGCAATTCATATAAGTTTTATTCAGAACGTATCACATTGTATTCCACAACACATTACATTGAATAGGAGTTCTTCAACTTAAACATAGTAAGGCAATAGTGCCATTTATAAACAAATCTGTGAACTATTTAGTCAAAACGAATATGAGTGAAATAGAATATTGCCTCTACCCCTAAAAGAGTATTATTGAGCTTACCAATATGAATGTTAAACTTAGCAACATAAAAGCTAACAATGAATGTCGAGCTATGCAACATAAATAACATAAGCCTAAAAACATCAAGACTTCATTAATGAAGAATGGTGGCCATTGCATTGCAGTATTTTATATAAAGGTAAGTACAAAGCGAAGAAGAATATTTTAAAGAAAATTTCTTTTGAAAATCGTTTTTACGAAGTGCCACGGGATTTGATCAATGACATTGTACGGAACCAGATATAACATGATGAACAAAATAATATGAGGATTTACACCATAAAATATATAAGCCAGTTGAGATGTATGAATAAGCAATCTCAGTAGTTAAGTTTTTTAAACATGTGAAAAATTATACATACCGTAATTTTCGTCGTATAATCTGCGGATTATCTGCTAAAAAAGTAAAAAATATATGTTCTACGTATTATACGCCGATGCGGATAATACAGCGATTTAAAAAAAATAAAAAAATACGCTACTTTGATTTTTTTTTTTTTAAATTGCAGCATAATTGTGTAGGGGAGGGGGTATAATTGGAAAAGGAACTCCCTCGGAAGAATTTTCCTCAGTTCAGGAGTTTGTATGGAGCAGGGAGGTCGGGAAGCAGAGGGGAGGAATGTCGTAACGAAAGATCAGGAAAGTTGTGGGGAGGGACGGCAAGGTCATTTTGTATCATTGAGAAGATCGTGCCATCTCTGTTTTTAGCAAAAAAGCCAAAGAAGTACGCACAGCGCTTGCTACACGAACCTATGCGTTCTTCCTTTTGGATCTTATGTGCGCTGCCTTGTGTTTAGTTCGTCTTTCGCCGTTTTGACCATTGTCGTTGCTGCTATTTTCCTCCATTGCTATTCATGATGTCTTTGAAAAGTAAACGTTTCAGTTACACTGCCGATTTTAAACTTGAAATGGTGGACACAGTAGTGAACTATTGCGCAGTGACATGATATGATCATGTCACTGCATGATAGTTTTGAGGTCAGAAAACAGTCGTGCGGTAACAGGCGGAAAGGCTCTGTGTCGCGGTTTAAAACGTAAACAAATTCATAGGTAAATTCCACCGGAGAATTCACGGAAGTTTTTTTATTGGCCCACGTTTAATATTAAGCCGATCCCTCTACTCTGAAAGCAGGATTTTTTCCAAAAACTTTTGACTTATACACGAGTACATACGGTATTTCTATGACTTGTTCTGTATCAGCCTTTCGTCATTAGCAAGGTGTAATGCAATACTCTGGAGCTGCATCAGCGTGATCTATGGATGCCTTACCCTTTATCTGTCCGGAGATAAAAAAAAATATGAAAAAGTAATCTTTAAAAAGGAATTTCTTCATTTAATAAAATCGTTTTTTTTTTTTTTTTTCCCCTTTTACTTCTTTGGACTCATGAGTCATTATGTGACCGACTTTTCTGTCGGAAATTCCACTTCCGGTTCAACATCTATGATGTGCGGATTATACAGCGATTTTTTTTCCTGAATGTCACTGTCTGCGGATTATATGCTGGTGCAGATTATACGAAGGAAAAAAAAATTATGTGAATTTCATGATCTGCAGATAATACGACGAAAATTATTTGTAGTCATTTTTATGTGAATGAGTTTGGTTATGTAATTTTTTGCAGGCTTCATCACTGTCCTTCTTCAGAATATTGGTACATATGTAGATCCAATCATGCTTATCAGAAAAATCCCTGCAGGTTTAGAGATACCTGGCTTGAGAGATTCTCTTGTGAAAATTTTACAAGACTATAATTTGCAGGTTAGATAAATAAATTTTTTGTATGATCCTATTCTGTGTCGTATGTGTGTGTATGCATGTGTAGGTTTCTGTAGCAATGGTACTTAAGAGTTTTGTGCTACTTTTTATTTCATTTTTTACAAGGGAATTCAAATTTTATTTGGTGGAGTTTTTGCATTTAAATGGACAGTATAATGTTAGAAGTTCATGTTCATTTTGAAAATTCAAATCTTGGCCATTATTGTTTAACAAGAAATATGAGTGATTAACAAACAACTTGAATCATGTGGATGTAGCCACCCAATCAACTATACTCCAAGTCATCCTAAAAGTGTACTGTTGTTAAAGGCAGGAGAGCCTTATCACAACTTGTCGTGGAAAGCAAGAACGGTATCCATTCGCATTAATGTGTTCTTCAACTGTTACCTTTCTGATCTCCCCTTCCACCCACACATCTCATAAGCAGTTGAGGATGTGAGTGGGGGTCTGGTGGAGGCTGAACTGCTTCCCCTACTTCCTGTTTAAGTAACCTACCCTTCAAGTTTCCCCGATTGTCAATTTATTGTCTGTGTGTTGTTAATGTTGGGAGAGGTCTTCCACCCCTTCCCCCTGTTCAAGTTGTATCCCAAGTGGGCAGAAACAGCTGAAAGTGCGAAGCTCTTGATTGAGCAACTTCTCACAACAAATTTATTTCCAAAAGCGCACTAACTACTGGAACGTTTTTTAGATGGCAATTTTATCTGATAAACTGCTGAGCAAACAAAAATGGATTCTGAGCAATAATGCTACTGGTTTTCACTCTAAACTTTAGGGACTACTTTTCGTAGTGGAGGTAGCTGTTTCTCACCCTACATAGTGGTACCCTCTTAGGTTGGCTCTTAGTATAACATACCAGGTGACTTTGTACTGGTCTTCAACAACAAATGCATTACAGGCCTGCCAACCCTCCGGGTTTAGGCCGGCAATGCCGGATTTCATTACATTTGCCCGGAATTCCGGATTATAAATTAATATTGCCAGATTCCATCGTGATTTCTGTAGCGTAAATTAAAAAGTAACGAGGAGAAAAATTCGAAGTTCTCCGAAGCATTGGAGAGCTTCGATGATTATCGTAGCGTAAATTAAAAAAAGTAATGAGAGGAAAATTTCGAAGTTCTCCGAGGCATCGGTTCATTAGCGGAGAAGCGACCTTTCCCCTCTGAGTTAGCAGTTGGCAGCGATGTTTACTCTTCTGTCTGCTAATGATCTCTGGTGCTGCAGGCACAGAGCAGGAACAGGCTTGGCATCGGCCTACATACTGATGCAGATTTCTCGTCTGTCGACGGTATCGGAAGCGCGTTTTGGTTTGTTTGATGTACTTCGTCTCTCTTCACAGGAATTTCTGAGAACTTTTCGTGTACATGTTTAATCACGCGATGGCTGGTAGAAAATATCAGTCTGTTTTTAAGAAGTGTTATACAACACATAGATGCCAAGTAGTACGGAATTTCCGTAATATTACGGATTTTTGGTTGCTGTTACGGAAGTACGGAAACACGCTGAAATTACGGAAAATCGCCATTTGATTTAATTTTCTGAGATAGAAAGCAAATTTTTATCAACTTAAAAATTTTTGTTGGTTCTTCAAGTTTTTCTGGGGGGGGGGGGATTAAATGCTAAATTCTGTGTATTATAGATTTCTGCATCTTAATTGGCAATTTATCTACCGTAGACTGAGCAGCAACCACACTATGCTGGCTCAGTGTTTCATTCCATGCCGGACGCAACTAAGCAGTTTAGCTCTGTGCGGACGCTGCTTAGGCATTCGTTCCGAACTCCCATGATGCACTTCATGTCTCCTGCGTGCAACCAGGGCAGTTGCTTTCGTTCCTCGTAGGCAGCGCTTCTGCTTTATTGTCCTTGATGATTTTTGGTTCTCTCTGCTGCACGTGCTACCGTACTGTTACATCACTGAAGGGTGAGGTGATTGTGAAGTTTTTTTTGCTGTTTTCTTTCATTTATTTAGAATGAAGCGTTCTTTAGACAAACCTTCGTCGTTGAAGAAGAAACAGTGTTTTCTAGAAACTTACAATAGATATTGGCCCTGTTTTGAGAAATCAAAAGTTTCTGTGAACCACGTGTTTTGCAGAATTTGTAGATGCGATTTTAGTGTTGCGCACGGTGGGCGTGATGATTGCCGAAGACACGCAGAATCAAAAAAGTATAAATCTTTCGGTGAGTTGAAAGTTCAGTCAGTGAGCGATTTGTTTGCATCAAAGGAGAACAGTGTAATAAATTCAGAACTTATGTTCACTTCATTTATTGTGGAACACAATTTACCCATAGCAGCTACTGACCATGCTAAACCGTTATTTCAAGCCATGTTTCCCGATTCAGCGATCGCAAAAAAATATTTGTGTGGAAGAACCAAGGCTACTGCACTAATTCAGCACATGGCCAGTGTTTCTACAGGTAACATCGTATCTGAAGTTTAAAAAAATCCTTTTTCTCTATCTATGGACGGAAGTAATGATACTCACGCAAATAAACTGTATCCCATTACAATAACATATTTTGACGAAAAAATAGGGAAAAATTTAACTCTTTTGTTATCATTGGTTGAATCAAGTAATAATACAGGTGAAGGAATATTCAACGTTTTGAACAATGAGTTTGTTAAAAAAAATATCTCGTGGAGCAACTGTGTCATTTTCCTGTGACAATGCTAACACTATCATAGGTCAAGTAAAAGGTGTTGTTTCTCACATAAAGAAGGTTCAGCCTACAATCATAGTGCAGCGATGTTCATGCCATTTAGTAAATTTAGCTGCACAGAAATCTGCTACTCAACTGAAAGGATTTAATGTTGAGCAGTTTCTGATACAGTTGTTCTTTTTTTTTGGAGAAAAGTTCAAAGCGGAAACACAATCTAAAACTGAGTCAAGCTGTTTGTGGTACTAAAGCACACAAAATTCTAAAGCATGTCAATACTCGCTGGTTATCACTTTTGGAATCCATTGACAGAATTTTAGAACAGTGGGAGGCTCTAGAACATTATTTCAGTTAATTACTTAGAGGCGTGCTGTCTCCGTACGATATCATCAAACCAACATCTCTGACTGTACAATAAAAAAACTTTATTTACAATAAAAGACATGATTTTAAAATATTTAAAAAAATGGCAAGATCTTTCGGGGCTACAATAGCACCCGTCCTCAGGCCACCCAACAGTGCCACATAGCATATGGAAGTACCGCAATATATAACCAGTCACCCCCGAGAGACCCACAATACATTTGTTCAAAACCGCAGGTGATGCCAATTGAGAAAAACAGCAGAACAAAAGTAATATGTACAAATAATATAATCGATTAATTAAGGTCCTCTTCTTCAGTTTTTTGAATGGGAGAAGTAATTAATTTTCTCCATTGTCTAGGAACAAAACAGGTAAGTCCAAGTTACAACAGGTATTACCATAAGAGATTATATACAGACTCTCGGTAAAAAAGACGGTTTGTTTGTTTACATTGGGGGAGAGTACTATTGTATTAGGCCAATCGGGAGAGTAACCTCCCTGGCGAACAGCTGTAGTAAATGAAGTAGAAATGCAGTCAGTTCGAAGTGCATATTTATGTTCAGACAATCTAATGTTCAGACTTCTAAGGGTAGAACCTATGTAGTATTTGATATCTTCGTTAGGAGCCGAGGGAAGCAATGGGATACGATATATTCCTGCTTTATTCAAAGTGGCAACTTGATCTCTGTCGTTACGTATGGTAGAAAAAAATGTTTTTGGTGCAAATTCCAAATTTAATATTATATTTATTACATACCTTCCGCAATATAGAAACTACGGGAGGGATGAAATCAACTTTACCAACGTATATAGGGGGAACGACTTCCCTTGACAACGTCGTAAATCTTAGTCTTTCAAATTTCTGTAGAAGTTCCCGAAAGAAGCAGGCGGGATATCCAAATGATATGGCCATGTTCTGTATAAGAGCTAGTTCGTCCTGGCGTATCTTACGGGTAGAGGAATGAGTAAATGCTCGTTTAATTAAAAAACGTAAGGCTGAAGCTTTGTGTTCCGGGGGGTGCGAAGAGATAAAAGGTATAAGACAAGGTGTGAAGGTCGGTTTTCTATAGACGGATAATTTGATAAGGTTAGAAGTCAAGTCACGAGTTAATAAAATGTCCAGAAAGGGTAATATACCATTTTGTTCAAGTTCCATTGTGAAGGTGATAGTAGGATATTGGTTGGACAGACTTGTGGTAAATTGCTCAGAAGTACCATGGAGTGAGGCCAGAAGACCAACATATCATCCACGTATCTTAAGAGGAGTGCCGGTTGATTCGTGAATTGGCTCAGAACTTTATCTTCCAATGACTGCAGTAAAATTTCGGCCAGAACAGGGGAGAGAGGAGACCCCATTGGTGCCCCCTCCATTTGTTGGTAGAATTTGCTATCAAATTTGAAATAAGAACGTTTTGCAACCAATTTCAAAGCAGAAATGATTGCATCAACCTCCAAAGGGGAAATTGAGTTATCAGCAAGCAATTTCCCTTCAATAATCGAGTGGACTACTTCAAGTGGAACATTTGGAAACAGAGACACTACATCAAGAGAAGCCATAACAAATGAGTTTCCCTTGGGATCAAAAGATTTTATTCGCGTTAATGCCTGAGTAGAACTATTAATGGAAACTGAAGAATTTGCTATAAGTGGTTTTAAGTAAGTTGCTAAAGCTCTCTCCAATGTACGGGTGGGGCTAGCATACCCCGAAATCAACAGTCTGAGGGAGTGGTCAGGTTTGTGGGTTTTGATTTTCCCGAACAACTCAGGGACTCTAGTACCTACAGGAGGCTTCATTTTAGTAGAAATGGACTTAGGCAAGAGACCCCGGTTCCTGAGTTTACCTAACTCAGCTACAGTCGCATTTGTCGGGTCAGAGCGAAGTATCCGATGTGGAATCAGAGCTATTGCTTGGTACATCTTATTGTAGTAATCTTTGCGATCTAATAAAATAATTTGCTGGGACTTGTCAGCGCTAATGATTGAGAGATCCGGGTTTCGAGAAAGTTGTAACAATTGGTTGCGTTCATATTTTAGAAATGAAGAAGTTTTATCAGAATTTGAAAGGGAGTCAGCTAAGGCATAACGAGTGATATCTTGTTCCTTCTCTGGCAAGGCCCCAATGACATTCTCTATCTGAGGTAAAGATTGAAATGGTCGAAAAGTTAAAACTGGATAGCTGAACTTGAAACCACGATTGAGGGCCGAACGTTGAATATCAGATAACACTATGGAGCTATAGTTGATGAAAGAATCAGGTAAATCACGATTAGTGGTTCTGTAGCTGAAGTTCTTAGGTTGGAACAAGTGAGGGCGTGTAGAAACCAGATTGCATAATTTACGAGTGTGTCCTTGATTCATGGTGTTTATTAAAGTCTGTATAGTGGTAAAGAAAACCAACAAAGTCTTACCTAATAAAATAGGATGGGAAAGTCTGGATAGTTGAGTATAAGCATTGTAGGATTTAAGGTTTAACAAGTCCAGGTAACTTCTTTTTCTCCTTATTTCTTTGGTTAGTCGTTTTTGTTGAGCATTAACAATTACGTGTGCATCCTGTTGAGATATGGCAAAGGTTCGTATTCGCAGGAACTTGGGCACCACACCGAGTGAACGGCAGTTGAGTAGAAAACTAAGGTGAGTCTCACAGCGGGCTAGTTTCCGTCGGATGTTACAGAAGGTCTTGGTTGCAGCTTCCATGCTACGTGCGCTTTAAAGTGCTACAGATTCTACCAGAATCCCTCACACATAGTATCACAAGGTTTGCAGCTAAAAAGAGTAATACTTGTTAAAAATTCGTACGTATAGGAGATAATTACTTAGAGGCGTGCTGTCTCCGTACGATATCATCAAACCAACATCTCTGACTGTACAATAAAAAAACTTTATTTACAATAAAAAAAGACATGATTTTAAAATATTTAAAAAAAATGGCAAGATCTTTCGGGTCTGAACATTAGATTGTCTTAGAAGTCTGAACATTAGATTGTCTGAACATAAATATGCACTTCGAACTGACTGCATTTCTACTTCATTTACTACAGCTGTTCGCCAGGGAGGTTACTCTCCCGATTGGCCTAATACAATAGTACTCTCCCCAATGTAAACAAACAAACCGTCTTTTTTACCGAGAGTCTGTATATAATCTCTTATGGTAATACCTGTTGTAACTTGGACTTACCTGTTTTTGTTCCTAGACAATGGAGAAAATTAATTACTTCTCCCATTCAAAAAACTGAAGAAGAGGACCTTAATTAATCGATTATATTATTTGTACATATTACTTTTGTTCTGCTGTTTTTCTCAATTGGCATCACCTGCGGTTTTGAACAAATGTATTGTGGGTCTCTCGGGGTGACTGGTTATATATTGCGGTACTTCCATATGCTATGTGGCACTGTTGGGTGGCCTGAGGACGGGTGCTATTGTAGCCCCGAAAGATCTTGCCATTTTTTTAAATATTTTAAAATCATGTCTTTTATTGTAAATAAAGTTTTTTTTATTGTACAGTCAGAGATGTTGGTTTGATGATATCGTACGGAGACAGCACGCCTCTAAGTAATTATCTCCTATACGTACGAATTTTTAACAAGTATTATTATTTCAGTGACAATGAAGAAGCTAATTCACAGTATAAGAACCTTGCAAGTATGATTGGAAATCCTTCATCTAAACTTTGTCTTTTTTTATCTGCTACTCTTCCTTTGTTTACATCTGTTAACGTGTTTTTGCAGCAGGAAGCTCCGCTTGTGCATGTATTAAAAAGAAAACTTCATAGTCTGTTATCTGAATTGCTTGTACAATTTATCAAGCCATCGGCATTTGATGTGACAGCAACATCTCTTGCAGATGGAAATTTTGAAAGAAGGAGAAATCAAAAGAAAACTGTGATCTCGTAATTGGGTCAAAAGCGAGATCTTATGTAGGCACAACTGCAGATTTGAGTGAAGACACAGTGGCTACTTTTTATTCTGAGGTAAGGGAATTTTACAAGGCAGGCTGCAATTACATTTTAAGAAAATTTCCACTTAATGATGAATTTCTGAGTCATGCTGAAATTGCAGATGTAGCATTAAGGCAAAGTGTTTCTTTTGCATCAGTCCAATATATGTGTTCCCTGTTTCCAGTTTTGAAACCAGAAGAATCTGACAAGGTGGAATCTGAATTTGCTCACTACCAGTTTGAAAATTTTAACTGTGCTGTTACTTCTGGGAGAATGGATGAAGTGTGGCACAGAATTTCTTTAATGAAAAATGAAAGTGGCCAGTTGAAGTATGAATCATTAAGCAAAATTATGAAAATGATTTTAATAGTCCCTCATAGCAATGCAAGTACAGAAAGAATTTTCAGTATTGTGAAAAAAACATGAATGAATTCAGACCTAATTTAAGTACTCATGTGCTGTCTTCTTTATTAGTAGAAAAAATAAATAGCATTGCACGCAGTGAACTATGCTATCAGAAGAAGTTTTCACAAATTGAATTAAGGAAGGCCAAAATGGCAACTACAGCCAGTTTATCATAATAATTTGGCCAACATTCCAAGGAATAATTTCTCTTCATGTCTGGAGGTAATTTATTATATTTTTCTGGTAGACAGTATTTTAAATTTTCCCACTAGCAAATTATTTTTATTGTATTATTATTATTATTATTATTATTATTTTGTTAATAGTTCTGACAGATTAAAATTTGTTGCAGTGTTAAATACCCAAATTTGCCGCTGTAGACTGGATTACTGAAAATTACTGAAAAAAAAAATTGTTACTGAAAATTACTGAAAAATGAACATGTTGGTTACTGAAAACTACTTTTAGAGGTTGGCATCTATGTACAACAGATTATCTGTGTATAATCGAATCAAGGAAGGACCAACAATTTGTCTTTTGCTCTATTTGTAGATTTGATGTTTCTGTTGTCCGCAAGGGCAAAAGAGATATTGTTAATCACATTTGTATGCAAAAATATGTGGACAATTCTAACTGCGTAGAAAATAACAAAACATTAAATTTTGCTCGAGATAGTTCCTCTTCTGATGCCATTATCCATGCTGAGTGCTTGTTTACTTCATTCTTCATTTAACATAACTTACCTTTAAGCTGTGCTGACCATACAAGTGTGCTTTTTAAGAAAATGTTTCCAGATAGTAACATTGCAAAAAAATATGCATGTGAAAGAACAAAAACATTGGCCGTCATTGCTGAAATGGGGAAATCTTCAAAAATGGACTTGCATACTTGCCAACTTTTACAGCTTATCTGTAAAATTTACGAATTTCTGCTTAATTTTACTGATTTACGGATAGAGGTATTTTTTTACAGATTTTTTTAATAGTTCGATTGCTCAATCGAAATATTTCAACCACCTGTAACCACCCACTTAGATTTTCTGCTGGACCTTACGAGCGCTGTGTCACGCGATGATGTCATCTTTGACTCGTTGGCTTCGTGACATCGTGCGGTAGCTCTCTCTCTCCACGGGAGTGCTCAAGTGATGTGCCAACCAGAGTTCTCCAAAATGCATAATTACACGTTTAGTACGCGTGGAAATTTTACCAACGCGTTAAAATATGCGTTGGGAATTTTTCTCCGCGCGTGAAACTACGCACCGAATAATTTTACCAATTCATAAAAATACGCATTGGGATGGTACTTCGTCTTTCAGAAATGAAAGGAAATGAAATAAAGATTTTTACTGTAACCGTAACTTATTTTTCCTGTGATGTTGCCTCTGTCCAGTATTGTTGTTATATATCATTTTATTCCATAAATATTTGTATTTCAGTTTAAAAATGGAGGAAAAATTTCAAAAATTAGAAATTCGACGGCAAAAAGATTTCGCTGTAATCTTTAGGCATGAAAGTGCGACGGCTTCAAGGAATTTCTCCTGTTCCGTCGTAATTTGGGTTGTCCTAGAGATCGATGCATAACTGAACAGAAATTTTTTTAATATTTTTTAACAGAAATTTTTTAAATATTTTTAATAGAATTTTTTTACATTTTTTATATACCTTAGTTAATGTAACATTAGTGCTTCAAATTATGTCCATTGATATTTCAAACATACGAAAGTATGCTTGCAGGATTTTCATAGAAAATTGCAGGAGGCAAGTCTGGCATTACAAAAAAGATGTCATTTTCAAGATGCCTTACTGAAAAATATAAATCAAAAAAGTATCTTTCTTTAAGGAACATACACTAATGGTGCTAAGATTAGGTTTTAGGTAATAAAGAATGGTAATGAAGTTCATTTAAATTTTTACAGTTAAGTTGGAAGATCATCAAATGTGTGAAATTTTGTAAGTGTATCCATTGGATTTAACTTTCTTTAAATCAAATAAGTACTTTTCATAATTTTGCAATGCTAGATCAACATTTATGTGATCAAATAGACTGTTTTAAAACAGTCTCTTTGATCATTCTTTTGATAAAAGTAAATTTTGATAGGTATCTTAACTGGAAAAGAAACACTGAATTCTGATCATTATTCCAGAATATCAGGTCAGGATCTCTTGAACAACATTTTAAAGTTGCAAATATCTTTCATGATTAAATATGATTTGTAGGACAAATGTAAGTCTGAGTTACCTGTTTGCATTACACAAAAATGAATGCTAATTATGATAATTTAAAAATCAAGAAAACTTAGAAGAAAGTATAAGATAATTCTTTATTTGTCCAGCTAAAGATTTTTGCTGCTGCTTTTGTTTATATTATAGCTACATGAATTGTCTAACCATTTGAAGACTATGTTGTGCACTAAAACATTACAGACAAGCAGTGCCGTACCGAAAAACCTTGCCCCCCCCCCTAAAAATTTCTCTGAGGCCCTTTTTCAAAAATATATTAGCACTCAATTATTTACATTTTTAATTCCATATCATAACTAGGTTTTATAGGCGTTTTAATAATTAAAATTCTTTGGAACCTACAGGTATTTTTCGTAAAACCAAAATTATTCCACTTTACGCGTGTAACACAAATGTGTGCGTTGTAATTGAGATAGTTGCCCTAATTTTATGCCAACAGAAAGCATTACAGAACTGTTATGTCAAATCTGAATACATCATGCAAATTTTATTCTTTTCGAGAATTAAGGCCAGCCATTTTGAAATGTCTCACGATCACACATACAAAACACAACTAACATTCATGTGACAGTGTTTGCATTCAGTGTCAACATTCATGTAACAGTGTCTACATTCAGTGTCAACATTCATGTGACAGTGTCTAATGATTTTTTCTGATCTGTATGAAAATACAGAAAATAAGTAAGCAAATAAATAAGTAACAATTAAGATTTGTAGCACAAAAAAATGCTTAATTATTGTAAAGATAAGTAAGCAAGTAAATAAGTAACAATTAAGATTTGTAGCACATAAAAATACTTAAATTATTTACTCTTGAATATAAAAAAGACACTTAAAATAATAATGCTGCAAGATTCTTCACATAGTAAAAATTGTTCTTTTAACTGTTTAAAAAAAAAAAAAAGACACAGGTTTCTGCTTCTCCTCACAAATAACACCTTTCAGTTCATTACATTCTGAAGCATGCATAGTTATGTGCAAACAACTGTAATACATAACGCCTTATCCTCATTGGTAAAAGTTTTCATTCATTGAACTGATATTTCTTTCACATCCTCTTGTTAATGTGCATGTATAGGAATTATTACTGTTACTACAAAAAAGGGCCTCAGAGCCTCTGAAGTACTGTATTTTTCGGCACATAATCTGCGGCGGCATATAATCCGCAGACGGTAAAATTCAGCATGAGAGAAAACAAGTCTGCATATAATCCGCAGACAAAGTAAAAGTTAAAAAACAGTTGCGTATTCCACAACTTTGTCTAAATGTGGTAGCCATAATATATGTGCACTATATTGACAAAAGTCACCGGACACCCCTTCAAAAGCAAATGAACGGATCCGCTGCATTGTTAAGATGTGCAGTAGAGCTGCAAATGGTATAAAAACAAGCTTGCAGCTGACCGCGATCATATCGCACTGTGACGTTGACTGAAAATGCTGCGGCAGGAGAGAACTGACTTTGAGAAAGGAAAGATTGTTGGGTGTTATATTAGTGGGTTGTCCATAAGAGAAACTGAAAGGTGTTTAAACATACCCAAGTCAACCGTTTTGGATGTACTGAATAAATGGAAGACACATGGCGTGCCTGAAGCAGCAATACGTACCAGCAAACCAAAGAAAATCAGTGATAGAGGACGTCGAAGCTTCAGGAGAGTCATTACAGCTAATCGACAGAGTACTGCACAAGACCTCAGCGTACAGGTGAGTAAAAATGTTGGAACCTTGGTGTGTACACATACCATTCGCAGAGAACTTCATTCCATAGGTTGCCGTGGCCGTAGGGCTGCTCATAAGCCTTTCATCTCCACTCGGAATGCTCCTCGTCGTTTCACATGGTGTAAAGAACATTTATCGTGCACCATAGATCAATGGAAACTGGTCCTGTGGACTGATGAATCCAGGTACACGATCCATCAATCTGATGGCTGTGTGTGGGTATGGCAACAGCCGGGGGAACGCTATTTACCACAGCGTACTGTTCCTATGGCCAAGTTTGGAGCTCGCAGTGTACTTGTGTGGGGGTGTTTTTCGTGGTATGGTCCTGGCCCATTGGTGATCAGGGACAAACCTGTTAGCCAGCACGTCTACCTCGATATTCCGGACAATTATGAACTACCAACTCTGTGGCAATACTATGGAACCGAGCCTTGTTGGTACCAGCAGGATAATGCACCGAGCCATAAAGCAAGGACTGTTACGGCATGGTTTGATGATAATTCCGTATCATGTGTGGACTGGCCAGCACAGAGCCCTGATCTTAATCCCTAGAGCACACCTATGGGATGAATTAGAGCATGGAACCAAGGCCTACTACTAAGCAACAGTCAGCATCAGCATTATGTATTGAATGGAAGCGCATACCTATCGCTGTGTTCCAAAACCTTGTCGAAGGCATGTCTCGAAGAGTCAGTACATGCATTAAGGCCAAAGGTGTACCGACAGCGTACTAGTGTAGGTTGCTACATTGTGTTTCTCTTCTAGGTGTCCAGTGACTTTTGTCAGTATAGTGTATATATATGCTTTCTTTCCATTTAATGAGTTTAAAACAATATGAAATCGCTGAAATTTTTTGAAATTTAAAAAAAGTTACTGTTACAATAACTCGCAACTTTCAAATGGTTGTGATATATATTTTTAATTTCTGTGGCAATCAGGCTGTAACTCTGAGTAATGCTTAAATTACATCAACTGAAACACTGGATTTCAGGCCATAAATAATTTGTGATGAACGAATGATGACATCCTAAAAAGGTTTAGAGTTCACACACCGTCAGCGCACTGCGCCTTTTGGAGGGAGGAAAGAAAAAGAAATATAATGTATTCCCCTTCAGTCTTGGAGCTGTAGCAGAAATGCCAGCGGCATTCTCTTTGAAGTAAAGCAAAATAAACAAATGGGAGTGGGGTTGGTACCCCGGGGAGAGTGGGGAAGGCAGTGATGTTATGGAGATCACAGGTCAAAACAGCATGAAACAATCCAATGTTCTATGGGACGGAAACAGCGCTATTAAACAAAGGCCTCACAACATTGTAATACAGAATCTCTCAGGAAGAGAATGTATGTTGCTTCTTGTTGTGCCATGGCAAATAGAATAAATCATTCCTTCTCCTCTTCTGTTTGTGTTCCTAGTAAAAATATTCCAGTATGCCTTTAAACTTTTTGATTTTAATTTTCATTCCACATAAAGAATTTACTTATTTGTCTACTTGCTACAAAATCCGCAAAGTCTAAAAATTATCCTAAAATTTTACAAAACCAAAACAAAAATTTTGATTTCAGAACTGCCTTATACCATAATCTTTGGGCTAAGAGCCACGGCTCTTACATTACTAAAAGTGAAATTTTTCGGGTGTGCGGCCCTTGTGCCGAATTTGTTTTTCATAAGACTCTGTTTCCTTTTTTTTTATATTTTCATGCAGATGCTTAGTAATTTTTTTTCAAAGAACGTTTTTTTTTTTCACAAGCTGGAGTGTGGTCATTTTTTTTCCCCTTTTTATTCATGCGTTATATATATATTTTTTTAAGTGAACACGAAAAGCAGATGGGGAAACTCGGTGAGGATTAATTTGTAAAATAATTTATTTTTTATTTTTTGTGGGACGCTCTGCGATGCTCAAAAGCCTGCACGTGCCCCTAAATGCCACATGGGAGACTGCAAAGAGAGAGAGTATATAGGCTATGCAGGCTTTCAGGGAACATTCATTAAAAATAATAAAAAGAAAATGCCTAACTTCTAAAGTTTTCATCGGATTTTGACGAAATTTCACATGGGAGTTTATGTTGATATGTCTTGGTTACTGTAAAATTTGCATTCGGTTATTTAAAAAAATTGGAGAAATTTTTATTCATAAAAATTTCTCCCATTACGATTTCCTCAACGCAGGCAATTGAGCTATCCACCACCTGCCAGGAAGTGATTCATTGCCAAAGTGAAGAAACTTTCATCAACCCCCCCCCCCCCCCCGCGATGGCCGACTTCCGTACACCTAAAATTTTGTGCCATTTCCGTACATTTGGAGTGAAAATTTTAAACAATGTGCAAGTTCTGTATAAGTTAAATTTTTCCCCGTACAGTAAGGTACAATTTAAATGAATTTTTTTTTTTATGAAATCGATGTAAAATGTATTGCTTATTTGATTGTAAAGTGGCTTTGGCTGTCATCAAAGCCAGTTTGTTATTAAGAACGGAAAAAATCTTACCAATCTGCTAGTCACCAGTCATCATATATTTGAAAAAATGTATTCAAATTCTGAATCATTAGAATGGGAACAAAACATTTGCAACATTTCTTCACTTAACAGTGTGGAACTGTTACTGCAAGGCTCACAGTCATAATCATCATCACTTTGGGCAGTTTCTATCTCACAAATGCCAGATTTTCTAAACGTGTTTTTTATGGTTGCCTCGGTGACATTCTCCCATGTCTCTTTAACCCATGTGGTAATTTCTGACAGTGTTGTGTGACGTATCTTGCCAGCCTTTGTATAAGTATGCAGGCCTTCTGCCATCCAAGTTTCCCAAATTTTCCTTACTTTGCTTTTAAAAGATTTGGTTATTCCTATGTCCAGCAGTTGCAGTTTCTTTGTAAGACCACTAGAGATTATACTCAGTTGTGCTGAAACTTCTTTGCAACATTTTTTTACCGAATCTTTCAAGTGAGATTTCATGGAATCCGTGATAAGCACACCTTTGGGTCTGAAAAAAGCACCTTTGCGTTTTCTCCAAACTGTGCTGAGTCACATTTTTATTACATGATCATTCATCCAGCCTTTTTCATTGACTTGGAAAATGACACCATTGGAAAATACTTCTTTTGGCATGGTTTTTTGCTTAAAAATTATTATTAAAGGAGACAATTTTTCCCCATTTTCTGCACATGATAAAACCACTGTAAATGAAGATTTTTCATGTCTTGTTGCTACAGATGCAGTCGTTGTTCCACAAGCATCCACAGTGCAGTTCAATGGGCAGTCAAAAGAAAGGGCGACTTCATCCATTATAATAAATTGTTTTGTGCAAAAGCTCCCCTCTGAGATTAATTTTTTTCTGAATTGTAAAAAGTCTTCCGTATCTTTCCACAATCATTTGGAAGTCTCTGGCCAATAGTGGTTCTGCTCTGTATTCTTAAATTTTTATGCTGCATAAACCTATAACACCACGTTGGCCTCACTTTTGAAATCATGAAGGCCCATTTCTTCTGCTATTACACGAGCCTTGGTGCAAAACTTTACAGTTGATATTGGCCATTCGGCTCCTCATTGTGCAATTACCCATTGCACTAAGTTTTCTTCTAATATTGACCAGCTTGGGATGCTGTAACGATCAGCTCTGCAGCCTTTGTCACCTTCACTAAGGCGCTCTTTGTTTTTTTCTCCACAGTCGAACATTGCTCTCATCTACGTCAAAAATCCTTCGTGCTTCACGATTCCCCAGTTCCTCGGCTTTAAGACAACTTTCAACTTGAATTCTGCTGGGTAACTTACTCATTTTCTTTTAGAAGACATAATGATTTAGAGAAACACAAATTAACAAAAAGAGCAAAGAACCAAATTACACAAAGTACAAATGGGGTCTGAGTCACTGTGTCACGAATAGTTCAGGAGATGGGAATTGCGGGCATTCCATTACCTCTGGCACTCCCCTCTTCAAGGAAAACGCACTTTGCTACGGGCCATGTTTCCTCCCCTAACTTTTACAAAGCAGCAATCCCTTCACAGAGAGGAAATGACTACACTCTACACACACATACATAAAGACATTTTTGTCAAAGCCAGGGGGAGAGGGGAATGTGTTGATGCAGTGACACTGCGCATTATCGTTGAACACGTGGCATTCTTAAAGCTTTGACGTGATACAAGTTTCCCTCGTTATACGGCACGGTATGAAGAGCAAAACTGCTTCATTTTTTAAGTTTACGGGGGAGAAAAAAAAGTTGGCGCGTAATCCGCAGTGGCTAGAATTTAAACTTTTAGGAACAGATAATCTGCGGATTATGTGCCAGAAAATACGGTAATTGCTTTCCTGTCATCCAGTTTTTATAAATTTTAATTTTAATCACGAAATAACAACAGCCAAAAATGATTTTTCATTTTAATACTTCTTTTGAAGCTGCTGTAAAAAATTGTTGATTATTTCTTTATTCATATAAAATTTCTGCAAAGGATTCTGTGAAACATTTTTGCTGAAGCTAGAAAACCCTCTTAGCCGCAAGCCCCCCCCCCCCAGCAATGTGGCGGTTGCAGGGGCTATCAGTATGCCCTGCAGACAAGATTGGCATGATGAAAATTAAAAAATTTGTTGTTTTCAGGAAAAATATATAATTTAAGCAAGTGTAAAAGTTCTGTGTAGTACAAGGAGTGTTCAAATGAAAAGGTACGAAACAACACTGTGGGTATAAATGAAGACTTTATTCAAAGTATACACCATAGGCCGTAGCACAACGATCCCATTGATTAACGAGCCGAAGGATTCCTTGTTCCCAGAATTCCTGTGGCCGTGACGAGACCCATTCCTGCACAGCATCCTTGAGTTCGTCGTCCGAGTGGAAGCGCTTCCCTTTCAGATGTTTTTTTCAGGGGACCAAACACATGGAAATCGCAGGGCGACATGTACGGGCTGTAGGGCGGATGGTCAAGCTGCTCCCACTAGAACTTGGCCAGTTCCGCGTGTGTGACCCTGGAGACGTGTAGACGCGGGTTATCATGGAGCAGAACCACACCCTCCACGATGAATAGCGGCCAGTTTAACACCTTCCGCTGTCAGAAATCAGATAACGCCTCGCTGCTCCTCAATCGTCGAATTTTGCAATGTGAACGCCATCCTGTCCTCACACGCACTGCCGCTGCAATTGGACGGCACTCTTTATAAGAGCCTCTGCTCTCTCCTGCGCATGCGGGCGCCCGCGCTTGCTCCGATCCATGCCGGCAACTCCAATCGCATCCCTAGATGTGTCGCTACGTTCTCCCATAGCGGCATAGGCAAATATGTTAACGGTTACGTTCTTATGACGTTTCGTACCTTTTCATTTGAACACCCCTAGTATAATTTAGAGTATTATTCATCACATTTGTTGCAACACATAAGTGATGAAGTGTTCTTTTGTTTTTCTTCATTGTTTGTTAGAATTTTTATTACCCAGACTCCCCTTGTTTCACGTTTTTCCAGGTCATTGGTGCTGTGCTGTAATTCATAGTCTGTACCATTTTACTTAAGAATAATTTTATATGTCACAAAACATATGAAGTTCATTATTATTACTGTTGTTGTTATTATTGTCATTGTCCTCTGTAACATGGTCCTCCTGTCAGTGCCAACGTGAAGTTAAATTATGTGTAATATAGGTTAGAACTAGATGTAGTTTGAAGTATTCTGTTCATTGTGTGTTAAAGAAATTTAGTGTGAAAGTCTGATTAGAGTTATTACAACCATATGTTCAAGGTATGTACCTATCTTTCGACAGATCCTCATAAGCAGTATAACACTTTCTACTAAGGAAATCAATAAATGATCTCTTACTTCTAATGGCACTTATTAATCTTTCTTCTCCGCATTTTGAAGTATGCAGTTGTCACGCAACGAGAGAGGAGCCATACGGATATGAAGGTGGCTTGGAATGATATTCAGGTCTTTACAGCTAGTCAGAAATGACAGATGAGCACACTCCTTTGCGAGCTTGATTCGTGTTGACTGGAACGTTTGTAAAGCTGCACTCCACATTATCGTGTCTCAAGTAAAGCAATAGAATACGATTTGGCGCGGTGAGCAATTGTGTAGATAAAAGCACAATTCGTACAATATGTCATACAAAACAAATACCACCGTCTATGTACAATATTTAATAAAAGATGAAAGCTATTTTTTGTTGCGTGACAACTGCATACTTCGAAATGCGGAGAAGAAAAGATTAATAAGTGCCATTAGAAGTAAGAGATCATTTATTGATTTCCTTAGTAGAAAGTGTTATACTGCTTATGAGGATCTGTCGAATCGCAAACACCCTATTATTATGGACAGTGTGTTTACTGTCACCTCGACTTTAACAGAAAACTCTGTCAAGTCATTGGCCGATATCCATATTGGCAAACTTCGTTTCCTAGTTGACAGTGAAGTCAATAATAGGCCTGTACGCTATCATGGAAGTATAATTACAAACTCTAATGTTGTCAACCTTAGTAATTATGAGTTGAACAAAGTGCAACGTAGAGCTCTAGAAAGAGGAACCAAGTCCGCATACCCGACGAACAAGGCCAATATCTTTCAGACTGTCCCACAATTAGAATGTATCATCAGAAGCTTACCTCAGGCTGAAAATGATGTTGCGCGCATAGGTATTGATAGTCTCCTACGAAGAGGCAAAACGCAGCAACAATCCAAACTAATCCCAATGTATAATGAAGAAAGGCAGCAGCTTGCTGCAGTTAGAAATAATAATGAAATATATATTTCGGCTGCAGATAAGACGACACATCAAACGGTCTTGTTGGATAGCTCAAACTACAGGGAAAAAATGCTTAAGGCTATAGCTTTCATTCCACACAAGGTAGTAGAGAGTGACCCAACTAAAGCAATCTGTGCAGCGTTGACCAGATTAAAGAAGGCTCACAACTTCCCTGAAGGTTTTTCCAAAGCATTTATCCCCCCCCCCACACACACACACACACACACCTGGTTGTCGTGTGCCCGATTTCTTTGGGCGCATTAGGCCTTTGGTCGTGGGCTACGTTAGTCCTACTCGACCAATCGAAAAAGCCCTTGCCCTATATTTGGCTAAGTTAGCAGAGAGCTCACCTTATTCTATCAAAAGTTCTACTAGGGCAATTAAAAGGATCATAATGTTTCAGCCACATGCTGGCCCTTTCATATTAGCCTCTCTGGATGTTGTTTCACTGTACCCTAATGTACCTGTGGACGGCACTCATCGTATTATTGAAGCTAAACTAGCTGAAATTCATGTCCCCACCCCGAAATCACCGCCATTATGAATGCACTTCGTTTAGTTAAACGGCGATCATATTTCAAATTTCTTGACAAAATTTACTTGCAAACTAAGGGTTCGCCCATGGGTTCCCCACTATCTACTGCGTTAGCAGAAATTCTGCTACAATACATTGAAAACAAAGTTCTCAATGAATCCCCTTTGGTCCCCAGTTCACGCCTTAGGTACGTTGACGACATCCTGGTGTTTTGGCCTCACCCAAGGGATGATTCAATTCAATTCGCCAGCGCATTTTCGTCAGTATTTCCTACTATCGGGCTCACAACAGAACTTGAATCTAATCTTTCACTCCCTTTTTTTGGATTTTCGCTTATTTCATGACCCAGATACTAATACTCTGTCTTTTTCAGTTTGTTGTAAGCCAACTGATTCCAATAGCCTTATTCCATTCAATTCCTCACATCCAGCTCCACAAAAACTATCTGCCAGTAACTTTCTTATAAGAAGAGCCTTCACACATTCTTCAAGCGAGAGTCATCTACAGTCTGAAATAAAGTTTATTTTTAAATTGGCGGATAAACACGGATATCCAAGGACATTAGTTAACAGATTATTCTGCAGAATTAGTAACCAAAGAGCCATAAGTCTAGAACAAGACCCAAAGACTAACAAACGGTTTGTGGGAGCATTGAACCAGCCCCCACTTATTACTAACGCACTATCACGCATATGCTCAAAGCATAACAAACAATTCGGTACCCGATCAAAGAATCTGATATCATCTGTTAGAAAAGATCGGGCAGCAACCGACATTATGAGCAAATGGGGAGTGTACAACATACCACTGTTAGACACCTCAACAGGAGAACATGTTAGTAACTATATAGGCTCGTCACGGAGAAGTTTGGGTATTCGTGTCCAGGAACATAAGTATGATATTCAAACTTTCCGCAATAATGCGGCATTGTCTAGAAATGTCGTAAATGGAACACTGCAACCAGACTGGGCAAACATTAGACTGCTGAACACCCCTGCGTACATACACTCACTGCACCTTGCTGAAAGCCGGTACATTTAAGCCTTGGGGGAATGGTGTTGTAATGATAACACGCCAGTGGACATACCAAAAGTTTGGAAAAACCATGTCGATTTGAACTTTAAATTATAATTATAAAATAAATTTAATAAAACAATAACATGTGGATTTGACAATAATTTTAACAGTGCAACCCGATTTGTATTATCATGTGTAACTAAAGTCGGAAATTGTATGTATTGCTCAGCTGCGATGGCAACACCTTAACCTTGTGATGCTTGAGAACTATACCATGGTGCATTGCTGCAGTCCTATAAAAGTCTATGCGAGTACTGCATCACCTCTCTGTTCCACCTGATGATGGGGTAAATGTTGCCCCGAAAGTGCTAGTGGAGGTTTTGATTTGTAAATAGGTTTCATGTTTTATTAAATAGCGTACATAGATGGTGGTATTTGTTTTGTGTGACATATTGTACGAATTGTGCTTTTATCTACATGATCTAATAAAAGTAACTATTTATAAACATCAATATGATACTAGAAATCAGCATATACTAATACCAGTTTTACCTAAAACCATAACCATAAAACAGAGTCTACATTACTGTGGACCAAGATTTTGGAATTTATTATCTAGAGAACTAACAGAAATCAATTACTGTAACTTATATAAAAAAAAAAAAAAAAAAAAAAAAACTTAACGCATTTATATTAAACTAAATACAAAAAAAAAAAAAAAAAAAAAAAAAAAGAATGGGAAAGGAGAGTAATCGGAAATTTAGAGGGCAAGAGTGGTTTCTAATTGTAACGCCGTGGAGATTTCTTGTTATACCAATAGTAATCTAATTTCATTGGTGTCTTGGATTGTTGACTTTACTTAGGGAGCTCAGGGCCAAGTCAGGACTCTGTGAGGCCTTTTCCCAGAGTTTCCTTGCTGTTGTTATGCAAAGATATAAATAACAAATAGGTAAATAGCAATTTAACAATAAATCATGAATCTGTAACAGCAGAAATAATAAATGAAATGAAATGAAATATACTTTTCAATAATAACTTTTTGAACACATGGTTATCATAACACTAATTGGACTTTTGCTGTAAATTTCTTCAACACCTGATGAACAGACTACCATGGGCTATATCTAGTTCTAAGCTATGTATATTATTATAGCTACCACATGTCTTCTGCATCAGTAGTTATGGTTATTGATGATGACTAGAAATGATTATGCATGGTTTAAAACACACCTCACAATGTGGGACATGTTGAGAAACATTGCTTCTTGTATTCTGTACCTTAGGTGTTGTTGGCCCAAAACATAAATTTCAGTTATAAGTATGTGTGGAATTACTCCAGTTATGAAAATAACTGGTGGACACATGTGAGTTGGTTTCAGCCATTTATTTAATCTTCGCAGCCAATTCTACTTATTCACTAGTTTGGGCTGAACATTGTGGTCCAACAATGCTACTGTATCAGTAATATAGTAGCTTCTTTATTATTATTATTATTATTATTATTATTATTATTATTATTATTATTATTATTATTTACTACTACTACTTTACAGATCTCTCTCAGAGAGGGATGCAAGAAGATTTTAGTTTCAGACTTCGTTAGTTTGTTGGAAAAATTACACAAGCAACAGACCAGAGGAATCCTTATTAGTGGTTAGTATTTGTTTAATCTTCACATTAGTTTTTTAATGTATCATAAAAATGCCTTTCAGAGAAAATTGTTCTGATGTGATTTACTTAAAAACTTTTGTTTAGGTGGAAATGTGTATGCATCATGGGTGTTGAAATGTACCAGTTAGCTTTGTTACTATTTGCATTTACTACTCTTGTTTTGAATTGAAATGTATGTATCCAAAGTTTTCACTTTCCTCTCACTCCGAGATTTTTGAATTTGATAAAGTTTGCATCAGCCATTTTTAGTTCACTTCAAGTCTCCTCCACAACTCTCTGTCTTGAGAAATGTTCTTCCATGTCATTCTGCCATGCTTTCGAATTTCACCCCATCTCCCACATGGTCTTCTGGGTCTTTTCCTTTGTCATGGTATCAACTCTAGTATTTCAGTTGCCCAATAATGGTCAGTTCTTCAAGCAGTATGTCTAGCCAATCGCCTCTTGAGAGCCTTTGCTTTGATCATAATGCCATCAACTGTTGTTATTTTCCTCATCCATGAATTCCTTTCGATTTTTTTTTTTTTTTACACTGACTATGCATCTTTCCGTGCTTCATTGAAGTGCCCTGTCTTAGTTAAGGTCCATGTCTCTGATCCATTAGTGAGAACTGGACAGGATGCATTGTTTAAGTATATTTTTCGTTTAAGACATAACAGCAAATTTCTCTTCAAAATTGTGCTGTTTCTTTCAAATGAACTCCAGCCAAGTTTTATATACCTATTAATTTGTTCTTCAATGTAGCTTCAGTTGATATATGTTGTCCAAGGTAGATGTAGGCATCTCAATTAATTCTAAGTTTGCCCCATTGACATTAAGTCTTCAGTTCTCGTAAAAGCATTTTACAAGAATTTTGTTTTCTCTAAGTTCATCTTTAATTCCACTTCTTTAGTTCCTTAGTCTTATCAGCAAGTAAGACATTCCTGAGTGATTATTTTTGTTGTGTTTCGTTCATAAAGGTCTCTTGCTTTGTTTTCCACTGGAAAGTTGTCCGGTAGGTAAGTTTTTTGTCTACTCCAGATTGTTTGTTTTTTGCCGTGTGGCGTGCTGTCTCATTGCACGTCGGTTACCTGCCAATAATTTTTGGATCCCAGTGTGCCTTGTTTTCTGAACTTACAAGTGTAAAGTTGCACTTATCTAGTGGATTGGACTTCTGTTTTTTGGCTGGCTAATTCTCCCAGCCATGCTTATTTTTGCTCCGGAACAAAGTTTAATTCTCGCCTCATGGTTGTTTACATCTTACCTGCACCCCTTCATCCTGCATGGCTGGTGTCATGAATGCTCCTGCACCAGCGGACCAGCGCTCACTTCCCACTTAAGTGTGCACTGCTGTTCCTCACCCCGGCTCCACGATGCTCAAAAGTACATAGCCCCAACTTCGAACACGAACCGATGGACACTTTTTCCTTTCCTGACGGATCCTCTCTGCTCAGCACTGATGCATCGTCATTGACTCTTCACCTTGGCTGTGCCTCAACTGCTTCGGTGCCTTCTCTGCCTTTGACTCCTTCCCATGTTTCTGGTGATTATGCATCCATTGCCTCTGGGGCTCAATGTCCTGCTTCTTTTTCACGTGCTGGCTCTGCCTCTCTTTTTGATGCCTATGTTGCCTGTGACAATGACGTGCTTCGCACGGTCATTCCTGAAGACTTCTGCTGGAGCTGGCCTTCTACAAAACCAGCATGTTGAGGTTTGCTTTGAGGCCCTACCTAACACCCTCCTGAAGCTGTACTCCTCTGCTCTGTACAGCATTCTTCTCCCAGGCACTGTTGCTCACATGGCATGGAAGCCCATTATAGTTCTCATCTATTTTGCCAAGTTGGAGTTTGTCAACCGTGTGCAGAATTCGTGACTCTTGGTTTAAGACCGCACCCTTTTTGGGCTGCCTCTCTCACAGCGGCCTGTGCCCGTCACTTTGCATCCCTTACCTCCCGTGTTCTTAGGAGTTGTCTTTCGATGCCATTCTCAGGAGTGCTCTTTCTCTCTGAGGCTGTGTGGTCGGTCCCATCTCCACTCTTTCTGCTGTAACTGCCGACCCGGAGGATAAGGACATTCTTGGGCTGCATTGTCAGGCACACCTGGTATTCCAGTCTGAAGATGCTATTGCCAACTGCCCCACCTCCCTCTACATTGTTCTTGGAAGCCAAAATTTTCATGTTGATCTGTTCACTGCCCTTCATTGTTTTCAGTGTAATGGCATAGAGCACGTCCATTCCCAGTGTCCGCACCTCACATCAACACCTGCTCTTCTGCCTCCATGCCTGGTGCTGCATCGTTGATGCTGTCAGTTTCTCTGGGCTCTCCTCCTACACAGCAGGCTCTTAGTTGCCAGGTTTGCCTCTGCCAGCTGATGATCATCCTCTTCTGTACCTTGAGGGTTCTTCTGGTGCTTCTGAGCCTGTTTCCACTGATGCTCTCGCACTGTCTCTCTCTCTTCCAGTGGCGGATTTCTCAATAGGCCCACAAGGCCCGGGCCTAGGGCGGCAAAATTTAGGGGTGGCAATTTTAGTGGTAGTGAAAATTAATAATTTGTTATAAACCTATGAAAAAAAATGTAAAATTTAAATAAAAATGGAACTAACAGTTAGTCAGAAAGCTGATGCACACACTAGGCTGTCTCCAAATTCTGGTAATCTCCTGTGCGAGTGCACCTAGAGAAAGAAAGAGAGATTTGAGCCTTGCCGTGCCGCCTTGGGGACGTTACCCAAAGGGATTTCATCTCCCCTTAGAATGAACACAATGTAGGGGGGCAGCGTGCAGGGGCTGAATTTTAGCACCATAAGACCACCACCAGCACCACATACCTCCATTAAGCTTATACTTGACCTCTGCGCTTTTCCATGCACGTGCTTCATGACTCCTTTGAAGTTCCAAGAAAAGTTAAGGGTGGGGGAGGGCGAAAAACATAGTTGGGTTTTGCCCTCAAAACAATGACAGTCAGCAGTGGCACCCCAAATCTTCGGAGTTCAGAGGATGCTTTTTTTTTTTTCGGCAATCTATCTAAACCTACTGTTGAAGCTTTAAGTACTAGCTAGATAGTGTTTTTACTGCCGTAGAAAAAGATAGCTTTCTTTTTCAAATAAAATCTGACAATGAGTGATGGAAAGAAGAGACTGAGTGGAGCTCATTACAAAAAAATAGCTACTGCAAAAAAAGTAAAAATTGCTGAAGAACTACGACAATGTCAAAAAATTTATAAACATTTCATTGTTAAATGCGTTGGATCAACTACATCGATCGAAGAAGGAACCTCTGCAGTTGTTGATTCCTAAATTGCTACGGAAAAAGGTGAAGAAGAAACTGATCGAAGTGCATGTTCAAATTTAGATCATACAGAGAAGCCTGATGCTTACATTGCTTGCGGCGGTGTAAGTGACGATCCTGCAGAATAGAAGATAAATTATGATACCACTGATTTCTTACTCTCTCAAGCCATGAAACAAAACAAAGATGCTGACTTTTCAAGTTCTAAAAGGATTTATAATGACAAAGTGCGTTATTTTACAAGTAACTTATTTAAACGCAAATTAATGAACGGGGAAGTAGTTGAAAGAACCTACCTAGTTTATTCATCAAAAAAGGGAGCTGTGTTTTGCGCTCCATGTCTTCTTTTTGGAGGAACTACTAATTTAGCAATAAGTGGATATACAGGCTGGAAAAGTGCAAATGCTTGTTTTTCGCAACATGAAAATTCCATAGAGCATAACGCGTGTGTGATGCAGATATTAGATAGAAGTAATTAATTGGGTATAGTTGATTCTCAGCTTAAAAATGAAATAGAGAAGGGCATAATTTATTGGAGAGATGTATTGCAAAGGGTAGTTGCAGTGATTAAGAAACTTAGAAGCTGTGGTTTGCCTTTCAGTGGTAGAGATGAGCGATTTGGTTCAGTTTATAACGGAAACTACATGATGGCACTTGAACTAATAGCAGAGTTTGACCCCTTTCTAAGAGACCATATTGGCCATTATGGCTCCATAGGTTGAGGAAAAACATCGTATCTATCATCAGTGATCTGGAACGAGTTCATTCATATAATGGCAAAACATATCATCACCATAATTGTAGGTGAAGTAAAAATGCAAAGTTTTTTCTGTAAATGTAGATTCAACTTCAGATATTTCCCACTGTGATCAGTTATCGATCGTTTTACTATACATGACAGAAAAGGGAGTTCCTGTTGAACGTTTTCTGTTGTTGTTTTTTTAAATGTTGGCCGCAGCAGAAGAAATGGAAAATGCTGTTATTGAAACACTGAACTTGCATGATATTGACTTGAAAAACTGTCGAGGGCAAGCGAACGATAATGCAAACAACATGTCTGGGGCATATAACAGCGTGCAAGCAAGAATAAAAAAACTAAACACACTTGCCGAGTATATACCATGTTCAGCCCATTCATCAAACTTAGTAGGTGTATGCGCTGCAGAATGCTGTCAAGAAGCTAGCTTTTTTTTTTACTACAGTGGAGCATTTATATAACTTTTTTCTGCTTCCACACATCGTTGGGAACTGCTGATACATGCCATTAAATTAGATGGTAAAACATTAAAAAAACTTTCGGCTACTTGCTGGGCCTCTCGTTACGACGCATGCCTTGCTTTGCGCAAGAATTGGATTGAAGTATTAGACGTGTTATCAGCAATAGAAGCCAATAATACAGAGAAACCAACAACCAGAAGTGAAGCAGCAGGGCTGCAACAAAATCTAGAGTCTCTAGAGTGGGCTTTCATGGTCATACTATGGAACGCTATTCTCGAATGATTTAACACGACAAGTAAAAATTTACAGGGTCAAACAATCGACCTTGCGACAGTTGTCCAACTTTATAATTCCCTTTCAGTATTTATCCACTCGCTGAGAGACATGTTCCATGTGTTTGAAGAAAAAGCGTTGGAATTTTCCGATGAAACCAAATACAAACACGATCTGCGAAGGGAAAAAATGAAATCTCTAAGACATGACGAAAGTAGACGTGAGGAAATGAATTTATCAGGAAGAGACAGGTTTCGTATCCAAACATACTTAGTCATAATAGATAGTTTGAGGATCGAAATGGAATGCAGAAGTAAATCTTACAATGTTTTATCGGAGAAATTTGATTTTCTTTTTAATTTAATGCAAATTCCTGTGGAACAGCTGAGAAGTGCAACAGAAAACTTAGTGGTTGTATACAAAGACGATTTAGAAAAAAATTTATTAAACAAATGTCTTCATATTAAAAATTATTTGCTATCACTCACATTCTCAAAGCTGACACAAAAAGTGTCAGCTTTGAGAATGTGTATTTGTTAAGAAAGAAAGAAATGTATTCAATTTTTCCAAATATCTTTGCATTCCCATAACAAATTGCTCAGCTGAGCGATCTTTTTCTGTTTTAAAAAGAATAAAGAACTCTTTACGATCGAGGATGGAAGAGCATACGCTTAATGCTTTTTCAGTCATGACAATAGAGAGCGAGTTGCTGACTTCATTGGACTTTAGTGAGCTCATCGAAGCATTTGCAACAGAAAAATCAAGACAAAAACTGTTGTAAATTATGTTTCCTTCCTTTTTCAGAACTCCCTTAAAACTTGGCAATTTGCAAAATTACGATGCGGTTAAAATTTTAAATAATGTAGTGTAGCATTTGTTCGAGAATTATAAAACTTGTCTTGATTTCAAATGCAAAACATGTTCATTACTTTACTGAATCAAAAGAAAAATGGGGGAAAGAATGGTATGTATTTAAACTAGAAACAAAATCATAGTGTTTAAGAGATAAAGGGTCAATTAGTTTTTAAGTTTCAACAATCGGTGTCAGTGCTGATGAGCGAAAACTGTTGCAAACAAACGTCCGGATTTGCGCTGTCACCAGGATCAGTTGAAAAGGGGGTGCAGAGGGAGAGGGCGCGGCACAATGCACAGGGGCATCCAAGTTCGTCTGAAGTCACGGAAAAAATCGTTTATGAAAAAAATACGCATTCATAAAATATTATTCGAGTATATTCCCTATTTAATTAGCTCATAAGTACATACCTGCCAGGTTTTACAGTTTACCCATAAAATTTACTGAAATGTGACTTGTTGTTTTACATGCAAAATGATAATTTTACGGATTTGGTGATTCTCCGAGATTTTTTTCTTTTTCTGATGATTTTGCACCCACTATTAAAACTTTTTTTTTTTTAACTTAATCCATTCAAAGTAATGTGCCAATGCAAGTTACGAATAAGTTTTCAGTTACATGTGTTTATTTGGGAACAATTTGCTGCAGTTTTCCCATGTTTTAGGTTATTGTTTTGGCTTTTTTCAAATGCTAGAACACCAACCAGCTGGGATTATTTAACCTTGGGCTTGGTTTTCTCCCTCTCTCGTGCGCGCTGTACCCCCCCCCCCCTATTTTCAGATAATGCATTGTTTGTCTCCCGAGTTGCAACTTCTCAGCAGTCCAGCTTGGGGTGTGTGTGTCTTGCATTGCAGCAGGTGTCTTTATTACTTCCCAGTTCGAAATGCTATCTCACAACGTAGTTATCGTAAGAAAAAAATTCAAATGGATTTTAAATCTGTGGAATTTTTAAGCCCAGATCGATACCCAAGATGAGGAAAGTAAACAAAAGCTGCCAGTTCTGTGAAATTAAAAATGCATTTGGGGCATGGTTTCGTAACTTCTCTGGCAATAAATGTGACCTAACAAAAGAATGCTGCAGTACCATAAAAGGAAGTTAAAAAAAAAAAAAAAAGTAAGTCCAATGTTCATTCGAGCCAGTGCTGCTCCAGCAATGATTTATTTTGCTGGTCCGTTAGTCAGTAAGTTTTCTACGCTTTTCAACCGTGCTTTGTTTTGTTTTTGTTTTAATGGGCTTCTAAATTTCCTTTTGGTTGTGGTGGATTAGATCCATAAGAGTTACATACACTGACAGGAAAAAAATCCCAACACCACGAAAAAATAGTTGTAGAGGAATGAAATGGCGGCAATACATTTGTATAGGTAACATATTTAATCGATTAAGGTTTCAAGATCACAGCTTATTGTAAGTGCGAGAAGAGCCATTTTAAATGTGAAATGCTGGTACATTAATAACCGGTGTAACCGCCAGAATGTTGAATGCAAGCACGCAAACGTTCATGCATTGTGTCATACAGGTGCTGGATGTCAGTTTGTGGGATGGAGTTCCATGCCTGTTGCACTTGGTCGGTCAATACAGGGACGGTTAATGCTGGTTGGGGGTGACACTGGAGTTGTCGTCCAATGATGCCCCATACGTGCTCGATTGGTGAAAGATCTGGTGATCTAGCAGGTCCCGGCAACATGTCGACACTCTGTAGAGCATGTTGGGTTACAACAGCGGTATGCGGGCGAGCGTTATCCTGTTGGAAAACACCCCCTGGAATGCTGTTCATGAATGGCAGCACAACAGGTTGAATCACCAGACCGACGTACAACTGTGCCGTCAGGGTGCGTGGGATAACCACAAGAGTGCTCCTGCTATCATAGGAAATTGCTCCCCAGACCATAACTCCAGGTGTAGGTCCAGTGTGTCTCGGCCGCAGACAGGTTAGTTGCAGGCGCTCACCTGGCCTCCTTCTAACCAACACACGGCCATCACTGGCACCCAGGCAGAACCGTCTTTCATCAGAAAACACAACAGATCTCCACTCCGTCCTCCAATGAGCTCTAGCTTGACACCACTGACGTCGCAAACGGCAGTGGTTTGGAGTAAGTGGAATGCACGCTACACGGCGTCTGGGTCGGAGCTGTCCTTCAAGTAACCGATTTGTAACAGTTCGTTGTGTCACTGTGGGGGCAACTGCAGCTCGAATTGCTGCCGCAGACGCGGCACGATGCGCCAAGACCATACGCCGTACACGGCGGTCTTCCCTCTCAGTAGTGCCACGTGGCCGGCCGGAACCCGGTCTTTTTGAGGCAGTACCTTCCCTTGACCACCGCTGCCAACAATCATGCACAGTGGCTACATTCCTGCCAAGTCGTTCTGCAATATTGCAGAAAGAAAATCCACCTTCTCATAGCCCTATTATACGACCTCATTCAAACTCCGTGAGCTGTTGATAATGGCTTCTTCGTCTTCTTAAAGGCATTCTTGACTAACATCAACACACTACGTCGAATCTCAACGATAACTAACGCTCACGAACGTTACAGCACGTATTTACAGCAAACCTGCTTTGCATGTTCCGAGGCGCTACTAGCGCCACACGTATGCGCTGAGCGCGAAATTTGCATAGACTTCATCTTACAGATGTACTCTCACCGCCTACCATCTGTCGTTTATCTAACACAACCCCTTCTTGGTGTAGGGATTTTTTTTTCAGTCAGTGTATAAATGTAGACATCAGATTCTTTATTTTAAAGATGAGAAGGGGCAGCATATTTGTCTGGGCCTAGGGGCAGCAAAGCCTTAAATTCGTCTCTGCTCTCTTCGGATCACTCCTCGCCTGCGCAGTCTCCATTTGCCACTTTGTCTTATTCTCCATCTCCTGCTGGCAGTGCTCTCACATGTCCTTGCACTGATATTTCATTTGCATCAGCTGCTACTGAATGTTGGGCAGACTCCCCCTAGGCATACTCCAGTTCCTATGTTGTCATTCCTTCGTCGGAGCATTCCAGCCTGTTTTCTGCCCTGCTGTCAGCCTCCCCCACTACGGAAGCTCTTTGGCTGCTCCCACTTGATGATTTATTTCTCGACTTCAGAGGTTTTGTCGCAGGCGCAGTGTCTGCAAAGATATCCCCTACTTGCCTTGGTGATCTCTACGGATAACTTTGTGGGTCTTCTGATTGCAATGTTTCATCTCTCCAAACATGATCTTGACTTCAGGCTCTCTGAATTGGATAATCCACAACTCTGTGCTGATCTGTGTGAGCAGTTCTGTGACTTTCGATACCTTCAGACACCTCACACTCCTAAGAAGCCCTTTCCCAGTCTTCCGAACTTCACTTTGAATTATGCACCTGATGTGTTCCTTGGCTGTTGCTCTTCCATATTTCATCTTGATTCGGAGGACATTACACATATTAGTTTTCCAGAGTCAGTGCCTGTGCCCTCTTGCAAACAGTTTTTGTCCTACTTCTGTTTCTTCCGAAAGCAGCATTCCTTGAGTGATCCATAGCTCTTTTGCTGTTGCTTCCCTTGCTTGTCGCATAAGTTTTGCTTTGAATTTTTGTTTCAGGAGTTTTTCTTTTGAGCCCTGCTTATTCACTCACAGTTCATCTTACCTGTGCCTCCTGGAAGTGTGACTTTGTGTTTTTATTCTGTTTTTCACTTTGTGTTTTTATTCCTTTTTTGCTGATCATGCTTGCCAACCTTTTCTTTGGTCTTTCTTCGTATTTAGCCTCTTCACAGCTTTGGACCTGTCACTATGCTATATTTCCTTATTGTATGTGATGTATTTTATTCTTCTTTTTGTATTTGTTTTATTTCCTTCTGTTTAGGGGACTATGTGCCCTGGTTGAAGGTTTTTGTACTGCTCAATATTTTCTTTTATTAAAGTCCCCTTTTGAACAGCTAAACAAAGGTGGATTAAATAATCTCCATTAATCTTTATTTCCTTGTCTTACCAGTTCAGTGATTGAAAGACTTTCTGCAATGTGTTTTTGCAGAGCTTGGGAGATAGGATGCAACCTTGTCCCTCAAACCCTTTCCAGTTTAAATCTGTGCTGTGTCCTCAAACAGTCAAACCTTTTGTACTTTCATTTTGATAGATGTTATGTTAATGTGCACATCGTCAGTACTACAGAATTTCAAAGACATCATAATTGTTGATGGTTGCATGGAATCAAAAGCCTTTTCATAATCAATAAAAGCTACATAAATTGGGAGTTCATATCTATTTTCTCTTTCAATTAATCCTTTCAGTACATGGATATGATCTATTGTGCTATTGGTATTATAATATATATAGATATGAACTCCCAATTTATGATCTATTGTGCTATAAATTGGGAGTTCATATCTACGAGTATTTTCTCTTTCAATTAATCCTCTCAGTACATGGATATGATCTATTGTGCTGTAGGTGCTCCTATATATATATATATATTAATATACTAACACTAATTTCATTGCCTGTGTGTGATTAAGTGTTTACACTTTTTTTTTGTTTTTTATGATCATGATCACACTTTTGATGATTTATTTGAAATCATCAAAAGTGTGCAAAAACAAATTTTGTTGGGGGCCCTAAATATTTTTTTGCACAAGGGTCATTTCGCTGTGCCACTGATGCCTTCTTTAGTAAATATCAGTATACCATGTTCTTTAGCATCATCTTCATGCTTTATTACGTAGATTGTGTGTTGCGTGTAAAAAAAAAAAAAAAAAAAAGCTAACTCTCTATTTTCTGGAAAGTTTTTAAGTGCATAGTGGTTATGAATACCTCGACATATTGGACTGTTCACTGAAGTAGCAAATTCGTAGGAACACCTACCTAATAATATGTTGGGTGTCAAAACAGCATTGATTTGATATGGCCAATCCCCGCATGGATTCAGTGAGGTGCTGATATCGTTCTACAGCCAAGCAGATATGGTGGCACCATACCTGCCAGGTTTTACGGTTTACCCATAAAATTTACGGAAATGCGACTTGCTTTTATGGGCAAAATGTTAATTTTACAAATTTGTAGATTCTCCCAGTCCCTTTTTTTTTTTTTTTTTTGAACCACTATTAAAACTATTTATTTTATTTAATGCATTTAAAATAAAGCACCAATATAAGTTAGGAAAAAACTTTTCAGTTACATGTGTTTATGTGGGAACATTTGTCTGCAGTTTTCTCACTTTTTTTTTTTTTTTTTTTTCATTTTTTCAAATGCTATTAGCTTTTGCTGCAGGTAAACTGAACCTCCCCAGTTGGACTTGTTTATCTCTCACAAGTCCCCCCTCCCCTTCCCCTTTTCAGTCGGCCAGCATGGGGTCATCTTGCATTGAAGCACAGAGCATGTGTGTTTATTACTCCCAGTTCGAAATGCTATCTCAGAAAGTAGTTATCGTAGAAAGAAAATTCAAACTGATTTTAAATCTGTGGAATTTTTAAGCCCAGATTGATACCCAACATGAAGAAATTAAACAAAAGCTGCCAGTTCTGTGAAATTAAAAACGCATTTGGGGCATGGTTTCGTAACTTCTCTTCTCTAGCAATAGATTTGACCTAACGAAAAAATGCGGTATAATAGGAAGTTAAAAAAAAAAAAAAAAAAATCCAATGTTAATTTGCCTCAATGCTTCTCCAGCAATGATTTATTTTGCTGGTCGGTTAGTAAGTTTTCTACGCTTTCCAACCGTGCTTTGTCCGTCAGCACAATAACGCATGAAAATGTTTTGGCTTGATTTGACGAAATTAATGTCAGGGTCCACACTAATTCGTCAAATCCCTATTGAAAATGGTCAAAGGTCAGGACATAGGAGCAGGATTCATTCTTCCCCTCTTTTGCATGATGACCACTCGTTGGTGATGACTTACGTAAAATCAAAGCACGATTGCGATGAAGTTTTGCTACGCTGTTCCAGCACCCATAGTGGGCCTACTGTATTGAAAATGGTTATTATCAGCATTCACGAGGCAGTGCGTACATGCGCGGGGTTTGTTCGTCAGAATTTTCGCACAATAACTTTCATGGAAATTAACCGATTTGGATGGAATTCTTAATTATAAAATGGCGTGTGTGTGGTAGCTTTTTTAGAAATTAACAGGCACAGAAGAAAAATGATGTTCTGTAATAAAGCAAAAACACGCAAAATATACAGCCTGTCAATTAGTTCATACTAAGGGATTCATTCGTAAAGAAAACCAAGTATCGTAGAAAGCACTGTTTGTTGCTTTTGCAAACCCACACTTTTTGTTGGCATGAAACTTTAGGCTTTTAGAAAACAACTCTGAATTTTAAAATATCCAGATTTTGACAGCAGGATTTAATTTAGGAAGGGAGTAGACTTTTTTTTTTTTTTTTTACTTTATCTGTTTTAAAAAACAAATATACCGTTGATTGGTTTTGTAACTTCTATCAAACAGAATTGCATTATATTTAGAGATTTTCATTCTTTAAAACCAATATGTGCATTCTATATTTTGTCATGTTAGGCCATTTTTTTTATTTTATTTATTTAATTTTGTATTTATTTTTCGCAGAGACATAAGATTAAATTAAAACAACAGTTCCAACATTTTGTGCCGTGGCTACGCCCAAGGAGGGGCGAAATGTAGAGGAAATCGCTGACGAAGTGGCTTTATCATTTTCTGTGACGCCTGGTGTAAAAGACAGCGTTGGTTTTGTTCCGGTGACACATATTGTGTTAGTTTACTGCAGGAGAGAGGGGAAGATTGAGAGGGTGATAGACCTAGATGATGCCATAATGGGGTGGGATTTGGTAAAACTTTTAACGCTGCTGCAAGGCATCGATCGGCCTGTAAAGAATGATGGAAGGGGGAGGGGCGAGGATGACGTTCGTAACTTAAACTAAACCTTTTTTCTAGATGAAAGAGCCTTTCAGTTGGTCTCTGCTTTCCTAGCTGACCAGCTCGATCGGATAACTCTGTAATCGTTATTTTTTTCCTCTGCGAATTGCAGCTGTTTTAGCTGTTACTGTTTTACTATAGTAGTTTTACTTGAGTTTTTTTTTTCAAGTGTCAGTTAATTCAGTATTAGTAATTCGCTATGAGCAGCATTATAAAAGGAGTAAAACAGTACTATCAAACATTCCGTGATGCGTATTCTGCGAAGTTCCCGTGCATTGCAAAATCTTCAAAAAATGAAAAATATGCATTTTGCACTATGTGTCGATGTAATTTCAGCATTTCGCATGGCGGAAAAAATTACTTTACTAATCATATTTCTAGTGCCAAGCATAAATCTAATGTTGACTGCATGGGAAAAAAATACAAAATTAACTTCCTTTGTTAAAAGTTATAATGAACTGAATGTGATTTGTGCAAAATGTTTGTTCACTTCGTTTTTAGTTGAACATAATTTACCAATTGGTGTCCTTCAGTCACTCTTATTATTTTTATTTTTTTTATTTGACTGTCTCATCGTCCGTCTCTCCGTAAGATAAACCTAGCATGAAAATAGTTTGTTTTTGAAAACATTTTAGTATGTTCCATGACGGCAAAGGATATGATCGTATTGAATTTGAAGGAAAGGGTGGAACATCCTTTCCTTTAGATGCAAACTTCCATAAAAATAAAATTTAATATGTTTGTAGATCATAATGATAGCACAGTAATGAGAAATCATCTATATATTCTATTTTAATCGCTATAAATTTGCCAATAAATTCAAACATCTGTAGTCATATCAATTAAAAGTTTGATACTTGATTTGGGTAACATATCGTTTATAATTGATAATTTCGGTGCATTTAATCGATATGAGGGACAAATAATTTAATCAAATATATCGATTAAAATTTTCACCGAATATATCGATTATTATTTTTTTACGGATTCCGGTTTCTGAAAGTTGGCAGGTATGCTCCCCCGTCCCTTGCTGATTGTTCTCTAAAGAAGGATATTATGAATGGCTCACTCAATCTCATCCCACAGATGTTGGATTGGGTTAAGGTCTAGGGAATGTGGGAGTCAATTTAGCTCTTTGAAGTCAATGTAATTAATGCTCCTGGAACCACTATGTGATGATCTGAGTCTTGTGGCATGGTAAATTATCCTGCTGTGGAAGTAGCCCCCTTCATCAGGAAACACCATGCTCGTATAAGGGTGTGCCTGGTCTGCAGTGAATTTAAGATACCTCATGGCATCCAAATGCTGTTCCATGGGTATTAAGGAATTCAATGCCTATTGTGTAAACAGACCCACACCATTACACCGCCTCCACTAGCTTGTGCAGTTAATGCTAGTCAGCTGGGATCCATTGATTTGTGCTGTTGGCAGGGGCGTATTTAGAGGGAAAGCCAAAGGCGCCCCCCCCCCCAATATGTTTCATGTTTTATGTTATCTGTCAAAATAAGGTTAAATAATCAAACTGTGCTTTCCAATATAATTTTTATATATGTATGTTAAATCAAAATTTGTGTTATGAGAAAAGTTCTGAATCATGAATATTTACTGCTAGAAAAATCCAACTGCTACGTAAGGATTCAGTGAAAGATTATTGCACAAAGGAGACAGAGGTCAGAGAAAGAAGTGTGGCTCATATCCGTGGTCAGGAAGACGGCTGTAGGTTTTTGCGGCGCCAACTCCTAATTGACCAGACCAGGAATGGTGTCACATGTCACCGCTCCTCTCTGCCTGGCGCCGGTCATTACTAGGACACGTGCGGTGACACTCGACACCTCAATTCACTGCCCAGCCACCTGTTTTGATACTTTACAGATTCCGAGCTGTGCGTTGGCCATGTGGGTGGATTCTTTCATTTTCAAACGGAGTGAGGAAGTGAAACTTCTGTTTCTGTTTTGTCTGTATCCTTGTAATTCAAAATCAGTATTTATTCGCTCTTTCTCGCAACTGCTTAAAAGAGTTTGTTGAGGTTATTTCAAAAATGAAACGATTTCATCAACAAAGTATGTTGACTTTCTGTAACAAAATAAGAGCTGTGGAAACTAAAACGCTAGCTGAACCCACTGATATCGAAGCTCCAAACCAATGCGTTGAAAGCGAAAGTAATCAAGAAAATTATGAGCTTCAACCAATACGCATGATGAATGACGGAGATGCAGATGGTAATGAAAAGTCTGAAAGCATTTCAAATTCGAACGACATAGGATTGTATGCAGGTAACAGTGAGCTTGTTAATTCTTTGAGCGAAGAGAAAAAAGTGTATTTGTTACATAGCATATGGAAACCTACTGCAAAATAGATTCCCTAAAATAATCAGTTCCAGTCGCAGTAAAAATCATATGAGAACATTCCAAATTAAATGGCTAGAAGAGTATAAGTGGCTGTCATATTCATGTCTCAAAGAAGGTTCTTTTTGTAAATATTGTGTTTTATTTTACGAAAAAGATGTTGCTGGCAAAGGCAAACGTCAGACTTTGGGTAGCCTCGTTACAAAGCCTAGTACTGATTTAAAAGATGCGAGGGAAATATTAAAAAAACATGAAAAAAATAAATATCACAAAGACGCTGTATTGGCAGCTAAAAATATTGCATCAATAATTCATAAAAAATAAGATAGTATAATTTTACAAATGAATAAACAGAAAAAGCAAGAGATAATTGACAACAGGAAAAGGTTGATTCCTTTTGTGCAAACAATTAGATTATGTGGAAGGCAACAGATACCTCTTAGGGGAAAAGTTGATTCTAGAAGAATTTTGTTTGAGAAATAAGCAGCAAACAATGATGGCAATTTTTGCACTTTATTAAGATATCGTGCAAATTCTGGAGATGCCATTTTAAAAGAAAACTTAGAACCTAGTGGGGGTAATAGCATGTATACAAGTTCAGTAATACAGAATGAAATAATAAACATCTTTGGGGAACTTATTCAACAGAAAATTGTAGCAAAGGTAAAGCATACAATTTTTTTCAGTATTGGCAGATGAAACAACTGACATTAGTTAAATATTGGGTTGTCGGAAAAGTCTTGACATATTTTGGCACCCAATGGCAGTTTGGCGGTTTTGGAAGTACTAGAGGCATGTGCAGCTCTGTTATCGCTATGGCATTCAACAGATGCCAGTTCTAGCTGCAGTCTAAAAGGAACAGTGAGCGATTTGGTTGATTTGATATCAAGTTGAAGATGGAAGACCAAACTGTGCATTTTTGCCATATTTTACTGTTTCACTTCCATAAAGGGAAGAATGTGCATCAAGCTTGTCAAAAGTTGCGTAAAATGTATGGTGATAATGCTGTACAAGAACGTCAGTGCCAGCGCTGGTTCGCAGAATTCCGTGCTGGTGATTTTGACCTCAACGATGCTCCTCGGTCCGGGAGGCCAACTGAGGTTGATGATGACCAAATCAAGGCATTCATCGAGTCAAACCCACGTTACATGACACGAGAGATTGAAGACACATTGCACATCCATCATTCAAGCGTTCACAACCACCTGAAGAAGCTGGGATATGTAAGCAAGCTCAATGTGTGGGTTCCTCATGAACTCAAAGAAGTTCAATCGACGGTGCATATAAACATCTGCGATATGCTCATTAAACATGAGGAAAACGATCCTTTTTCGAAGCGACTGATAACTGGTGACAAAAAGTGGATTGTGTACAACAATATGCTGCACAAACGGTCTTGGTCCCGACGTGCTGCTTTGCCTCAAACGACATCCAAAGCAGACATTCATCAGCGGAAGGTTCTGGTCTCAGTGTGGTGGGATTTTAAAGGTGTCTTGTTTTTCGAGCTTCTACCACGGAACCAAACAATCAATTTGAATGTGTACTATCGGCAATTGGACAGTTTAAATGAATCCATCATCCAGAAACGTCCAGAGCTCGTTCATCGTAAAGGTGTTGTGTTCCATCACAACAACGCGAAACCACACACAAGTTTTATCACCCACCAAAAATTATTGGAGCTTGGGCGGGATGTGTTGCCACACCCAGCATACTCGCCCAACCTTGCGCCATCAGACTTCTACTTGTTTCGCTCTCTTCAACTGTCCTTGTGTGGTATAACGTTCAATTCCGATGAGGCTGTAAATCAGCACCTTGTACAGTTTTTCACCACGAAAGACAGGTCCTTCTATGAACAAGGCATTCTGCAGCTCACTGAAAGATGGCAAAAGGTTATTGAACAAAACGGGCATTATATCATTGATTGATCTTTGTTCTTTCTATCAATAAATGACCTTTGCAAAACATGGCTAAAATACATCATGACTTTTCCGACAACCCAATAGAACAGTTTTCACTGTGCGTCAGGTACTTTGATGAAGAAGAACTGAAATTAAGAGAAGATTTTCTGGCTTTTATACCAGTGAAAAATTTAACAGGCTGTTCTCTTGCAACAACAATAATGGAAAATTTAGTGAAATTGGGTTTTGATTTGAACTATATGAGAGAGCAGGGGTATGATGGGGCTGCAGCAATGCGAGGACAGTTTCGTGGAGTGCAGGCCTGTATTAGAAAAAATATCCCAAAGCAATATATATTCATTGCATGTCCCATTCCTTGAACTTATGTGTGTCGGATGCTAGCAAAATTGCCTAGCATAAGGAACTGTATGGGAGTTATATCAGAAACATGTTCGTTTTTCCACGTTTCTGCTAAACGTACCAGTGTTTTGAAAGAAAGTATCCAGCGACTGCTACCTGATTGCAAGAAAGTTAAGATGAAAACTCTATGTGAAACTCGATGGATCCAAAGCCATGATGCCGTTCTTATGTTTAAAGAAGGTCTGCGTCCTATTATATCATCCTTAGAAGCGATTGAGCAAGAAGAGTCAGCAGAATCATCTGTCAAAGCACACACTTTGCTCAACTCTATATGTCAGTTTTCATTTCTAGTGGCAACTTTTGTCCTTAGTAAAATATTGTCCATCACATACAACCTATCTGAAAACTTCCAAAACAAGCAAATCGACTTAGTCGATGCATTAGAAAAAATATCAGAAGTTACAAGACTGCTGAACAGCATGAGAACTGAAGCAGAAAAATCCTTCAGCTTAATTTATGATGCTGTAAAAACATTGGCTGTAGGCCTCAAAGTAGCAGAAGAAGTTCCACGTAGATGCAGTATACAAAAAAATAGATGCAATGTCCCATATTCAACTCCAGAAGATTATTTCTGCAGAAGTATATTCATACCCTTTGTGGATGATATAATTGAATCATTAAATGAAAGGTTTCAATCACAAAAAGAAACACTAACTTCATTGCAAAACATTCTACCAGTTTTTGCTGTGAAGAATGATTATTCCCAAATATTATCTGCAGTGAAAATGTATGAATCTGATTTAGGATATTCTGATGTAACAGAAAGCGAGTATCAATTATGGTGTCAAAAATGGGAAAGGGAAAAAGCAGATGTGTGTCCCAAAAACGCAGTTGAAAGTTTGGCATCATGCAATAAGAACTTATTTCCCAACATTTATATTTTGCTTCACATCTTGGCAATTCTTCCTGTAACCACAGCATCAGTGGAAAGAAGCTTTTCCAGTCTTCGTCAATTGAAATCTTATTTGAGAAACAGTACATCAGAGTCAAGACTGAATGGGCTAGCTTTATTATCTATTCATAGAGACATTCAAGTTGAAGATGAAGTCCATTGACAAATTCGGAAATGTGCCTAGAAGAATAAATCTCAGTTTTTAAGAATTAGGTAAGTCCAATCAATTTCATTATTTCTCAAGGAGAAATTTGTTTCTGTCATTTTTTTTTAATATGTACTCATCAGCTTAATTTAGGTATATATGTATGTTATATACCTAAAAAAACTAAAAAGAAATACCTTTTTTTATTATTAACATGTTTTTTTCTTTTTTTTATTAATTTCCATTTTATCCTGGTGAATTTCAGAAACTTCCAATCCCCCCTCCCCCCACCCGAAAAAAATTCTGCATACGCCCCTGGTTGGCTGTTGGCATCATATTCTGGCCTGTCCATGAGCATGTATTAGCTGAGAATTTGATTCATCAGACCAGGCAACCTTTTTCTAGTCTTCAAGGGTCCTGTTTTGGTGCTCCCATGTCCACTGCATACGAATTTGTTGGTTTTTAGCAGAGATGAGTGTATAATTTATGACTACAAACAGTGATGGAAAGTTTGCGCCGAACTGCGCCAATTTCACTATCTTGCGCCAAACTGCTACAAATTACGAAAAAATGTAATATTTGCGCCGAAATGGCAATCCACAGCAAAAATTGCCGAGCGAATAAAATGTTTTCACGGCAAAAAATGCCGTTTTAAATGTTGAATCGAATGACGCTTTTTTAAGGTTTACGCGTAATTTGGTGAAAATGACGCTTAATCAACACGTACCGTACCGCCAATCCCAAAATTTCGGAATCTTTTTACCTACCTTCTAATTCGTTGTTTTTTCGGCAAAAGTGACGGTAAAACAATGATTTTCGCGATGTAGGAAATGAAATTGTTTTTGCTATTGTAATCACGTGGTATGTAGAAGAAGCGATGCTGTACGTTATGAAATCCTGATGAAGATTGTTTACTGATAGTTTGGTGGTCTTTCGGAGTGCTGTGCAATTGAGATTGTTTATATGTCGTTCCCTGTTCTTTGGGATAGCGCAGTTATTTCATTCCGGGCGAGGTGCGCGATTACGTAAATACAGCGTAAGGTCAGTCATTAACTATTTTGTTGACGCGGAGGACAACTGAAAATGGCTCTCCCGTGGCAGGATACAATGGTTCTGTTTCTAAAGGATTCATAGGTATTCAGAGATGCCAACTTTTACGGATTTTCACTCCATCTTACGGTTTTACGGAAGTCACCCGAAAAAACTACGGAAAAGCCCTCGCAAGATCCCTGCACGCAATTTCTATTTTTTTACTGTCTTTTGGTCGAAAAAAATTCACTTTACAGTAGTCCCTTATGCGCCTTCGATGTTCTGACATCCCCCGCCAACGGAGGCGGAGTTTGTTACGTGATTCCTCATACAGCCATTTGAGAGTACTGTGCGCAAAAGTCGAGAGGGAATTCAGCTCAGCGCCTTTTACCAACTCTTTACATTGATTGCATGTGACTTTGTGCTAGTGAAAATTTTGGTGCAAACGTTTTAACCCTTTCCACTCGACTGTCAGGTGACACCCGACATTACGAAATCACCGAATAGCTCACCCGCCACTCCGATGACGTCTCTGTAGCTCGCATGTCGGTGGTCGCGAGACGTTTCTTTTTCGTCGAATAGGTCGGGTGTAACTCGCCACGCTGATGACGCCCCTATAGCTCGCATGTCGGGGCTTGCGAGACGTTTCTTTTTCACCGGATAAAGAAACGTCATCTGCGTGTCGGGTGTCACCCGCCATGCCGATGACACCTCTATGGCTCGCATGTTGGCGCTCGCGAGGAGTTTTGTTTTCACCGAATAGCTCGCGTGTCGGGTGTTATCCGCGACGCCTATGACACCTCTATAGCTCGGATGTTGGCGCTTGCGAGGAATTTCTTTTTGCCAAATAGGTCGGGTATCATCCGCCACGTCTATGATGCCTCTATAGCTCGTATGTCGGGGCTTGCGAGACATTTCTTTTTCGCCGAATATTTCAGGTGTCATCCTCCATGCCAATGATGCCTCTATAGCTCGCATGTTGGCGCTCGCGAGACATTTCTTTTTCGCCGAATAGCTTGCGTGTCAGGTGTCATCCGCCGCGCTCATTACGCCTCTAGCTCGTGGGTCGGGGCTTGCGAAACATTTCTTTTTTTGCCGAATATCGCACGTGTCGGGGGCAGCCTCCATGCCGATGACGCCTCTATAGCTTGCATGTCGGTGGTCGCGAGACATTTCTTTTTCATCGAATAGGTCGGGTGTCACTCGCCACGCCGATGACGCCCCTATAGCTTGCATGTCGGGGCTCGCGAGACGTTTCTTTTTCACCGGATAAAGAAAAAGAAACGTCATCTGAGACATTTCTTTTTCGCCGAATATTTCGGGTGTCATCCTCCATGCCAATGATGCCTCTATAGCTCGCATGTTGGCGCTTGCGAGACATTTCTTTTTCGCCGAATAGCTTGCGTGTCGGGTGTCATCCTCTGTGTTCATTACGTCTCTATAGCTCGTGGGTCGGGGCTAGCGAGACATTTCCTTTTCGCCGAATATCGCACGTGTCTGGTGGCACCCTCCATGCCAATGATACCTCTATAGCTTGCATGTCGACGCTCGCGAAACATTTCGTTTTTGCCGAATAGGTCTGGTGTCGGTCGCCACGCTGATGATGCCTCTATAGCTGGTATGTCGGGGCTGGCGAGCTAAAGCTGAGCTTTCACTTCTAAGTCGTGGTCTCTACTGCAGAAAAAAAAATGCGTGTTCTGTGTGAGTATGGGTGAAAAGTTATTTGAGTGGAAAGGGTTAATTTACATTAAAGCGAAACAAAACGAAATGTAGCAGTGAAACAGCTATGGCAACAAAAAGAAAGAAGTCAGATAAAACTTATGGTCAAGTGTATCGCGGTATGTAAAGTAAAGAATGGCCTTTTTATGAAGCATCTAAAGTTCTGCTGAATCACGTTTTATAAGCCATGTGGCTGCGATTTTAGCCTGTCACAAGGCAGCCGCGATTATTGTGCGTCATGTGGAGAGCAAGAAGCACAAAGATCATGTTAAAAGATTAAATGGAGATGTGAGTAAAATTAATGTAACCAAAAAACTTCTGACAGCTTATAAAGAATCCTGGAAAAAATATCAAGAGCAGATTAGTGCTGGAAAAATGCAGCAAAATAGAGAAGAAATTGAATGTTCACAAGGTGATCTGAAATGGGAAGAAGCTGAACATTTGCAGCAGTTGGATTCCCTCATAAAATGTTTAAACAATGCTGAGATGAACATTGAATATGGCATTAAAAAAAGACATGAGTGCAATAGAAAGTGGACAGATTCTATTAAAAGAAGCAAAACAAAACATTGCTAACCATCTTAAAAAATTAGAAAAGAATAGAAGTGAGCAATTAAATATTGAGAAAAGCAGTGACAAATTAAACATTTTTTGTAAAATAAATGATTAATAATGGAGTCCTGCTATGGTTATAAATTTTTTGATCTATTTGAAAACTAAAATGTTTGCATATGTGTGTGTGTGTGTGTGTGTATTTCAATGCAAGATGTTTAAAATTTGAGTGGGGCACAGCTATTTCCAAAACATTTTTTGCTTAAGAGTTTGTTTTATCTACTAATATTTTATCTGCTCAAAAAAATGTTTTCTTACACCAAAAATGTATTTTATCAGCTCCAAAAATGTATTTTATCAGCTCCAAAAATGTATTTTGTTGCTCCAAAAATGTGTTTCACCTGCTCCAAAAACACATTTTGCTTCTTCAAAAATGTATTTTACCTGCTCCAAAAATATATTTTACCTGCTCCAAAAATGCATTTCACGTGCTCTAAAAACGCATTTTGCTGCTCCAAAAATGGTTTTGCAACTTTCCATCACTGCTACACAAAGCTTGTGGTGTTAAGATAGAATAATAATAACAATGTTTCGCACAATAAAATGTTTATTATACATCGACCATAGTTTCGCAAAGCGTTTGGCTTTGCTTCCTCAGGGAAAGATGAGTGGTACATATGTAGACATGTGTCCACTACATGTACATATTGTTTAAAGGCTAGTTCCCAGCCTGCTCACCTTAATGGGCCACTGTATATAGTCATAGAAGGGATGATCAAATAGTGGAAGGTGTTATAACTGCATAGATAGGTTACAGCTGAGTTCTGCTGATCTTTCCGTAGCCAATCTCAATTCCAGCTGCACTTGACATCCACTCTTGTTACATTGACCTTGATAACATAGTATGATCAATTGAGGTCCATGTGCTAACACGATCAAGTACCATGGTCAGTAAAATTAGCCCTGTTTGCACTCATTCAATAGGTCCTGGAAAGAACACTGTAGGATATAATGATATCATAGTTTGCACATGTGTGTGAAAGCACAAAGAAAGTACTAAATCCTTAAAAAAGTTCATATTCTTTAAGATATCCTCTATTTTGTTCAATATATTTATGGATGCCTGCATGCATGATGCCAAAATAGAAAACACTGGTGTATGTCTTGGGAATATCTGTGTATTCAGATTGCTGTATGCTGATGACATTGTCCTGTTGATGGAAGGCAAAAGTGAGTTGCAGAGTACATTGTCATGGATGTATGAAGTTTGTATATAATTCAAACTGAGTATAAATAAGGAATAAAACCAAAATTATTGTTTTTTGAGCAAGGTACCATTAGTACTACATGCAAGAACAATCTAAATGGTGCAAAGATAGACCAGGTGAATGAATTTGTATTTTTAGGAAGCATGTTTGACAGAGAAGACATTAATTAGATGGTGAAATTAATAGGTGAGTGAATTCTTCTTTTACAGTCGTAGCTTAGGAGGATTAATAGGACTGATGGGTTCTTGAAAAGGTCCTGAATGGCTGTATATGAGTTGTTACAACTCATGGCAGTGAAATTTGGGTACTGCAGAAGAAATATAGGGAGTCATTTGTGTGTTGGAAAGATGCATTACTTATGGGCAGGGGTTGTGGCCAAACATGTGCTGATCGTGTCAAGAACAAAGATGTGTTGCAAATATGTAATGTGTACTAAAATGCTGTTAGTAAGGTAGGGACAAATATTCTGAGTTGGTTTGGCCATGATGAAAAAATGAGTTATAATGTGCTAACTGAGAGAATTTATTCAGTCCAAGCAACAGGAAAGAAATGTAGAGGAAGGCCAAGAAAATCATGGGAGGACCAAATTCAGGGGCATCTGTATGAGAAAAAAGTTTATGAGTGTGAAGTACATAAGGTCTTGTGTAAGATGTGTAATGGATGCTAGTGAAGCTCGAGTTGCGTGCCAAGATCGCTAGAAATGGAAACATTTGATACATCAGCAATAAGTAAAATTACACATCATCAGTTTTAAACTTTTATTTTGTGGATAAACTTTCTCTGAGGAGCTAACCTCTGAAGCTCCAAAATCAGCTTAGTGGTATGCCTGAAAATCTTCTGTTTTTAAATAAATTAATGCTTCGTGTATGTATTATCTTGATTTGTTTATTCATGTGTAGAATAAACTTTGTTTTTGCTTTCATTTTATAGAAGATCAAGTATGTCAAGCATGTCATCGTAAATTGTTAGCAAATGGTAAGAATGTAATGCAAATATTTTTTTCTTCCTTTTAATGGCTCATTTATGTATTGTCAGACATTTTTATGTAAAAAATAAGCTAAATTTATGCCAGTGTGCTTGTCATACTTCTTTTTATTGTAATTACCTTTGAATTCATAATTTCTTTTCAGTATTTAAAAAATTATCAATTTACTGTTTTAAATTGTTTTTTTCTGTCAATGTTTTGTTTTCATAAGTTTTTTATTAACTTCTTTGAGTTTATGTATAATTTGTGAAATTAAATAGTGATGATTTTTTTTATGTTCACTAAATGAACATAAAACTCCTTTTAATTTGAAAGTTAAATACATCTGTATTATTAATTTTTTAATTAAAACCTAAAATATAAAATAAATAGAAGAGGTGAAAAGCATACAACTATAAACTCTGTGCAGTATTCATGTATCCACAATTATGTGTTTTCAATTGTATTGCTTTTAGTTCTCTGTGTAACATCTCCTCCAGAAAACTTGAAAATTACATCACCCTAGTGCAGGAATCGAACCAGCATCTCCTGGTTTTTATTCAAGCATTTTATCATAACACCACCCAGGACAGTGAAGCTCCAAGTAACTGAAGTTAAGCAATCATAGCTTAGGAGTCAGGACAAATTCAGGTTTGCACTAGTCAAAGCAATTATTTGCTTCATCATAGTGTCAATGACCCTTGATAATTTATGCTGCTTGTGGACATGTTTCCTAATCAGATTGCCTGTACTTCACAGTTTACACAAATGCCCAACTGTAGAACCATTGATTGCATGCATTATAACTTCAGAAAAGAATATCTGAAGTATTATGAACTCAAGACAGAAAAAATGTAGTCTGGTTACATAATGAAGTAGCTGTTGTGTTACCTTTTACATCATAAGCTATTATATTGCTGTGAGGTGACAAAAATGGAATTTATAATATTCAGGATTTAGTTTCTTTAGTGTTTCAGTGAAGAAGCCACTGTGTATCAGTGGTTTTCAATAATCTTTTTACTAATGACATCTGGAATGCACATATTCATATTCTGTGGCACTCCTATCACATCACTCATTATTATACTTTCTATACTACTACAATAAAGGTGTTTGTTAGATGGTAGCAACACACCTTCCATAGCTATCCTCTGGGTCTCAAAACAGAGCAAACTATTTTTTGGCTATAGTATTCTTTGAGGCACTTTGCTCACTTAACATGTTGTAGCATGCAATCCAATATATCTTTTCTACAACAATCTATCAGTACATTATGTTTGGTTGTACTTATATAAGTGGTATTTGTGACCCAACTGTTTTTAAGTGTTCTTGGAGCAAAATTTCACCACTCATTACCTGATGCCTTAGCCATTCTCGAAAATGACCTTCTCTTGTCATAGGATCATCTGCATTGCTGAATGAGTCTTCATCATCTCTGTAACCTGTTAACAAAATATTTTGGTGTCCTAGGAAAAGTATTGAATCAATAATAGGTTTAAGTCTGTGGTGATGTCCCGTAACTTTCTTTGGCTACTGAATGTTTATTTGATTTGCCACATTCTGTGCTAGAAGGTGACAAATGTTTAGAAAATCCTTTGCCACTTCAGTGGTATCTCTTCCCACTTCAATGGTAGCACACCTACTCTAGCATTGAAGTCCCCTGCTATTATAACTTTCTATTTAGTACCAGACTAGCTCAAAACAGCTTTTAGCTCATTCCAGAAATATTCCTGCCTAACAGAAGGTTCTGAGTCACAAGGAGCATACACTACAACAATTAGTATTCTCTGAAGTTTCACTTTCAAACAAATCCAAAGAATGCTCTCACTTATGCAGCTATAGTGAATCAAGTTGTTCATCTTTTCACTTAAAATCACACCTACACCAGCCTGTCCTCTCACATTATCCAATACCCCAGACCACACACTCATCGTTCCATTCACTTCTTCTATCCCAATTTCCTTCTTTTTGGTTTCACTTGCACACAGCACATCCAGTCTATACTTATTCATCCCTTCAATCACCTCGTTCATCTTGCCATTTATACCTCTAATATTCCATACACCAATCTTAGTCACTCAGCCGAGATCTCTTTCTCATATGCCGTTTAGAAAGTCCAGGTCGATTCCGTGGTGGACCGTCCTTCTCAAGTGTGGTATAGGTCCACCATATCCCACATTTGAGTCCAGTTTTATAATTCTTTGTGTCTTTTTAATCAGATAGGTACAACAGTGTGGGGGATTAGCCCACAGCTGACGGTTCCAGTTGGTCATTTAACTTAAGGATTCTGGAAGAAAGCCCGGTGAGTTGGGGTCTTTTTGCCAATGTCTAGCTGGCACCTCTCCAAGATTCACAGAGGCCCTTGTTGCTGTTCTGTTTCCCATTGTTTCTTACAGAGTGCCCCGAGGAGGCAAACCCAACTCTCACTTAAGGTCACCTGCAAAATGTTTATAATAGGGGCAATTAAACATTTTAGTATTTTACAGTATTATATGACTTAATCAATTTTTAAAGTTGGGTATAAATGAATTTTGAATTGTTTAGAGAATCAATAGATAGCTTTTGTTGAAGTAAAGAAATTAAAATCTTTCTCTCTAACTGTAGAACTACACTATATTGACAAAAGTCACCGGACACCCCTTCAAAAGCTAATGAATGGATCCACTGCATTGTTAAAATGTGCGGTACAGCTGCAAACAGTATATAAACAAGCCTGCAGCTGACCGCGATCATATTGCACTGTGAGGTTGAGTGAAAATGTCCCGGCAGGAGAGAACTGACTTTGAGAAAGGAAAGATTGTTGGGTGTTATATTAGTGGGTTGTCCATAAGAGAAACCGAGAGGCATTTAAACATACCCAAGTCAACTGTTTTGGATGTACTGAATAAGTGGAAGACACATGGCGTGCCTGAAGCAGCAAAACATACCGGCAGACCAAAGAAAATCAGTGATAGAGGACGTCGTAGCCTCAGGAGAGTCATTGCAGCTAATCAACGGAGTACTGCACAAGACCTCAGTGTACAGGTGAGTAACAATGCTGGAACGTCGGAATGTACACGTACCATTCGCAGAGAACTTCATTCCATGGCTTACTGTGGCTGTGCTGCTGCTGCTCATAAGCCTTTCAGCTCCACTCGGAATGCTACTCGTCATTTAGCATGGTGTAAAGAACATTTATCGTGGACGGTAGATCAATAGAAATGGGTCCTATGGACTGATGAATCCAGATGCATGATCCATCAGTCTGATGGCCATGTGTGAGTATTGCGGCAGCCGGGGATGCTATATTCCAACGTGTATTGTTCCTACGGTCAAGTTTATAGCTGGAAGTGTACTTGTGTGGGGGTGTTTTTCGTGGTATGATTGTCGCCCAACAGTTATTGTGGACAAACCTGTTAGCCAGCACATTTACCTCGATATTCTGGACAATAATGCCCTACCAACTCTGTGGCAATACTATGGAACCGAGCCTTGTTGGTACCAGCAGGATAATGCACCAAGCCATAAAGCAAGGACTGTTGCGGCATGGTTTGACAATAATTCCATATCGTGTGTGGACTGGCCAACACAGAGCCCTAATCTTAATCCCATAGAGCACCTATGGGATGAATTTGAGTGCTGCATAAGAAGTTTCGAACCAAGGCCTACTACTAAGCAACAGTTAGCAGCAGCATTATGTACTGAATTGAAGCACATACCTATCGCTGTGTTCCAAAACCTTGTCGAAGGCATGTCTCGAAAAGTCAGTACATGCATTAAGGCCAAAGGTGGACCGACACCGTCTTAATGTATGTCAATAAATGCTATGTTGTGTTTTTCTTATAGGTGTCCGGTTACTTTTGTCAATATCGTGTATATCAACAGGGTCACCTTTTGATCCTGTCTTTTTTTTTTTTCTGTCAGAGAATCTCAAAATTTTATCCACATCTGTTGTCCAGGAGGTAATGTTTTGTTTATTCTGATCACTGCTGCATTTTTGCTTGGTTGGATATCTACTTACAAAATCATAGGAAACATCGTGATGTTTTGTATATTCAACTGAGTGGCCTATTTATTAGGACTAATAAATCATATTATACAAATAGGCTGATACATCATCTGTTATCAACATGTTACTGTGGATACATAATCAAGTAAACAAAAACACTCAAAATAGTGTTTCATGCTGTGTTACTAATGGTTTAATGGGAAAGCAGCGTGACCTAATGGACTTTGATCGGGGTATGAAATCGGGTGCTCGAGGGAATGGTGTGAGCATCAGCAGAACTACTGAACTTCAGGAATGTAGAAGAGCAACAGTAGTAAGATCAGTGTTCATACACCTCCTGGAGTTTAAAGAGAACTCCTTAAATGGACCTTTTTTTCTCCTTATTTTCCTCAGACTTCTGGAACAATCCTTAAACTTAAATTTGACTCCTGGAAATAATTGTATTTCAGACTTTTTTATGTTTTCCATTGCTCATGTTGTGGGTGCAACACCAATTTTTTATATTTAATTTCACTGGAAGCATGTGTTTTGCCATTTTTAGTAACTATTTTCTATATCAAAGGGCAGAGCAGGCATCTTTCTTTTATATAAAGTGAAATTAGTGATCAAAAATGCTATTTCGTACTCAATGTGCTGAGAAAGTTGCTTTACGGGGAACAAGGGACCACGACGGAGAGTTGAAGTTGTGATTTTTGAATTTTTTGTAAACAAAAGGAAAAATGCATTCTCTTTTTGTCTGTTGTTATTGCAAGAAATAACTAAGCAATGGGTAACTGTTCATTTTCAGAAAAATTGAGCTCCAAAGTTCTAATGTCAACTCTTGGAAGATAAGTTTTGTACTCCTGGAAAACTGTTTAAATGGACCTCCAAAAATCAGTATGAGCACTGAGTAAGAGTAAACTGAGAGTGGTTGGTGTAGAAGAAACTAGTAGTAAGTGCATAACCTATTTTTAGAAATGGCTAATCTATCCCCCAGGTGAGTGGGGGATAACAAGACTTATACTGGCAAACAGATGTACAACATTGAGTCAAATTACCAGGAATTTAGATCAAGAGCATTGTTAAAAGGTATGCTGATGGTACCACCACACAGTGCACTGTTCACATTATAGCAGCAGAAAACCTTATTGCACATCATGGCTGTCTGCAGCAAAAAAGACATTATATACATTGGGCTTAGGATCACTGGAGGTGACTTTTAAACAATTGGGAAATGGTAGCATAGTCTGAAGAATCATGTTTTCAATCCGCTATGCTGATGGCAGGGTTAGGATTTGGATACAACAGTATGAAAGCATGGATCCATTGTACATGGTCATTACTCTCCAGGCTGGTGGAGGCAGTCTAATGGTGTGGGTCATGTTTTCGTCAGTGGCTTGGTTCCCTGATTTGAGTGGACCCATGCCTGAATGCTCAAGCATATTTAAAGATTGTCGCAAGTAAAGTTAATCCAACCAAATGGTCACTCTCTATCCCATGCAACAGTGAATACTTCAGTTAGGACATGTCACAATGTCCCCATTATCTCAAAGTGGTTTCAGGAACATGGAGATGTTTCCCTGCTTTGTGTACACCATCTCAATCCCATGGAGCATTTGTGGGATGAAGTCTGATGTGACACAGACTTCATCCAGACATCTGGATCTGCTACCATTCATTTGTGTAAATAGGAAGATACTATCTGCCGTGTGCAGGCTAATATCTCACCAGAATGTGGCTAAAACTTGGTTAAATCAATGCCTAAGCAAATTGTTGCTGTTCTGAATGCATTGCTAAGTAGGTGGTCTTAATAAATTGGCCTCTCAGTTGTATTCATGTCATAGTAAGGGTTTGGCATTGAAAGTTGGAAAAGAGAAATGCATTAGACCATAAGGTTAACCTTATGCAGGTAAAGTGTTTTGATTTCTGATAATTTCACTCCATACTGTTTTGATGACAAATTGGAATTGCTTTATACTTTACAGAAGTCTTATGTGTTTTGATATTCAGTTTTGTATTGTTTTATGTATTTTTAGATATTAGGTCAGCTCGAGATATATTGGTTTTCAATTGTCGACATGCATTCCACGAGGACTGTCTTCCTGTGCAAGGAATGGTATTACTTAATTTCTTTTTTCCATTATCTAGTCTCTCTATGTGTTTATTTGTTTTGCCTTTTAACTAGGTGGAATTTGCTGTTTCTTTTAAATGCCCCTTGAATTTATAATTAAAAGCCCCATAATATAGCTAACAATAGTGACTCACACAAAACAATTTTTACTAAACAAAAAAATTGTATCTCATTTTTGTAAATGCTAAAGATGAAATTTTACTCATGCATATCTCAGTTATGGAAATTATAGTACTGTTATAATTAATGAGATAAAAATAAGTCATAATATTTTTTACCAAAAGAGTGATACAAGTGATACATGGCAACAAGGAACTGTTAAAGTAACTCTGAAGCACATCTATAAAAAACCACTTTTAGGTTCACTGAAAGAATTAGAATTAATTTTGTTAAAATATTTCAGCCGTGAGATTTTTCTAGAAACACTGTTTTTTTTGTTTTTTTTTTTTTTTTTTTTTTTTTTTTTTTTTGTTGTTCTGATAATGTTTGTGCTGCCAATGAAATATATCTTCTTTGCTAATAAAATTTTAACTTTGCCTGTAAACATTTATTTTAAGGATGGTTTGCCTAGAATTAAGCAAAAAATACTAACAATTTTTACAAGTAGCAGGACCAGGTCCTTCTAAATATTTGTGGATTCTGAAAGTCATTACTCTTTCATTTAAAGTTTTTGAAAAGTTTCCAATTTCTTTAAATTTTAAAATAACTTGTTCTTCACAAAAACTTTATTTTTTGATCTATATGGGATCATTTTCTAGGACATTATTAAATAATGAAAATTTTGGAATAGCATTCAGAAAATGTGCACTGCTTGACAAAGAAATGCCACACCATGAAAAAATTCACACAATGAGATGGAACTTATCACACATGTACATAGACAAGTAGGTGCAAAAGAAGTTTAACATCCAAGGGATTAAATGAATGCAATGGGCAAGGACACGATATAACATGGCCTGAGTCAGTAGGCTGTATGACTGCCATTCTGTACTATACATTTGGCACCACAGCATGGTATTGAGTGCAAAAGTCCTCAGATAGTGGTTTGAGGTGTTGCTGATCATGCATCATTGACCTGTGTCCACAAATCATCAACATTCAAAGGGGTTTGTACATAGGCGTTAAGTCATCTGCCAGTGACGTTCCACACCTTCTCTATTGGGGAGAAGTCTGGGAATCGCGTTGGCCAAGGTAGCAGCTGGACACCTTGTACGCACTGTCTGATAATGTTGGCAATGTGTAGGTGGGTGTTATCTTGTTGAAACTGAGCATCAGGGTGTACCCTGGAAATATTGCAGCAAAACAAGTTACAGCATCTCATTGACATATTGTGATGCTGTAATTGTACCCACTATGCCTATGCAAGGACGCTTTAAGAACCTCTGAGGCCCATGGGGCATCATGGCACAAGGCCCCTCCCCTTTTCGTCCCGAGCGCTCACACACATGTAATTCCATTTTATCATCTACGATCTAAAAATATTGCTAGGTATATCTTTTCCTTTTCATTTCAAGAAAATACAATAAAAATTTCTTGCAGTGTATTTTTGGCAATACATATCCATATGTAATTGATTTACACTGCATTGACAAAAGTCACCAGACACCCCTTCAAAAGCAAATGAACGGATCTGCCGCATTGTTAAGATGTGTGGTACAGCTGCAAACGGTATAAAAACAAGCCTGCAGCTGACCGCGATCATATCACACTGTGAGGTTGAGTGAAAATGTCGCAGCAGGAGAAAACTGACTTTGAGAAAGGAAAGATTGTTGGGTGTTATATTAGTGGGTTGTCCATAAGAGAAACTGAGATGCGTTTAAACATACCCAAGTCAACTGTTTTGGATGTACTGAATGAGTGGAAGACACATGGCATGCCTGAAGTAGCAAAACGTGCCAGCAGGCAGGCCAAAGAAAATCGGTGATAGAGGACATTCAAGCTTCAGGAGAATCATTACTGCTGATCAATGGAGTACCACACAATACCTCAGTGTACAGGTGAGTAAAAATGCTGAAACCTCGGTATGTACATGTACCATTCATAGAGAACTTCATTCCATGGATTACCGTGGCTGTGTGGCTGCTCATAAGCCTTTCAGCTCCACTAGGAAATGCTACTCGTCGTTTAGCATGGTGTAAAGAACGTTTATCGTAGGCCGTAGATCAATGGAAACAGGTCCTATGGACTGATGAATCCAGATACACAATCCATCAGTCTGATGGCTGTGTGTCGGTGGGTATGGTGGCAGCCGGGGAACACTATTTACCACAGTGTACTGTTCCTACGGTCAGATTTGGAGCTAGCAGTGTACTCATGTGGGGGTGTTTTTGTGGTATGGTCCCGACCCATTGGTTATTGTGGACAAACCTGTTAACCAGCACATCTACCTCGATATTCTGGACAATTATGCCCTAACAACTCTGTGGCAATACTAGGGAGTCGAGCCTTGTTGGTACCAGCAGGATAATGCACTGAGCCATAAAGCAAAGACTGTTACAGCGTGGTTTGACGATAATTCCGTATCATGTGTGGACTGGCCAGCACAAAGCCCTGATCTTAATCCCATGGAGAATCTATGGGATGAATTAGAGCGCCGCATAAAAAGTTTGGATCCATTACCTACTACTAAGCAACAGTTAGCGTCAGCATTATGTACTGAATGGAAGTTCATACCTGTCGCTGTGTTCCAAACCTTGTCGAAAGCATGTGATCTGTTGACGTTTTTCCGATCTCTAAATTAATGGGCCAATATTTTTGGATCGGAAAACCTATCACCAGATCAACGCACTCTCAATGAGAGTGAGATTTTTTGTCATGAGATGATCTCAAATCCCTTTGGCAAGGAGGGAGTTAGAAAAAAAAAAAGATTTAAGAGTCAAGAAAAATCAAGTAAATTCTTTTCATTTATTTTCTTTTCTTTCTGATTTCTCTGTGAAGTGTTGATCTCTGTGTATGTAGTTAAATTTATGTGAATAGGTCTAGGTAAGTTAGCCTTGTGATATCTGTTTCTAGTTAAGGGATGTGTAACTAGCTGGGAAGTAGATTTAAGAAAGTTTGACATCATGCTATATTGCTGGTTTTTTTGTTGTTCTTTCATGCAATGTTTTTTTCTTCCTTCCATTGCATTTTTTAGTGCACTGTTTACTGTTGACACTATAATTCGTGCATAAATACTAATATTAAAAGAAATCCGTCTTGTTGCACGATGATATTTATTCAGCTAAAAATGAAATCTATATACAGTTTAAAAACACATGAGCACTTTCGGTGTCACATTGACACCTTCATCAGATGTAATTTCACCATGTGGCTACATGCTGGTCTTAAGTACGTGGAGTAGATGCATCATGGGAAAGGTAATGTCAATGTCACATGATATACCAGATAACAAGACAATCAAAAAAAGGCATAGTTAGCCAATGATCACTTAACAGAAGCAATTGCTATTGTGCTGTCCTTCCCAACAAGATTGCTCCAAGGTTCAGGTAAAACATAAGGATAATAGTCATTACAGCAACTTGTATTATAAGCCGAAATATAGAGGCTTTCTGCAAATAACAAGGAATGAACAGAGTTAGGTGTGTTTATGATTTTAGCGTTGTCCCAGTCTGGGATGGAATTTCCAGCACTTATGGTTCTTGCAAAAGAGGTGCTTTGGTGATTCATTTTTAGATCATATCTGTGTTCATTTAATCTCAAATCCAAATTTCTTTTGGTAGAACCCACATAATGATTGTTTAGTTCACCAGAGATAGTGTCAAGCATAGGAATAACATACACACCCCATTTTTTCCCTTTGTCAATTTTGTCACGATCATTGCGGATAATGGTATATAGATTGCATGATCGTATTCCAAATTGTATTTTATGACGAGAACATATGTTGGTAAGGAGGTTTACAATATGTGGATTAAAATCAACAGATCCAACATACTTTTTAGGGCACCTGCTCACTAATTAAAGCAGTTGACATAGAAAACCGTACTTTATTGTGCACTCCCCTAACAACGTTGTCCGGGTAACCATAGTTTTTAGCAAGGGATGATATCCATTGTAGTTCTTGAGCTCTGGCGAAATGGCTAGAAGAATGTGAATATGCTCTTCTAACATTCCTGCCAATGATTCTGACATTCCTGCCAATGATATTGCTTTCATAATGAATGCTCTTCATCTCATTAAAAAGCGTTCATTTTTCAAATTTCAGAACATATTTTACCAACAAACCGACGGGACAGCCATGGGTTCACCTTTATCCGCAGTCTTAGCGGAAATTCTTCTACAGCATATTGAAAATAAAGTCATACAAGAATTCCCACAAAAACCTAGTCTCTATATCCGTTACGTTGATGACATCTTGGTAATTTGGCCATATACCATAAATCAGTTACAGCAGTTTGTCAACGCTATGTCTGCTCAATACCCCTCCATCAAACTCACGATAGAACTTGAAAATAATTTCGTCTTACCTTATCTTGACTTTCAAATTACTCGTACCCCTTCTGACAATTCCCTGTCTTTTGCTGTTTATCGAAAACCTACATCCACACCCACTCTAATTCCGTACAACTCTGCTCACATTTTTCAGCATAAAATTTCTGCTCTGCACTTCCTATTTAGAAGAGCATATTCACATTCTTCTAGCCATTTCGCCAGAGCTCAAGAACTACAATGGATATCATCCTTGCTAAAAACTATGGTTACCCGGACAACGTTGTTAGGGGAGTGCACAATAAAGTACGGTTTTCTATGTCAACTGCTTTAATTAGTGAGCAGGTGCCTAAAAAGTATGTTGGATCTGTTGATTTTAATCCACATATTGTAAACCTCCTTACCAACATATGTTCTCGTCATAAAATACAATTTGGAATACGATCATGCAATCTATATACCATTATCCGCAATGATCGTGACAAAATTGACAAAGGGAAAAAATGGGGTGTGTATGTTATTCCTATGCTTGACACTATCTCTGGTGAACTAAACAATCATTATGTGGGTTCTACCAAAAGAAATTTGGATTTGAGATTAAATGAACACAGATATGATCTAAAAATGAATCACCAAAGCACCTCTTTTGCAAGAACCATAAGTGCTGGAAATTCCATCCCAGACTGGGACAACGCTAAAATCATAAACACACCTAACTCTGTTCATTCCTTGTTATTTGCAGAAAGCCTCTATATTTCGGCTTATAATACAAGTTGCTGTAATGACTATTATCCTTATGTTTTACCTGAACCTTGGAGCAATCTTGTTGGGAAGGACAGCACAATAGCAATTGCTTCTGTTAAGTGATCATTGGCTAACTATGCCTTTTTTTGATTGTCTTGTTATCTGGTATATCATGTGACATTGACATTACCTTTCCCATGATGCATCTACTCCACGTACTTAAGACCAGCATGTAGCCACATGGTGAAATTACATCTGATGAAGGTGTCAATGTGACACCGAAAGTGCTCATGTGTTTTTAAACTGTATATAGATTTCATTTTTTAGCTGAATAAATATCATCGTGCAACAAGACGGATTTCTTTTAATATTAGCACTGTTTACTTTCAGGGAAGAGATATTAGTGAAGTTTATTTTAGTGCAGTATATGATGTAGTGTAAATGAATTAACTTTCCTTCGTTTCTTAAGTGTATAGTGCAGTTTATATATGTATAGTGTTAGATGTATCAATTTAAAATTATCGGCGACGCCACGGCGTTCGGCGTTATTGATCGTCGGGATAACATAGCGATAAAAAGAAAAATCGTAAGGTTGTAGTTCCGTATTTACCGTCGTTATCGCGATTTCTTTTATTATATTATTCTGTAAGCTTTAATAATTGAAAAGTAATTTGTAAACATATAGTGTACGTGGTATTTTATCGTATTGTAGTTGTATCTAATGAGAAAAAACGCGTGTTTATGCCATATGTCAGTAGCGTGTATTAAAATCGTTGTGTGTATCGGGCTTAATTTAGTAACCTTTCGTAATTAAAATCTTGCCTAGTATTAATATTTAGTTGGTTTTAGTATGAATCTTACTTGGTATTAACTAGTGATAGTATAATGCAGCGACTGTTAGAAAAAAGCGGGTCGGCGATCGCTCCGTAACGAAGTGACTTTCGTAAATTAATTGCGCATGCGCTATCGTCAAGGATATTTAATAGTCATTTAGTAAAAGAATAAAATTGTGGCTTAATGCATCAGGACAAAATAAGAAATCGTTGCTTTACGCGATTTTTTCGTAATTCCGATCGTCGTACCTGTAGCTAGAGAGAATTCGATTTTTATGCGTTACGAAGTTAATTGTAACGATGTTCGTTAATGTTAGTTAATTTGTTTAATGAATTTTTGTAAAGGTGGTCTCTAAAAGTCTTTCTTCAGAAAGAAAGAACGAAAATGGCTACAGTTTCTGGTGTCGCTTTTCTAAAAGCGATAAATTCGTAGAATGGCATCTGTGAGGACGTTTTCCCAGCTTTACCAGTGCAGAAAGTCCGATTTATTTATGCTCTTGTTTACTTCGCAAAGGCATTTTTCGCTTGGGACAGGAACACGTCGGGATTTGGGCAGAATTCTGCGAGGTTCACCGCAGCGCCCGTTTTCGTGGGTCAAAGTTCAAGCCTCACTCCGAGAAGATGCGACCGAGCGATTTCTGGGAATTGCGTCTTTCTCTCCGCCTTCTGACTTAACTTCGGGCCAATTGCCTTCCGCCATTTCGGGCGCGTGCGCAAGGGATTCGGCGAGGAGCGGAGAATTTTTGCGTGCTGCTACACACTTCGATACCAGACTTCGTAAGGGAGAGTCCCTGAAAGAGTCTGCACAACGGACGTCCGGATGCGGAACCTGCCGTAACCTTCCAGCACCGGGAACGTGCGGCCGCGGTGGCCCAAGAACGGTAGGAACGATCCTTTTCTTTTCAAATTCTTTTCATGGCTCAAAATTTACTCTGCTGCCGAGATGGCGCGAAAAAGTGCTTGACATCGTCCCGAGGCACTAGCGGTCATTACGCCTCGTAACTCGCTCAGTAACATCGCTGCCGCCTGTCGCCGTGTGAGAGAGAGAAAGTCTCCTCAAAGGCCGGCATCGGGAGTAAGTAAGAAAAAAGAATAAAAGAAAGGAAGGAGAAGAGGGAAAATCCTACCATGTCATCATAAGCGCATCAGGCCCCGTTTCCACGGCATGCCGGCTCTCGTAGCAACAGCACAAACACCAATTCCAATTCGGCATCAAAAGGAAAATTTAAGGAGGATGAGAAACAAAGAGAAAAAAAGAAAAAAAATGAGGACCACCTAAAATTGAAAAAAAAAAAAAAAAAAATGTGTCTTGATCAGAAATGGAATGATGTAAAAGGTTAAAATTCAGGGGTGAAAAAAAATGGGGGGAAGGTGAAATTAAAATGGGAGGAAAATAGAGAAATGCAAATGTATGTTTGGAATTAATGGTCTGGCCAGAACCAACAAATGCAATATAATGTCATTGTGTATTTTTTTTTTTTTTTTTTTGTAAAAATGTCTAGTTAATGCCAGTGACCAAAGAAATGGATTGAAGTATATTAATTTTGGTTTTCTGTTAGAACAGGTTTTTTTTTTTTTTTTGTTAGCTTAAATGAGAGGAAAGTGACAGCAGAGTAGGATATTGAAATGGCATGCCTTCCTTAGGAAAATAACGGGGGAATTTGATTTTGGCTCAGGTGGGGGGAGCATACCTTTTCCAATAGCCTATTCTATTCTTTTTTTTTTTTTTTTTTTTTTTTTGTTGGTGTTTCACCAGTAGGAGTAGCAACTGTACTTATGCATAGATTTTGTTTTTGTCATAATTAATGTGGGGAGTCCTGGCAGTGACTTGACATTTTTGTTTGTTTGGTTTTTCTGTTACTGTAAAGTAAAAAAAAGATTTTTCCAGGTAACTGACCAAAAGCAGTGTGTTGTAAAAAAAAAAAAAAAAGAAAATTTTAAAATGTCACTCTTAACCATCTAAATCTAAATTGTAAAGAGCATTTAGCTCAAGGTTCAACAGGTATCAGATATGCACATCGAGCATTAAGCTCTTAACACTCTTTGAGTGAATGAACACATTCTTTGATGATTTTTGTAAGGCAGGCTGGTAACCAAATTGTGCCACTTACCTCCTTCATCCTCTAAACCACACAGGTGAAAACTACTTGGTTTGCAGACCAGGGTTTCTGAGAGGATTATTTAGGACTGTTAACATACTCTGGACTCTAAAATTCATAGCTAAATTCTTTTTTTATTCGGCCTAGCCACCTAAAATTTCCTTGTATCGAGTGTTTTTCCAACATGTGCCTGGGAGCACAAAAATAAATTTTTAGTTAACCTGGAACATATGTTTAATCAAATTATTTTGTGTCGTATGTGAATTTCTCTCGTCGGTGGTGGTGGAATCACCTTCCATTTACTGGGAGTTTTTAAGGATCGTACCTGGGGTGTTAGTCGTTGATGAAAAAAATTCTTAATTGGGGTCCCTAGATTGATCACCGGCCATTTTCTTCTTTTTAAAAAATAAAATTGTGTAATATTTGCATTTTTTCAGAAGTAAGTTCATCATCATAATATAATAATATTTTAAACAACCAAACCACATCGTATCACATGTCTCCAAGGGTCAGTGCATGCATTAAGGCCAAATGTGGACCAACACGGTACTAATGTATGTTAATAAATGCTATGTTGTGTTTCTCTTCTAGGTGTCTGGTGACTTTTATCAATACAGTATATGTTAGATCTGAGGGAACTACAATCCTCATCCTATATCCATTCTTGAGAGTGGCAGACTCATGTCTGCTGACATTATGGATAGTTTGGGTGAAGCATTCGCTACTTTTTCCAGCGTATGTAGGTGCAAGAATAATGTGAAAGAGACTGTCCTTTGCTTCCTTTAAGCAGACTGATCCTAGCATTCCCTTCATGACGGTGAAGTTGAGGGCAGGCCTCCATTGGTCCAGTTCAATGTCTGTTGAGCCTGATGGTTACCACTACAATATGCCTCAGCATTTCTGGAGAATCTACCCTTCCTATACAACAGGATTTGAGTGGAACATTTTTTCTCAGACTTTGCATAATACTTTTTTCCTTCTGTAGCAAAAATCTGAGGCTTCCCTCCATCTATTGGCCTATTGCAATCACTTGCTATCTGTACAAGATTATGGAAAGAATTATTAATGCTCAGTTGCTTCCTAACCTGGAGAGCTGTAACTTATTTTTATCATCACAAAGAATTCATGATCACTGTTCACCTTATGACCATCTGCTTTTCTGTGAAACATCCATGTGCAATTATTTTGTACAAAGGGAGTGCCTGGTATCCTTTTCTGATATCAAGAAGGCATACAACCTCCAAAAGTGTGAGCTGTGTGTGTGAATCTCTCCACATTCATTGCTGGTTTCCTCAGTAGTTGGGTGTTCCAGATGCTCCTGGTCACAACACTTGTTTTTTATGCCTTTCTCTCAGAGCAAGGCATCCCTCAAGGGATTTTTTTTTTATTTGTCATATTGTTCATCATATGCATGAGAAACTTACTTCATGATCTACTTGCTACATTATCTACATAGTATTGGTTTTATTAAAATGATTTGCTTGTAAATATTCACCCCCAAGCACGGTGTATGATAAGTCAGGTGACACAACTCTCCGTACTGCTAACAGTTTGAAAACGGACTGTTAATGTCACAGGTCACCAGGGGCGTTGAGGAGTTGTGGGCCGATAGTTCATGCTAACCGTCTTAGGATTACATGGTAGTTAACATTTCATCAGTGCTAAATTGCTGTTTATCTTAGGTATTTTTAATTTATTACTTTGTGCAATTATATTGTATGAAGTTCCAGAAACAAAGTTTCTGCACAGGAGGTAGAGTACGTCAACCTTTTTTTTTTTTTTTTTTTTTACTTAAGCGGGAGATAAATTTATAGTGCAACTAAATGTCAGACTAGAATCTGTTCAATATTTAGGTTTTTGATATGGGGAGAAAGTGTTTTGTGCCGAACTGTCGGACAGGTTATGCTACATGTAAAGAATGTGTATAACCTTTAAAGCCCCAACAGATGAAAAGCTGTTGGGAAAAATGGCAGCAAGCTATCCCACGTGAGGATCGAGAACTGCAAAGCAGTGATTGTGTTTGCCAAAAGCACTTCTAGCCTTCAGACATTATTACTCGTAAGACGGAGACTTCGAATGGGAAAATTTTGTATGATGTGCCAGTAAAAATTAGGTTGTCACCCAAGGCAGTTCCATCCATTTTTCCAGGCTGTCCAGCGTATTTGTCAAAATCAATCAAAAGCCCACGAAAGGCCCCATCTCACCAGGAGCAAGGAATGTCGAGAAGCGCAATTGTAGAGGAAGTTCCAATGCTGGAGACTAATTCTGCTGTATCAGTAGCTGAAAATATTACATTTGAAAATCCCATTGAGGAATTGAAAATGTTTCTCATAATTCATGGGGGAATCTGTGTTAGCAAGAAAATGTAAAGATACATGGTAGAAAAATGGATACCAGTTCAGTTCTGCTTTATTCCCTCCCAGCACCAGGGTTCAGCTTGTTGAAATTATATTGAAGTAGTGGGCGAAATAATGTGACCCAAATATCATGATTCAAACGAATTCTTAATGTACGAAAATTTCCCTTAATTGCAGATGTGTAAAAAAAAAAAAAAAATCTGTAATGTTTTCAAAAAATTTGAGGATGGACTAGGGGGCGACTGTACTTTTTGCACCCTCCTAAAAAAATAGAAAGAAATAGAATTTTTTTTTTCACAAGGCAGTTTCTTATAAATTTTGCTGTGCTATCTGGGAAAAAAAAAAAACTAGAACTCTGCCAATTCTTCTGGCGTCCTGCATAATTCTGCAGCCCCTTGAAAATACGGGGCCCGGATCTGCAGACCCTCTAGCCCCCTTCCTCTTAAATGGGCTCTGATCGTACTACAATATATGCACGCAGGTCTGAGAAAGCTCCGCCGGGAAAAATCGACCATTTCACCGCGATGCACTTTCTCTGCCGCCATCGCCAGCACAGATGAAGACCCTTATTCATTAGTATGATTATTAGGTACAAAAATAGCACACATGCGAAAGACATCTTGAATATTAGTAAATTAAAACATCATTGGTGAATGATTTTTCGAGGGGAAGGGTAATAAAAATTCTTTTTTTGCGAAAAAATTTGGTGTTTCAAAACGAATAGTTTCCATTAATGATGCTCCAATGAGTGCAGCAAAAACAAAACTTATAATAGAAAAATTAACATTCCATGTGAATAATTGCTTCTCCAAATATACAGTACCATCTCATTTTACAAGAAATACAAGTTTTTCTTATGATAAAAGGTTTATTCCTTATTGCCTCAGAAAAAAACCTCAGCATCGTCTGCTCAGAAATCTGCACGTTCGAGTACTCATTTCGTGACTAAAAAATGATATATATATGGCTTATTTGATATATTTCCACGTGATAAGGACAAAAGTACATGTCTGCGAAGCGTTCCAGATCGGGGTTTTTTTTATTCCAAGCAAAATGGCATTTGTAAAAAACGACTGTTTCTGTCTCTTCCTCCCATAAGAAAGCATAGGTTGTTTGAAATCATCGGCCCACACGTTCCTTGCGCCATCTAGTGACAAGTGACATTAACGGATGATCTTTTTCCCGGGAGTCATATCACCTGACTATCATACACCGTGCCCCCAAGTATATATTTCATTAAACAGTGACTGCTGTCAGCAGTTGATAAGATCACTACATTGTCAACCCCAATGGTTTTGTTCTGTCTCCAGGAGAGACTGCATTCATGTATTTCTTTTACAGGGTAGGCCTCCATCCAGACCCTGAGCTCCATTTGGGTTTGGTAGCTATATCTATGCCAGATATAAAGTTCTGTGGTCTTACTTTTGACTTTGCACTCACATTCCATGTGCATGTGAGACGTGTTCAGATTTCTATGTACACCGATGAGTCATTACATTATGGCCACCTACCTAATAAGCTGTAGGACCCCCTTTAGCCTGCAAAACAGTGGCCACTCAGCAAGGCATCGATTCGATGAGGTGGCAATAGGTATCCTGGCGTATTTGGTACCATAATGTCAACAGCAGGTCCTCCAGTTTCCGTACATTTTGGGCTGGTGGGGATTTAGCACGAACCCGCTTTTTGAAGTCGAACCACAGATGTTCGATTGGGTTCATGTCAGGTGAATTTAGAGGCCAGGGCACTAACAGAAAGTCACCAGCATGTTGCTTGAACCACTCCTTAACAATTCTGGCTGTGTGGCATGACGCATTATTCTGTTGGTAATGGCCATCACCAGCAGGGAACACAGTTGCCATGAATGGGTGAACTTGGTCCACAACAATGTTCAGGTACCTGACATCTGTCAGGAATTGTGCTATTGGGATAATGGGGCCTAAAGTGTCCCAAAAAACATCGCCCATAGCATAACATTGTCATCGTCAGCCTGTTTCCACCCAACAGTGCATCCAGGTGCCATAGCCTCGGTTGGTAATCAGCATATCCGCGCTCAGCCATCTACGTTATGTACCAGGAATCCTAATTCGTCAGACCAGGCCACTTTCTTCCAATCATCCACGGTCCAATCTTGATCTTGGGCCTATTTTCTGCGTTGTTGGCGATGACGTGCAGTGAGCATGGGGACCCAGCTGGTTCTTCGGCTACGCAGGCCGATGCGCAGAAGGCTGCGATGAACTGTGACACATTGCCCTGATCACCACTGTTGTAGCTGCAGGTGATTTGCCGCACTGTGGCCCTGCATTCACTGTGAACAATGGGGAACAGTCTCCGCTCCCCTCTGGCATCAATGAGCAGCGTACAACACATGGCTTGACGACGGTTCATTGTTTGGCCATCTGTGTACCACTTTTGATGTATACTCACTACAGTGTCATGTGAACAACCTACAAGCCACACCGTTTCCGAGATCATAGTTCCAAGACGCCATGCCATCACAGTTTGTCCTTTATCAAACTCCGACAAATTGGTAGCTTTACCTATTCTGACTCCGAACACTCTACTAACCAAAATCCGGTTCTCGGGTTGTATATATACTGCTCAGTGAACTTCACCTACTCCCCCGTTCGGTCTTCAGTCGCGATCATTTCTGTAGGCTGGGGGTGGTCATAATGTAATGGCTCATGAGTGTAAAAGCTTTGGCCCTTCTGAAGGCTATCTTGGGCAGGAACTTCAGAGCAGACAACATGTCATTGCTCCATATATGTCATACTGCCAAAACTAAATTATGGCTTGTCCCACCGGTCTTTGCTCTGGCCCTTGGTCATTCAGCTTTCGTTACTAAACCCACATCTAGGATACTAAGCTGTTTTAAGGGAATTAATTTTTTTTTCTCATTTAGCTATAAACTCTCGAAGTCCTTGTATAACTTCAGACTGTTTTAAGTTGCAGTTTCATTTTGTTGTGATGAACTGTTCTGGCAAACTCTAGTTCTGCCTCGAAGTAGTTTTGAGTATTTATGATGCCATATTCACAGGACACCTTAGTTGGTTGACTAGTAGGATAATAAAATTCATTGGGAAAAAGTTGCATGAAGTAACATTCAACATGAGTATTATGTTTTCTTCCACTAACTGCAGTGGTATCCAAAATTAACATGATAAACACAAAATCATGAACAATGCTAAATCCGCATGACAGTTTAATGACAGTTGGTACGGACATACATATATCTATAATGCATCAATATGCAACAGAACAGCGTGCACAATGAGTCCTCATGCTGTTTACAAGGCTGAGAATGAGTTCGGAGCAATAAGTGCCACTCCTCCACAAAGGTGCATCAGTGTCTGGCAGGGTTCTGGGAGGGTGCTGCCAGTTTGCAATTGCTCTTCCCAGGGCATCCCAGACATGCTCTATCATGTCGAGGTCCAGAGATCTCATGGGCCACACCATGAAGTGCATATTCTCACTTTCCATGCATTCGTCAACTATCTGGACCCAATGGGGATGGGCATTATCATCAATGAAAAGGGACTGGAGGCCAATATCTCTCCCCTGAAAAGCCATACTTAACACTCTAGGATGTCATCCCTGTAGCAGAGAAGAGCTTCTACAAGAGCTTTCAGCAGTCAGGGTGCCTTCTGAAAACACATGCAGCAGCTTGCATCCATCCAGCATGATGCCAGCCCAAACCAGGGTTCTCCACTCTCATAGTGGTCAATTTTTTGTTATGTTGGAGAGAAGATTTCAGCTTTCCACCTCTCTCCAAATGTACACACATTGAGAATCTGTGTTTAGGCTGTGCTGTGACTCGTGACTGCAGAGAACATAGACCCATTAATCAGGGGTCTGGGGGTGATGTTGGGCCCAATTCAAATGACCCTTCTGTGTGGTGTGGCAAGTAGGATACAGACCATTGGCTTTCTTGCGTACAGGCCTTTCTCATGGAATCTTCTGTAAACTGTTCACCCCAATACCACCCATTCCTGTAGCACAGAAGAGTTGTGAGAGTTGCCTGGATGTCGACTCCCTATGGCGTGAGAGGCAAATACCAGTCATCTTGACTTGTTGTAGCTCATGAGTTTCCTTGTCCCAGCCTTCTGATTATTGTTTTGGTTTCCTGGAACTGTCTCCAGAGGTTGTACACCACTTACATCAACACATTCTGCCATCTTGCTACCTCAGTTTGTGATTACCTAGCTTCCAATCTGCTGATCGCTCTCCACCATAGACTTCTAAGTGATGATATGGAGCCATTCTTTCACTAACAGTGCAACTCAAGCTTCAATTGCTGCACTGTGCTCATAAGTGTTTATCAAGGTTGCGTATCTTCCAGCTCAATTACGTAGATCATTATTTGCATATTTGCACAGGAGCTAGCACAATGTTACTTGGGTGCGGTGACTGTTTCCTCTTGTACATGTCTCAGAAAAATCTTTACCATCGACCATCTGATTTTGGACCTATTCTTGAATTTGTATATGTCACGTTCATTTCTGGACACCAGTATAAATTACTAATTCATTTATCAGTGTCATGTGAAACTTTTTCTATTCTCCACCATGTGTATCCATCCCAAACAGTGTAAATTTTAATTTTTAAGACACTTTCTTTTTTAAACAGTTACAAATTCTTGAAAATCTGGTCATGATGCTCACCTTATAAGCTTGTTTTTCATTGGTAATACTTTAGTTTATGTTTAGATAATACCACAAGTATATGCACGACTTAAAAATGTGCAGTTACTTACGTCATATGTGGTTTTGTAAAATATTCCGATTATTTCTCTATATGTCATTGCTATTTTATCTTCCCACTTCTATAGGAAACATGCAGCATATGCAGTGCTCAAAAGCGTGGGCCTGGTTCCTCTCATCTTGTAAAATGAAATAATATTAAAGTACTTCAAGAGAAAAATGTTTTGTAACATAGTTGTATCAAAGTTGTAATTTCATGAATATTTAATAAAGTTATTGATAAATAATTTGAAACGCCTGTGCTTTTCTTTTGATATTCAGTGCCCTCAAGTCTCTTGTAGTAGGATATAAAAAATAGCTGATTTTTTAAAGCTAGCAAGAAAAAGGGAAGCACAAATATACTACCTACCTCACTGAATATTCAGTTGGTATTTTTATTGAGTCTAATGGATCCTCTTGTCAAAATTTCATTACTCAGACATGTATAATGAATGAGTATAAACCACAAAAGTTTGTCATGGCACTTAGAACCAAGGTCACAGAATTTGCAGGGAGTGTTATTGTTGAATATCCCATTATACTTTGTTAGTTCATGCAATTAGGAAGTGGAAGAATAATGGCGCTACCACTAAGAATGATGGCACTACCACTATCAACAACACATTCAAAGACCAGAGAAAGACACCCCACGTGATAGACTCGGAGGGCAGTACATCGGTCTTGTCAGTTATCCCTGTGAAATATCTACCAGAAGCATCCAGCACCCATGCTTGCGTTCTGTACAGCAACACTATACAAAAAAGAAAAAATTTGCATGCATGGAGACTACTGATCATTCAGTTATTTGGCGAGTAGTTTTCTCACAGGCTGGGCTATTAGTAGAGACAGGTAATGAAATCCTTTTTGGCGCAAATAAGCAAGTCTCCCCCTCCCTAATATATGAGATAAAATTCTCAGCTTTTTAGACAATATATATGCACATGTTTTTTATACCAATATATGGGAACAGTGTCAAAAATTTACTTAAAAAGCTATTCCAAAAATGTATTTACAGTTGCAGCTTTATGTAAATTTGAAATATATGAAATTGTCATTCACCCTGCTATTCCTCACTGGTGTTCCAATTCTTACCAAATCCATAGCAGCATATCAGATGTGAAGTCATGCAAAATCCATCACTGTAATGTGTTTAAATAAGGTATCTTAATTCTGCAAAAAAAAAAATACCCTTCATAAACCCGTAGAGAAAAACATCTGTTGTAATATTCATGGAATGAGGAAGTTAAGTTGCAGGTGTCCTCTCAGCCTATCCATGAATTTGGAAGTTTTACTTTAACCTTGACAGTGTCTCCAGTGAGGGGTACCCACCATCTAATGTTGACAATAAATAAATTTCATTCTTTCTGTGACTAGCCTGTAGCCCGTCCGAGGATAGTTGTTTTTAAGCTTCAAATAAATATATAGGGGATGTTGCTTGCCCTAGGACGAGGTGAAATTTTTAATTGAAGCAGACTGAAAATAAATCAAATAGATGCTGGATTTCTGTATGGAAATATAGTAAAACTCATTCATGTAACAGCCGAAAATGACATGCTATTTATTTCCGTTTTTCAAATGACCGTGCCATTCGTCCGAAAGGGGTCCTCAAATCCCGGTGAGGCATGGATGTTGTGCATGTCTTATGGCACTGGCTCTCTCCCTTTCCTAGAACCAGTGGCCATAAATTAGGGACGGGCGACTGCTGATAGCCCATTGAGTTGCTCACGATGGTCGTTAAACCTCCAATCAAAAAAAAAAAAAGGCCACGATAAATAATATTCTGTGTAAAATATTTGCTGTTTAACAATTTTCCTTGTAGCCCAGTTTATTTCCTGTCAACTTTCACCTGATTGGGGTTTTGAGATCTTGAAAATGCAACACAGAGCTGTCCATGTCAGAAGACAGGTTCATCTAGATAAATTCTGACATGCTCAAATGTTTGTCCCTGCGATTTGTTGGTGGCCAGGGCCGGATTAAGGCCGTAGTGGGGCTATGTTAAGACAGTTGAGTGGGCCTCTATGACGGGAAATCAAGTCCGTTAAAGCATGAAACTGCAGTAATATGCTGATGATAATTAATACGTAGTACATTCTTCAAACTAATAAATTATCTGCAGAGTTTTCATAATAAGTCACTGTATTTTTTTATAGTTCTCATAAGAGCATGAGTTAAAAGCTTAAGCTTCCTAGATTTTGTATTGGATTTGTAATGATTTAGCACTGTATACTTTTCTTAGTGCATCTTTTTGTTATGCAATGTGAGGCCACAGGGAACATCGCCCGTTTTTAGGTTTCAAGTGCAAACTGCGAGGTGTGGGTGGATGGTACTGAAAAGCTGACCCCGTGGTACACAGCAACATGAAACCTTTACCCTTCGCGAAGCACTGCCTTGAAAGCAGTTAGTGTCTTCCAGTCTGTTTCTGACAGATGGAAATCATACGAGACAAAAGTAAAACTATTTTATTAACCTCTATTATTTGCCCAGGCATGCCTCCCTTTGTAATGGTGGGCCCCAAGGCTATATAGCCCCTGTAGACCTTGATCCGGCCCTGCTTTCAACCATCAATTAACGGGCCACAGTATAAGAACACGAGCGGGCCCTCACCCTCTCTTAAAATGTCAACCCCTTATTATGAAAAGAAATATTTTGTGCAATGAAAACAAAGGAAAATTATGTAACGATGATTTGTGCTTAAGTGCGGCTTCATAAAAGCATCAAGATACTTTTTGCACAGTTGCAATCACGTCAGTATTTAAGCGGTCGCTCGCATTTTTGTCAAATCGCGATTGGCAATCTCAGCGGTCCGCTCTCCCTCTAGCGGCAAAAGGAAGAATTACTGTAGTACGGGTAACGTTTTTGGCTCAATGCTTGGCTGTTGGTAGATCACTCATTACGTTCAGTTTTCGTAGTTTGGTGTATTTTTGCATTCATTCTGGAATTAGAGAGTTGTCTTATGACCATTCGCCCTAGTTGGGTATGGGTTTGAATCCCTGTGAGGCATGGATGTCTGTGTTTGTCTTTTGGCACTGGTTCTCTGTGTACATTGGTCATTTAGCATACCGTAAAAACCATGTTTGATGTGTCTTTGTTCACTATCGTTACTTGATCAACACTGGCTATCTCTGTGTAAATTGATCATTTGGAATGCTGTAAACCTACTGTATATATCTGTCAAGCAAGTCCCATAAATATTTAAAATAAAAAAACATCAAATCTAAAAAAAGGGGGGGTGGCTTTGTCTGATGGATAAGGAAGGAAAGAGGCGCTTCTTTGGGTGGTTCACGGCCGTAGAAGCAACTGCGGGAACAGCACGTTTCAGTTCTGGTCGGTGTGTCGTCAATTGTGGTTTTGCTCAGTTCTGGTCTTTGTACGTATTTTCACAAACTGCATGCATCAGCAAATGTAAGTATTCTTATTAAAATTAGAATTGTAAAAGCCTATTTGTTTTTATTCTTGAATTGTAAAGTACAAAATTTTGTTTAGCGAAAGCACTGTGCTTGTATTTTCATACGTAAATGTAGCAAGAAATAGAACCTTTAATTTGGGTAATCTGCATAGCTTTTTGCTACAACTTTTGCTGACAAAATAGCCAGATTGCTACAAGGAAAAAAATTGCAGCTTAAACACTTAATCACAGAGCAAAAAAATCTGGATACCATTTTTTTTTTATTGGAGGTTTAACGACCACCGTGAGCAACTCAAAGGGCTATAAGCAGTCGCCCGTCCCTAATTTAGGGTCACTGGTTCCAGGGAAGGGAGAGAGCCAGTGCCGTAAGACAAACACAACATCCATGCCTCACCGGGATTCGAACCCGGACCCCATTCGGACGAATGATCAGAGGCCATCGCTTAGACCACTGCGCCACCGGGGCGGCCTGGATACCATGACGCAGTGGCAGCTAAAAACATTGGGCTGGCGAACATTTTTTTAAGTTTCATGCATGCCTGCCCCTTACATTCCTCCTGTGCTAATTTTTTGGTTTTACTAGCGCTTGGCCTCTGCTTATAATTGTATTAGTACGCAGTAATTAAATTTGAACAATAAGAATACTTGTTGTCAATTGTGCCCTCTAAGTTGCTTGTGTGAGCGGCCACATACAATTTGAAATCCTTACGCTCGTGGTGTAAAAGGTTTCAAGAACAAATTAAAAAAAATTAAAACTTAACGGTAGATCAGTTTATAAAAAGATCTTCTTCTGTAAAAATCAAAGAAAAGTTCCAAAGTAATAAAAATGACTCCCTTACCAAAAAAAAAAAAAAAAAAAAAGAAAGAAATGCTATGAATGCCAATTACATTTTCCCAACCCCAGACCCTACCGTGATAAAGCCACTACCTTGATTTTTGCTCAAGAGAAATTTCAACTGCACACAAGTTGTGAAATTCAGAGGAAATATTAATACTGGTTAAGAACGTCTGTTTACCGGCTCCTTCCCAGCTTTTTGCGTATCACTAAAAGAATGCATCCGGCAAAGACATCCACAGAAAAACGCCCAAATCTTAAAATTGTGCAAAAAGTCCCATAGCATTCCTACATAAATGATATTGCTAAACTTCGATTCTCGTCGTTGTTTGGAGAATTTTTGTTTTGTTTTTAACGACCACCGTGAGCAAGTCGATACAAGCAGGCGCCCATCACTAATTCAGGGCCACTGGTTCCAGGGAAGAAAGAGAGCCAGCGCTGTAGACCAAACACAACATCCATGCCCCCACCGGTATTAAAACCGGGACCCAATTCGGGGAGGGGCATCGCTAGACTTCCAAATCACGGTGGGCAAACATCGTTTTTGGTGGGGCAAGTTTGATAGCAGCTTTATTTACGAAACTCTGAAAGAAAGAATTTTCAATGCTTTTCACTACCGGCTACAAATGGCGCTCTTTGGCCCTTTGAGGCCCTTGCGCCATAAAACACTAACTAACCAACCAACTAACCGGCTACAAATGAATTCGTGCAATCCCCACTCCCTTAACCTGGACACATACACACGTATCTGACTAGTTGCGCCACTGTGTAAGATACACTTGTTACTTGAATGTCGCCTTCAACTTTTTGCTTACTCTGAATCTATTGTCTTAATTGCTTTTCAAAATTTTGCATTTTTGCTTACGAAAATAGTACTGTACTTGAGCAATTTATTTAAAGAACAATGCCGGTTTGTTTATTTAAATCATATTTTAACGTCTTGTCACGCAGGCACAATCATCCTCCCTCCTTAATTCCCTTCCTTCAAGCTAGCGACTTTGCCTTGCACTCCTCCACTACAAAGCAGTCGTCAGCCACTTTCTGCTCTCTCACTGTCCCTGGGGGGGGTACTTCATAAGTGTATATACGGAACGGTGATAAAGGCAATTCTGAACATGCGATTGGTTGGAACAGGGACGCGCCAAGCGGGGTTTCAATGGGTAGTGCCTCAATCAAATTTTACTGTTGACAAATTAATGTTAGTGACAAGGAAAAAGTTAAAACGTTTTTCTGTGAGAAATCGGGATACTACGGGGCACGTTTTTTTTTCTAATAAAAACATTCATTACATAATTCAATAGAAAACGACTTGAAATCAGAAAATAATTTTTAGTGTTTTGTTCAGTAACGGATATCGTGGGCAAAGGACTAAAAAGTTGTTTCTAATTTTTTTTAAATCTTGAGAATTTCAGTATTATGATATGCGTGGCGCTATGACAATGGGGCCAATATGAAGGAAAAACACAGTGGACTTCAAGTAACATAATTTTCCAATCTAAAACCCTGATGATGCATTTTATGTACTTTGAGCGACTCATATTTTAAATCTGGTCATACATAACGACGAAAAAATGTCTCTAAAATTTTTCAGCATTATTCTAGAAATATATGCTTTCTTTTCTGAATCACCTTACCTTTGGAAAATTTAAAAAAAAGAGCTTCCAGCGTTGACCACAAAACCGTGCTCTGAAACAAGGTGGGAAATCGATGCAATATATGAAAAAAAATTAATATGAAAACCAGATATTTCGAATTCTGTTTTTAGTTTTAAACAACTTATTTGTATATGTACCTTTATGAGAGATTTTTTGGTTAGTTGGTTAGGATAGTTAAACAGACGCCCGTCATTTTCAATTTTATGTATTTGTATATACACTGACGGAAAAAAATCCCAACACCACGAAAAAATAGTTGTAGAGGAATGAAATGGCGGCAATACATTTGTATAGGTAACATATTTAATCGATTAAGGTTTTAAGATCACAGCTTAATGTAAGCGCGAGAAGAGCCATTTTAAATGTGAAATGCTGGTACATTAATAACCGGTGTAACCGCCAGAATGTTGAATGCAAGCACGCAAACATTCATGCATTGTGTCGTACAGGTGCTGGATGTCAGTTTGTGGGATGGAGTTCCATGCCTGTTGCACTTGGTCGGTCAATACAGGGACGGTTAATGCTGGTTGGGGGTGACGCTGGAGTTGTCGTCCAATGATGTCCCATACGTGCTCGATTGAAGAAAGATCTGGTGATCTAGCAGGTCACGGCAACATGTCGACACTCTGTAGAGCATTTTGGGTTACAACAGCGGTATGCGGGCGAGCGTTATCCTGTTGGAAAACACTCCCTGGAATGCTGTTTATGAATGGCAGCACAACAGGTTGAATCACCAGACCGACGTACAACTTTGCCGTCAGGGTGCGTGGGATAACCACGAGAGTGCTCCTGCTGTCATAGGAAATTGCTCCCCAGACCATAACTCCAGGTGTAGGTCCAGTGTGTCTCGGCCTCAGACAGGTTGGTTGCAGGCGCTCACCTGGCCTCCTTCTAACCGACACACGGCCATCAGTGGCACCCAGGCAGAACCGGCTTTCATCAGAAAACACAACAGATCTCCACTGCGTCCTCCAATGAGCTCTAGCTTGACACCACTGACGTCGCAAACGGCAGTGGTTTGGAGTAAGTGTAATTCACGCTTCAGGGCGTCTGGTTCGGAGCTGTCCTTCAAGTAACCGATTTGTAACAGTTCGTTGTGTCACTGTGGTGGCAACTGCAGCTCGAATTGCTGCCACAGACGCGGTACGATGCGCCACGGCCATACGCCGGACACGTCGGTCTTCCCTCTCGGTAGTGCCACGTGGCCAGCCGGAACCCGGTCTTCTTGAGGCAGTACCTTCCCTTGACCACCGCTGCCAACAATCATGCACAGTGGCTACATTCCTGCCAAGTCGTTCTGCAATATTGCGGAAAGAAAATCCACCTTCTCGTAGCTCTATTACACGACCTCGTTCAAACTCCGTGAGTTGTTGATAATGGCTTATTCGTCTTGTTAAAGACATTCTTTTTTTTTTTTTTTTTTTTTTGATTGGAGGTTTAACGACGACCGTGAGCAACTCAATGGGCTATAAGCAGTCGCCCGTCCCTAATTTAGGGTCACTGGTTCCAGGGAAGGGAGAGAGCCAGTGCCGTAAGACAAACACAACATCCATGCCTCACCGGGATTCGAACCCGGACCCCGTTTGGACGAATGATCAGAGGCCATCGCCTAGACCACTGCGCCACCGGGGCGGCGAAGAAAGACATTCTTGACTAACATCAACACACTACGTCGAATCTCAACGATAACTAACGCTCACGAACGTTACAGCGCGTATTTACAGCAAACCTGCTTTGCATGTTCCGAGGGGCGCTACTAGCGCCACACGTATGCGCCGAGCGCGAAATTTGTATAGACATCATCTTACAGATGTACTCTGACCGCCTACCAACTGTCGTTTATCTAACATAATCCCTTCTTGGTGTTGGGATTTTTTTCCGTCAGTGTATATGTTACGAAAACATTTACTTTACGGAAAACAGAAAATGATGTTGCTAAAGATATTTATTTCATGTAAAAATGAATAAAAATTGAAAATTATTCTCGTACAAGGAGCAACAAATCTGGGCTTGCACCCGGGCGGCAAATGCCCTTGGCGCGCCCAGGGGCGGATTTCCAACTAGGCGCGCTCCTAGGGCCCCAGAGCTGGAGGGGCCCTAAAAACGTAGAAATGGATTGCCAGTTTTGTTTTTGTGCTCATGGACGGAAACAAATCAATCTTTAAAGCGACCGCTTTGTACTGTCAATTGATATTTCACTTTCTGATATTAGTAACATATATATTTTTCTTGCTTTGTTGTTACTCCAAATTTTCGAGTTCTTATCGATGCACTTGTTTTGAAAGAACAGTTAAAATCATTTAGCCTTCCTTTCAGTGGTAGGTGAAGGAAGAATTCACGTTTCCCGTACTTCTCAGAGTTTAAGGCGAATACTTAACTCCCATGCTGGTATATAAATTACTTTCATGCTACTTCCAGCCAAAGGAAAACATCTGTGTTGGAACATTTCCCCTTTCCCCACTGAGTTGCGATGAGGAGTGCTTGTAGATACTGTCCTGATGATCGGGGTTTCTGCTGGTAATTGTTTTATTCCTTTGGGATAGGGTAATCAAGTTCTTTCTCAGCCCGAATCTCCCTAAACCAATCTAAACCAAAAGAGTTAATATTTAGGCTGGAAAAATAAAGAAATTCGAGAATATTACACTATCTCTTTCTTATTTAATAGTGTTAAAAGAAATTTTTATTGTCTCTACTCGTTTGTACTGATACTCTCAAGTATTCTCACGTTTTCTATTCCTTAAATCGACATGAAACTAACTTTTGAAAAAGCAATAAGAAAGTTTCAATTATACTCTTACTAAAAAAGCTGTGGTTCCTACTTTGTCATTTTCAAACCGGATCTTCTGCATTTATTTCTTGTTCTTCTGTTTCTGATAACTGCAGTGCAGGTATAAAACAATGTCGCGCATCTTTTTGACTGAATAAAAAAATGCAGACCTCTATTTTCCGACGAAAATAATAAGAAAAATGCTTTCAAGAGAAGAAATACATTCTCGCTTTCCTGCACTGACTGCTGAAATTCCTACTGTCCAACTTTCTTGGTCCATGACATTGTCTTCATATAAGACCCCCAAATTATGGGGGCTAGGAGAGGGGGACGCCATAGTGTGCTCTCGTATGGCGCCCCACCCCCATACACGAACTTTTGTTGCCACGCAACATCTTCAAACTGTTCACCAAGCCGCAAGTATACACCTGGACTTGATTCACTGATGTTTACGCACACTCCCCAAAACTCTCACCACGGCCCAACAGGCAACACCAAACCCCAGAGTCATTCTGTTCCGCCGAAGAACTCGAACGGACTCGTACACAAATTGGCTGAGAGGTCACCTAGAACGGCGGGTGTGGCCCGAAGGAACACGTGGTACGTGCATGTGGGCGGACAAAGTTCCCTTCAGAGGTGACCAAGTGACAGCGACCCGGACGGGAGACTGTCAGACAGGACGCCGGGTCAACGGGTGCACCAAGGCACTCACACGACCCATGGCTGGCGCCTCCCCGGCCCACATCCACACAGAACCGACACAACACAAGCATCAAATACACAACAGCCTCCGTACAGCAACCCTCCATTCACACACACACACACACAAAGGAGAGACAGAATCCAAAAACGCACACCACCCCGACTCACACAGCCTCCTGCCGTCTCGGTCAGCGGCCTGCACCGCCAACCTCGACCGGAGACAAGACAAAATAAACTACCGATGAGGTGGTTGAAGGCTAACCTCCTCACCCTCCACAAAACAGCAAACACAAGTCACAAAAACATAACACTTGAAAAAATCCTAACACCCCTAGAGAGATCCCTCGGGCTTCAACGCCCGAAACTAAGGAGGATAAGTTACCCCAGTGAAAGGTGTAGTTGTCCTTGGTCTCGGTAACAATCCGAGGCCAAGGCCCCCACCGATACCTAAAGGCCCGATCGGTCAAAGTGCGGGAGTCCACACTTGACTTGAAGGATGACCGTTCTTGCAGAGAAGCCCGAGTTAGCAGTCGGGGAATGCAGAACCCTGTTTCTCTCGCTCTGCATTTTATAACAGACCTCGGTGATAATCATCCTTCATACATCCCTGCCCGCCGCCGGAGCACATAAAACACGTTAGCCGGCGAAACTGGAGGGCGTCAAGTCTCTTGTGCCAGGCCCAAGTCCAGATTTTTTGCCAGACCTGGTGCTCCATGGGGTACGTCCGAAAGAGATGGAACCTGTCCTCGATGCCCGCACATGAAACACACCTATCGGAGGAAATGCTTCCCCACCGAAGCTGTCGACTCCTCGTTGGAAGGACAATGTGGGCCAATCGCCACTTAAAGTCCCTCTTCTTGCAGTCCATCCCCGTCGAATGAATGCTCATCCAAGCTTCTCACATAGAGAAGTTCCTAGGAACGTTAAAATCCTTGATGACATATTCCTAGGCCTAGGGAGATCAAAATATGACTACCTCGCTCCCTTCCCGTTGCGGCTTGTCTCTGCGAAGTCCCGCAGACGACCACCCAAGAGATACTTCGTGTGAATAGACTCTACGGGGACCCACAAAGTTCTGGCCCGGCAGATAATTCTTCGCATCCAAACCCATGAAGTAGAAAACTAAGATCCTAAACGGGTGGTCGGCACCAAGAGCCTCCCTCACACTTGAATACTGAAGTGCACTGAACCAAGCAGGAAGGTGCTTGACATCCAAGCCCCCTTCCTCCCTAGGACAGCACAGGACAGCCCGAGCCACCTCCTCGGTCTTCTTGCCGGCCCAAACAAAGCCAAAGACCGCTCTTTCCGGGAGCCTTATAATACCTATTGATGGAGACTCTCATTCTCCAGCAAAGGCGCACTTTGAAACCAGGAGAGTATTTGCCAATTTGGTGCGGTTGACCCTCGATATGTGTACCTCTTGCTCTTTCTTCATATTCGCAAGAATATTCCCCCAGGTATTTATGTGGACCCTGTCCTTGGAAAATTGGATACCCAGTATCTGGACAGGTGCCTCGGTGATGGCCAAATCCGTGACCGCCAACCGCTCCCATACCCTAAAACATAATATTTGACTTATTCTCGTTGAGACGGGCACCTGTCGCTCTGAAATACCCAGCAAAAGCTTCCCGCGAACCCCTCAAGCTGCTTTCCCCATCCACGAATAAGGTGACATCATCGGCGTAAGCGAGATACTTCAAAGAAGCAACAGTCCCCGGAACGGGAAACCCCAAACCCTGTTAGCACCAATGACTTTCCTCAGCAGGGATTCTAACGCTCATTTGAACATTAAAGATGGGAGAGAGACACCCAGCTATGATGACCCTCCCAGAGAAACCTATGTAGAGGGCAGGGGTGGCGGAAAGTGAAGTTCGTTGACCGGGCCTGAAATTTCGAATCGTGGTGCACCCTCCTTAAGTGGCGTAAGTAGCACAATGTACGCCCCCTTCCCTCCCGCCAGTTTTACTTCAGCGCCCCTAAGAGCAGTAATTTTCCCAGGATTTCAAGCACGAGGGAGGATGCGTGTTTCGCGGTGTGTTTGGTGGATGGGAGGGAGGGGTGGGTCAGAAACTCAGGGAAAGTATCTGGAAAAGTAATGCTGGTACATAGAGCTCTGTAGTTTTAACTTTTGAAATAATAGATTCAACATTAAATGTAATTGTTTTGTTCAAAACTAAAATAATAAATAACTTAGAGAAATCACCCTCTTGTACATGGCAAATCCGCGGCTGCTGTGAATAAACGTTAGCACCTGTCGTGAACGTAATCCAAGGTGACTGACTGATTATTTCCCTACATCCTCCATGGGGAATCTCCATGTGGCCTCACGTTTTTTCTCAGCAGCGCAGAGAGAGAGGGCGATTGGAGAACGATCGAATAACTTCAATCTGTAGGACATCCAGTGCTTTAAAAGTGAAACTTGACATTTATTTAGGCAAATCTAAATGTACCTTAAAAGAAAATATGAACCTTTGTGTTAATTATTTGTTTGTTTGTCTTTGTGCGTGTTCGAGGTTTTTCAAAACTCTATGGCTGGAAGCTGCAGTACACCCCTTGGTTACCTGCCCCCCCCCGCCTGCGGGGGTGGCAGTTATGCCACTGCCCTCCTTCCTTCCCCTTTCCTTGAACAAACAGAAGAAAAACAATGCCTAAGGAGATTTATTAGGGATTAGGACCACCTGACCACTTACCTAGAGCAACTTTCTAAGGCACATCACAACAAAATATCACACGTATGCCAAATAAAAGTCTTGGCTAACATTATTGCCCGGGCGGTTCCGCCGCCGCTGGTAGAGGGTCCCTACCTTCGAAAGAAATCTCTGAAGCCGTGGGCCTCCAGCAACTTCCCGATGAACTTGTGAGAAACCCTATCAAAAGCTTTACTCTGATCGGCGGAAAAAGGCCCATATTAATAACCTTTTTGCCCAGGTAAGTGGTAGCATCACTGATGCAACGCAAGTTCCAAAACATGCGATGTTCGAACGGGGTCCGGGTCCGAATCCCGGTGAGGCATGGATGCTGTGTTTGTCTTACGGCACTGGCTCTCCCCTTCCCTGGAACCAGTGACCCTAAATTAGGGACGGGCGACTGCTTATAGCCCATTGAGTTGCTCACGGTGGTCGTTAAATCTCCAATCAAAAAAAAAATATATATATATATACGACGCCCCTTCATACCACACGTCTGATTGACACCGATGAGGTGTTTAGCAACCAAACAAAGCCTACTATGCCGCCCCGGTGGCGCAGTGGTCTAAGGCGCTGGCCTATGATAATTCGTCCGTAAGGGGTCCGAGTTCGAATCCCGGTCAGGCATGGATGTTGTGTTTGTCTTACGGCACTGGCTCTCTCCCTTCCCTGGAACCAGTGACCCTAAATTAGGGACGGGCGACTGCTTATAGCCCATTGAGTTGCTAACTGTGGTCGTTAAAATTCCAATAAAAAAAAAAAAAAAAAGCCTACTATTGATGATTCTGGCCAAGATTTTGTAGTCAACATTCGAGAGACACCGGTCTCCAACCACCTAACGATCTAGAAGCGGTGCCGGGGTATTGAACAAAAGGATAACCATGCTCATCCGCATGGTTTCCGGCATTAGAGCAGCCCTAACAATCTCATCAAACACCCTGCAAAGACAGGGAGCTAAAATGTTCACAAACTTCCTGTAGAATCCCGCAGGAATCCCATCGCACCCAGGAGATTTACCGGGATCGCCGACCTAACTTCCGTACCCGTGAAATCCCCTTGGATTAGCTCCATGTCCTCATTCGAGATACGCGGATTTCCCTCAAGCCAGTTGTCCATTGAGGTCGACTCAATTTTCTTGCCGGAAAAAAGGTCGCCGAAGAACCAATCTAAACCAAAAGAGTTAATATTTAGGCCGAAAAATAAAGAAATTCGAGAATTTTACGGTCCATGACATTCGTCTAAATCATGAGCGGCTTAATTTCTTCGATTTAGGGAATTGTTCGTCATAAAAATAGTCCTCCACGAAAAGGCATCCACCCTTTTCAATTGAAATACTGTGAACAAATTGCATTTTACCCGAATTTTCTAATGTTGAGAACTCCCGTTGTCAGTGTCTTCAAGCATTTCATTTTTGCTTGATACCATGCTCGTTTCCTACTGATTTAACTCATAACGTAAAAAGAAGATGATGTTCCACAGCTGAAGTAATGGAAAGAGCTCGTGGTCTCTTTGTAGCGTAAAGCTAAAATTAATTAAATTTCCACTTCGAGAACTCCTAGCAGGAAATTTATGAACTAGTAGTGAAATTTAAAATGGCCAAAATTTAATGAATGTTTATGTCTTATTATTCGCAAAAATAATTTTCGAAAAATTTGTGAAAACCAAATTCTTTGGACTTAGCGCTTTTAGCAGGAAATTAATGAACAAATTGGAAAATTTAAATATTTGAGAAGGAACAGTTAAGCCTAATCTGAGAGGCACAAAAATAATTTTTTCCTCTAAGTTGAATAATTTCTTCACACAATAGAACTTTATTTTTTTGAATTTTCGACTTTGAAACCCCTTAGCGGTAAATTAATGAAGTATATGGGATATTTAAAGTGCCAAACTTAATATCCTTTGATTTTCTATTAGACGCAAAACTAATTTTTGAAATATCTCTAAAAACAGAAAGTTCGATGTGCATGGACAGACAAAGTGATTATACTAGAACTGTTTTTACAAACCGTTCTAATAAGAGAAAAATAGAATGGCATTTTAAAGAGCGTAAAAACCTTTTTTTTTCTTGACTTGACTGTTTTTTCTTGTTAATCTCACAAAAAAAAATTCTGAGGAGATAGGTCTAAACGATGGCCTCTGATCACTCGTCCGAAAGGGGTCCGGGTTCGAATCCCGGTGAGGCATAGATGGATGTTGTGTTTGTCTTACGGCACTGGCTCTCTCCCTTCCCTGGAACCAGTGGCCCTAAATTAGGGACGGGCGACTACTTATAGCCCATTGAGTTGCTCGCGGTGGTCGTTAAACCTTCAATCAAAAAAAAATGAACTGAGTCTTGTATATGCTGATGAAAAGTTAAGGAATATATCGAATCAAGAACTTTTTCGAGTGCTTCATGGAGATAAAGACATTTGTACAGAAGCTTATAAATTGGTTTCCCTCATTTTAACAATTCCATCTAAAAGTGTGTCAGTGGAAAGAAGTTTTTGTTGCCTTAAAAGAATACAAACTTACTCAAGAAACACTATTTCTCAAGATAGAGTTTTTTTTTTTTTGGCAAATATTTCTGTTCATAAAGAAATTTTTTTTTTTTTTTTTTTTTTATTGGAGGTTTAACGACCACCGTGAGCAACTCAATGGGCTATAAGCAGTCGCCCGTCCCTAATTTTGGGTCACTGGTTCCAGGGAAGGGAGAGAGCCAGTGCCGTAAGACAAACACAACATCCATGCCTCACCGGGATTCGAACCCGGACCTCTTTCGGACGAACGATCAGAGGCCATCGCTTAGACCACTGCGCCACCGGGGCGGCGACATTTCATTGATGCTCACGAAGAAACAGCCAATTTATGATGACATGATCGACAAATTTGCAGCTAAGGAAAAGAATTGATTTAATATACAAAAAGTAGGTAAGTCCTCATTAAGTGATTTTCACTGTAGACAGTAGGTAGCTTTTCATATTGCTCTTGTACCTCTTCACCTATTTTTCCAACCAAGAACTGCCACTGACCTTCAGTAACAACAAAATAAAAAATAAAAAATACTTGACTTGAACACGAAATTCGTTTTATATCTTCAGAAGCTCATGGAGAACATCGAATCTCGGAAAAAATAAACATTAATTTGAATGAAAAATAAGTGAGAAGAAATTAATGAACGTTAAAACTCTGGTACCGCAGTAATGGTTTTTGACGAAACAAATCTTTAAATATTAGAGAAAAATCTGGATTGATAAAACTGGTACTCGCAAAGGAAATTTATTTGACTTCAGTCAGATCCGAGCAGCGCAACAAGACACGGTGAAGCAATGGTAAGACAGGGTTTCGTCGGGTTTCGGGGTTACCATGGTTTCATTTCCACATTTTGGAAATGAGCCTTTTGGCAGATGTCTCTCGTGAGCACGAGGATGATAATCTGTTGGGATTTTAAAGTTTGGCAACAGTGTTTACGGAGTCAGAGTTGGTCGTGTTTGGAGTGAAGTGTTTAGTTTAGGTGAAGTATGGAATATTACAGTGCTTAATTTTTTAATATGTGAGTGCTAATGTCACAATGAATACAGATGAACGTAGACGCAAAATTGAAGCTGGTCGACAGAGGGTAAATATCAGTTTTTATTTATCACTGTATTTATCAAAATATGTTTTTAAAACCTCTCAGTCTTGATTCGTATGTATGTACACCAGAAGTGTTCGATTTGAATTTTTGTTTGATTTAATTAACAATGCATTTAAATAAGAGTGTGGATCGTTGTTATATAAGGCGGGAGTATATTATCTTATTCTTTTGAATATTTACAGCTGTTGTTAACTTTATCCTTACATTTTCGAACAGCATATGTGTGGATGGTTAATACTACATCATTGCTGAGATGGAGAAAAAATATTAGTCCTTGACGCATATGGAGTTTAATGCATTAATCTTTTATGTACAGTGAAGAAAACATATTGAAGTTATTTAGCTAAGGTGAAATTTATGTCATCACATTAATAATCGGCAGCAGATTTTAAGTTTCTCAGGTGGGGCAGCCGTCTAAGCTCTGGCTCCTGATCATTCGTCCCAGATGAGTTCGGGTTCGAATCCCGGTGAGGCATGCATGTTATGTGTGTCTTACGGCACTGGCTCTCTCCCTTGCCTGGAACCAGTGGCCCAAAGTTAGGCAGGAGCGACTGCGTATAGCCCACTGATTTGCTCACAATGTTCACTGTAGTAATTTAACCCCAACAACAACAAAAAGATTTTAAGATTCAGCATAGTTTAAACTTTTGGTACACTATGGTACTGTTAAGTCCCCGCCCCCTCCTCCTTTTTTTACATTCAACTGCTAAATATATGGATATTTTTCTGAAAGCCAAATATTATAACAAACTGTTTTCAGGTTGTACTTTCTTTTGCTGTGAAGTCTGTGGCATGTTTATCAATTCTAGTATTAGAGCTAAATTTTTCACAGAAATATTTTAAGGAAGTTCTGACTTACTTTTCAGTAATGAATGTGAAAGGAAAGCAGTTTTTCTGTCAGACTAGTTATACAGTAATTAAGTCAAACTAAATATCTAGTTTCTCTGGAGCAAAACATTGAACAAAAAATGTAATATAAGATGTAAATGTGACACAAAAAGTGTAGCTCGGCTAGCCTTCCTATTATCATCAAATAGTTCTAGAATTAAATATGTTATTTATTATTGAATATTTCATTTCTACAAAGCAAATCTTATTATTCTTTACAGAATTCTGTTAGCATTTCAATTAGAACAAAAATTTGCATGATATAAACGGTGCTTGTTGCGATGACAATTGGAGAGCTAGCCATATAAGTCTATTAACATCTTCCTTGTTATTTCTGTATATAATCCATGTATTTTCTTTAAGCAATTTCATGGAATCTAAATCTCTTTCCGTGACAGTAGTTTTCCACCAGTTTGATAATAGTTTACCTTCAAAACACAATTCACACTCATAAGGATCTAGAAACACAAACGAGTTAAAAACATTTACTAAAAACATATACAGGTAAGAACTTTTGGCCTTATATTGAGGCCATCTTCAGACCAATTAGTTGAAGAGTGTCAATTTTCAACCAATAAATACATTGTGACAAGTCCTCGGCGACGGTTTATACGGAAGTGCACTATTGTTGCCAACAGGAAAGACTTGAAACTAAAACTTGGATGATGACTGTATACCACAGTTAAGCAGATTCTTGACTGTTGGGTTGCCCTCGAAGTTTTTCATAGTCAAACAATGTTTTCCATGGAAGTGCTATGTCACAAGGTTTGTAGTTATTGCAACATGTGTGTTCATTGGCAAAAAGAGTAGTGATGGCAAATTCTCAGTAAAGAGCGGTGATGACAAATTCTCAGTAAAGAGCAGTGATGACAAATTCTCAGTAAAGAGCAGTGATGACAAATTCTTTGGTATTAAAATAATCCGTGACTCATTCCAATTGGGATAATGAGGCCCATTGTGTGTAGTCCTAGCTAGCTAAAGCAGTAACCATTGATGCTAATTTAATATTGTAAGTTTACATGTTCGCACAATCGGGTCTTTAACCCTCTCTGGGTAGAACCTATGTAATTTTTAGGTAAGTCGTTTCTGTCAACAGCCACCATGGGGATAATATACACACAATGTCGGCCCTTCCCTTTAATAGGGTCCCTGTCATTTTTAATTATGGATAGAATGTTCGGCGTCTTTATTAAATTTTTTACGTTGGTTTTTCAACAGAAAATTTATGGTAGGATGGCTATCCATAGAACTGGTAAATTGCAAGGTAACTGGTTTATGACTATGAGTTGTAGAGTTGGCATTCTTAATTTTATGAAGTAGTCTTGCCACAAATTGTCCCGGATATCCATGTAGTGCAGCAATTTTATGAATCTTCTCTATCTCAATTCCATGAAATTTTGAAGAGGATGAATGGTTAAAAGCTCTATTAAGCAGAAATATGAGAGCCTATAATTTGTACGACATTGGATGTGCTGATTGGTATGGAATTATTGTAGGATTGGTAGAGGTTTTCGTATAAACCGAGTATTTTATTGTATGGGTGTCCGGGTCCCTCATAAGAAGAAAGTCCAGGAACGGAATGGGATTGTGAACTTCTAATTCATAGGTGAAATTTATTGACTGATAGGTTTGTGACATAATGTCGACAAACTCTTCAAGCGCGAGAGTCCACAAAATCAACACATCTACGTATCTGAGATAAAGGGCCAGTTTTTGAGGAACCTGTGAAATATTTGTTTGTAGTTTTCTTTTCATATTAGATCATGCAAATAATATTGTTTTACTACACATTTTGACCTGTTATATAGACAGCGTTCGAATTACTCAGTAGTCTGCTGGCTATTGGCCAGTAAAACTTCTGTCGGACTACTGAACTATTGATTTTACTAGCCCGGATGGCCAGTAAGTTTTTTTTTTTTTCTAATTTGTCACAAGTTAGGAAATTAATTTCTGTTCCTCTTACTGTGCTGTATGTTTTTTTTAAGCTGCAAGCTAATGATAGATTTAAAAACATATTGAAGATAATTCCATTGAAATGGTACGTTAATTTCTACATATTGTGTATGTCTTTAAATATTTTTTTTTATTATTTTTTTTACGGACCAGTTAGCATTTTGCTGGACCAGTGGTTTGCAAATTCTGGTAGTCTGCTGGGCCAGTAGAAGATATATTTCTAATTCTAACACTGATAGATATTGATAACATTGTAGCAGTGATCAGTATCTGGTATTCATGTTATAAGCACAGTTAGTTATAATGATGCATCAACAGCTTTGGCAGTGAACCTACTTTAACATATTTTCTGTGTGGATTCCTTGATCTTCCAATTTTATAGAATGCTCAATGTTTGGTTTAGAGCAGGACTACCTTGAATAACTCCTAACATCGATGTCAAGCGAAACTCGATCACTCCTATGCAGAGGAATGATCCTCACTGATCTGCTATACTATAGGGTTATTAATTGCTGTAATTAGATAGTACTTATGATAAAAAACGGTACTTACGTATTAAACAGAGGCCCTCAGCCGAGACCGCTTCTGGCGCAAATCTAACCACAGCAAGTGCACGTACAAGAGTGAAACAGTTTAATATAAAGAAAAGAAATGAAACATACTGCCTAAATTACACATACAGATGTCAAACAGTTCAATATAAAGAAAAGAAAATTTACTGCCTAACAACGCAAATTACACATACAAAAGTCAAACAGTTCAACAAAAAGAAAAGAAACATATACTGAGGCATCAATCCAACTTTTCTGATGGTGGCCAAACATTAGCAATAGCGGTAAGTATGGCTTCAAGCATGTTTTCATCTCTGTACCATTCTTCACCACATGAACTTCTCCAAATAAGAGTATGTGATGACTTGCAGTACCACAGTGTTCCTTGTTGCACTATTTTGTAGAACCCCATAACCTTTCTATAGATTGTGTGTGTGCCCCACTTTCAGATCCAACAACATTGTATTTGTGATTGACAGTAAAGTGATGAAAACCAGCCTCATTTAGTTCATTAGATTTATATGCTCGCCACAAATCCGAATATATCATACTACATTCGTTTATATTTTGAACAATAGCATTCATTAATGTCAAAGTGTTTTGATCAGCAACTTGAATATAAAACATTCATTTGTCTCTCTACAAAGTCCTCCAAAACCCCACTGCTGTGGGAATATTCATCCTGAGTTGCTCTTTTGTTTGGTAAACAAGCTTTCATCAATCTCCACTATCTTATTTGGCCCTCTGATTTTTTTCTTATTTCTTTTATCCAAAATTTCAACACAAACTTCTCTCATATAGTAGTTCTAGTCAATTACAGTTTTGTCTGACATATCAAATTGTATTTTACACCACTCAATAGATGTAAAATAGATGTAAGCTCTTCACACCAATAGTAAATAAATCGTAAAGTGGTTACGAAAGGTATACAAGATCCTTCGAACCAATTTCCAACAGGCATACCTACTTTGCTCTTATGGCTTTTTACATTACACTGCCAAGATTTAAATGAAAAGTATAATTTCATATTATGGCTATTCTTACATATACACTCTTTTGGCAATATTTTTATACTCTTGAAAAATAACTCACTGCTTCTTCCTCAGTGTTAGGTAGATCCCAAATTCTCATCATATTTCCACAAAATGGCAAAAGCTTGCTTACTTAAACAGCATTATCAATTAATGATTGAAGCAAACAGAACTCAAAACAAACTAAGAATGAGAAACAAAGTATCCAATGAAGTTCTCACGGAAACGGGAAACAAAGTATTCAATGAAATTCTCAGGACGATTGAAGCTCACGAAACGCGAAACAAACTAAGCACACAGAATGGGAACCAAAGTATCCAATGAAGTTCTCATGGGAACGGGAAAGAAAGTATCAAATGAAGTTCTCGCGTGACATCACAAGTTCACTATGAAGAACGGAACAAATGTCCTTCGAGGGTGAACATCGCGAGTGAGATGGCTTGGGAACAAATTTGGACTTTGCAGCACGACCGTCATGGGTGGGATGGGCCTTGGTGTTATATGTAAGTACCAGAAAAACAATATTTCAATATTATTGTCTCACTGTGAACTAAAAAGCAAACCCAAACTTTGATCATGAAAAAAGTTTCTATTTTGCGAAATTTCATGAAAGAAATCTTTTAGATTATACAGGTATAGTCTTAGTATCTTTAACATCAGTGTACTTTGGTAAGATTTTTCACCCTTGTTTTATAAGTTTGACTGCAGGCTGTGATTATAATGTTCAATGCCATTAATAAAGTTGTGTTGGTCAAATTTCACTTTAAAACTTTTAACTAGATTGCAGTACAAACTATCAAGTAATGCCGTTGGTGAATTTTGAGTATGTTTTGTTTAATGATGTCATAGGCTAACTTTTCTTATGCATACATGGTTGTTTTTTGAATTTGTGTCATAAGTTTGGAAAAACAAGTCAATTTTCAGTATTCTGTTGCATCATTATCAGCAAAATAAGTGGTAACATTGTCACTGGTTAGATCACACTCGTTGAGGCAAGTTGTAATTTTATTTATTCTGGTATCAGTGTGACTCACTGGCAGAACATAAAAAGCAGCTTTTTTTTTGCTGAATATTTTCATTGCCTTTGTGTCCTAAGTGATGAAACACTCATTATATTTAAGGAAAGAAGTTTCTGAGTTTTTCGTAACAATCAGTTATAAAGAAAAATTTCGTTATTTTACATAACTTTTCATTCTGACAGCACTTTGAAATGAGCACTAATGTTTAAGCCTTGTTTAGTTTTCGTGATGTCATCTTTATGTTCAACAATTGTAGAGTAAATTGAGAAACTAGTATGTGTTACCGACATATGTTGTTTTTTCTTTGGAGGTGTAGAAACTGGGATTTAGTCAAGGAGGTTAGAATAGATGGAGTAAGTATGATGTTACAAACTTGAAACTTTTTGAGCCAAATATGCAGATATGATTGCCAGCTCAGTGCAAGTACTTTTTCACCATTGTAGATATAGGGAGTAGACCTTTTTCCATCAAAAAACTTGGAAGTGCATTTGGATATGTTAACTCATCAACTAAAGTACATGCTATTGTAACTTTTCATATGTAATTTTGCATGCAATATTAAGTTTTCTATAAATTTCATGTCCTTAAAAACTCACTAGAGTGCAGTTAGGAAACTGCTGGTTCTGAAACTTACACAAGTTTTAGTAAATGAGAACTTAGCATAATCAAAAAATCTACAATAATATTGTAACATCACAGACCACCGGTAACAACACAGAACATTTATTACTTTACTATTTCACACAAAAACATAAACTCGAATACACTCCACGGTACAAACTAAACTTGTTGTCTTAGCCAGCCTCGACATGTCCTACTCCTTCAATATCTCTCACGCTACTCCGCTTACATCACTCACCACACGCTCAAGTCATTAATTGTCAATGTATCATTCCGCACTTCTGTGCGCGGTAGTTCGTATTTTACAACCCCTCCTCAATCCAGAGGAACTTTTTCCAGTGGTAAAAAGTTCTTGTCATTTTACAATACAATAGTCATAGTTCACATAATGAGTCATAATCCATTTCCAAAGAGAAATATATGAGTATATGAGTTAATTTAACAATTATTTTTGTGTTTTCCAACAATTTCTATGTATGATATAACACAACCAAAAAAAAAAAAAAATGTTTTCAATAGCAAACACATAGCATGATCAAGGTGGATTATCTAAATTTGGAATCCTGCTCAGTCCATCTGCATTTTTGTGCATAGTTCCTGATCGATGAATTATAACAAAATCATATGCTTGTAAAGCAAGGACCCATCTCATCAGACGAGCATTTGAACTTGCGTTGGTGCGTAACCAAAGGAGAGGGTTATGATCAGTTTGTATGAGGAAATTTTGACCATCCAAGTAGCATTTTAGTTTCTGTACCGCAAATGTAATGGCGGCACATTCTTTTTCACTGGTACTGTATGTCTTCTCTGCTGTCAAAAATTTTCTGCTTAGATAGATTACAGGATGTTCAGCGTCATCTTCTTGTTCTTGCGAGAGGATGACTCCCATTCCTTGATCTGAAGCATCAGTTTGTAGAACAAATCTACGTTCATAGTCAGGGGCATACAGAACAGGAAAACTAGATAAAGATTTTTTAGTTCCACAAAAGCTTTCTCACATTGTTCTGACCATATAATTTTTTCTTTACGATTTTTACCCTTCAAGATGTCTGTCAAGGGAGCTGCTATCGAAGAAAACATTGGAATATATCTGCTGTAATATCCCGCCAGGCCTAAGAAAGATCTTACTTGCGTCTTGTGCTTTGGCGTAGGGAAATTTTGTATGGCCTGAACCTTTCGTTCCGCTGGTTTCCGATATCCTTGTCCAACAATATGACCCAAATACAAGACTTGATCTTGAGCAAACTTACATTTGGAAGGTTTTATGGTCAAGGAAGCCCTCTGCAACCTCTGTAGCACTTCTTCAAGATGTATCAAATGATCCCCCAGTTTTCGGAAAAAATGGCAACATCATCTAGATATGGTACGGCAAACTCTTTGCAGTCGCAGCCTCTCAAAAGTTCCGACATCATCTTGCTAAAGAAATAAAGTGCATTCTTAAGGCCAAATGGCATCTTTAAGGGCCGATACGTTCCAAAAGTAGTCACAAACGCTGCCAATCGTTGAGCTCTAGCACTTAATGGAATTTGCCAGTACCCTTTTGTTAAATCTAATACTGTATATACTTCGCTCCAGAAACCTTTTCGACTTTTTCTTCTATGTTGGGCAATGGATAGAACTGGGTCCTTGTCACTTCATTCAATCGCCTGTAATCAATACATGGGCGTGGATCTCTTCTGGGTACTTCTACCCAAATCATGGGTGATGTATAGTCTGATTCACCAACTTCTTTAATCTTGTACTGCAGCATTTTATCTATCTCGGCTTTAAGAATATTTATCTGCCTAGGCGACATTCTATAAGGCTTAACTCTTACAATAGCATTACTAGCTAGCTCGATATCATGTTCGACCAAATGAGTCTTTCCTGGAATATTAGAAAACATTTTCAAGTAATGACATAATAGTTTTTTCAGATCCTGAATTTGTTGGCCATTTAGGCGCTCTCAAAGTTTACTGTTCTCCTTGATATCAGAGAAGTTAAATATATTTGGATTTTTTTCAACTTGCGAAAATTTAATCTCTAAATCCATTTCACCATTTTCACAAACGGGCAATAAGGTCACAAATTCTGGTCATTTATGGTATGGTTTCAGCATGTTAATGTGATATACTTGATGTTTTACATTTTTGCCTTCAAAGCTTACTACATAATTAGTCTCAGGAATTTTTTTCTCAATTTTCCCTGGTCCTTTCCACTGTTCCACCAACTTATTTGGCCTGCAGGTAATGAAAACCAATACCAAATCTCCTTCTTGAAATTCACGTTTTACCGCATTTCTGTCATGCCAATATTTTCTTTTCAATTGAGCCACTTCCATGTTTTTAATGACAAGTTCTTGACATCTTTTCATCCTATTTATTAACTCAAATACATATTAAAGTGACACAGTTTTCTTCTTCAGGATGACCCATCCATTTTTCATACAATAGTGTCATTGGCATCCTCAAATTTTTTCCATGCACCAATTCAGCAGGCGTAAACCCTGTGCTTTCAGTCACAGTTCTCAAAGCAAACAGCGCTACCGGTAACTGTTTCTCCCAATCCGGAGATCCTTTTAATAGTTCGATGGAATCGTTCTACCGGATTATTTTGGGAATGATATACAGAACTATGAGTAACTTTTATTCCAAACCGCTCCAGAAATTCTAGTGTCAAAATGCTTACAAAACTGGCTCTTTGATCAGTTTGAATTTCTTTCGGAAATCCCATGCGGCTAAAAATGTGTAACAAAGCGTCAACTACCGACTTGGATCCTATGTCTGGGACTGGCACGGCATCTGGATATTTGGATGACAAACACATAGCTGTAATTATGTATCTATTTCCGCTTGAAGTCTCGGGGGCAAAGGCCCACAGGCATCAACGTTGATCTTTGTAAAAATTTCAGGAATAATTGGAACTATTTTCAAAGGTGCATTCTTTTTGTCCCTAGCTTTTCCAGCACGTTGACATGAATCACAAGATTTTACAAATTCTTCAATGTCTTTATAACAGTTAGGCCAATAAAAATACTTCGCTAGTCTGTCTTTGGTTTTTGTCACTCCTAAATGCCCCGAAGTTCCCTCACAACACGTTTTTTATTTGTTCTCTATATTGTTCTGGAACAACTATAAGATCTCCCTCTTTGCCAATCTTGTTGATCTTCTTCACCAACATCCCATTGCTTAGTACAGCATAACCATTTGCCTTTTTAAAATCTGTTTTCTCTATTTCTTTGAGAATTTTTCTCAATTCCAAACTTTGCCGTTGATCTTCCATGAAACTTTTTGAATCCATTTTTACCAACTCTAACTTGGCTTTAACTTCATCATGCCTCAGTGGCAGAATTTCTTCTTCTAATTCATCTTATTCTTCGGAATCCACAGCCTCTCCTTCAAGGGCTTGTTTTTCTTTCTTCCCTGAATCATTCTTTACTGAATTTCTCTCTTCGTTGTTTCGTTTGTTTTTCTTGATACCGAGTAACCACAACATTTACCTCTTCTGAATTAAGTGGCCCCTCCATATCAATTTTTTTTTAACAAAGCGGCAGTCTTATTTCCAAGTAAATATCTACCTTGATCTAGCGACTTCCTAATCACTGCAGCCTTAGTTACAATATGACCTAATTCACATTCTAGTTCAACTTCTGCCAATGGTAAACAAACCTTTTGTTCATCCAGAAGATGCTCTACCTACAGATGTTCTCCAATAAACTCACCTGGCGACACATACTCTTGACAAATGATATCAACTGAAGAACCTGTATCCCAGAGAATAAGCATGATAACTCCATTTATTTTTCCTTCAAAGGTGTAGGGTGCCAAGAGATCCCCTTCAGTTTCCTCTCTGATTCTATTTACGCTTCCTCAGTTCTGTGATTTTAGCTTAGGACACTGAGGTCGAATGTGGTCATAAGATCCACACTCGTAACATTGAATCTTCCGCCTGCTATCATACTTTTCTTCATTCTGAGATACATTCCGATTTGACCACCCTTGTCCTACATCTGACTTAACATAATTTTTGTTATAAAATCCATTTTTCCAAAAATTTCCCCGATCATAGTTATCTCTAGTTTTTTTCTCACTACCTTGCATTTTCTTTGAAGCACAAAATTCATTCGACGAATTTTTCTTTGTTCCTCTTACACTTTCATAATTGTCCACCATATCAGCCAATACTGAAGGTGAGACAATATTTGACCATTTATCAATAAAATGCTCCCTTATTTCTATAGGCACTCTACGCTTCAATCGATCTGCGATCATTAATTTTTTTAGCCCTTCAAAATCGCCTATTTTAAGTCCTGAAATCCATTCATTAAAATAATTTTCTAACTCGAAGGTGAAATCTCTCCTGGTCTTCTTGGATGTACGCATGTGTTGTACCAATTTTAATCTAAATTTCTCTGGACTTAACTTATATCTTTTAAGAAGTAACCTTTTAACATATTAATAGTTTTTAGCATCTTCCACATTTTCTCTGGCAATCAATTGTGATATTTCGTAGGGCAAAAGTCCTATCAAATTTGCGACCCAATCTTCCCTTTTTATTTCTGCTTGTTGTGCTTGCCTTTCAAACAAAACTAAGTAAATACTTATATCACTGTCTTTTGGGTCAAATGTTTTCATCAAATGACGAAGTTCTAATCTCGGTTTATGAGAATTTTCATTTTGCTCCAAACTGCCTCCCAGCGGCTGACGTCCAGCTTCTATTCTGAGTTTTTCAAGCTCAAATTCCATTTGTCTTTCTGTTTTTCTACGCTCTTTTATACCTGCCAAAATTTCTTTCATGAAATCCTCTTCATAATCTTCAAAGTTGACAATTTTATTTTTAAAATCCAGAATTTTGATATTTAGCATAACTTCTATACCCAATTCTTCAGCCAACTGCTGAAGTTCTTCTTTGCGAGCTCTTCCTAAGAAAGCCATTTCAACAATGCCGAATTTAGACAAGTTCTATGTGTACCCAATGTTTATTTATTATCGTATACGTGTATATGTTTACAGAAATTGTTTACAACAATATTCTACATTTACCTGTACTCTAGGCTCAAACAGTTGATCTGAATGTACTATTTCTTGACAGAAATTATTTAATTCCATGCCCTCCGTGCTCAAACAGTTGATCTGAATGTACTATTTCTTGACAGAAATTATTTCCTTCTATTTAATTCCGTGCCCGGAAACTTCTAAAAAACATGCTTTGATATTTCATTCCTTTGGATAATTCTCTAAGAACAACAACAAAAACAGTACTTACATAAACATCTAACGTAGGTGTAAATCCGATACGGAACTTGTTGTTTTTTCACAAACTAATTTCAAAAAACAAGAGTCATCATCCTTTGTTCTTCCCATAACAAAGAGAAAAAAAAATATATCCCTGTCGCGTCGGTCCGTTCTCATGCTGCAAGGTTTTTCAACTCGTCAATTCTCACGGTCCTAAAAACGGCGCCGAAGTTCCGATCCTGTCGGTGCCTCCATTTCTTTATTTTGTCTGTAACATCACAGACCACCGGTAACAACACAGAACATTTATTACTTTACTATTTCACACAAAAACATAAACTGGAATACACTCCACGGTACAAACTAAACTTGTTGTCTTAGCCAAGCTCACCATGTCCTACTCCTCACGCTACTCCGCTTATATCACTCACCACACTCTCAAGTCATTAATTGTCAATGTATCATTCTGCACTTTTGTGCGTGGAAGTTCGTATTTTACAATATATTCATTTACTAATAATTGATATACCTTATGATGATTTTTGTTATTTTTATACCTAATCATACCCAGAGTTGCAGAATATAGACGTACACGCGCACGTGGGTAGTTTCCAAATTATTAGCAGATTTTGCAGATAGTTTTGGCTTGTAGATTAAAAAAATTAAAAAATGTTATTTACAGCAATTAAAACACTTACTCAAGGCTTTACTCAGATTAATATATTTAATTCTGTCTTAATGTGAGAATGTTCAACTATTTTTCACATCTTCCGATAGTGAGTTCTTTTGTTTTTACAGACATTTCTGGCCTCTTGATTTTATCAAAGCCTGTTCTCAATATATAGGAACTGTAACAAAAGTTCCGTTTACACAGAAGGAATTTAAATTTTATTGCCAGGTTTCTCTTGCAGTTGCCAGTTATAAAATTAAAATCTTTTCCTTTTGTATTTTCTAAGTCTACTATTTTTGAATTAAGTTGTTGAAAATGCTATTTATAATTTTTGAAGATTCATTAATGGAACTGCTTTTCTAGATATAAAAATGTTCTTTAATTAGTATCTTGTTTTTATGAGGTTCATAGTTCAATATTTTAAACTTTTGGCCTAAAGGTCCATTTTACACACATTTCCACGCATTCAGTTGTAATGTACTTTTGTCCTCTCAGGAATCTGTAATGTTCTAATAATTATTTATTGTTATATTAATTTTTCTTTAAATTATCTTATTCTATTGTTATTGTGATTTGCGGGTTTGCAGCAAGTTTTCTGTTTTAATGGTTGTGTACGCAGATACATTTTATTTTTATACAACTCTGATCATACCAATATATGAGGGTCATCATGTGTTTTCGGCAGTGGCAAAATGGTTGATTTTTCGCAGCAGAGCTTTCTGAGGCTTGCATAAATGTAATACGGTGAACAAATTCTTAACATAAATGGATAAATTAGTGATTTTATGTTTAGTTCTACTAACTACTGCATTTTCATATCAAGCATTGCAGCTCATTCGTTCTCAAGAGTTGTGTTTTCAAAGGTAGGACCCATAAACTAATATGTAGAAAAAATATTCTCAAGTCTAAGGTGTGCATGTCAGATGACCAAAGAACATCAGACATCAACAAAAATGTCTAATATATAAAAACATCACTAAACATACAAGATTGCAAACTTTAAACATTTATTATATGCTATCAATTAATAGCATTTTCTTTTTCACTGATCCACATGTTGAAATTTAAAGATATCGAGTGAAATACTTGATAAACAGCAGCCCTATCTATCCTCACAACTTTTTTGTGATGTTTTGATCTCGGTCATTGTAAGGGACCCATACAACTTCGAGTCCCCTGGTTCGTTTTTGCTGTCAAGCACCTACTGCATCCAATATGTTCTTCATTACCACATGTTCATAAGGTTTGGCAAAAACTGTAATTCTCATCTCACAAATACACGCTTATATATATAACACAACAACTTTATTATCTGGTCAACGTCCTGTTGGAATTACATCGACATATATCTTTCTCACATGGTAGCACTTCTGTTACACGTCTGCCATAACATCCGTCCGACCATCACTGTTCCTTGCCCATCCATCCAAGATGACATCTCTCACACTTCTCCTCAAGGCTAATCCTGTTCCCACCACGGGAGTGTCCGCTAAAGCTCTTGAGGCGACCAGACTTCTTACTTGGCCTCTCTGTTTACAGGAAACCTTCTGCCACTCATATCATCATCCCTTACCATTCTCACACTTTTGGAAAATTACAAACTGTCTGCTCTAAAGTCATACATTCACTGGACCAACCTTATTTGCAACAGCTATTCTGCTCTTCAACTAGAATATCAGAACATCATCAACATTGCCAAATTGCATGGCTTTCCACCCCTCTTATTACATAGACTAATCAAGAGGTTTGAATCACAGAATAGATCTAGTTTACTGCCTGAACCTTCCACCACCCATCAGTTTGTTGGCACTTTGCCCTTTAGCCTGTCCTTCACTCATAAAGTTTGCTCTATTTTCAGGTCTTTTGGCTACAGGATTGCAGTCAAACCACCTCCACATCTTCTCAAACTCATCCTTAAGGACAGAGATCTCAATAAACCCCTAGATTTACAAGGTGTCTACTCTATCCCTATCATCACTTCCACAGGTGTTACCCACTATATTGGTAGTACTTACTGCAGCATAAACTGGCGTTTGATGGAGCATATTGCTGATGTTAAGAAAGGTAGCCCTTCCACATCCCTTTCAATTTTAACCATCAGCGATACGTCCATGGCTCCCGATTGGCACAATGTTAAACGGATCGCCCCGTTCAGCAATCGGCATGTCCTCAGATACTGCGAAAGCATTGAAATCTATCTTACCCCTAACACCTGCAACACTGACGCACCTTTTAACATCCCTATGATTTGGAAAGCGATTTTGAAATCTGGCAACAACTGACTCTTTTACCACATGTCTCATTCCATGGCTGATTAAGGTAGAAGTCGCTACCAAAACGTCCCACTCATAATTTTTGAATGTAACTTACGCGTGTGATGACGATTTCAAGAATTCTTTTAATGTTTTGTGTGTTACGTGTTTTCCTGCCAATTCTTCTCACTATGAAGCTTTTTTTACCTACCAACTAATATATTTTATTATTTTCTTTTTATAGCATTATCATATTAAATAATTTTTTGTGGCTTCCAAGTCCAGATTTTCTGGCGAGCCTAGTTATATATTGAGGAAACTACTACATTAAAGGGATATAATGAATGCAATTGTTTGTTTTCTTTTTCTTTTTTTTTTTTTTCATCCTTATGCCTTGTTTCCAAAAATTCTCACCCAGAGCAAATACCAATCTGTATAATCGTAATACAGTTTATTTTAATTCTGTAGGCCTATATCAGTAAATTAAGTTTTTTTTGCTGATCATTACAGAAAAAGCATGTGTACTACATTTTTTATGTACCTCTTTGAAGAGATTTGTGACCATGACAAAGCTGTTGCAGGTGTTCTGGTTCTGTACTCTGTGTTTGGCATCAAAAACTTTCATATATATTTTTAGAGATACAGTGTATGTGATTTTTTCTGGTGGGGTTCCTATAGTACTTTGTTGTCATATATTATTGGTACAAAGGTGCCATATTTTCACTTGTATCCTATGTAGCTATCTCTTCAGAAAACTGAAGAGGTGGCTATACTGGAAACAATGATAATATAACATCTTCGTGCCGATAATGACATTTATGTATGTCTTCCTTGTGTTTGTGAAGCATTATTTCATCAGGGAGATTTGTTATAGATATCTAAGACTTTGATGTCGTAGAAATTTGATCATACAAAGTTGCAATTTTTAATGTTAACAATTTAAAATAACTGGTATGTGCTATATATGCACAGAGTTATCACAGTAATATGTTCTTCTATGAATTATATGTAAATGTAAAAATGTGTAACATTTTCTAAGCAGTTTTATTTCTTATAGTATTTTTTAAGTCCTTGGCAAACAATGTTACTCACAGTTGAAGTGGTTGGCTTCATGAAAGGAACAGAGAGCGTGAGAAGCCAGCAAGAAAAAAAAAAAAAAAAAAGAAAGAATCAGGGTTTGCCTTTTGTCTGCCACAGACTATGCCTTCGTAATATAATGAAATTAACTCTAGCATTTTTTTGGTAACAAAGTACTTTTGAACATTTTTAATGTACTAAAAATTTGTTCATAATGCTGACAATTTTTTTAAATGTTTGATTTGTTTTTTGTAAATGAATAGCTGTTTCAGTGGTTATTTTATGGCTGCTCATAAGATCAGCTTGGCCACTATTGTATATGATTAGATTTTGGTTAAAGTTGTAGGATTTATTGGCCATTCCAATGAGAAATCAGGTGTGTTAAGTTTGCTTGTGGAAGATTTTATGCAAATTGAGGGTTTTCATTTAACATAAATTATTAAAAATTGTCTTATTTTATGTTTCCTGAAATAAGCTTCAAAATAATTGCATAATTAGCTACACAGCCTTCAAAGTCACTAGACTTATTTATTTGTTCTTAATTTTTTCAAAAAGCCTTAAACTTGAAATTTTGAAGAAAATAAGTGCCATGATATAAATTATTGAGGAATTACATAGCTGGCATAATAGGCTTATTACTTTTGTTGTAGAAATGCTGTGATTTATTGTGTCTGTGTAACCAACTCTTCATGAGAGACTTGAAATTGCATTATCGTAGGACAGGAAATGGAACGCATGCCTCCTAAATTCTGCTTGAATCCTGTTCCATAATGGTAAAATTTTAACGTTTTTACTTCTGAATCTATAAGAAATCTTAACCAGAGTTATGGAAAAAAAAAAAAAAAAAAAAAAAGGCAAGTTTAAGTGTTAAATTTATTACACTTGTTCTTCTCTAAGGCACGAATGCCCAATCCCTTGGAAGATACAAATCAACTTTCACAATATATGATTTTCTCCAAGGACATATTCTTAGATATGTGGCTATGTATGATATAAATATGCTTTTGATGTCATAGTTTGAAATAGTCTTGATATTAATAATAGATGGTTTAACTGGTAGTAGTTACAGTTGTGCTCAAATTAAACGCAATGTAGTGAGTTAGATAAACATTTTCCTTAGTCGAAAAGTCGTGTTAGTATACATTTGATTTTTATTTATGGGTAAGTACCTTAGATTACAACTGTTGTAGTCAATGAAAGTTCACACAAAGATTTCCTAATTTTTAGAATTACACATGATGGACAAAAGTTTTAAGTAAGTGCAGCACTCAAAAAGCATTTGACTGTAGATTCTGTTTATCCTGAGATTTGTAAACTAAATGTGTTAGAAAGGGGCCATTATTGAACTTGGAGAAATAGTGGATCTTTTAAAAGAATTTGTTTACATGGTTGTTTGGTAAATAGCTCGAAAGAACTTTAATCCCCATTGTCAGTTAAAGAAAATGAATTGTTTTGAGTCATTACTACAGGAGTTCTAAACCTGATACTTTTGGATTTCTTTGTTGCTGACAAGTTTTTTTATACAGATGCAATATTTATCACAATGTCACATCTCTCTTTTATAGCTTGCCATCTTCAGGAAAAAGAAGGAAAAAAGCAGTTCAGTTGATACTGTTTCATCACTTCATTTAATTCATGATGCAGTTAATTCAGTAGACTCTGCTGTACACAGTAACAAAGTAAGTTGTTTCCATTTTGGGTTATCATGCACACAGTATATTCTCTCAAGCATGATATTGTTATAATTACAGTGGTATGTTTCAGGCATTGCAAAATTATCAGTGTAAATTAAAATAGTAATGGTGTATTTTGCATAATAGGAGCACCATACTAAGTTTAAGAGAGAGAGAGAGAAAGAGGAGAGAAAAGTCAAAATAACTGGTTTCGAGAACACTTGGTAATGAAATTCTTAATTTTTCTGTTGTAATGCAATCTTGTGTAGACAGTCTCATGCTTAAGTATTAATATTACATCACTGTCTGACATTTCAAAACAACTATGCTATTGTAGTGGTATACTTTCTTGTATGTCACAAGGACTGGTTTTGATTCTGAACAAACATCAATATTGTATTCAGAATTCATACATACATACGTACATATCACTAAGTATTTTATCCTTTTTCATGTTTGTTAATGGACAATCTTTTTGAATAGAGCTAGTTTATTACTGCAAGCTAATGCATAAATACACTGACGGAAAAAAAAAATCCCAACACCACGAAAAAATAGTTGTAGAGGAATGAAATGGCGGCAATACATTTGTATAGTTAACATATTTAATCGATTAAGGTTTTAAGATCACAGCTTAATGTAAGCGCGAGAAGAGCCATTTTAAATGTGAAATGCTGGTACATTAATAACCGGTGTAACCGCCAGAATGTTGAATGCAAGCACGCAAACATTCATGCATTGTGTCGTACAGGTGCTGGATGTCAGTTTGTGGGATGGAGTTCCATGCCTGTTGCACTTGGTCGGTCAATACAGGGACGGTTAATGCTGGTTGGGGGTGACGCTGGAGTTGTCGTCCAATGATGTCCCATACGTGCTCGATTGGAGAAAGATCTGGTGATCTAGCAGGTCACGGCAACATGTCGACACTCTGTAGAGCATGTTGGGTTACAACAGCGGTATGCGAGCGAGCGTTATCCTGTTGGAAAACACTCCCTGGAATGCTGTTCATGAATGGCAGCACAACAGGTTGAATCACCAGACCGACGTACAACTGTGCCGTCAGGGTGCGTGGGATAACCACAAGAGTGCTCCTGCTGTCATAGGAAATTGCTCCCCAGACCATAACTCCAGGTGTAGGTCCAGTGTGTCTTGGCCTCAGACAGGTTGGTTGCAGGCGCTCACCTGGCCTCCTTCTAACCAACGCACGGCCATCACTAGCACCCAGGCAGAACCGGCTTTCATCAGAAAACACAACAGATCTCCACTCCGTCCTCCAATGAGCGCTAGCTTGACACCACTGACATCGCAAACGGCAGTGGTTTGGAGTAAGTGGAATTCACGCTACAGGGCGTCTGGTTCGGAGCTGTTCTTTAAGTAACCGATTTGTAACAGTTCGTTGTGTCACTGTGGTGGCAACTGCTGCTCGAATTGCTGCCACAGACTCGGTACAATGCGCCACGGCCATACGCCGGACACGGCGGTCTTCCCTCTCGGTAGTGCCACGTGGCCGGCCGGAACCCAGTCTTCTTGAGGCAGTACCTTCCCTTGACCACCGCTGCCAACAATCGTACACAGTGGCTACATTCCTGCCAAGTCGTTCTGCAATATTGCGGAACGAAAATCCACCTTCTCGCAGCCCTATTACACGACCTTGTTCAAACTTCGTGAGCTGTTGATAATGGCTTCTTCGTCTTCTTAAAGGCATTCTTGACTAACATCAACACATTACGTCGAATCTCAACGATAACTAACGTTCACGAACATTACAGCACGCATTTACAGCAAACCTGCTTTGCATGTTCCGAGCGCTACTAGCGCCACACGTATGCGCCGAGCGCGAAATTTGCATAGACGTCATCTTACAGATGTACTCTCACCGCCTACCAACTGTCGTTTATCTAACACAACCCCTTCTTGGTGTTGGGATTTTTTTTCCGTCAGTGTATGTGAAATGGTAAATGCATTGCCCCTTCTTGGTGTTGGGATTTTTTTTCCGTCAGTGTATGTGAAATGGTAAATGTATTGAAAAGATAAGTGTTTGGTGACAACTACAGCACAGCAAGTGCAAAATAATGTATTTAATAAATATCTCAATAAGTTTTCCACTGAAACTGTCGCAGGTAACTTTTTCCTGTTCTGTGTTAAGCAATGGAAATATGAGCTAGAGTTGTTAAAATTTGTAAAATGGCAAAAAGAAAAAAAAGTAAACACATTAGTGCTAGCATGTTGGCTAAGGCAGAGCTTAATGTGCCAAACAAGCCAATAACTTTCAGGAGATATTAATGTTTTAATTTGCTGTTAAAGAGTATGAGTATCTCAATTGTCACATTTTTAGAATATGTTATTCAAAATGAACATAATCCTTCAACATTTATTATATTTATACACACACTTCTCTCACTACTAGTACATTATTATACAGAGTTATGGATTGAGATAAATAAGCAAAAACTTATAACCTTATACTTTTCAGAAGTATAACAATAAAAATGAAAATTTAACTTAAGTTACGTAAAAAAGTATGCAATATGGGAGTTTTTGAACTATATATTCTTTTTTCACTCAGATTTTTGGAAGGGAATATTTAGGTTTATTCCAGATCTTTGTCCTTGAGTTCCTGTAGATGGTTGCAAGCATTAAAATCAGCGAAAGTTTTTTTTTTTTCTAGGTTGAGAACATATTTCCAGATTTTGGGGATGATTTAGGAAAGGGTGTGTGTCTTAATTGCAGTTTTCGGAGAAAGATAAATTTCTGAGCTTTGCAGTAATGAAGTGAAAATAAATTTGAAAATGAAGCAAAGTTTTTCTGACAGGGTTCTGCTGAAGTATTTTCCATAGCGAAAGAAGCCAAGACAGAGGCATGATGTTTTAAATCTTTTTGTTCAGTTTATTTTTTATGCTTTGGTTTGTGCTTCCGATGTCGAAAGTCTGTCCCCAAATTTTTTTATTCTGATAGAGTTAGACTCGTGTGGGAAGTCAAGAGGGTGAACTTTGTCTCTGTTATTACTTTTTAAAGTTATTGCTCAGTGACAAAGATAAAAGTGTATCCTCTTGATCATCTAGGTGTCTATCCCAACAAACATTTCATCTGGACAGACTTTTGACGTCGGAAACACATTGAAAGAAAAAAATGATTGAATGGACAAAATGATTTAAAAATTGGCATTGCTAACACTGCTTTGGCTTCCCATACTATGGAAAATACTGCAGAACCTTGTTGGAAAGACTGAAGGAATTGCTCCATTCTCAAATCAATTATGCATTTTGTTACAGTGAAAGCCAAGAAATTTATCATTCATATAATAATTGCAGTTCAGACTCCCTTCAAATCATCCCCATAATGTAGAAATGTGTTTTTGGCAAGAAAAAAAAACAACAACCCATGATTATTCAGATTCTGGCAACCTATATAGGAACTCCAGCTTAGAGACCTGTCAAAAACCTGAACATATCTTTCCAAAACTTTGGCTGATAAAAGCAAAAACTGGAGATATTGTTTGAAAGCTTCTATATTGCATTATCCTTGGCGCAACTTATTTATTACAGAATTATATGCTCCATTAATCTGTATGGCAAAGTACCAGCATGGCAGAAATATATATACTAATATATGTGGCAGTGACACATATTGTGCATTTCCAAACTTCTTTTTTAACTGTTTGCTTAAATGACGAATTTATTGTGTGTGTGTGAGAGAGAGAGGCGGAGAGAGAGAGAGAGAGAGAGAGAGAGAGAGAGAGAGAGAGAGAGAGAGAGAGAGAGAGAGAGAGAGAGAGAGAGAGAGAGAGAGAGAGAGAGAGAGAGAGAGAGAGAGAGAGAGAGAGAGAGAGGCGGAGAGAGAGAGAGGCGGAGAGAGAGAGGCGGAGAGAGAGAGAGGCGGAGAGAGAGAGAGGCGGAGAGAGAGAGAGGCGGAGAGAGAGAGAGAGGAGAGAGAGAGGCGGAGAGAGAGGAGAGGAGAGAGAGGGGAGGAGAGAGAGAGAGAGAGAGAGAGAGAGTTCCTTAATAGGGTTTTGTCTATAAACATGTCAAGGGGTTTTGAGGGGGGGGGGCGCATGGTTATTATACATATTCCTTGCAGCATTAACCAAAAAGGCCCAACTCCTCATGGTGAGTGTGACTCAGTTTTCAGTCTTGGCTTGAGCACTTAAGTGGTAGCTAAGGTCATATGAGTATGTTTGAAAACTCCTTCAAAACAAAAACAAAAACAACTTTGGAAACATGCATACTCAGTAAAATCAAAATATATTGAAATTCATGCTCAGTAATATTGCCCAAATGTCACTGGCCAATTCATGTTCAAATTATTGGGTTGGTGCGAATGAAATGTCCGGCATGAACAAGCAGTGGAGACAGGCCCGCACCGCAGTGGAATGGAACCACCCACAGGTGTTGAGGGTATTACATCACAGTTACTATAAATAGCTAGCACATGTGTGAAGAACAAGGTTCAGGCATGGTTTGTTTAGACGTAACGTGGCTTGCAAAGGAAACATAAAAATGCTGGATTTGAGAGTCATCTTCCTGTATGAATTTAAACTGGGCCATTCTGCAGGAATTGCCACTCGAAACGTTAACAAAGCATTTAGGAAGAATATAGGCAATGAACGAACCATTCAGCGATGGTTTCTGAAGTTTCGAAGTGGAGATACGGACCTGCAAAATGAAGCACATGGTCACCGACCTGTTGCTGTTCCTGATGATGTTCTGTTACATGTGGTTGAAGCAGACCCCTGAAAAACATGTCGTGAGATAGCTGCAGAGGTAGGTGTCCACCACACGACAGTTGTTCGGCATCTGTCTGCACTGAGTAAGGTCAAAAAGCTGGACATGTGGTTACCACATGAGTTGACAACTGCCAACAAGACTAGGCCTTTGGAAGTCTGTATGTTGCTACTTGCTAGGAATAAACAGGAACCTCTACTGCATCTAACCGTTACCTGTGACGAGAAGCGAGTCCTTTATGATAATTGGAAATGATCTGCACAATGGCTAAGTAAGGCACAGCCTGCTGGATGGCATCCTAAGTCGCCCCTTCACACCAAGAAGATGATGCTCCTTGTCTAGTGGTCCACAGCTGGGATAATTCATTGGAGTTTCTTGGCAAGAGGCCAAACCATCACTACAGAATGTTATTGTGCTGAATTACACCAGATGCACCGAAAATTGCTGCAGGCCCATTCCATCTCAATTTCAGGCAGAGAATACCAACATGTGTCAGTTGACCCCCTTAGATTTGTTCCAAAAAATTACAGTAGCTACTCCTACTACAGATATAAGATATTCCAAAGGGATTTGCTCCAAAAAAATTTATATGACTTGTTGCGCCATTTTGAAATTTGGTGAAAAACACGTTTTTTGAAAGGAATGTCAAAAACGGCATATTTTAAAAATGTTATTGCGTTTAAACTATTTAGGCGATTCAGTTCATTTTTGTTTTGTTTTGTAGCTAATGAATTGATTTTTAACTTGACATACTTTAAATATGCATGTTATAATTATTAGTAATTAAAAAAACACTTTTTAGGTACAAAATTTTGGTTTTTCTGACATTTAACGATTTTTTTTCTTACACTAAGAAAAGTTTATTTTAAATAAATAAAGATGGTAATGTGTAGTCCACCAATAGTAGTTTTACAGCAAATTTTATTTATTGCCTAACATATATACAGTCTATACAATTCAACTTCAAAATATGCAAAAGTACGAAAATGCACTATTTTCAAGTAGCAATAACTCAAAAACCCCATTTTTAAAAAATCTTAAAACTTGACCTTATGTTGTCTTATTAGTATATTATCAATTGGTGAGGGCAGAATTGTGTGTTTTTGCCTCGTAAATTTTGAACGTTTTTGAAAACGACACTTCTCCAGCATTTGCGGGTCGCAAATAGAAACGATACAAAAACATATACAATTGTTCTTTACAATGAAATTTTAAAGCCACCCTGATTTTTAAGCTCCACTGAACACTTTTATAAGTAAACTTAAGTTACTCATTTAGAAAAAAATAATGAAAAAAGAACAAAAAGAAAAACATAGAAAATGTGGAAAACCGAGAACTCATTAAACTGTTTGTCTTTTTACAATTTTCTGATTTCTGTAACACTAAAACAAATAATCGTAAACAACTCCATGTTAGCTGAGATCTATAAACATTATACTAAAATAATTACAGAGTAAGTTTACATAAAGTTCAGACACTGCAGATCTGTTGGATCTGGTTCAGCTCCTTGGTATCGAAAATGTAGAGTCGAGCGGATTGTCCGCTGGGAGTGAGTTCCTTCACCTTTAGCACTACATTGTTTAATGGCACTGCACATACATCCTCTCTCTTTCCACATTCCTCTGGCCATTGGAACCCTTTAGCTGGGCCATGGGGATGCATAAACGACACAGTAATGTCTTCGAGCTCTAGAGATATGCTCTTTATCTGTCCCATCCACCAATAATCATTATATACACACCCAACAAATTGACCTACTATGAAATCACTCAAAGAGTACCTGTTTTTTACTTGGCTTGTTATTTCTACTTTCTGCACATTATGTTTAATTGTTCTTGCCATATAAGCTTCATTATTTTGCACCAACCAATAATGCTGAGATTGTAATCCTACAACAGGTTTTACAGTGATCCATTCTTTTTCTTTACAAGACCTGAATTTTTGAACAACACTTTTGAGGTGTAGTATTTTCGTATTACGTATAAGATTTGAAATTGTACAAACAAATGAAGCTGCGTCTCTTATGGCTTCCACAGATTCTTTTTGTAGATTAAATCTTGTAGCATAGTGCTTGCATATGCCACCTATGCCATCGCATGCACTCTTACCATGCCCAGTAGCTGAAAATATCCACTTTCTTTCTATAGTTGGATTACCCTTAGACAACTCATGAAGTTGATATCGATTTTTGAAATGTGCGGCAGCTCCATCTGAAACGTAAACTACTGAGGTCTTAGTTTCCAATGGATACGATTTTGAAATGTCATTTTTTATAAGACCTATGGCACAGAGAGCATGAGCTGTGTCATGGGTTATATCATCAGACACTACTGCAAAACTTTCTTTCACTTGACCAATTTGTGCAACATATGTAAACAATGAGATTTGTACATTTTGCCAGTGATAGCTTTGTATCTCATCAGGCAATATAACTGACCAGTTCTCTGCAAAATCAAAATGTGAAACACACACAGAACTCCCTTTCGCAGAGATTTTAGCTTTGGCTATTCCTTCTCTCTGGATTTTTCGGATATAATTATGAGGAATTGCTTTATTAATCCAATGTCTAGCATCTTCGAGGAACCTTTCAGTAGGTACAGTTTTCTTTATAAGGTCATTACGTTCCCAAATAGCATATGTAACTTCTTCATTCAACAAGCCAAGAGTATCAGCTGTCAGTGCATCTGTACCGAGACAGTCACCACACATTTGGAGCCAACAATCTTCATTGTCTGTTTTGTTACACAAACACTTAAGTAAAAGAGCCTCTTCAGTATACTTTTCATTAGTTACATTTTGGAGAGCTATGCTTATTAGTGTAAGATTACTACAGTAAATGCAAGTACAAACTGCTTGTATAGGTTGAATTTTCACCCACTTTGGACATAGTGAATGAAATTTTGAAAGTCCAATTTTTATTCCTTCGTTTTCCTTTTTCAATATACTGTATGTCTCTTTGATTGATCTTGTCATAAATCTTTTTGCCTTTTTAACTTTCTCACCAGTAACATCTGTAACACATATAACATCTTTTTTGTTTGGACTCTCTCTTGTGCAGTCTTTGCTGTCATCTAGGTAGTATGACAAATCAATTGCCTTAGTATCTGCAGACAATGGATGTCCACTGTAGGGATCAGGTTTAGCATAAATTCCTTTTTCTTTTTTAACACTACGTGACTTATCTATGATGTACTTTGATACTGAAGGTAACTTTGCCTCCAGTTGCGTTTTAGTAAAAGTATGTGGTAACAGTGTCAACAATTGCACTTTTTCATTGTATTTAGAATTTTGAAGAGCTGTGTTAATGTTAAAAAACCACTGATTGCAAGTATAACAGTCAAGTTTTTCAGCAGAAGGTTCACTTAGAAATGTCATCATTGACACTATACACTTCTTCTAATTTCTTCACAGATGCACAGGGTGCGCACGCGTGCTTGAAAACCTGGAAAGTCCTGGAAAATCATGATTACGTTTTCAAGGCCTGGAATATCCTGGAAAAAACGGTATTTTTTAATGCTGTCTTGAAAAGCCTTGAAATTTGAAATTAGTGCTTAAAAAAAATGCCCTTTTAGGAAATCGAGTTACTGACTGTTACCCCTTAATTTTTTTAAGTTCCTCTCCACTGTTCTCAAAGAAACCGCCGGCTACAGTGGTGTTTCGGATGTGCCCAAATCCTAATTTGGCTGGGGGGGGAAGCACTACTTCCAGTGCAATAAAATTGGATGATTACTAGCAGGTCTGTTAGGGAAGGGAAGCTTGATGCATTCTCTAGCCCTGAGCTTGATGTCCGTCCGACAACTACTGAGAACAACAGAAGGGGAAAGAAGAGACATTTAGCATTTGCAGGGGGTCGCGTGTTTACCAAGTCAGCTGGCATCCACCAGTGAAGAGTATGCCTGAACAACACATTCATCTGCTCCTTGTTTATTGCATTAAGACGCTTGCTTCCGGCCCACCCCTCAAGAGACTTCGGCTACTTATGATAAAAAATAAGAAAACTATCTTTGCGAATTTTTCACAAAAGTGGCTGAAATTTTTACATTTACTATAATTGGATTACAGAAGCTCACTCCCAAAATTCCATTTGAATCGGTTTAAAACTCAAAAAGTTAGCATTGGAAATTTTTATTATGTGTGCCTCTTTAGACAGTGAGCCTTGAGCAGAAAGGGTGTTACCATAGCAACGGTTGATTGACAGCTGGGAGCGCTGATCCGAAGCCCTTGGTTGGGAAGAAAGCAAACACCTGTTTATCACTTCCACGGCTCAAAAGGACTAAGAGATATTTTCAGAAATCCATTTTCCGGAATTTTGAAAAGACCACAGTAAAATTTTTACAGTGGTTAAAATACATCACAATAAAGTTCTAGTGCAAATTTCGCCGAATTCCGTTTGAAACTTTAGCAGATGCAAAAAAAAAAAAAAAAAATCTTCCGTTGCAAAATCGGATTCAAAAGAAAGAAATGGCAATTATAAATTACGGGAAAAGCAAGCAAATTATTTTTTTTAGATGCCATGGTTTATTTAAACAGAGTGATCCTTAAATTTTGTTTCTGTGATGATATGGACTCTATTTTAATTACAAACATACATTTTTATTCAGATGTCTGAGTTACTGTTTTAATAAAAAAATCTATAATTAAAAAGTTTTCAATGGATTTAGGCGAAATTCAGCAGATAAACGTATTTTAGTAAATTGCAACGTTATGACGTAAATTTGGTCATTTTGTCGAAAATTGGGCAGCATTTTTTTTTTTACGTTTTCTCCTATAGTTAGGGTGAAGGAGGAAGACACTTCAGTGAGCTGCAGGTGGTGATTTATGGCGATGTGCCAAATGAAAAGAAGCCGTTCCATCAGGACATTCCAGAGGTTGAGTGTGCGTGGACGCGTGCTCCTGCTGTTTGAACTTAATCGGAATGTTTTCGGGAGGGGGAGAAATATCCGTTTCAGCTTTACAGCTTTCAGGCTCCTTTTTTTTTTCTTGGTAATAAATAAAAACCATAGTTGCTGCATTCACCATTGATCCATATTCGCATTTCTTGAATATAAACAGCAGACAATCGGAAACATGGTGTTGGGTGGGTCTTGATGTTCTTCATTTGTATCTGCTGAATTTTGTTCTGTGGGAATACGGGAATGAGTTATACTGTGAATACATACAAAACTACATATTTTTGAGCTGAAAAAATGTCTACTTGTACACAGTAGCTAACGTGTGAACTCAGACGAAGACAATCGGACATATGGACGTCTGATTCCATAAAGAAATCAACCCATTTTATTATACACGACAGGTAAAAAAGAAAAACATTACATGTTTTTAAACATTATAAAGGAAAGCGGATTTTTGAAACACCATGACTTGATGGTATTAATTTTTTTTTTTCGATTTTAATTTCTGAAATCTTTTTTTTTTTTTTTCAATTACAATACACTGTAACATGATACCTGTGTGTTGTATCCCTTAGTTGTATGGCAGATTTTCAGTTGGCCGATATCCGCGATCGTAAGTGGTAGTTACATTGCTATTGTTGATGATGACAAGATAAATACTGGAGTAATGTAGAATGTTGCATAACGTAAAAGAAATCGCCCCCCCTTCGAACTTTTATGCGGTTATCATAGCTGATCAACCATTTCATTCCATGAACATCAGCACATTTCAATCATTTGACCATTGGGGGTCTGACGGAATTCAGCAGTGCTTAAGCGCCTAGCGCAACGAGAACATGCTAATTATGGACAGTTCTATTCCCTTCCCCCCTATCATCCCTAATCCATTTGCATCTTTCATCATTTTTATTACTTAAAACTGAAATTGCTTTTAAAAACTAATTTGAGCATGATACTGTAAAGCGTAGTAATCATCCTGGAATTTTTTGTATATGGCCTGGAAAAGGCCTGGAAAGTCCTTGAATTTTTTCCCCCAAAAAGAGTACGAACCCTGGATGCAGTTACTAGTACTTCCTCTAATTTCAACTTTTTTCTTTTTACATAACTTTGCCTCCTCTCATACCTAACTTGTGAAGGGGATTTCAATGGCGACATATTTACATCAAGAATGTTAATACTTTTGTTGACAGCATTTACAATCTCCTCACTTGCAATAAAAGGTTCATCAGATGAAATTTCTTGTTCAGGTTCATTTGTAAGTTCCCCAAATTTTTTTTTATAAAAAACAACACAATTACTACACAAACTGTCATTACTTTTTACAATAACAGACCTACCTACAATCCTTTGAATTGAATCAGCTAAATCACCAACACCACATAACCTCACACTCTTACTTTTGTATACAGTTTTTTTGTGTCTTCTAATATAGTCCACACACTTAATTCGTTCAGAACTATGATAATCTGACATTATTAAATAGGCCTATTCAGCAAAAATGTAAAAAACATATCTGAGAAATCACAAACACATATCAAGTGTTACTCTTCCAAACAAAAGAACAGACTGCACAGTAGTTATAGCACAGGTGGGTGTGGCCATGGAGGGGGAGGGGCTAGTGAGACAGTTGATTAGCTGTGCAGTGAGCAAACACTGGTCATGCATGTGCATGTATGATCCTGTTGATTCAGCATTGCACAGGTGTAGAACAAGCTTATTTGTTGTTTAAGCGTTAAGACTAGGTCAGTTCATTTAACAACTGTAACTTTATTACAGAATTTATTATATAATAAAATAATTTTATATTTTTTATTTACTAGATTAATATTTTAAATATTTTTACTTTAAGTATTATAATTAGTCTACTAGCCTATATTTTAACTTTCAGAGCTAATTTAAAACAAAACTTTGTAGTGTTTTTCTGCGACCTGCAAATGCTGGAGAACTGTCATTTTCAAAAAACGTTCAAAATTTACAAGGCAAAAACACACAATTCTGCCCCCACCAATTGATAATATACTAATAGGACAACATAAGGTCAAGTTTTAAGATTTAAAAAAGATGTGGTTTTTGAGTTATTGCTACTTGAAAATAGTGCATTTTCGTACTTTTACATAGTTTGAAGTTGAATTGTATAGACTGTATATATGTTAGGCAATAAATAAAATTTGCTGTAAAACTACCATTGGTGGACTACACATTGCCATCTTTATTTATTTAAAATAAACTTTTCTTAGTGTAAGAAAAAAAATCGTTAAATGTCAGAAAAACCAAAATTTTGTACCTAAAAAGTGGATTTTTTAAATTACTAATAATTATAACATGCATATTTAAAGTATGTCAAGTTAAAAATCAATTCATTAGCTACAAAACAAAACAAAAATGAACTGAATCGCCCAAATAGTTTAAACGCAATAACATTTTTAAAATATGCCGTTTTTGACATTCCTTTCAAAAAACGCGTTTTTCACCAAATTTCAAAATGGCGCAGCAAGTGATATAAATTTTTTTGGAGCAAATCCCTTTGGAATATCTTATATCTGTAGTAGGAGTAGCTACTGTAATTTTTTGGAACAAATCTAAGGGGGTCAACTGACATGCTCTGCCTGAACTGAGATGGAATGGGCCTGCAGAAACAACCGACTTTGGTCAACAGACATGGTGTTCTTCTGCTCCAGGACAACGCTTGCCCTCATGTCGCACAAAGAATGATGCTGACACTGCATGGATATTATACATATTCCTTGCAGCATTGGCCAAAAAGGCCCAACTCCTCATGGTGAGTGTGACTCAGTTTTCAGTCTTGGCTTGAGCACTTTAGTGGTAGCCAAAGCCATATGAGTATGTTTGAAAACTCCTTCAAAACAAAAACAAAAAGAACTTTGGAAACGCGCATACTCCGTAAAATCAAAATATATTGAAATTCATGCTGAGTAATATTGCCCAAATGTCACTGGCCAATTCATGTGCAAATTATTGGGTTGGTGCGAATGAAATGTCCGGCGTGAACAAGCAGTGGAGACAGGCCCCCACCACAGCGGAATGGAACCACCCACAGGTGTTGGGGTATTACGTCACAGAGTTACTATAAATAGTTAGCTCGTGTGAAGAACAAGGTTCAAGCGTGGTTGGTTTGGACATAACGTGGCTTGCAAAGGAAACATGCAGACGCTGGATTTCAGAGTCATCTTCCTGTATGAATTTAAACTGGGCCATTCTGCAAGAATTGCTGCTCGGAATGTTAACAAAGCATTTGGGGAGAATACAGTCAACGAATGAACCATTCAGCGATGATTTGTGAAGTTTCGAAGTGGAGACACGGACCTGCAAAACAAAGCACGTGTTCACCGACATGTTGATGTTTCTGACGATGTTCTGTTACGTGTGGTTGAAGCGGACTCCCAAAAAAACATGTCGAGAGAGAGCAGCAGAGGTAGGTGTCCACCACATGACAGTTGTTCGGCATCTAGTTTTGCTGGGTAAGGTTTAAAAGCTAGACATGTGGCTGCCGCACAAGTTAACAAATGCCAACAAGACTAGGTGTTTGGAAATCTGCATGTCGGTGCTTGCCAGGAATAAACAGGAACCTCTACTGCATCGAATCATCTCTTGTGAAGAGAAGTGGGTACCTTATGATAATCGGAAACGGTGTGCACAATGGTAAGCAAGGCACAGCCTGCTGGACGGCATCCTAAGCGACCCCTACACACCAAGAAGATAATGCTCCTTGTCTGGTGGTCCACAGCCAGGATAGTTCATTGGAGTTTCTAGGCAAGAGGCCAAACCATCACTGCAAAACATTATTGTGCTGAATTACACCAGATGCACCGGAAATCGTTGCAGAAACAACCGGTTTTGTTCAACAGACATGGTGTTCTTCTGCTCCAGGACAATGCTAGCCCTCATGTCGCACAATGAACAATACTGACACTAAGTGTCTTGGGCTCTGAAGCACTGCCTCATCCTGCCTATTCTTCGGACTTGTCTCCCACAGACTATCATCTGTTTCACCGCCTGGATCACTTCCTGTGCGGGAAACAGTTCACAATAGACAACGAGGTTCAATGTGCAGTTGATGACTTCTTCGGGTCCCAGCCACAAGATTTTTTCGTTCCGGGATCATGGCCTTGCAGGACAGACGGCAACTATGTATCGATGCCGAGGGTGATTATTTTGCCTAGGTAAGTTGTCCTGCTTTTCCATTCTCGCCGTCCACGTGTGCTGGTCATTTGCCGGGCATTTCATTTGCACCAACCCAATATTTCACTTCTGGCTACTGCGGTGGCTAATGTAAGCATAGACAACTTAGTCTCACAGTTAAATGAACGAGAAGTTTGTTGCCAGTGACATATGACTGTGTTGGCCTCTGACAGAGTGTAAGGTCAATGTGGAGTATGTGACAATACAGAGGTTGATTCACGTTTTTAGTGACGAGGTTTGCAGGATCATACAATTATGAAATACCATGGCACCAACTTCTGTTGTGTTCTATGTGCTTACCATGTTCCTGTACTATCCTCTGTAATGCAACTTCCACTGTAGCAGCCTCCTTTGCAGACAGGCAAGATCAATTCTCTCCCATTCCTCTTTACAAGTTTTCTGAAGGCCGTCAATTGTTTTGGGTCATCTACTTTTGAGGGCTTGTTTAAGTAACCCAAAGCTGCAGAAATCCATGGGAGAGGCATCTGAGGATTTGACAGGAATTGAGAACGGTTTAGCATGAATTCTGGTCTCAGCTTCCATCTTCCGCATGAATGCCACTGTGCACTTAGCTATATGCCTGGAAGCCTTATCTTGGTGAATCTGCACATTTAAGGCCACAGCACCGTATAAGAATGAAATTTTTTTGTGGTAAATTGTGTCAAGAATATTTGTCTGTAATAATCTGCATTAATTTTTGCGTCATTCGCAACCTTTCACAGCTTTAACTTGCCATTATAGCAATTACCTGCCATAACTATAAATTCATGTGAAAAACTTCCGTTGCATTCACGTACTCATTCCAGGTATGCCTTGGCACCCTTTTCTTCATAGTATTAGTATATTGCCCGGATTTTGCTGTGTCACTAAGTTATATCCAGGCTTCATCCAAAGTGACCACAAACTTCCACCTGTCCCTTGTGAGGTGTCTGTCATACACTTTCCTGCAGTTCATCATCCACTCTGAAATGTGGCATGGAAGAGGCTTGTGGACGTTAGGCTTAAACCGCTTTTCTTAGTGTATGTGAGACACGTACATGCTGTGCAATGCTTCTTTGCATTGCTGGATTCTCTTTCTTTACAAGAGACCTGACTTTTCGCACCACCTCAGCAGTCCTCTTTGGTTTAGGGTGTTTTTTTCATGGCATTTGTGTGCCACTTGAGCAAGCTGCAAAGTTCTCTTTTGCATGCTTAATTACTTGACACATGCTATTTTTAGAAATCCCACAACCATTTTCTTTGCACTTTTTTTGGGCTGCTGTATATGAATAACCTTCTTCGGAAAGGGCAACTATATACCCCTCCTAGAACAGAATCACTCGTGGAGGCATCTTAACACTATGGAAGCAAAATTACAAATGCTCTTAAAGTAGAAGGCTGCTACTACACGATAAACATGGTTGCGTAATCATGACGCACACAATTTGCATATAATGCACATTTTACTTTGTCACTGTAACTCTGAATCAACCTCTGTGTTATTATGCATAGCTATTGAGTTGGGACTGGTGCATCTGGATCACTGCATCAAGGGTGATATATGACCCCCAAACCCCAGATTCTTGGAAGATGAGGTGAACTGACTACCAAGTGATCCACGTAAGCCTGTGTGAGCCATTAATTTCGAAAAGTTTGCAGGTTTGTCGAGTGCCTGATGTGCAGACAAGCCTTTACTGCGCCTACAGTCATTCCAGCTTTCATCAGCAAGATGGATGGTAACGTGGCCAGCATGCCTTTGCCCATCATGCATGTGGAATGGTGCTGATCACGAGTTATCTGAATGCAGAATGCTGTTGTGTGATCTTAACAATAAATTCTGCTCCTGCCTTAAGATGCATGTTCAGAAGTGACCTAATCAACACACTGATGTTGAAGCCTTTAATGGCAGATATCATGATCTGGGGAGCAATCAGTTATAATAGGTGAACATCTCTGGCTGGCAGGTGTCACAGGCAGTTTGGTGGCTCAGTGGTATTGTGTAGATATTTGGGAACTTTTTTGCTGTCCTCCTTTGCATCATGGTACCTAGTGTCATACTTCATGAAGTTTATGTCATTTACATACTGTGAACATCTCCCAATAATGACTACACTGTGTCACCAAGCTACTGCAGCCAATAGTGGACATTAGGCTTAAACTGCTTTTCTAAGGTATAGTTAGATACCACTGCCATCTCACCTGTAACCAGTGCAGACTACCTGTATTGTACCAGATGCAGGAAGCATGGTGGATAGTGCTCACTGGTATATCTGATGGTCCTAGAACTTTATTCCATCATGATGAGTAGCTAAGTGTATTGTCAACAGAGGAAGTTTCACATTGAACTGATGTTTCTCTCATAATCATGTGTTTGTCACATTAAAGTAGTAATACTGATTAAAGAATGTTATCACACCTTCCTCCCAAGATGTCTTTCCTGTGTGTTCCTATTGAATTCGTCTGCAACTGTGGGTGTTGCAATGTCACAGAATGTATTTTTAGAGGTATTGCTCATGTCTAGGCTAAAATCGACAAACCCATGAAAATTTCTGTGATTGGAAGCAGAGATTGTGTATGTTCTTTTAAATTAACAAACATGAATGTACCATCCCAGTTCTCAAGTGTTCAGAGGCACAGGCTTCTGGCTAATTATTTGAGTCCTGTGTGAGACATGAATAGCATGTTTGTCCTGTGCTGTTTCTCTTCCTTCTTTGAAACCAGGTGCCCTAAATTAGGAATGGGTGATTCCTTATGGCCTTAGGCACTCATTGAGGCTATTGAACCCTGAAACAAAAAGTGTACATTACAGCCCCAACACAACAACTTTTGTTTTATTGCCAAGGATGTTTGAATGAATTTAGGATATATTTTTGGGTGCTGAATCCAAAAATGACATTAATTTTGCCAAATTGGCTATGGTTTTTGAGATAATGGATACCTCTCAAATTATGATTTTATCCCAAATACAACCTGTTGCTGCTAACATGTGTAGCAAGGTTTGGTTTGTCTGTTTACTCTGTAACATTGTTTTTATATAATGTAATCTTTAACTAATCTTATCTTTTACACTGTTTTGCTAGTTTACCCATTGCATATGATATCATTGATCTTTTTTTTTTTTCATAGAAGTGTGAGTTTTTCACAAAGAGGCTGCTTAAACAATCCTAATGGATTCTGCTACATTTGTGGTGAATACACTCTGCAGAAACAGAGAAAAAACATCACTGACTTTGTAAGACAAGCATACTTGCTTATTTTGGAATGAAACTTGGTGACCAAGATAAGTCATGGGCTCTTCATAATTCTTGCAAAACCTGCGTAGGGTGCCTACGGCAGTGAAAATGTGGAGAAAGGAAAAGAAAACTTCAGTGTGGCTAAGGTGTGGAGAGAGCTGCAAGACTACTAAGGTGATTGTTATTTTTGTGTGGTGAATATGAAAGGTTTCGATCGCTATAAGAAACGTAAGTGGAAGAAGTATCCTGATTTGAAATCGGCAAGGCGACCTGTGCCACACAGCGAAGACGTTCCCATAGCAGTGTTTACCTTACTGCCTGACCTTCCATTGTCAAATGTTGAAGAAATGCAGGACTTAGAGTGTAGCACAGGTGGTAGCAGTGGAAGTGAAAATGAAGGAAGCTTTTCAACACCTCAGCAGTTTTCCCAAAAAGAACTCAGTGGTCGTCTAATGCGAGACCTTAATCTGTCAAAGCAAGCATCTGAACTTTTAGCATTCAGGCCAAAAGAAAAGAACTGTCTAAAGCTGGAAGTTAAAATAACAGCGTATCGGACAAGAGAGGAGGGAATTCTTCCATACTTCAGCCAAGATGAAGAACTTATACACTGCAGTAACATTCTTGGACTTCTCCAAATGAGACTACTGGAATATTGAACAAAAGATTGGCAGCTTTTTATAGACAGCTCCACTAGAAGCCTGAAATGTGTTTTATTGTACCATGGGTTAAGCTCTATGCATCTCTTCCAATTGCTCACTCAAGGAAATTTAAAAGAAGAATGTGAAAATATCAAAATGGGCTTTGCAGAAGCTCTGTTATCATGAGTGCCAGTGGTCTATTTGTGTTGAACTAAAGATGGTGAACTTCTTGTGGCAAAGTAGATACACAAAGTACCCTTGTTTCATCTGCTTGTGGGATAGTAGGGCAAAGCAAGATCATTGAAAAAAAAAATGACATGGCCTTCTAGGAAAATATGACTGTGTAGGTGCAGCGAACATCATTAACAAGCTATTGGTTGACAGAGAGAAACTCATTCTTCCATCACTCCATATCAAGCTTGGACTGATGAAGCAATTTGTTAAGTCCTTGGACAGAGATGGCAATTGCTTCAAATACATTTGTAGATTGTTTCTTGGACTGAGTTTTGAAAAATTAAAGCAGGAATCTTTGATAATTCTCAAATTTGTAAACTCGTCAACAATTCAAATTTTTCAAAATTTATGAATGATGTTGAGCATAAAGGTACACTTTCTCTATAGCCACTTTGACAGATTTCTGGATGATCTTGGTGGCTTTACTGAGGAACAAGAGGCGAATGGTTCCATCAGGATATAAAGGTGATGGAGGAAAGATAACAAAGCATATATAAGGTCTAAAGGCAGACTGGTGCTGGAGCCTCTGACGTGATTGTCCTAATGACCCCATAAAAGAAAATTGTACAGAGTTTTTCTATGCATTAATTGTGATTATCTGAATCAGCTTACTTTGTTTTATGTTATTGTACTGAGTACAACACCATTAGGTACTTCATGTGTTTACTTTTGTATGATTTGAGACAGTTTCCATGTGATTTGTGGGTAGGGTACTCCTGACAATTTCTTTGCATTTTTGCGTTTTTTAATGGCGGCATCCATTTTCTCAAAAATTAGAGCCAATCTAGAAAAACCAATGCCACATTCAAAATCAGCGACACAAAGTTACTCTGAAACCACTGTAATATTATTGGCAGTAAAATTAGTGTTGACTAGTGTTATGTTTTAGTGTAAATCTTCATAATTTTTTTCCCTTATTGTATACTTTATGAATGGACAGAGATGCTTCATACAGATGGATTTTTCTGAATAAAAGGTGCATTATGATTTTTATTTCCTTGAAAGGGGGTAGTAACTTTAATTCGGAAATTATGAAACCCTTATGATCATCCTGTGAAGCAGTTTTTGTTCATTCTTGACAAAATTACTGAACTCTGTTTATGACGTGTGACGATGCTAATGATTGCACCTTACAGCCATTAATCAAGTACTGAAACTTGTCTGTATTTTTTTCGTTTACTTGGTTTAAAACAGGTTTAAAAAAATTAAAATTTTCTACATGCCCAACAGGGCATGTTGTAAAAAAAAAAAAAATGCCCAAGCCAAAAATTTACATGCCCAACATTTTGCTGATAGCTGTGGAGCCCAGGAAATTAAATATATTAAATATCATTATATGCATGATTCAATATCAAAACTAGAAAATCAGTTACCTTTAATGAAGTAAATGTATCGGAAATAGGAAATCAATTACTTTTAATATTTCCAATTACTGCAGTCAAAACTGAAGACAGTTTCCACTGATATGCCTTGTGTCTTTGGCAGCTGATTGCCAATGTTCAATGGCTAGTCAAGGGTCATAATTGCAACTGTTGGGGCCACCAGTGCTTCCGCATCAAATCGTTCATGGTTTCAGTCAAATGGAGGGAATGAAATGAGGTTTTCACACAATTAATGTAGCTAAAGCCTCTTTCACATGTGGAGGTACTGCGAGAAATGCAGAACATAATTTTGACCAATAAAATTTATCATGTCTTTCAGTTTCGTTTTAAGAAGGTATGCATACACAGTGAAGGAGCACATTGATACAGTTGTGCTCATACTTCTTACGTTTAACTTGAAAGTTGACCATTCCAGTTGAGCCAGTCTGATTTCTTTCTCACTGTGCTAAAATGTTCACATAATTGCTCTTCATCCCCATAAGTCAATAATGACTGAACACTGTTGATTGGTGAAACATGAAAATTAAAAACTTGGAAGTGTGACAGTGGTTTTTTCTGCAGCATTTCAAATCTGCGGACAATACTATCCACGACATTGTCTATGAGATCTTCGAATGGTTTGCTATTACTTTTCTGACTCGGTTTTATCCTCAAAAGAAGGAACTGGTGAATGCATCTTGGAAAAATTTCAAATACCTTCCAGTGGTATACTTAAAACTTTCCAACTGTAGACATGTATTCTCCAGAGCAGTGCTATTGTCTAACAAAATGAATTAATCTGCTTGGAATTGCTTTGAAACAGCTGCCAGGATTTAAAGAACATCGAGCTAGTAGTGCAGTGTTCTAACGAATTGAACACTGCGGATTTCTTTCAGGTAGGCTTTTGCTTTTGTTGACTTTGTTCTACCTTTTTAAGCATCAATATCTTCCAAATGCATGTCTATCATCACCAAATTCTTTTGCAAACCTACTAGAGTTTTGTTTCTGGCTGGGAAACCATCATTGTGTGAGACACGCTACCCATTTGCACAGAAACAGTCGACTGTAAAACTTTGATCACACCTTCCTTTGATGATCAATTTAAAAACTCCTTTAATGTACTTATTTTTTACCACATCCATAACAGCAAGCTCCAGATTGTGAGCAATGCAGTGGATAGCCACAATGTGTTGGACATCTTTCTTCATTTGTGCAGCGACACCAGCATAATGCCCCATGTTTATGGACGCACCATCCAGACTAATCCCCAAAAGTTTGTGGGGTCTTGTGTCCTCATTTAGATGAACTTCATCCAGAGTTTGTGTTAGAGCACTGAGAACTCCTGGTGCATCAGCATGCATGCTCTAACTCCACCAAATTCACAAATTTAGGGACAGGATTACCAGACAAAACATATCAAACATAAATTTTGTCCTCTTCAATAATGCTGCAATCTGAGGTGCCATCTGCCAATACACAGAAAAACAGTACTTTTCCCAGTTCTTCAGTGAGCTGACCTCTCAGTATTTGTTCAGTATAATGAACAAACATTTGCTCACCTTTGTCATTAAAATAGTTATTAGTTTGCACCATATACAGTTCCACTCTTAATTTGGAGCTTGCACATTCCTCAAATTTAGCAAAAGCCAGTTCCTCCTTAGCACAAAAATACGCTGTGTTAAAAAGAATCTGCTCCTTGGTAAGATTCAGTTAACATTTTTAGTGGAGTATCTTTGGGATAGCCCATGGCCAGTTTCAGCTGCATACACAAGACTTGTGTTTTGTTATGTGCTCTTAGAGAAATAATTCATATGGCATCACCTACAACTCTAGGCACTTTGATGTAGGATCTTAATCCATCAGCAGTATTAGGAAAATTATTGCACACTGTACACCACATTTCTTTCCATTCCTCACTGTAGCTAAACTGGGTACATTCATTTTTCCATTCATCCAGAACCAAACGTTTCTGATATTTTTCATATTTTCATTTTCTTTTATTGCTTTCAGATGAAGACTCGTTTTCTACACAATGACTAATTCTGTTGTTTTGTAATCCAGTTGAAGAGCTGGTACCAGTGTTTCCCGGAAAAAAGTTGTAGATATCCATTAGTATTAGCAACAGTCAAAAATCTATGTGCCATGCGTACTGTATAACGCACGTGTTCAGCAACTTTTGAAAAAAAGAATGTGTTCACTAGTCAACACACAAGTGCACACTAGTGTCTTGAATAAGTCCTAGTGTCCTTCTTATGATGAATCAAGCACTGATGAATGAGAATGAGAGCAGACAGGAGCTGCTTTGGTGCTGTGTCAGAGGCTCAAGCTTGCTAACTGGTTGTGTTAGTGATGTCACCGTCACTCTCCGTCATCTGCAATCTTGGTTTTCTTGCCATAACTAGCTATCACGTTGAGAGGTTAAGGGTCATCCATAGCAGTCGGTGAATAATTATTTTACTTTTTTTTTTTTTTTTTTATCATCCTTCCTCATGTGGTTTTCAATGTTGAATGGAAAGCATTTGCAGTACAGTACAGTACAGTGCAGTGCTGGTTACTAGCTTTCAGATACCAGCCAGACGAATTGGGTCAATGGCAAATGACATTTTTTACATGCATGCCCACCCTGGCATGTAAGTAAAAAATAATACCTGCCCGATTGGAATTTTTATATGCCCTCTGGTTTAAAAGTATCTCTTTGGTGGTAACTTTTTTTTTTAAAGTTATACACATATATGTACTTTTTTTATAGTGCCAGACATAATTTTTTCCATCCTATAATATTTTTTCCTTTCTGTAAAAGTGGCTTATGCTGGTACTGCATAAATGAACCTTGTGTACTATAGTATGCATTTTTTAGTTGAATTGCTATTTTATTATAAGTTATAGTTGTAAATCATGTATTGTTTTTCTAGGAAATGGATGACACCAAGTGCAATAAAGAGAACAAAGAGGCAGAGATGCTGCCTGCAGCTGATCATATTGCCCAGTTTATGACAGAATATTCGCAAAAGGTAATGTGTTGAATTGTAAATTGCAAGGTTGAGAAAGTTCTTCCCAAAATTGTGCATTTTGTGTCTTGTATACATGTCGCATGATTGATAAAAATCAAGTATGTCACATGAGTTCGTATACACACACATCTCATCATCTCACACCTATTATGCAGTATTGAGGCATGTCAGTAGCACAGGGCACACACAAATGTGTGTGTATATATATGTGGGTTTTCGGTATGCGTCATCCTGATGATGCAACGCTGAGATCACTACACAGAGGAATGACCGCTGGATGGCGTGAGCATCAGAAGTTGGCGCATTGCTAAAACATGCTCCCAGACTAGAGTCAGAGCTGCGGAGAGTTCTGAAGCGTGAACACCAAGACTGGGCTCTGTGCTGAAGGGTGTTGCATTCGCCATTTTGTATTTCTTAGAGGAACGAGTAGGTTCCGTTGTTAGTGTAGCTTGTATCTTGATGTCAATTGTAAGTGTACGTCATATTAAATGTTTGTGTTCGTCCAGCCCGTCCATTATTTAAGTGTTGTGATTCGATGGATACGTAGTGGGGAAGTTTCCCAATACTCCACATATATATGGGAGAAGCTCACTCAACAAGTATAGCCAATCTATTCCTGTTCTTTAAGGAATATAAGTTCATTAAAAATAGCTCCTCGTGCTCAGATAACTACTTATACACTTATAGATATATTGACGATTTGCTTTGTATAAATAATTCAGAAGTTATAGAAAGTGATTTTGCAAATATCTATCCTAGCTCTCTTAACTTATGTAAAACCAACAACAGTAATCAGGAATTAGATTTCCTAGACTTAAGCATTAAACTTAACAGAGGTAACCCGTCCATCAGCCTTTTTGATAAAAGAGTTAATTTTCCTTTCAAAGTAATAAAATATCTGCACTGGAACAATAACATCTGGACCAAAGTAATTGAGAATGTACTAATTTCTCAAGTACTTAGAATTTCAAGAATTTGCAGCAACAATTTGGATTTCAGTAAACACATTAGAATCTTAAACAGTTTTCTAGAAAACAAGATTCCGGCTACTTTCATAAAAAGAATATTAAGAAAAATTGTTCTGAATAATAGAGTTAGGTTAGAAGATCTGTTTTAATTTCTGCACAGTTAATAAAATGATTCTGGCCAATGAAAGCCTTCATGAAAGTTGGAGGATGTATATTAACTACAAAAAGGAACCTTTAGTGCTATGGACAGGACAGTCCTATTAAAAATAAAAAATAAAATAATGGTAAAAAATTCACAAAAAAAAAAGTTTAAAATTTGATTAAGAAATAAAATAAAAAAATAAAAAGTAAACTAGATATTCTCTCACCAGAATAACTAACCTAAAAATGGTAAAAACTCACGTATTTAAAAAAAAAAAATAGGTACTGGTAATGTCTATGGAAGTACACTAAGGTAATTAAATACATATAAGAATTATTAAATACACTACAAGTGTATTTGATAATTTTTCATGTATTCTGGAGAGTTATTCTACTCTATCTGGACAAGCAGGACATCATTCTTAGTTGTATAATTAATTCTCTTGGTAGAAATTTCATGGGCAACTTCTTTTTCTGAGGAGAAGCCTTGGGAACCTCCCCCTTCCTGCTTCTTAGGAAGCGGCGAGGAGGGTGGTCGGCCATTTTTAGTGACTCTTGCATTGAAGGGGGCAGAGTAGGTAAGCTCAAATCTTTGTTCCTGTATTTTTCCTTTTTTGGATTTAGGGTGAACTTTCAAAGCGGAAATTTTCTATTTTTCTCTTTAGGCAATTGGTGCAAGCAGTTTTACTAACTTTATAAGTTTTCTCTTTCACTTAATTTGGAAATTATGGGTGTTTTTTGAGCACTTAGTTTGGGTGGTTAGACGTTTTATTGAGCTTGTTGTCAACGATGCTTTTTCATTGTTGGTTGGAACTTAAAAACTACATTATTATACACTTAAAGCACCACTGGAATATTCTGTAAATATTGCAACTAATTGTTAATTACATATAATTTTTCCAAAGCATCAATTTAAAATTTTTATTATTTTTTTGTTCTTATGATGTCTGTATTTTGCGGGAGTTGTGGGTACAAAAATCCTGTTTACTCTCCTAACTCTGTTGAAAAATTTTAATCTTTTGTTTTATGGCATTTTAGGTTAAACTTTTTTACCACAAAGAATAAGACTTAGTAGTACTTTTAGTACTGTTCTTAAAGTTTAAATTCTTTCTGAGATGGCTTGGTTGCTCTGCAACGTATTTTAACTGAATAATTCTGATGATTTGTTCAGACCCTCTCACAACTTGTGTTTTTTGTAATCGTTTCTCTGTTTTTTGTGGCAGATGAAGAGTGTGGGTTGGGCCAGGAAAGGTATAGATGCATGCAAAAACTCTGACTAAATTATTCTTCATGCAACTCTGAGGAGGTTTTGCCAATTTAAAAAAAAATATTTTGGTGGGCTTTAAACTTGCATCTATGGCTTTGCAGAAACCCATTTTCAACTAGGTCTTTGTGGAGGTGAGAAAATGCAGAGTTTTGCTGGTCCTTGATAAAGCCAAGGCTTGGCATTCTCGACCACTTTCTACATTCAGGTTTACTATTACTATGATGTTTCTTAGTTTGATATAAGTTCCTTTAGGTTCTCAAAAGGAATTGAAGAGAAGCTGAAGGAGCCTGCATGTATGTTTGTTTTCTAGGTGCAGTAGTAATAGTAGACATTTACTTCAGTAGTAATACATTTATTTCTTGGTACACTTGTATTTTTGCTTGGAATTGAGGAAGAATACACTTTCTGAACTAAATTTATTATTTATACTGAATATAAATATAGGGAACCAACCATGTTGATTCAGTTTCTTCAATTGATTACAAAATGAAATATGAGCAAAGTGAAGGACTGTAGAGACTTTCCTCTGGATATTAATACTCTGCTCAATGCATATTAAGGAAGATGGGGGGGGGCAAAACAACATCATCATAAACAAAAAACATATGTAAAGCAATTGCACTTAGTTTTCCATAGTCAGAGTACTAGGAGGTTAAATAACATCAGTTCTGTAAATTATATTGCCTTTCTACTACAAGGTCAGTGGGTAGTTCTGAAAAATATCTTTCTCTTCACAAAGTTTCTGGAAGCCCCTCATTACAACGGTCAAACCTTTAGTGGAGTATTGCAACCAGTGAGCTCAAAAGATCCAGACTCACGGGCGCCACTGGCGATAAACTTCATCGTCGTGGCGACTAAAAATGTTTGATTAAATCGCCAATTCTGGTGGCCTACCTGTACGTAAAAAAAAAATAATTATTTATTTAATTTTATTTAACTTATGCTGTATCAAAAAAAAAAAATTTTTAACTTGTACAGAACCCTCACATTGTCTTTTGTTGACTGGGCAGCTGCACAGCATCCATAATGTTTGATTAAATCACCAATTCTGACGACCTGTACATAAAAAAAAAAAAATTATTTAACTTGCACTGTACGGGAAAAAAAAAGTTTTAATTTGTACGGAGCTTTCACGTTTTTGAAAATTTTTACTCCAAATGTGCGGAAATCTGACGTACAGAAGCTATTCTGCTTGAACAGCAGAAAAGAAAAAAAAAGTTATAAGAAAAAGGCAAGGGCGTCGCGTCGGTTTTTGGTCACAAAGAATGCACCAAGCAAAGGATGATGGGTCATCGTGGGAGAAAGACTTCGCAAGGTTGCGTGGGGGGTGGGTGAAAGCTTCTTCCCTTTGGGGAATTAATAGTGGGAGAAATTTTTATTAAAAATAAATTCTCCAATTTTTTAAATAACCAAATGCAAAATTTACAGTAACCAAGACACGTCAAAATAAACTTTCATGTGAAATTTTGTCAAAATCCGATTAAAACTTTAGAAGTTAGGCATTTCTTTTTATTTTTTATGAATGTTCGCTGAAAGCCTGCATACGCTACCGTCTCCAGTGCCGAATTTAGCGTGCACCTGCTGGCTTTTGAGCATCGCAAAGCAACCGGCTAAAAAGAAAATTTATTATACAAATTAATACTGACCGAGTTTTCCATCCGCTTTCCGTGTTCACTTAAAAAAAAAAAAAAAATTAATTGGTAAACATGGCCTTGAGATGGTATTTCGTGTTTCAGAACTTTCGAAAACGGTGTAAAAACATTACCGTAATCGTGATTCTTTTTCTCCCGATGTTGCCTTTGTGTCCAGTTTTCTTGTTCAATATAATTTTATTGCATAAATGTTTGTATTTCAGCTTGAAACTGTAGGCAAAATTTGTGAAAACGGAGGTTAGACGCAGCAAAAATTTCGCTGTAATCTGCAGGCATCAGGTTCTTGCTCGAAATCAAGGAATTACACCTTTTTCGTTATTATTTTGGTCATTCACGAGATCGATGCACAAGTGAACATAATTTATTTTCTGGGGAGGGGGTAATGTTCGTCGGAGGATGGAATTCTGAAAACGGAAGGTTGACGGAGTTCAGATTTTTTCCGCAATCGTAATTCCCTTTTTATCGTGATGTGATCTCTGCCCAGTAATATTGTTAAATAACATTTTACTGCATAAATATTGGTCTTTCAGCTTGAAAATAGCAGGAAAATTTCCAATACCGGAAGTCGGACGGTGCAAAGATTTCTACCGTAATGCCAGCCCCCCACCCCACCGCGATGTTGTGCATTTAAGCTTTTATAAGGGAGGGAGAAATTCTCAAAAATGAAAGTGACAAAGTTGAAAAATTTGTGAAAGTTGATGCAGGATGTTCAAAAGTACTGATATTCTCAAAGTTACACCATTTATCTAAAATAGCTTTGATATCATGCACTCATGGTCTTCAGGCTGAAAGTTCTTTCAATATGATGGATGAAGTTATTGTTATCAGATGGCATAAAAAAGAAAGGAAAGAAAAGCATCAATGAAGAAATAGGGAGAGAAAGATATCAGCAGGAAGAAAAATTAAGTAATGGATGCTGTGCAGCTGCCGAGTCAATAAAAGACAAACTGACAGTAGTCCACATTCTTGCTGTGTGTTTTGATTTTTCACCCAGTTAAAATGATCAGCGTTTTTCCCATCTTTGGTCTCATCTTGACATAAACTACAATTTTAGAGGCAGTATGATCATACGGTAAGTGGAGGTTCATGCACTGCATGTTCACTTGCTTGGATTTCCTGTCTGTCAAGCGTTGTGGGATTTAGAACACATCTGACTGATTTTTACTGGTGGAAGTTTTGAACTTAAATCTAGCAATGTTACCTATCATGCCCTCTCCAGGGGAATCAACTTTGTGTTTTGCACGTGTTAGTTTCATTAGTGTCCTTGTTTGTTGTAACATTTTGTTGTGGCACATATTTCTTTTTCACAAAGAGATGCATAGTTTCATAAAAAAGTGACTATGTATGCCACACAATAATGCTGTTTGCCACTGACAAGGCTCTTGCCAATGTTGGCAGGTATGGTATTCCTGTGCATAAGTACTTTTTTCTTTGTACGCCAGTTTTGATGTTTACAAGATCGGCAAAGATGTTTCTTTTTCGTGTGTTAGACTGCTTTTTTTCACCTTACCAGATTATTTAGTTGAATTTTTGTCAGTTAGTGTTGTTTCTGTAATATTTTTTGTTTTTGTTGATTGGAGGTTTAACTACCACCGTGAGCTACTCAATGGGATATAAGCAGTTGCCCTTCCCTAATTTAGGCCCACTGGTTCCAGGGAAGGGAGAGAGCCAGGGCCGTAAGACAAACACAACATCCATGCCTCACCGGGATTCGAACCTGGACCCCTTTCGAGCGAATGATCAGAAGCCATCGCTTAGACTACTACGCCACCGGGGCGGCTTTCTGTAATATTGTTCATCCAATTCAAATACAGTTTGTGTGGCTTTTAAAAATACTATTGTCTGCAGATGGGAAAATTCAGGGAATTAAATTTGGCAAAATGAGTGGTAACCCCAAATATCCGATAATCTGGATATTTTTCCTGATCTATATCTATGACTTATCATGGTCAGCAAAAAGCAAAGACTTTTCATATCTGCCTTCCCAATCACTTTTTACTGTAATCAGTGTGCTTTTAATAGTACCTCAAGAAAAACATCCCACTTCCTAATTTCCGTGAAAGATAAAGTTTCTATGTTGGAACATCATGCCAATATTCAGTTTTTTAACATGCTTCATGTTTTTCAAACTCCTTTTTGAAAAATGTGAAAATAATGATCTGATAGTTTCTTAGAAGTGGTTAAAAACTCCTAAATTGCAAAACAGGCAGTAGCACAGTTAAAAAAACACGAATGAAACCCATAAAACTTCTTACATGATCATCTTTTGGAATTCCAATTTCTAGCTCAGTTTTCTTAAATCAACTTTTGGTTATATATATCCATTCAGAAGATCAATGGATTTTTTGACATAATCTCATGTGTTGCTGAATGTTCTAGAAAGCTGGAAAAAAAACTGATGTGGGCATCAGTAGTGTTTTGCATTATGTTACTGAACTAGAGTTGGCTGTTTTAAAATCTGCAGATGAAGGGGCAAATTGGTCCTTTTTTAAGGAATCTTTGTCTCAAAATGATGACATGCCATTGACATTTCAAGGTCACCAAATCATCACAGCATGTAATCAACAAAGATGTGTCGCAGAGGATGAAGATATAGGACTAAGTTCTACAGAAAACAGCATTGATTTATTGAAAAAGAATTGCACAAAAACTTGAAATTTTTTTAATAATGTCCAAACATCTGTTTTCTGCAAATATATGTCTGCTCTTTAGATGAGGTGCTGTTTCCCAAATCTTCTGAAGGCCTAAACAATCAGGGTGATGATGCAATAACTGAAATATGCAAAGTTTTAAAGTTTAACCCTGATCGTGCTTTGGAATAGTGGCTTCAAATCAAGAAGATTCTTGTTAGTTTGAATCCTAACAGAATTTCATGTATTTCAAATGCTTTGTTACACAAATTGGATAATTCAGATAATCTAAAGCCTTTTGAAATCATGAGAGATCCAGTAACTGTGCTTTTAATGGCACTGCTGTTAAATGCTCATGTAGAATGTCTTTGGTCAGCAGTTAAAAACACATTTAGGTGAAAGAAGCCTTCTAATGAAAAGCAGACTTGAAAGTCACAAGATCAAAACGTTAGGAATAAAAATGAGTAATTTTGACCCTGAAAATGGGATAAAACTATGGTGGAAGGATAGCGTGAAATCTTGTTGACCAAACTACAAAGTTAATTTATGCATTTTATTACTTCAGTTTTAACTTTTAAGCATACTATAATTGAAATATGCAAAATAAAACATATTGATATTATAGTAAGCAATTTTATAAAAATAATAGTATGAAATATACAATTCGATTTTCTCAAAGTTTGGCCACTGACTTTTTTTTTTTTTGTGGTCACTAACAATTTTGGTCTTGGTGGCCAATGTCTACTAGCAAAATATCTAAATCTGGATCTTTAGTGAGCTCACAAAATGGAGGATATTTTTTCTTTTAAAGAAAAAGATACAGCATGTATGTAAGAAAGGTATTCAACAAAATTAATGCATAGCTCTTTGATGGATATGAAATAATACTGACGAATTGAAACTTATTGTGGTGCGCATATTTCTCTCAGGCAGTGTACTTGTAATTTGAAAGGATATGGAGAAGGTGGATCCACTTTTTGGTGAGGGCAATAAATATACCAGCCTGTTATGTCATCATATGGAGAATTTCTCTTCTGGGATGTGTTCTACGTCAGTAAAGGACAAACTCAGGCTTGGTCACATGATCTGGATGCTCTCAGTTTTTTTCAACATGGCTGCCTGAACTGCTGTATCATTATCTTTCTATGTTTGAAGGAACTTTTTGAGCAATAACTTCTTTTCATCACATGGTTCCAGTAATTTCAACAGGACCTGTAGCTGACTTTTACGTGCAGTTGTTCCAGTATTTGGACCATTGCTATGCTGCTGAAATATCTTTCAGTTTGCCGAACAATAAAATACCCTTTCATGAAGTCTTAGAAAATATTTGGAGGAGTTTCTCTGAGTTCTAGACGATTTTCAGGGTAAATAACTTGCCCATCTGGAATAGTTAATTTTGCCAAAAATGAAAAATAAAAGAAGTGCCCTATAAAGTGAATAAACATAAAGTACCCAGTTGTCTTCCCTGTCAGCACGAATCATAGCTTGCAGAACTAGGAAAGTGCTCCAATTTCTGAACATTTTTTATTTTTCGTATATTTGCTGTATAAATGAGATGCAGTGCTCATTAATGCGATTGGTGGAAAGCTACAAGTTTAACAGCAATAGGGATTTCATTTTAGAAATCCTTTTGCATAGATTTTAATTTTTCAAAAAAACTTGGCATACTTCTTGGAAGAAATTCTCTTTGCTATAAAAGACTGCACAATGCTGTCTTCCACATATTTTCATGTAAGGCAGTGCTATCTTAAGAGCAATCAGTGGTACCACAGTTTTGAGGATTCTCCAGCCCTAAATCCATCTGAGTATGGCTTCACAGAACAAGATGGTAAATTGTTATTTTGTATCACTATGAAAAACTGCCTAAAGACTGCCCAATTCTACCTGGGCAAGAAATTTCATGGCAAGGGCAAAGAATTAGTTGACATATTCTGAAATGGAGAAAATCACAGCACTATTTTTTCAGAAACAGCAGCTCAATACCAAAGCTGTATAGAGTGCAGTATTTAGCCTTATCCTGCTTTATGAGGTTGTGAGAATTGTGTCCAAAATAAACTTGGTATAAGCCATTGTTGAGGGTTTACTGTCCGACATGGATAAATCTCAGTGGATGGCACCAATTTGACCAGATAAACTATGAATTCATCAATTCTTATATAACTGGATTATAGACTGTGTGAACTCAGTGTAATCATAATTCAAGAGTTTCCTAAAATGATAACTGAATGTGATGTGCTGTTGTATGTAACCTAAACTGGCTACCCCAAGTTTTGATAAGTTATGACACCACTTTTAATTGCATCTTTGCCTCCTAAATAATAATAATAAAAAGAAAGTTTGCATTAATGACAGGAGTATACCATCATAGGTGAAAAGTGGGAAGCACCACGATTGCTGGATTCTTGTTTGAAGTGTTATTTTCAGATTATTCCATCTTTTGGAGTATCTGAATTTAAAGTCAGTTAAACTGTGATTGTTGTTTTCATGTACCTTATTTTCAGTTATTAAAATTTCCTTCAAAATTATCCAATGCCACAAGTGTTAGTAAAACATACTATCATATATGCAACTGTGTTTTTAAGCAAAATGGCAGTGATTGGTAATTTATATGCTGGGTAAATACACAGTCGAGTCACATTATTGTGATCACCAGTTAATATCCAGAGTAACCGTTACATGCAGCTAGACAGGCTGGGAGTGACTCAATAAGGAGCTGGAAGGTGTTCACAGGTATGTGGAGCCACGCTGATTGCAGTGCATCTGACAGCTGCTGGAGGGTGCATGGTGGAGGATCCATAGAGCGAACAACACCATCGAGGTGGTCCCACAGATGCTCAATTGGGTTGAAGTCTGGGGAATTGGGGGCCAGAGAAGTACTCTGAAGTCTTCATCGTGCTCTTCCAACCACTCGGACATTTCTAGCTGTGTGACACGTCGTATTGTCATGCTAGAAGATCCCATCTGCCCCAGGGAAGACAATCAGCATGTATGGGTGTACGTGGTCTACAAAGATGGATTCATAACGAATTTGGTCCATAGTGCCTTCCACAGGTATGAGTAGAGCCAGGGAATGCCACGAAAACATTCTCCAGACCATAACGCGGCTCCCACCGGCTTGTGTTCTTCCAGCAATGGTTGAAGAGTGTTTGTTCTCAGATGTTTCTCTCCTTATATGCCAACGTCCATTCGCTCGATGAAGCAGAAAATGTGACTCATCGGAGAAGGCAATCCTTTGCCAATCAGTGGAGGTCCAATTCTGAAACTGCTGTGCAAATGTAAACCTTTTCTGCCGATGCACCTTCGTCAGCATAGGTTCAATGACCATCCGTCTGCATCGGAGCCCCATTCGCAGCAGGGTTTGCTGAACTGTCATTTTAGACACACTTCCGGTAGCCCCCTGGTATCTTTTGTCCAGTGAGTTGCTCCACTGTAGCGTGCCAGTCGTCCCTCATGCACCTTCGAAGTCGACGCTCACCTCTCGCATCAATGGTACATGGTGCTCTGCAGTTTCCACTTCGCTTATTTGCAATGGTGCCATTTCTCCAATCACGATACATTTAAACCACGGCAGCACGCAAACAGTTCGCAAACTGTGCTGTTTCAGAAATACTGCCAACTTTGGCCAGAAAGCCAATAATCATTCCTTTTTTTGCAAATCTTATAAATCGCTCCTTTTATCCATGACAGCAACAAGAGATATGTTTTCAGAATGCCATACCTTATATACCCTCCAAATCAGCTCACGACATGTGCCTTCTTTCATTGGGTACACGCTGTTGACGTCAAAAGTAGGAGGTGTTCACAGTAATGTGACTCAACTGTGTACCTTAAGTTTTGAGTGTACTTTTATGGTGTCAAATTAATTTTGTCCATCAACAGTCCTAATTATAAATCTGGAAAAGAAGAGGGGAAAAAGTGATATAAATTTGAAATGTTTTTTGGTAATGTGTTTTTTTTTTTTTTTTTTATCATTGCATTTTAATGGGTACTGGTCTAGCACCTTAGCATCCCTTATTTGTGTGATTTTGTTAAAGCAAAGTGCTACTGAAATTGCTATTTCAGCTAGAGCAGTAAAATTTTTGTTTTTGTTTTTCGTAGATCTTTTACTTAAGAGTAATTCAGTGCAAATAGAAGTGCTTGTTAAAACTATATGGTGCTCAAAATGTGCTTTTATGTGTTAAAGGTTTGTATTAAAAAATAATATGCATTTGTTTGATTTATAACTGTAATTTGATAGGAATAAAACTCATAGAGGAAGTTAAAATATGTCAGGCATTAAGGAAATTTTCCACATAGTTTCATAGTAGGATTGTAAGTGAAAAAATAGGAGTTTCTCTCATTACTATTTTCCTGTTATTGTTTGTTTGTTATTTTTATCACTGTGTGACTATTCTTTAATTGCAGTTATTCATTCTGAAGGTTTTGCAATAACTGACATGTAAAACTATCTGCTTAACAGTGCTGTATTATTTTTTATTTATTTTTGCATGTGGAGAGTCGGCCCTGGTACAGTATTTTGCTGTGGTCCACCCCAAGAACTTCTAAGAATAATAAGCTTTGAAAATCATGCATTAACCTTGGATATCTAAGGCCTGTATTTTATTCAAAAGATAGTAATTCAACTGCTGAAATAGAGCATAGTAAAGTTCTCTGTACAGGTCAATTACATTTTGGTTTAAGTGTTTGGATTTTGATTTCTGTGCTAGGACAAAATTGTTTTGTATTTTTATCATTGTGCTAAATTCCAGATTGTTTCATATAAGTTTTATACAAAGTAATTTTTATACATAGAAATTTTTCCACTTCATTGAAAATGAATTGCACACTGAAGAACACTCTGTAACGTCAAAACCCACAGGACTTTATAAGAATTTTAAGTACATAGTAAATATCACCCCAATCTGCAAAACATAAAACAAAGTACTATGATTCTAGCAAAAATATAAGCTCCTGGAATTTTTTGATGAACTCCTGGAGAAGTCCTGGAATTTATTGTCTGTAAACGTGCACAAACATTGTAATGGTAATTCAAATGTTCTAACAGTATTTAAATATTAAAAAAAGGGGGGGGGGATAAGTATGTCAAATAGTTGAGAATTAAGATAATGCTACAAAATATTCAGTAATGTAGCTTCCTTTTTTACCTAGAGAATTTGTTTTGTTTCTAGTATAAAACTATTTCAAAGTATGAAAGTGGACACTTATGAAATCAATCATGCCAGAACAGTATTCATGATAAAGAAATTTTGTGGCAGTGTGCAGCAGTCATCTGTGACTAGGCACGGGTTCTGGGATTAAGAATTAAATTAAGAACTAAGACACCTATTTTATTTAACTTTTGGAACATCATTATAGTTTAATGATATTTATATTAAAAACAGATTGAATATTTTGACTTTGAAAGAAGGCCTTTGTTTCTTACTGAGCTCACCCTCCATTTTTTAGACTTTGGGTATGGGATATGCCTGAAAAGTTCATCTACTTCGACATAAAATATAAGCACTGCATCACAAAACACTATATGTTAAGCACTGCATCAGAAAACCTGCAGAAATGAAGTATGTGAATTAGTTTCATACACTTGTGAAGTGTATGAAACTAGTTCACACACTTGATTTCTGCAGGTTTTCTGATGCAGTGCTTAACATATTGTGGATTTTTGATAGATCAGTATAAAGGGACTGATAGGCAAATATTTTAGTAGTCTTTAAAATTTTATGATTGACATAAATATCTTTATGGTCGTTATTTCTTTTCTGAGTCATAAAGCATAGAGGAAAATCCAGGGGTGATGCACCGCCTGTGGCATAGGGTAATTATGCCACTGTAGCCGACACTTTTTATGATTTTAAATTTTAATTGGCAGTCTCAGCTGAAGGAATATTTTTGTCAGGAAACAAAAATCTACATTTTCCAGCTGTGCCTTCTTGTAATCTTATTGAGAGTGTTTTCCTCAGTTTATGTGAAAATCAGCCGAAGTGTCAATTTTTATTTTTGAAAATTTATTGGTTTTAGATTAATAAATACCAAGAAGCTTTGGAAGAGCGAGATAATATGATCCATCAACTGTCGGACCGTTTAGCGTCTACTTTGGAAACACAGCATACCATTCAGAAAGAAGGCATGCTTCAAGCTGAATCACTGGCAAAAGAAATCAACATTCTGAAACAGCAACTGCAAGAGGTACTGTTATAAAGATTTAGTGTTTTTCCTGTTTATGTGGCTCTTGTATTCTCAAAAAATAAATAAAATTAACTTTCAACAGAGGGTGAGCTTTAATGTTAAATGACAGCTAGATGGAAAGTTATGATTAAAAATTAAAAAGAGGGTTAAATCAGATTTCCACATAGCAAACATTTTGTAATCAAAAGTTGCAGTGGAAGCCCTTATTCACTAGCTTATCCTAGTTCACATTTAACAAAAAAGAACTATGAAAAATTGAAAGATTTAAACACTGAATTCACCAGGATGATCTCAGCTTCTTTACTTTTTCATTTGTGTAAGGACAGTTTTCCTAAAGCCAGCTACCAGAGTTCGTACTGACGTCAAATTTATGCATAACAATTTTTTTAACATTTGCAAGTAACGTAATGTGTGAAATACACATATACTCACACTACAAGCATTGTAGGACTAACACTATTTTATAGCACGTTATTTTATAGCACGTTTTTTGTTTTGCTGATTTGTGATATCAACCACATATACTTCGTCTCGCGAATCGGCAAAACAAAAAACGTGCTATAAAATAGTGTTAGTCCTACAACGATTGAAGTGTGATTATATGTGTATTTCACACATTAATTTACCTGCAAATGTTAAATTCCTTTCAGCATGTTATAATTGCTTAAAAACTGTTTTTAGGTGTCTTTCGACTTCGTATCATTCAGTCAAAGACAACAGTTACAAACTTATGTGTAACCTGTTTTCCAAAAGACGACAAAAATTTTACTAATGATCAAACTATGATAAGACTTGGCTGTAAACTATGATAAGGTAAGCACTAGGGTGAGTCAAAAGTTTATTCCATTTTGAGCTACACATAATGTTGGGCCTCCATTCCTGTGCGAAACGTGCACTGGCGTTGATTTGGTACTGTGATGACATGGAACACTTAAGCCTGATGATGTGCATTTGATGCAGAGCTGCATTACATTATCAGGTGAGCAGAGGATGGAGGTCAAATAATAAGCTGTTTGAGTGCTCCTATGCCATTGTTGAAAAAAAGGGTTAAACACAGAATCAACAGTGAGAGAAATTTGTGCAATTGAAGGCAAGAAAACAGTGGACAGTAACACTGCATGAAAATGGTTCTGCCATTTCAGTGTTGGGAAACCAATCTCTAAGACAACCTGAGGTCAGGATACAAGTCAATAGTTGTATAACTATTATCACTACTGTTACATGCGTTATAAAGTATCTTCAAGTCAAGTGCCCTATGCGTCATTACTTTTGCCATTATATAAATTTTCAAGGATGTAAAATATGAAACATTTCTACAGTTATTAAATTGTCCTGAGAATGTTGCACTTACCCAATATTGTAGCACAATTTAGAAGGTTATTGTTGGTTGATTTATTTTTCAGGTATAAATAGCCAACGTCCAAGTTGACAAGTTTGTGAGGAAATTGTACCTTTATACCTGAAAAATAAATCAACCAACGATAACCTTCCAAATTGTGCTACAATATTGGGTAAGTGCAACATCTTCAGGACAATTTAATAACTGTTGAAATGCTCCTTGAAAATTTATATAATAGCAAAAGTAATGAAGCATAGAGCACTCGACTTGAAGATACTTTATAACGTGTGTAACAGTAGTGATAATAGTTATACAACTATTGACTTGTAATATAGCCACGTAAACCAAAGGTTAATTTTCATTAACCAAATTATATCATATGAGGTCAGGATGTCCAACAACCACCCAGGCTGACACCCTGACTGAAGCTGTGACACCAAACCCCTTGTACCAGTACATTGCAATTCACAGCTGAGGTAGGGTCCTCCAAATCTGCCATTGTTCATCACCTGTACCAGCTTGGTTTCTCCTCCAGGCACCATTAAATGGTTCCCCATTAATTGACACTCCAGAAGGTGAAACAATGTATCACTCTCAAAGATTGCTGTCAAATCCACAGGAGGATAGGTTATGGTGTATCACTGCGAGTGATGAAAAGTGGATATTCATGTGTTATTCTACCACTGGAAACCAGTGCATGAGGCTACACCAAATAAGTGCAGCCAGTGGTGCAAAGTGGGTGGTTCTTGATGAAAGTCATGGTGTGCATTTGGTGTAGTTGTTAGGGTCCTTTGCACTGGCAACTCATGCCAGAGGACTAGAAACTTATGCCAAACAACCTATGGACTAGAAACTTTATGCCAAACAACCTATGGACTAGAAACTTTATGCCAAACAACCTATGGACTAGAAACTTTATGCCAAACAACTGCAGCTAGTTCATGCTGCTCTGTGGCAATGCTCTCCAGTGCTCATAAATAGGAAGTGGATGTTGCTGCAAGTTGATAATGCCCCAAGTCACACCTCCAGAGTGGTCCTCCATAAACTATGGGTATTGGAAGGCACAGAGATCATTCCCCCATCCTCCACACTTTGCCCTGTTGGACTACAACCTGTTTCCCTCCATGCCCTATTTCCTACAAGGACATCACTTCACTTCAGTGGTGGATTTGGCATCTGGTATCAAAGAATTTATGTCCTCAAAACTAGCTGAGTGGTACTTCCGTGGGATTGTGGCTCTGGTGGAATGTTGGTAGTGTTCTCCCTAGATTTTTTTTTACAGCTGGGTGGCCAGAAATTTGAGCTGAATGGTACTTTTTACCTTCCCCAATCAAGAAAGAAAAAGGATGTTGTGTTTCTTAACATTATTATTCTTATTAAACTTATTTAGTTGTGTGGCAAGTGTTAATGTAACATAACACGATAAACAATGTTTGAAAATTGTACATAAATGATAAAAAAACGAGTACTTACAAATAAATCATATTCAACACAGATTTCAGCCAGTTTTCATCAATATTTATGATGTATTTGGGAATAAGTTTTCCACTCTTACTATTATGTGCGTTGTGAAAACGTTCATTAAAGAAAATTTTGTTAGGCAGCAGAGAAAATTAGCTGTGCAGTCTGCCCACTAAAGAGGCTCTAGGGAGAACACTAGTTGGCAAAGGACTATAGAAAACAACTGCCTGTGCTTTTCAGAATGAGGTGAGCATGTTTGGCTTTCTTGTATCATTCAACTTTTTTGCTGAAAACAGGATGAACTTTTGATTCACCTTGGTTATCTGGTCTAAAGATACATTTTTCTACTATTATTAGCATATGAGGCCTCTGAACTTAACTTACGTTTCACACTGGCAAACATAAAATCTATTCGTCCTGTGGGTGGAGGCTGTGGTACTTTAGTTGTCTAACATGTTTCCAAGATACACAGATTCATTCACCTGGTCTAACCCTGTACCATTTGCATTTATTTTGCATTCAGTACTACCAGATTCTCATTCAAAAATCATGACGTTGGTTTTTCCCTTATTTACAATGAGTCTGGATTTCATACATACTTTGTTCATCCTGAACGACATATCCTGCAACTCACATTTGCACTCTGACAAGATTGTGTTATCAGCATACAGCAACCTGTACATGGAAATTCACAAGACATAAAACCAGTGTTGTCTATTTTAGGATCGAGAATGCATACATCCATAAATGTATCGAACCGCTATGCCACGTATCATTAAGTAGCCTTTTTTGACACCTGCTCCAATGGAAATCTAATTTGAGAAAACACCATTTGCGTGTTCACATACTGTGCTATCAACATACATAGGCTTTCACACACACTCAAATAAATTCTCACTTATATCATAATCCATCATCATTGTCAACCATTATCAATCCACTGCTGGACAAAGGTCTCCCAAGTTTCCTCCACAACGGTCTGTCTTGTGCCAGTCTCCTCCATGTCACTCCTGCATACTTTCGAATTTCATCCACCCATCTCCCATGTGGTCTTCTTCTGGGTCTTTTCCTGTCCCTTGGAATCCAATCTAAAATTTCGGCTGTCCATCGATGGTCTGTCCTTCTGGCAGTATGTCCAGCCCATTGCCGTTTCAGGGATTTAACTCTGATCATGATGTCTTCCACTCTTGTCATTTTTCGGATCCACGAGTTCCTCTTCTTATCTCTCCTGGTTACACCAAGCATGCACCTCTCCATGCTCTTTGAGTTGTCTGCAGCCTTTGTATGTCTCTTTTAGTTAAGGTCCACGTCTCTGCACCATACGTAAGCACTGGAAGGATGCATTGATCAAACACTTTTCTTTTAAGACATAATGGCATATTGCTCTTGAAAATTATGCTGTTTCTTCCAAAAGCTCTCCAGGCAAGTTTTGTACGCCGATTAATTTCTTCATCAATGTGACCCTCATTTGATATCTACTGTCCAAGATAAACGTACGTGTCTGTTATCTCCAGCTTTTCTCCATCAATCGATAAATATTCATTTATTGAAAAAGCATTGAACATCACTTTTGTCTTCTGAAAGTTCATTTTTAATCCCACTTCTTTACTCTTGTCAGCAAGTTCCTGGATCATACTCTGCAGCTCTGATGGGGTAGTTACAAAAATGACTACGTCATCAGCAAAACGAAGGTGGGTTAGATAATCTCCATTAATCTTTATCCCCTTGTTTTCCCAGCTCAGCGACTGAAAGACACTCTCCAATGTAGCATTAAAGAGCTTCGGAGATATGGTGTCACCTTGTCTCACTCCCTTTCCTACTTTTATGTGTACTGTATTCTCAAACAGCCGAATCTTTGCATTTGCATTTTCATAGATGTTATTAATAATATTAATGTATGCATCTTCAATCGGTCCCGGACGATTGGTCCAATGCCGATTCGTCCAAAGGGACAATTGGTCCAATGCTGATTCGTCCAATGCCAATGCGCCCAATGGTACGATTGGTCCAACGCTGATTCGTCCAATGGTATCATCTTACCAACGGTAAACTGTTTTATTTTCCAGAAAGGAATAATGATTTAAATTATTCTGCTCATTATATCCTTTTGAAAGATCATTTCCGTATATTTGGTAATTGTAAACATTTTACATAAACCTGGTAAAAAGCACTCAATGGAGTATTTCTCAGCTGTTTGCAAAGCCCCTAGGCGCGGGCCTTTTTAGAATATTTTAAGTTACAACCTAGGTATTTGGTATTTGTAAACCTTTTATAAAACCTTATAAAAGGCACTCATCGTATCTTTTCGCAGGTCTTTACAAGGCACCTAGGCCGCGGGCCTTTTTAGAAGATTTTAAGTTACAACCTAGATATTTGGTATTTGTAAACATTTTCTTACAAAAGGCACTCATCGTATCATTTCTCAGGTCTTTACAAGGCACCTAGGCTGCGGGCCTTTTTAGAAGATTTTATGTTACAACCTAGATATTTGGTATTTGTAAACCTTTTATAAAACCTAATATAAAGCACTCATCGTATCATTTTTCAGGTCTTTACAAGGCACCTATAGGCAGCAGGCCTGTTTAGAAGATTTTGAGTAACAACCTAGATATTTGGTATTTGTAACACCTAGGCCGCTAATCTGACATCGGTAGAATGAAAACTGTTAAAAAGGCTTAGGCCTAGGCCTTAGGAATTAATATTTTGTGCTTAAGTAAAATCGCAATATCATTAACTTGATTTAATATGTAAATGTTATGAATCTGACATTGGTAGAGTATAAACTGTTAAAAAGGGCTAGGCCTATGGCCTATGAATTAATATTTCGTGCTTAAGTAAAAGCGCAATATTATTAACTTGATTTGATATGTAATTAGTTATGAATATGACATCGCTAGAAAAAAACTGTTGAACCCGACCAGAACGTTTCCATTGGCCAGTTGGCGGAACCCCACTGCATGCTACAAACAGAAACGGAAAACTAGTATTTTATATTACTTCATGCAAAAGAGAAACATTGAAGTTGATTGAACGGCTTGTACATCAGTAACTTCATACGGCAGCAAGGGCAGTATAACAAAAAAACGCGATCCTGAAAAAAAAAAATAAGAAAAAAATTCTGTAACCACAATATTACGCATGAAATGTAACATTATTTTGCATTCTTTGTACTACCGGTACTTTCGTATAACATCGGAGATAAAATCACAACAGCTGAGATTTTTATAACACGAGTAACACTTCGGACAGATAGGACGGAATTGGACCAATCGTCCATTGGGCGAATCGGCATTGGACCAATCGTCCCTTTGGACGAATCTGCATTGGACGAATCGTACCTTTGGACCAATTGTCCATTAGACGAATCGGCATTGGACCGATTGTCGTTGGACAAATCGTACCAGACCCATCTTCAATACCACAGGATTTCGGAGCCATTGTAACTGCTGATGGTTTCACCGAATCAAAGGCTTTTTCATAATCGATAAAAGCCATGCACAATGGAAGTTCATATTTCCTTGCTTTTTCAATTAGTTCTCTCAGTACGTGTATATGATCTATTGTGCTGTAGCTTCTCCTGAATCCAGCTTGTTCTCTCGGTTGAGCCATGTCCAGTGTTACCTTCAATCGGTGTGAAAGAACTTTAGTGAAGATTTTATAAACCACTGATAGGAGGCTGATAGGTCTGTAGTTCCTGAGATCCTCAATGTCACCTTTTTTATGTAGCAGGATCATTGTAGCGTTGTTCCAATCCTCAGGAATCTTCCCTTCATTAAGGCATCGAGTGAAAATTTGGGCGAGTACTGTTTTGATTTCTCCACTTGCTTCTTGTATGATGTCTACAGTAATTCCATCTTCTCCTGGAGCTTTTCTCCGCTTCATGTTCTTGATTGCATGTGCAACTTCTGCTGGGAGGACTGGAAGAACTCTGGTACCTTTCATGATGTCTGGAGTACATGTATAATCCCTTTCATATAATTTGGAGTAGAAATCTTTCACTCTTGTCAAAATTTCGCCTCTATTTCTTGTTACAGAACCATATTCTTTTCTCAGTGCCATAATCTGTTTTCTTCCCTTACTGAAATGTCCCTTTGCGATCTTTAGGCTTTGGTTGTTTTCAATGGCTTTCCTCACTAGTTCACAGTTGAATTTCCTTACGTCTTCAGTGATACTTTTTCGTACCGTCTTGCATAGCTCTATATATTCCACTTTGGAAGTCACATCTTGTTTAGTTGTCCTCATCTCTCTTCTTTTTTGCATCAACATTTTGGTTTTTCCTGATACTTTGTTCACATGCAGCTTGTTCTTAGACCCAGCTAATTTTGTTGCTGTTTCCATAAGAGCTTTGGTTACTTTTCTGTTAACTTCAGAAATATCCACTTCTTCCGATGTTAGGCCTTCTAAAGCGGAGAATCTGTTCTTCAGTTACAACTTGAAGGTATTATGGTGTTTTTTAAGGTTGGTTATGTAAATACATTTTTTTTGTCCTATGAGCTTGCCACGTTCAAGTTTAGTGTTGAGATGCATCTTACATCTCACCAATCTATGGTCACTACCTGTGTTGAACTTGTTTAGCACACTGCAGTCTTCTATGACGAATTTTTTGTTACACATAATAAAATCAATTTCACTTATTGTTCCATTTGGATGTCTCCATGTCCATTTCATGTGTGGCTTTTTCTTGAAAAAGGAGTTCAAGATGAAAAACCCTTATGCCTCTGCAAACTCAACGAGGGTATTTCAACGCTGGTTTCTGTTACCGTGACCGAATTTACCTACTGAAGTTTCATTCTGTTGCCGTTGCCCTATTTTTGCATTGAAATCTCCCATAATTATCTTCAAATGCTGCTTACCTTTATTATTTAGATGACGAATTTCCTCATAAAATTTTTCAATTTCTTCTTGAGGATGACTTGTGGTGGGTGCATAAGTTTGAATTATCTGAGCCTGGTATCTTCTCGAGAGTTGGATAACGAGTCGTACAACTCTGTCAGAGGAACTTTCAACTTCTACAACTTTATCCTTCAGTTTCTTGTTTATTATAAATCCAACACCACTAGTTCTGCCAGTATCTGTCCCACAATAGTAGAAGAGATGTCCACTTTTCAGTTCAGTGAGATTTTCTTCTTACCTCACTTAGCCTGATGATGTTTCACTTGATCCTTTGTAGTTCTTCTTCCGATTCAAGAAGCCTTGAATCAGAAGATAGGGAGCGTCCATTATACGTAGCCAAGGTCAGCATCAGATGGCAGCCTAGTCCGGTCCTCCGGGGATTCTTAGCACCCTCTGCCTTCATGTCGCACTGGCCTCTGCTTTGGCCAGGTACATTCCAGCTGCCGGAAACTGAGGGCCAAGATTTAAGTTGTGGAGTCATTTTGGAGGGGTTTGGCCGTAACTCACCACACTGGCCAAGCGGGTTGGTGAGTGTGGGATAGCATTTCCTCTAATCCCGATGGTATAGTTATACCGCTATTGGCGGTCGTCAGAGCCCCTTTAGTGGGAACAGGATGCACCACGAGAAGGCGGGGTTGACATTTGTCAAGGAGAGGCTGTGATGTTACGCATCACCCGACCTTACATCCCTATCATAATTATCATAATTATATCCAGTTATATCTCAATTTGTCAAGACCTTTTAGAGAAGCAACTTTTTTAATCGGTCTTAGGCCTTTGTCAAGTCTATAGGTGCAGTAAAAACTTCCCTACCAAATGGCTCATACCCTTAAGCCCTACTTGTCTATATATCAGCAGTTCCTTGCTGAGCACTGGTTCTTCCACTCGGATTTCATTCCAATCTTTGCTGATGGATTAAAGACAGAGTTGTAGGATCTGCTGGTGTGTGTACAGAAAATGTTTGTATTGAACAGATTCCTGCTAAGGTTAGGGTATTTTTTCAGCAGTGATGTATATTGTCTGTTTCGCATTTCGTCACATGCAGTCAGGATCTCAATGGTGTGCTATGGTTTGTTTGGATTTCTTGAGTGTTTTGCACTGTTTCTCCTCTGCAGATTGTGGAGACCATCCTTCTCTTTCTAAGGTGGGACTAACTCAATTGTTTACACGAGGCTGGTTTTCAAATTCAAATCTGCTGGATTCTCAGCCATGTTGGGATCTAGGGAAACAAGCTGGCTGCTACCAGGTCCATTTTCCTTGATGCAGGTCACAGCTGTGTTTCTGTTATACAGTGACTTGGTTTTGTTGTTTGAGACCACATCAAATGTATGTGGCAGACTTAGTGGGAGCAACAGGTTGGGAACAAACTGCATCACATAAAACCAGTTCTGGAAGTTTTGTCTTCATGCTTTTCTTGGAATCGTAGGGAGGAAGCTGTACTAGCATGTCTCTGCCTAGGGCATTGTCATTTCACTCATCATTGTCCTCTGTGTGGTGACACTGTTCCTAAGTGTAAGATGTGTAATCCACTTCTGACTGTTGTTGTGTATGTGTGTTGTCACTTCATAAACATTTTCATTTTCTTTTATTTACTCTGCAGGATGATAGAGAAAGCCTGGGGTGGTTGCTTTTTAAATGATGAGTATAATGTGTCTTCTGGATTCATTTTTGCATTGTGTCAGTGTTTTTCTGTTTATATGGTCCATTGTCTTTGTATTAGCTGTGTACACCATTTCATGTCATTTTTGTGTGTCCTGTGATTTTTGTTTACACTTTCCAACTGTAGGTTGAAGAAGCGTATATGCTCCAGCTTTGTCCGTCTGTCTGTCTGTAGATGTTTGTCCACACAATAACTCGCGTAAAAATAGCTCGATTTCGATGAAATTTTATTAGTGGCAGGGGACAACCTGAGGACGAACCCTATTGAAAATGGGTGAAATGAGGTCAAAGGTCAGGACATAAAAGCGATATCCATTCCACTGCCCTTATGCGTCATAACTTACATAAAAATGCTTCGATTGCGACAAAACTTTAATATGTTGTTCCGGAGGTATACTGAACTGGTTCTGTTCAATATCATCGAAATGGGGTCAAAGGTCAGGGCACAGGAGCGAGATTTATTCCACAGCCATTATCCTCATAACATGAGTAATTATAATTATTTCTGGTATGTTGGAAAGCGTATCATAATCAATGCATTGCATGATTTTACTAACTTGTCTTAATACCATAGTGCTTGGTGCTCTTTCTTTGGCCCAGTGAGTCTCTTGCATTGATTAATTAACTCTTACCAACTAACCAACAAAGAAAGTAGTTTGAGCAGTGACATGAAGCAAAGTTTTTGAAGAAGACAAGACCTACTACTACAGCTGCAGCGAAAGCAGAAACAATGTAGATGAGTACAAGGTTCAATTCCAACCACATTTTCAGATAAGGATACTTTGTTGGCAAAACTGTGAACATATTTCTTTCAGAATATATATAATTGTTGTGCTATTCATTATAATCTGTCATATCTGTCTGTTAGACAGCAAACAGGGGTTTTGAATGCCAAGGCTGATTACTGGAAGTTTTGAAAAAAATGCAACTTTGAGAAATTAATTATTACTACAACTCTCTCACTAACATTTTGTTAATTACTGTCTCTTGTAATCTCCGTTGTGCAGGAAAAAATAGTAACCCTTTTTTAAAGTTCTGTTTCCACACAGTGTATGTATACTGTATATATATAAAAGGTCATATCCTGTAAATTCTCCTGATTTTTCATTCATATTAGTCTAAAATTCGGCATTTTATGAATTCTGCATTTTTGTGAGAAATTTTCCAGTGTTCTGCAGTTCTGTGGTAAATCTTTCTTTTTCAAATTTGTAACAAACTGAATTACTTGAACCACTGCTGTGCTTAAATATAGACAGTGATGACTACCCTGTATCTTAGCATGTATTTATACGAAATGCAGAATGCTACAAATACTTGGTGAGACTTAAATATAAAATCAGAGGACACCCAAGTTTTTGGCTATACCTGTTTTGTTTCTTAGATTTAGGTATGCAATTTTCATAGTTCAGTATTTCTTGTACACACCATGTGTAAATATAAATAATTTCACAAACAATAAATCATAACTTATGATTCATAAGCATCAGAAATTTCTTTTTTTTTTTTTCTTTCAGTGTTAAGGACTACAGTAAATCTGAAAATTTTTGCATACCTAATACAGTGCATCCTGGATGTAACACCTTCGTTTATGTTATGGATTTGGATATACCATGGGGTCTGTCCTGTTTCCTGTGCTTGATGCTATGCTATTGTAGCCATCGGTTATAGTTCAGTTGTCTTATAATGTGGGTCGGATCCCTACCCCACAAACCCACATTATAACTGGGGAGCGGTATACTTAATTATTAATAATTTTAATTTTTACTAAAATGTTTGTTTTGATTGTTTCAGTATAATTAATAACTAGATACGCATTTAATTATAGATGAGATTTGTTTCTAACAGTATTCGTTATATACGTACATCTTTCAATATTGTTTTCATACTATGTACAAGCATCTCGCGAACATACAACTTCCTAATGACTACCTACCAATCTTCTGTATCAACACCAGTCTATATCATACCTACCTGGTCATGGTTATATATTTCAGTCTCAGACAGGGCAGCAGTGTCAACAGACAATATGTAACAATAATGTTTCTCTGATTGAAGGGTGTGTGCAATTAAGTATTTGCCATTTTGCCAAATGCACTTTGAACAAAAATTTGGCAAATCAGAAATAAAACTGGCAAAATTTCTGATAAATCTCCTTTTGTCTTTATACAATTGGAAATACATGGTGGAAGAAGAAAGTTTATTTGTCAAAGCTTATAAAAATCTTATGGTTTATAAACAACCCAAGCCTAATAGTGATGCCTTATGTGTGACTGAACGCTGGAGTCTCATGACTGAGGACTACAGCCACTGGCTGAATGACTGTTCTTCTTTGAAAGAGGAATTTGATGTGCACCTATTTCACAGAATTAGCAGTGCTTTGAAATGGTTAAACAACTGGTCTTTTTTCATTTCCCTGCCTTCCCCTTTCCTCAAAACTTCTAACAATGGGCATATCGGTGTACATCAGCAAATGCATTTGTTGTTTCATGTAACTCATCTTTCCTTTTTTTTTTAATCACTTTCTCCTTTAGGAAGAAAAGAAATGAGCATTTGAACCATTAATTTCTCCCCTGACAGTCATATTTCCTTAAAATTTAAAGGATTGTGAGTTGAACTTATTGTGAGTTGAACTTAATCACAAAATCAGCATTTGTTTTCTGATTAGGTCTGACATAAAAGTGCCTTATTTGCTTTTAAAAATTTAGTTTTAAAGCTTTCAATTGTTTCGAGTCGTTTTTTTTTTTTTTATTTTGGCTAACTGATGAAATATCTGGCTAGCATTTTTTTTATTTGGCTGTGACCTTGGGTAATACATTAAGTTTCTTAGAACATCCCCTGAATTGATATTAGTTAAAATCTAAAGGAGTTCTGCAATGCAGCTTAGGGAGATAACACTGTGCTGTGAAGATCCACTGTTATTTTATTTTGAAGAATTAGTAGCTATGTATATATATGTATAATTTTTAAAGTAAGTGTTTCATACTATCCTTACAACTTCTTTTTTTATGGGAAAATTATTTGCTTCTGTTTTGAGCTGTCTCAGCCACCAAGGATCTTAACAGCTATCTCTCATTCCTTATTGTCTAGAACTTTCCCCTTCCAGCCAAGAATTTCCAATTCTTCGGTGTCTTTTAAAAGAACATTCTGTGTGTGGTCATTTAAAACATTTTTTAAGTCATCATTTCATGTAGTAGAATTTTTAAAATGTCGGCCTAAGCCGGGGTTTTTAAATTGGGGTCTGTGGAGTGGTTTTAGGAGGTCTGTGAAGCACAGCCTTGCTTTTAAAATAACTATCCAAAAAGTTACAGAAATAGGTGTTGATTTTAGGGAGTTCTTAAAGATGTCTGTGGCATTAAAAAGTTTAAGAACCTTTGGTCTGAGCATACTGTAATCATCAGTACATTTGACATGTGTGAGATCACACTCTGTATAATTTAATTTTGATTATTAATAATGAGTTCTTTGCATGTGAAAATTGCTTGGTTAAGTGTGTAAAAAATTCTTCACTCTCATTGTTAACCCCAAACCCTTTGTGTAAATTCAGATGTAACTGGGTTAGGAAATACTTTTGAATGCCTACTTGTGCACATATTTAGTGTGACTGCATGTCTCATATGTATAAGTGGTGTAATTTAATTCTTTATCATTTGAACTGTCTTTTTCCTGCAGGCATCAGAGGTATTGAGCCACCAAAAAGTAAAAATGGCATTTCTGCTCATCAATTGTTGGAATCCCGCAATCGAGCAATTTTAGTTGAACATCAAAGCTCTCGAAAGGATATGGTGATAAAAAACTTATCAGAGAAAATAGCCGTCCTGAAGAAGCGTGTAAGTGAAGCATCCCATGAAATTCGTGAATTTGATAGTTGCCTCACTCGAGATCAAAGTACGGAGACGAAAGTGTTCTTGTGGGATGGTGATAAGAAGCAGACAAAAGATGCCATGATTTTATGCAGAATTGCTGAAATTCAGCCCCCATTAATAAAGTGGATGCCTATTCCCAAGTGGTAAGTACTTTTTTCAGTTTTATGTGTTGCTTGTTATAACATTTTTCTTATTTTTTTTTTTTTTTTTTTTTTTTGCTACCTCAGGCGTGTGCTGATTTTCCAGTATATTGAAAGTTGGTTTCCATACAGCCTGAGCCAACCTTTTAGTATCCACTTAAGTAGTAAATTATTAGGAACACATACCTAATAATGTATTGGACTGGCCTTGGCCTTCAAAACAACTGGATTTGATGTGGCATGGATTCAGTGAGGTGCTGGTACCGTTCTACATGTATATTGAGCTATGATACCATTCTACATGTGCTCATGTCATTTTATGTGGATGAGTTAAGATGCATGGATCATTCAGATTCCTAAGCTACAACTGCTTAGCTTCAGTTGGTTGGAACTTTGTTGTCCTGGGTGGTGTAACAGTATCATGCTCGAATGTAAATTGGGAGATGTGGGTTTGATTTCTGCTCTAGAGTAACATAATTTTCAAGTTTTCTGAATGGATAACTACATGAGAAATAGTGGAAAATAGGGCACCAAAGGACCTATAGTGACAACTATGTGATCATATGCATGAGAGTATTTGAGACAGGAACATTTCCTCATAGCAATCTTTCAAGTGTAGGGCATTCATTTTAATGCTGTTTCTCTATGTGGTATGTTAATTTTTTTATATGAGGCTGTGGCACTGATTATAAAGAGGAAATCAAACAATGTTAAGTGCTGAATAATACAGTGAAATAATGGAGTTTTATGTGCTAAATAACAATTTGATTGTGTCGGGAGCTCATCATGAAAATCGGGAAAGATGTCAAGTAATATTTTTGAGGATATCATGTCGTTAATCACTGGTTGAATCTAATAATTCAAGCATACGAACTTCTGCTCATGTATTAAGCTTTCACATCTGAATGCAAAGAATATAGTTTTTTTTTGTTTTTGTTTTCTCATTATGTTAGTGGATTTGAATGTGTGTATCATGCCAAGCTATAGGAAGCAGTCAGTGGAGTTCCAGCCCATTCATTGCAATCAGTCAAATACAAGGGGTCACCTTGAAAGTTTTAAAATGTGAACAAAAAAAAAAAAAAACCAGCTTTAAAGAGTATAGGATACTTATTTTTAGGCATGTTTGAAATATTCACCTCCATCATTAATGCATACACTTCTGTAAGCAAATTCTGTGCATCTTCAGTGATGGAAGTTTGCACCAATTTCATTTTCTTGCGCCAAACTGCTACAAATTACGAAAAAATTTAATATTTGCTCTCAGCTGCACCAAAACAGCAATCCACAGCAAAAACTGCTGAGCGAAAAAAATGTTTTCACGGCAAAAAATGCAGTTTTAAACGGTGAATCGAATGAAACTTTTTTAAGGTCTGCACGTAATTTGGTTAAACGTATAACGACGCTTAATCAACACGTACCTCCAATCCCAAAATTTCAGAATGTTTTTACCTACCTTCTAATTCGTTGTTTTTTTGGCATAAGTGATGAATAGCTTTCGCGATGTAGGTGGAGCTTATGGAGGAGAAGTTTTGTTGTAATCACGTGGTATGTAGGAGAAACGATGCTGTACGTTATGAAATCCTGATAAAGATTGTTTACAGATGGTTTGGTGGTCTTTCCGAGTGTTGTGCAATTGAGATTGTTTATGTGTCGTTCCCTGCTCTTTGGAATGGCACAGTTATTTCATTCCGGGTGAGGTGCGCTATTACGTCAATACAGTATAAGATCAGTCGTTAGGTATTTCATTGACTCGGAGGACGACTGAAAATGGCTCTTCCGTATTAGGATACGTTGGTTCCGTTTCTAAAGGATTCACAGGTTTTCGGAGATGCCAACTTTTACGGATTTTCTGTAGTTTGTACGGATTTTCACTCCGTACAGTTTTACAGAAGTCTCCCAAAAAACTACGGAAAAGCCCACGCAAGATCCCTGCATTCAATTTTCTATTTTGTACCGTCTTTTGGTAAAAAAACCACAATTTACAGTTAGCCCCTATACACCTTCGATGATTTGACTGCCACCGCCAACTGAGGTGGAGGCAGGAGTCACGTGATTCCCCGTACATCCATGTGAGAGTGCCGTGGGCAAAAGCCGAGAGGGAGCTCAGCTCAGCGCCTTTTGCGAACTCTACATTGATTACATGTGGCTTTGTGCTTGTAAAAATTTTGGTGCAAACGTTTTGACTCTTTCCACTCGACTGTCGGGTGGCACCCAACATTACGAAATCGCCGAATGACACCTGGCTATAGCTCGCATGTCAGTGCTCGCGAGATATTTCTTGTTTGTCGAATAGGTTGGGTGTAAGTCGCCACGGCGATGACGCCCCTATAGCTCACATGGCAGGGCTCGTGAGACATTTCTTTTTCACTGAATAGAGAAAAAGAAACGTCATCAGCGTTTCGGGTGTCACCCGCCTTGCCGATGACGCCTCTATAGTTCGCATGTCGGCGCTTGCAAGGAATTTCGTTTTACCGTTTTCGCCGAATAGCTCGAGTTTCGGGTGTTATCCGCCACACCTGTGACGCCTCTATAACTCTCATGTCAGCGCTCGCAAGGAATTTTTTCGCCAAATAGGTCGAGTGCCATCCGCCACACCTATGACGCCTGTATAGCTCGTATGTCAGGGCTTGCGTGACTTTTCTTTTTCACCGAATATCTCGCGTGTTGGGTGTCACCCTCTGTGCCAATGACACATCTATAGCTCGCAAGAAATTTCTTTTTCGCCGAATAGCTCGTGTGTCGGGTGTCATACGCCACGGCCATGACACCGCTATTGTTCATGTCGGGGCTTGCGAGACATTTCTTTTTTGCATAATGTCTGGTGTTGTCCTCCATGCCGATGATGCCTCTATAGCTCACATGTCGGCGCTCGCAAAACATTTCTTTTTCGCTGAATACGCCGGGTGTCATCTGCCACGCTCATGACACCTCTGTAGCTTGTGTGTCGGAGCTTTCGAGAGATTTATTTTTCACCGAATATCGAGCATGTCAGGTGTCACACTCCATGCCAATGACGCTTCTATAGCTCACGTCAACGCTCGCGAGACATTTCGTTTTCGCCAAATAGGTCGGATGACACCCGCCACACTGATGAATGATGCTTCTATAGCTTGTATGTCGGGGCTAGCGAGCCAAAGCTGAGCTTTCACTGCTAAGTTGTGGCCTTTACCGCAGGAAAAAAAAAAAACAAACAAAAAAAAACACACGAGTGCTGGTTGAGTATGGGTGAAAAGTTATTCGAATGGAAAGCCAAAGGGTTAATTTAGATTAAAACGAAATGAAACGTAGCAGTGAAACAGCTATGACAACAAAAAGAACCAAGTCAGGTAAACCTTATCGTCAAGTGTATCACAATATATATAGTAAAGAATCAGTCTTTTTATGAAGCATCTAAAGTTTTGCCAAATCACTTTTTGTAAGCCATGCGGCTGCGATTTTAGCCTAGCGCATGACGACCATGATGATTGTAGGCGTCATGCGGAGAGCAAGAAGCACAAAGATCATGTCAAGAGACTAAATGGAGATGTGAGTAAAATTAATGTAACCAAAAGAACTTCTGACAGGATGCTTTGTGACATCAAGACAGTTCTTTTGCTATAGTAGACTGTTGTGCCTTCAGAGCTGAGTATAGACATTGTTGCCACCCCAGTGGCGCAGTGGTCTAAGCTATGGCTTCTGATCATTCATATAAGATGGGTCCAGGTTCAAATCCCAGTGAGGCATGGATGTTATGTTTGTCTTATGGCACTGGCTCTCTCCCTTCCGTGGAGTCAGTGGCCCTAAAATAGGGACTGGCAACTGCTTATAGCCCACTGAGTCGCTCTCGGTGGTTGTTAAACCTCCAATTAAAAAAAAAAGAAAAAAAAGGACGTGGTTGCCAAATAAGTGTCCTAAGTCATTCGTTATTATAATGGGTGATTACACCTTTATCCACATGAATGTTATTGATCTGTATAGATTTCCATGTGAAGTCAAAATTCATAAAAGTATTCATGTGTAAAGTCTGATTTTTATGCAGAACTGCAGTCATACTAATGAAACTATACACAGAAGTGCCAGAAAAACTGGTACACCAATCTAATACTTGGTAGGTGTCCCACGGAAGTGCAAGACTGCAGAAATATGACGGGCATGGATTCCACTAGCTTCTGGAAATATGCTGTTGGCAATGCACACCATACTTCCTGCAGAGCGTTCCAGAATTCGGGTGTATTCCGAGGTCTCGGATTCCTGTGTTCGATAGCGCGTTGCATGGCATCCCAAATGTGTTCTATCACGTTCAGATCTGGGGACTTGGGTGGGAATAGCAACTCCCCAAACTCAGATGAATGCTCCTCTAACCATAATGTGGCATCCCGACACTTGTGTGGAGGTGCATTGTCCTGTTGGAACAGGCCCAACCCATCAGCATGAATGCAGGACATGAACGGGTGTACCTCGTCAAAAAGGATGTGCACATAGCGTTGGCCAGTCACAGACGTTTGTAGACGTACCAGGGGTCCCAGAGAAGTCCAGCTAAACACACCCCATACCATTACGGACACCTCACCAGTTGGTACAGTTCCCTGTTGACAGGCGGGATCCATGGCTTCGTGGGATTCGCGCAACACACAAATCCTTCCATCTGCCCGATACAGTTGAAAACGCGACTCGTCAGACCAGGCTACTTGTTTCCAGTCATCAAGTGTCTGTTGCCCAAGCGAGGTGCATAGCTCTGTGTCATGCACCCATCAAGGGGACTCGAGTTGGGCATCGGCTCCCAAAGCCCATATCGTGCAGGGTACGTTGCACAGTCCGGACGCTGATGCTTGTTGAGTCTCCAGCATTGAATTCCGATGATACCTTCAAGAGTGTTGCATGCCTATCGCATAAAACGATTCTTGACAGCCGACGGTCACGTTCACCCAATGTCTTTTTACGGCCACACTGGTATTGTAGGTTGGATGTTTTTCCGGAATTCTTGTAGTCACGGTACGCCCTTGCAATGGTCGTTTGTGAAAATCCAAACTTCGTTTCTACCTCTGAAATACTATGGCCCATCTCACGATCTCCAACTATGACACTGCATTGAAAATCGCTTAAATCGTTATTACTTGTCATTCTCATGCCGAAAACAGCTCTGACAGCTGGCAAGGATGTCTATCGCTTTATATATGCACTGGCGAACACAACCGAGTACGCGCATAGGTGACATTGCTATTTATTTTGCATAAGCTCGTCTGTACCAGTTTTTCTGGCACTTTCGTGTACAGATTTATGGCTACAATTGAAGAAGGTACTTCTGTTTGTTTTACTGTTAAATTTGTCATTAATAATTGTATTATTGCATATAACATTTCTCTTTGCACAAAAGTAGTGTACAGTCTTTAATCTTCTGTGACATTTGAATTTCTTTCCAATATGTAATAAACACTATAATTTAAAATTTGGTTTTGAATTTTGTGAAATTTTATGTGTTTGTGCTTCTTTTTATGTATTGCGCTAGCTGTCAAACCATGAATTCATAATTTTATAAGTTTTCCAAATCTATGGTACTTATGATTGTTTATATTGTTGTAGGAAACAAATGAAAAAAGTTCTGATGCCATATGTTCAGCCAGTTTGCCTTCCAGTGATGGTGCTTGTGATGTTACCATATGTGCCTTTAACTCTATGTCATGCACAGAAATAGGTGTTCAAGTTGGCGAACATGACTTTAATCCCAGGAAGTTTGTAAATACTACATTTGGAGAGACTCACAGTATTAAACCCTTAGCTGAATCTGATGATAAACCCATCTGTTCTTCCAGGAATTCTCCGTTGAATAGTGTTCAGCAAGTCGAAGATAACGAACAATTGCAGATGTATGTTGATAATTCTAGAACAGAAGGTGCATCAGGTTTTCCTATAACATTGCCAAGGAATGAGAGCTACTTGTGCAATACAGCCAAAGGGTCTTCAGATATTTGCAGGAAATCACCTGACACCATTTTGCAAAGGTTAGAGTGCTTGCAATCAGTTGTTGAAGTGGTTGAATCTTCATTGAACATTGTGAAACAGGCTGTAAGTAAATATGTTTTAGTGTCTCATACAGTTGCCAACACAAAGTTTAATCTCTCATCAGTATCTGGAAAAGTTGAACCTGATACTAGACAACGCACAGATTTTTGCAATGTTGAAAGTGCAGCTTCTGAACAGAGTAATAGTTGCTCATTATCACCTGGAAATGAACAGAGTTTAAATACAGTTTTGTGCCAAGATGTCTCTGCTGAAATCCTAAGAAAGTACAATATGCCAAATAAATTGTCATGTGTGAGCAAGTTTCTAAAAAAAGAGCTAACCAGCTGTTTTTCAGATTACTCTATGTCAATAGAGGACAATGAAGAAGTAATGGCCTCAATAAATGAACCAAACAGTACTTTGAAGTCAGGAGATAACATAACATTGGCTCCATTAATGGACAGTAATTTACAGTTTAATGTACAAAACCAAGTCATGCAAACATTGAATGTGAACATCATGTTTTACAAGAAGAGTATAGAGGCTGGTCTTCAGCACTTTAAAATGCTTGTAAGTATTTTTGCTTTTTTTTTTTTTTTCATATAATATTTTCATTTTAGATATTGATATTATGTATTTGCTTGTAAATTATGTTTTCATAACCATAGTTAAAAATTCCATGAGCTCCTGTTTCTCCCTGTCTGTAGTAGATTTGTTCATTCTTTTTCAATTTTGAAGAGGGTATGGTATGAGTCAAAATTTTTAAATTAAAGGGACTTATAATTATACACCTTCTGATATATAAATGGAAGCAGCTTCTTTTTTGTTCTGAAACTATAACTTCCTTCATAATAAGTAATACTTCTTTGAATTATACAGTCAACCCTTGATGTACTGCTACCATTTCTTACATTACATTGTGGCTTTACATAAAGGGTGCTCGTTATATCAAATTTGCCACGTATTTTTAAGTTACCAAAATTTTGTTAATTATGATTCCTTGAAAATCATAATTAGTATTAAATTAAAAACATCTTTATTAGAAAAACAAAAAACAGTGATATGTTGTGTACTTAGTGCACACTGTAGTTCAAAGTGTCAGTTTCCATTTTGGAAGCTTTTGGCATGCATTAAAAAAATGCAGAAATTTACTTAGTATGTATAGTAGGATAACAGTGTTAAAATTTTAATTGTGAGAAAATGAATAAAAAATCATGTTATGTTACTGAAACTATCAAGTGGAAATTAATGCCATTACACAAAATCATTTTGCTTATGATTAGTTTCTCTTAAAAACCATCTATTTTCATTTGTTTTAGATTACAACCCAATTATTTCAAGAGCACGATCTAATTTAACAAGTGAGTTTGAAATGTCGCCATCTTGTGCATTTGCTTCAAAGAATTTTTTTAATGTTAAATGACACTGATCGTAATCTGATTGAAGCTATAACATTAAGGTTTGCCCCCAATGGAATCAAGGTTTAAAAGAACCCGTAAGGCAATTATCACACAACTTGCATGTAGCAATGCATCAAGTATGTTCTGTGTTTGGAAAGGCAGGTTGGCTCAGTAATATGCATTGGCACTTGGCAGATGCCAAGGATGTGGTGGCTGATATCAGGAGATATTTCATATAGAGCACGTCTGTTCAGACCGAAGGAATAGCATTTTGCAAGGGTGGCAGTAAATCGAGGGGCGATACATCAAGGGTTGACTGTATTTGAATAGTTTAAAACTGTCTTTTATAAAAATGGCTGAAGAATTATTGTGCGGTATTGTCCAGGTTTGTAGTCAATACAGTAGTTTTTTTTATTTTGCGGCATAGCATAAAGATGTAGAAATAAAGAGGAAAACAAAGTAAAGTAATGCCAATAAACAAGATCTTGTTATTCTTAGAACCACTCTGCACTTTTATAAGTAGTTTTTACTGGCAAGCAGATCTTGCATGTGATGTCCTGTGCTAATTTTTCCATCTTCATTCTTTTTAAAATGTTTGAATACTCATATATATTGCCACTTTTTGTATTTAATGCAGACAAAATAACTTTGCTTAGGAACAAGTTTTGAGTTATAATGATGAGCTTTCTTTGAGGAGCTATCCTCTGAATCTGAGAACAGTTTAGTGATATGTATGTATGGATAGTAAATCAAAAACTTATGGTGTATTTTTATACATGCAGAAAGATAGATTTACATAGGCATGAATGATGAGAATATGTTTTCCTTGTTCAAAAAGTTAAAGTAATTCTAAGTACATCAATAAGACTATGAAAAGTACCATGGAAGCACAGACTGCAGATGTGTTACATTTCATGTTCAGTGAATTTTCGTAAATTGTGGTGGTGTACAGTGTTCTCAAATTGGGATAGTTGTGAAGTTATATGTATGAAGCTGTATAAATCCAAGGCAGTTGAGCTGTAATTACTGGCAATTATGAATTTGATATGTTATAACAATGCAATGGAAATTCTCAGCTCCTGATGGGTTAGTAAAGCATTTAAGGAGCAACTGAAGTCTGAGAATATTCATCCACCAATTCAGTATCAGTTAATTCGAGTCTAAATGTGAACCCAGGGAAACCTCAAGAAAGCAGACTTTCATTTTTCAATTTTGAAGCAGTTGATCACGAGTGAGATAATCTCCCCAGGTAGATCTGTAAAAATCTTAACTGAATGGAAAATTTCACAGACTTGTTGAAATTAATCCCATGATTTCACTTTTAAATTCATTTCCCTCTGTGTGACCCTCTGAGTGGAAAAGAGCCTGACTATAAAATAAGGAATATTGAATTGGATAAAGTAGTGGTGCCATGTGTGGTATATCAGGACAGGTTTTATTCAATCAAAAATGCCTTTACAGGTTTGTTAATAGTCACTGGTTATGTGATCAGTCTTATTCCAAATCTTTCATAGGAGACAGATAATATCAGATTCATTCTTGTTGGTTATAAAAGACTGCCCTACTACTCATGGTGTTCCATCAGTGTGAAATTGCTTAGTTCAGAGGATTTTTTTCAGTTTTTGGAACAGATCAAAGACATGAAATTATGACGACGCTGTAGAAAAGAACATTCTGGTCTTTCTCACTGCCAATTGTCCTGAAGAGTTTCACTAATCTCCAGGCTAAAGTATGTGTACTAACTATGGTATTTTAAAATGGTACAGCAAAAGTGTTCGAGCATCAGTAGTGGAATACAGGTCTTTGTTGTTCTGCTGAATGCAGGTGATGCTGTGGAAATATGTCACGTTATGGGGATGAGAAAAATGGTTATCATCAGACAAAGGCATTCATGAGACATTGAAGGACACCTAAAGGCTTTAAAGCACTTCTTCTTGAGCACTTCTTCTTCAGCCCTCTTTTTTTATTGTCTTGATGTTGCATTTGCATAACATTGGATGCATGTTTCTTGGCAATTGTTTGAAGTGAGATAAAAGAGCATGTAACCAGGATCTTATCACTTTTTCCTTCATTGTGAAAAAAGGCTATTAAAATTCTGAAGCCGGGGTCAGCTTGCGTTGTGCTGCTTGAGGAATATGCCATAATAGCTTGCATGTTAATAGCAGGGTTCTTGTAGCGTTTTGCAGGGCAAGTTGATGTTTTTCCTCTTCCTCTGTTCTCTACTTACACACATATATTTGCAGGTCATACATATGTAGCATCCCCCACACATGCTTGTTGTTCTTTTGGTTTTGTTTGAGTTTAACTGCTTTTGAGCTATTTCTTTTTCTCTTTCATTCCCCCCCCCTTTTTTTTCTTTCATTTAAAAAGAACACTATACATACACCTTTTAAAATATTTACAAATCTTAAAATTTCCTACAATAACATAACCATTTCTCGTGCTGAGCTTGATGCAGTAAAATTTGAACTATCATTCTCACTTGGTCCTGCTGATGTTGTGCCTTCCGAGGAGTGGAGTACAGGCCGAGCATGACTACTTGCTGAACTATGATTCTGGCTTCTGATCATTCGTCCGAAAGGGGTTCGAGTTCGAATCCCGGTGAGGCATGGATCTTGTGTTTGTCTTATAGCACTGGTTATCTCCCTTCCCCGGAACCAGTGGCCTTAAATTAGGGACGGGCAACTGCTTATAGCCCATTGAGTTGCTCACTGTGGTCGTTAAACCTCCAATAAAAACAAAACAAAAAGCTATCATTCTTGCCTGTTTCTGCTGGCGGTGTGCCTCTGAGGAGTGGAGTATGTGCTGAGTATGACTACCTACCTGCTGAGTGTGATGAGGTGAAGACCCATTTATACAGTGTTTTTAGCTGTTTCACTTTGATGGAAATGACTATTATTTTTGAACTTTTCTGATTTCATGAGGTGGAAGTGCTTGGAAACCATTAGCTATTTGGATTTGGAAGTTTTCTGTGCAAGGCTTAGTATTGCCAAGGTGAACGAGAGACCTTTTTTATAATCTATATTTTTTATAAGGTAAAAAGATTGTTCTCCGATTAAATGCTAATGTCTTATCTCGAAATTAAACAGTTAAGTTAAAAATTTGTGTTAAGATTTTTTGTGCACTGTCAGTGACTTAAACGTACATGTCAACTTAGCTTTAGATAGTCCTACCTGCAGAGTTGAACTAGATGAGCCAGGGTGAAGAGCTAGGCAATGTTGGGCTGTCACAAATGCTCTGCTTGTCATTTTAGCTTTCTTTCCTGTTCCTTCTCAACTGGGGTATTTTTAAATGACTGAGTCTGTGGTGAAGTTTTGTTGGATATGGGAAACATACATGGTGCTTTTCATTTTACCACAATTTCAGTTTCGGCTCATATAACTGTGCCCAGATTTCATTGATGTGAGTCGTATAACACAGGAGTGTGCCCTCTTATCGTGGTACCATTTCAGATGGAGGTTAGGAATAGTGTTCCCAGGGCTCGGCAGATCCCGTGCGCCAGGTCGCCCAGGTGCCTAAAATTCGGGCTGTGGTGCCTAATTTTCTTCTTACTTGAGGTTTTGCAATTTTCAGAAAACACTGTAATTTCTGTTGTATAATCCTTAGATTATTTTTTAAAAAGTTATAAATTTAGGTACTGTGGACACTGATAAAGAAAAAAACAAAACAAAACGGTGCATCATTTTAAAAAAGTCCGTGAGGTAATTGTAAGGAGAGGTGATGTCATTGGGAAAGTACCAAAAATGCGGTAACATAAAAAATGTAATGTAACAGCGAGATAGAAGACCGCAAAGAGATTGTAAGAAAAAAAAATATTTTACTTAGAAGCATTTTGACAGAAAATATGACGCAAGGAAGGTGTTACTATTTGCGCGTGCAGTAACCTATGTTGTGTGAGAATCCGTGACTCTCGGGAATCCCGCAGAGCTATTTGCTATTCCGCAGCATGTAACCACTCTGCGAATCGCATTGCCTAGTTTGGGTGCGCTAATTGTATTAGTTAAGAATTTTTTTTTTTTTTTCGGTATTCAGTTGAAACGTATTCAGAAATAAGACAATGCTATGCACTGTCCGCAATTTCAATGGATTTTTTAGTGTAACTAATTATGAATTATGGTAATGCTGCAACAGCTAGCGATTTTAGTTCTTTATTAACTTAAAAGTAACACAAAAGTACTTCAAAATGACTTACTTTTTCAATAAGACCATTTTTTCTTACATCTTTGGATTTCTGAGTCGCTCCTGTGAATTGCAGTTTTTTGTTGGAAATTGCGATTCATGATTAACATGATAGGTGCAGATTTATACGACTGTCATACATGCCAATTACTACGGAATGTCTGTAGTTTTTATGGATTTAGTTGTCTGACTATGGAACTCACTCTTGAAACTACGGATTCTACAAATTTTAATATTGTTTAAAAATAAAATATTTTGCCATTATTTTATGATATACATAAGGTTCTTGAGCAGATTCGTTGAATTCTCAATGTTTTTTTTTTTTTTTGTCATCAATAAGATCGTTCTCAAGATTGATGCAGAACTGAAGAGAATTTGGGGGGGATGGGTCATTTTCCGTCTGGGGACGGTATTTTGTGTTTCAAAGCTTTTGAAAACAGTAGGCCGCCCCGGTGGCGCAGTGGTCTAAGCGATGGCTTCTGATCATTCGTCCGAAAGGGGTCCGGGTTTGAATCCCGGTGAGGCATGGATGTTGTGTTTGTCTTACGGTAAAGATTCAAATTAGCGGTCGCCACTCGCCACGCGGCGACTGGATAAAATAAAATGTCCAGTAGAAAAAATAACTTTAGTCGCCACGCTCAAAAAGTTGCCTTTTTTCATTGCTAAAGAATTAATTTGCATTTTTAAAACGCTCCTGTTATAGGAAATGCATTTTAAAATCGTCCATCCAACTCACACGCGGTGAAAAACAACCCTTTCCTTCGCAAATAAGTGGGTACGATCTATTTTTAGATTGACTCTTCAAGAAAGGGGGCGGCTGTTTGGGTTTCCACTTAAGATGGTGCACAAAGTAACCATATCGGGATTGGACACCTGTGGCTTTATATGGAACTGTGGCATCACAACTCGTCTTCAGCAGCTCGTTTTTTAAAGTTTGGTTTCCCTAAAAATGCACGATTTTCAATTGCTTAAGGCACTTCTTGCTTATCATCAAACAAAATGGGCAAGCATTTTCCCTTTTGTTTACAAAAAGAAATCAAAGGTAGAAAATAGGGACTTCACTTTCCGCCACTGCGCACCATCTTTCATTAAACGCAAAGTCACGTTTCCTTTGCACGTGTGAAGTTGGCTTTAAACAAAATAAAAAAGCTTTTCTGCTCCTTAATACAGTAAAATGTTACTAAGGAATGGGTAAACACAAGTTTTTCAGCGAAATTATATATAAAAAATCAGTACTGTATTGTTCACTCTGCCGTGATAATAATTTTACGGGTCATGGAAAAGGCCGATTCCATCACGGGCGGAATAAGTACCGATTTTAAAATTTAATTTAGCTTTAAGAAAGCAGAAAAGAAAAAACACTTTCCGTATTGACTGGTTTTGAAAAACAGGCTGTTAGAAATAACAAAAACTGCGCTTCACTTGAAAAAACTTTTAAAATACGAAGTTGTTCTTTTTCTCTATTACTGAAGCTATTAAAAACGAGAAACATAATCAGAAAAAAAAACAACAACATAAGAATATAACCAGAAAGTAAAAAGAAAGTACATCTTGGGGTAAGAAAAATTCAAAATTTAGAAAACTACGGAACATTTTCGTCCATGCTAAAACGATCATTTTCAAGCGACGAACGGCATGAAGATGCTCAAATTATATCGAACAATGGTTGCGACAGTAAAAACATCCAATAAACAGTCCCAAAAATGTTTGATGAATGTAAGAATTTTGAAAACATGAAAATAAACTTTGAACAAATGATTGAATAACATTATTTCATAGATTTTTTATTTCCGTAGTATATTTGATGTTTCCCTGTATTCTGTAGCGATAGATGATTTCCGTAGTGACTATAGAGAATTCATAGCATTTGGAAGATCTGAGGTAGGCAAACAGGAAAAAATGACAAATCATTAAAATTCTACCAAAACAACGTTTTCTGAAGGGGAAAAAACCGACAACCAGATTTTTTATTTCCGTAGTGTACTCAATTTTTCCCATACTCCTCAGCGAACGACAATTTTCGTAGTGACTATGGAAAATTCGTAGTATTTGGAAAGTCTGTGGTGGGCAAACAAGGAAAATGACAAATCATTAAAATTCTACCAAAACTGAACGTTTTCTGAAAAAAAAAACCCAAAAAAACCCCCTGACACTAGGTTCGAAAACCGGACAGAATCCGATGGAATCAGGATACCCTGCAAGTGTTCTTATTTTGTCATGACTATTTTCCCAACACCTGTGAAGGTTTATCAGTGTTTTTAATGTAATATTTATTAGAACAACCCAGGAAATTACTGAATATTTTCTGTTAGTGGTCAGGGATCATTGCAAGTCTGTAAAATAAAGTGACCAGGTTAGTATCACATTTCTCCCAATCTCATTTGTACCACAAAATGATTCTGCTATAAGATATGAAATTCATTTTTGAAAGCTATTCAGCCGTTTTCATTTTGACACCAAGAAGAACCTAACCCAAAAATAAATGGAATGAAAAGAAAAATTTAGCAGAATGGAAGCAGCTTCAAAACATAATGTCTGAACATTTTTGACCATCAATAACTCACTAAAAACTGCTAGAGAAAATAAAAACAAGCAATTTTTAGTACACGAAGGTCACAGCACAAATTGTTGAAATACTCTATACTGCTGACTGTTATGCCAAGCAATGCAGAAGTTACGAGAATGCAAGCATTGTGGACCATGTTCTTGATGGCAAGACAATGCTCATGCAAAGAATGACTTTAGAAAATACAGCAGATTAAATAAAGTAAGCAAAAGTAAGTACTGCTTGAAAATTTTGACCCATCCAATGCTATCAATTTATGGTGGAGAGATTGAGAACTTTTATTTGTGAACATAGTGAGAGACCAAATAAAAATGATTAAATTATCTTTCCAATAAAAACTGTCTAGAAAGTTTGGTTGATGTGGTTGAAGAAAAATATAACTTTTAAGATTATATTTATTCATTTAATTGCACTGGACAATAAACAGTGGGCCCTTGTAACTACTAAGCTTAAATTTAACTATGTCTAAATAAATGAAAGGTATACAGTGCAGTGATAAAATGTGTATACAACACAAAATAGCAGTAAGGAAAGTGGCCACTAGATTTTGTCCACCCACTGGCCAATGGCCACTCGAAAAATCCCCAATTTTAATCTTTTATCTTACGGCCCTGGCTCTCTCCCTTCCGTGGAACCAGTGGCCCTAAATTAGCGATGGACAATTGCTTATAGCGCATTGAGTTACTCACGGTTGTCGTTAAACCTCCAATCAAATTAAAAAAAACAAACAAACTGTAGTTAAATGGAGTAAAAAGAATTTACCCTAATCATAATTTTTCTCTCCGTTGCGTTTGTGTCTAGAATTCTTGTTAAATATTATATTATGGCATATATATTTGTATTTTAGCTTGAAACTGTAGGCAAGAATTTGTGGAAATGGAAGTTAAATGCCGCGAAAATTTCCTCCTGATCTTCAGGCATGAGATTCTTCGACGAATTCGAGAAATTCCGCCTTTTTCGTTATTTTGGCCACTCAAGAGATCGATGCACAAGCAGAATGGGTGGGTGGGGTGTGATGGGTGGGGGATGTTTCTTGGAGGTTCTACCTTTACAAAACTTTCGAAAACGGAAAGTTGACCTAGTTAAGATTTTTTCTGTAATCGTAATTCCTTTTTTCTTGCGATGTTGCCTCTGTGTAGTATTTTTAAGCATCATTTTACTGCATAAACTTTTGTATTTCAGCTTGAAAATAAGAGAAAAATTTTCCCAAACCGGAAGTCGTACGGATTTCCCGTAATCGTTATGCCCCCCCCGCAATGTTCCCACTCTCCAGCGCTGTTAAATATCCCCCACCCCATAAGTTTTAACATTTAATTAAATCTTGATAAGGGAAGATGGAAATTCCTGAAAACGGAAGTGACAAATTTGGAAAATTTGGAAAAATTGATGCATTGTGTTCAAAAGTATTAATATTCAATTCCCAAAGTTACACCATTTATCTAAAATAGTTGAAGCTCTGAAATCATGCACTCATGGTGCTCAGGCTGATGGTTGTTATCAGAGGGCATAAAAAACAAGAAAAGAAAGAAAAAGCAACAATGAAGAAGTAGGGATAGAATATCAGCAGAAAGAAAAATTAAGCAATGGTGCTGTGCATTTGCAGAGTCAACAAAAGGCAAAGTGATAGTCTGCATTCTTGCTGTCTGTTTTGATTTTTCACCAGTTAAAATGTCCAGCTTCACCCCCACCCCTCCCCCACCTTCTTTGGTCTCATCTGGTCTTAAACTGCAATTTTAGAGGCAGTATAATCATATGGTAAGTGGAGGTTCGTGCACTGCAGGTTCACTTGCTTGGATTTCTTGTCTGTCAAATATTGTGGAATTCTGAATGCATCTTACTGATTTTTACTAGTGGAAGTTTTGAACTTAAATCTCGCAATCCTGCCCTCGCCGGGGAATCAACTTTGTGTTTCGCACGTGTTAAGTTTGTTTCATTAGTGGCCTTGTTTGTTGTGTAGTTTTGTTGGGGCGCATACTTGTTTTATACAAAGAGATGGATCATTTCATAAAATAGAGTATGTATACCACACAATACTAGTTATTAGTAACAAGGCTATTGCCAATGTTGGCAGGAGTGAACTGTCTTTTCTTTCTTTTTGGTTTTTTGAAATATCATGGTCTAAGACATGCTGCTGCGGATTATGCAAAGGAAAAAATAGTTTTTCTCAGAATTTTATGATCTGCGCATCATATGCCGCAACAGATTATACGTGGGATTTTTTTTCACAGCCTTGGATTTATACGCCCTTGGGGATCTCGTAAAGAATTTTTTTTATAAATTTTATGGTCTACAGATTATAGGAAGGGGGAAAAAATGGTACTTTGAATTAATATGTACAAAATATGACATCCGCAAATAGCATTTTAATAAAATCGAAATCTGAAATTTTAATTTTTTTGAGATCATCCTGAAAGACTAGAAAAAGGAAATTATGAAGCGAATTGGAACTTTATTTTGCAATAAATGGTTTGGGCAAAAAGAAAAAAAATTGACAACAAATATGGTTTACCACTTTTCGTTCCAGCGTCATAGCCAAACATGTTTTTTTTCATGCGTTATTGACTTCGTTTCACCTGGCGCCTAAATTTTGGAGCTCCTGAGCATGCCTATGCCACTGTTTCTTCTAGTCCAAGTGATAGGTCACCAACATATGCATGCACAGGCTGTCTTTAATGAAGTAATTAATTGTAAATTGTTGTATATAGAAACCTCCAGTTAGATTGTATGTTGTCTTCTGCAAGTGAGATGCATCTCATCTGGGATGATTAATTATCCTGTGTGTTGAATATCCTGTATTGTGTTGTGATCATGGTAGATCATCTTCCCAGGTAGAAATGATGCAGTCATTCAGCATAGTAGCCCATTGGCATATGCTTTATTTGCTGACCACAACAACAGTCCTGATTTGTCCTACAACCATATATGACCTCAGTTTTGACCAAGGAACATTGTTTTAATTTTGTGAACTTGTGTAAGGGGGCTGTTTATATGATATGCACATCTCTGATCTGGGTCATTCCATGCCAAATCGCCAGATGCTGTCCACCACACCATCTCTAATTCTTAAGATTTTTTTTTTTTTTTTTTTTTTCATGAATAAATCACCCCAATGTATGAACATCCCAAAAGTTTCATTTTTTAATTTCCCATAGATTAGAACAGGGCCACCGCTAGCCAAAGCTCCGCCCTGTGCGACTTTCCCTTTGCTGCCCCTTCCCTTTTCTAATTGCCGCAACATTGTCATGAATTCGTTGTTCTCATTCTTCCTTATAGCAAATGTTTCTTAGCTCATAATCAGCCATGGATTTCACTCTTTTTCATTCCCTCTCTACTTCATATTTCAATACAAAATGTGTTAAATATTTTTCCTTCATAAATAAAGTGTACACTTCCCCAAAATTTTATAATTATTACACCAAGCACACAAAGTTCAAATGTTGGAGAAAAAAACACTGTCACAACCCAAAATGATATTATATATACAGCGATGCGCCATTACATTATGACCACTTACCTAATAAACTATAGGGTCCCCCTCTTTAGGCGGCAAAACAGCGGCCACTCGGCGAGGCATCGATTCGATGAGGTGGCGATAGGAATCCTGGTGTATGTGGTACCATAATGTTAACAGTGGTCTTCCAGTTTCCGTACATTTCCAGGTGGTGGTGATTTAGTGAGAACCCGCTTTTCCAAGTGGAACCACAAATGTTCGATTGGGTTCATGTCAGGGAATTTGGTGGGCCAGGACAGTAACAGAAAGTCGCTAGCATGTTCCTCCAACCACTCCTTGACGATTCTGGCAGTGTGACATGGCGCATCATCCTGTTGGTACACTGTAAAACATTTCCTGAAATCCACGGACAAGTTTCCGTCATTTCTTTCATGAATTAACGAAGCATGTTTCTGATACAACCCTTTCTGTGAAATGACAGAAAAAAACTTGAATTTAACGGACTTTTTGTGCCACAGGAAAATTCTGAATTTTCAGAAACCTTGCCGAAATTCCTTTCGTACATTAAAGGAAAATCTCCGTTGTCACTTTTTCCATATCCGTATGATGAGGAATTTCCGCTAACAGTAGTGATTCGTGAAAATACTTGAGGTTTGATTAACTTTCAAATTTCAATTGTCTGTCGAATTTTGAAGTTCCGTAGTGAGATCGGATATTGTGGATAGCTTATCGTATATCATCATCATCATCATTGTCAACCATTATCAATCCACTGCTGGACGAAGGTCTCCCCAAGTTTCCTCCACAACGGTCTGTCTTGTGCCAGTCTCCTCCATGTCATCCCTGCATACTTTCGAATTTCATCCACCCATCTCCCATGTGGTCTTCTTCTGGGTCTTTTCCTGTCCCTTGGAATCCAATCTAAAATTTCGGCTGTCCATCGATGATCTGTCCTTCTGGCAGTATGTCCAGCCCATTGCCATTTCAGGGATTTAACTCTGATCATGATGTCTTCCACTCTTGTCATTTTTCGGATCCACGAGTTCCTCTTCTTATCTCTCCTGGTTACACCAAGCATGCACCTCTCCATACATCCTTTGAGTTGTCTGCAGCCTTTGTATGTCTCTTTTAGTTAAGGTCCACGTCTCTGCACCATACGTAAGCACTGGAAGGATGCATTGATCAAACACTTTTCTTTTAAGACATAATGGCATATTGCTCTTGAAAATTATGCTGTTTCTTCCAAAAGCTCTCCAGGCAAGTTTTGTACGCCGATTAATTTCTTCATCAATGTGACCCTCACTTGATATCTGCTGTCCAAGATAAACGTACGTGTCTGTTATCTCCAGCTTTTCTCCATCAATCGATAAATCTTCATTTCTTGTAAAAGCATTGAACATCACTTTTGTCTTCTGAAAGTTCATTTTTAATCCCACTTCTTTACTCTTGTCAGCAAGTTCCTGGATCATACTCTGCAGCTCTGATGGGGTAGTTGCAAAAATGACTACGTCATCAGCAAAACGAAGGTGGGTTAGATAATCTCCATTAATCTTTATCCCCTTGTTTTCCCAGCTCAGCGACTGAAAAACACCCTCCAATGTGGCATTAAAGAGCTTCGGAGATATGGTGTCACCTTGTCTCACTCCCTTTTCAATTTTTACGTGTGTTGTATTTTCAAACAGCCTAATCTTTGCACTTGCATTTTCATAAATGTTATTAATAATATTAATGTATGCATCTTCAATACCGCAGGTTTTCAGAGCCATTGTAACTGCTGATGGTTTCACCGAATCAAAGGCTTTTTCATAATCGATAAAAGCCATGCACAATGGAAGTTCATATTCCCTCGCTCTTTCAATTAGTTCTCTCAGCACGTGGATATGATCTATTGTGCTGTAGCCACTCCTGAATCTAGCTTGTTCTCTCGGTTGAGCCATGTCCAGTGTTACCTTCAAGCGGTGTGAAAGAACTTTAGTGAAGATTTTATAAACTACTGATAGGAGGCTGATAGGTCTGTAGTTTCCGAGATCCTCAATGTCACCTTTCTTATGTAGCAGGATCATTGTAGCGGTGTTCCAATCCTCAGGAATCTTTCCTTCATTAAGGCATCGAGTGAAAATTTGGGCGAGTACTGTTTCGATTTCTCCACTTGCTTCTTGTATGATGTCTACAGTAATTCCATCTTCTCCTGGAGCTTTTCCTCGCTTCATGTTCTTGATTGCATGTGCAACTTCTGCTGGAAGGACTGGAGGAACTCTGGTACTGGTATCTTTCATGATGTCTGGAGTGCATATATCATCCCTTTCATATAATTTGGAGTAGAAATCTTTCACTCTTGTCAAAATTTCGCCTCTATTTCTTGTTACAGAACCATCTTCTTTTCTCAGTGCCATAATCTGTTATCTTCCCTTACTGAGATGTCCCTTTGCTATCTTTAGGCTTTGGTTGTTTTCAATTGCTTTCCTCACTAGTTCACAGTTGAATTTCCTTACGTCTTCAGTGATACTTTTTCTTACTGTCTTGCATAGCTCTATATATTCCACTTTGGAAGTCACATCTTCTTTAGTTGTTATATATTTTGTTTTTTGTAGCACAGGATATTCCTTCTCCTTTTCTCCTATTTGGTGCACCAGCTATTTATTATATAATATATTTATTTATTATATAATATATTTCTTACATCTCACCAATCTATGGTCACTACCTGTGTTGAACTTGTTTAGCACACTGCAGTCTTCTATGACGAATTTTTTGTTACACATAATAAAATCAATTTCACTTGTCGTCCCATTTGGATGTCTCCATGTCCATTTCCTGAGTGGCTTTTTCTTGAAGAAGGAGTTCAAGATGAAAAACCCTTCTGCCTCTGCAAACTCAACGAGAGTATTTCCACGCTGGTTTCTGTTGCCGTGACCGAATTTACGTACTGAAGTTTCATTCTGTTGCCGCTGCCCTATTTTTGCATTGAAATCTCCCATAATTATTTTCTAGTGCTGCTTACTGCAACGATGTTCAGATACCTGACAGCTGTCAGGGATTGTGCCATTGGGATAAATGAGCCTAAAGTATGCCAAGAAAACATCGGCCACAGCATAACACCGTTGGTCTGCCCCCCCCCCCAGTGCATCCAGGGGTAATAGCATCCTTTGATAATCAGTGTGTCCACGCTCGGCGGTCTACGAATCTTGATTCGTCAGACCAGGCCACTTTCTTCCAATCATCCACGGTCCAATCTCGATGACCTTGGTCCCATTTCATGTGTTGTTAGCGATGATGTGCAGTGAGCATGGGGACCAAGCTGGATACACAGGCTAATGCAGAGAAGGCTGCGATGATCTGTGTGCTGTGACACATTGCCCTGATCTCCACTGTTGTAGCTGCAGGTGATTTGTTGCACTGTGGCCCTGCCGTCGTTGTGAACAGTGAGCGACACTCTCTGCTCTCCTCTGGCATCAATGAGCTGCGAACGACATATGGCTGTACTACGGCTTGTCGCTTGGCCATCTGTGTACCACTTTTGATACCTACTAACTACAGTGGCATGTGAAGAACCTTAGTACTTGACAAAAGTGGGAATAAAATAGAGATTTATGAGCCCACTGGTTAATAAACGGATTTATTGAACTTTTAATACATTACAAATTAAAGGTACCAATAAAATTCTGTGATATAACGAAAAATACCTACATTTTCATTACATCACAGAATTTCGTAAACAATAAATTACGCCAAAATAATTGAAAATTTTGTTTAAACAGGAAAAGAAGAAAATAATGTAAAGATAATTCAAATACAAGGAACTTTTATGGCTTTAGATCTTGCAAATTCTTTGCTTCTGTGTACTCTAATTTTTTAGCCAATTGATGTTCAATTGAAATCACTGCCAGTCCACTCAAACGGCTCTTTGACATAGTGTTGACCGCAAGTATGTCTTGATAAGCTAAGTTTGGAGGAAATTCTCTCCCTGCTAGCTACAAAAAAGTAATAAGTAGAGTCAGTTACAGGTAGAGTCTGTAGGATACAGAGTGCCACACTTACATTTGGGGCAAAATTGTGTGGGTTAATGAATTTTAAAGTTTCTATCGGACCAATACCAGGCTCCACTAAAGTCGAGAGCACTTTCATTTCATCTTTTAACTCATCATAATTTATGTCTTTTGAATCTTTGTCCTGTAAAACATTGCAAAGGTTAGAACAGTTTTCACTGAGCAGATCAATGGTCATTTCTTGGAGCTTGCTTACATTGTTGGGTTGGTGCAAATGAAATGTTTGGGAAAGGACCAGCACATGTGGACGGCGAGAACGGAAAAGTTGGACAACTTTCCTAGCCAAAATAATGCCCCTCGACATTGACACATACATAGTTGCCATCTGTCCGGCTAAGCCATGATCCCGAAACGAAAAAAGTCTTGTGGCTGGGACCCGAAGAAGTCATCAACTGCACGTTGAACCTCGTTGTCTGTCGTGAACTGTTTCCCCGGACAGGAAGAGATGATACTCTGTCGGAGACAAGACTGGGAAATAGGCAGGATGAGGCAGTGCTTCAGAGCCCAAGACACTTAGTGTCAGCATTGTTCTTTGTGCGACATGAGGGCGGGTGTTGGTGCAGAACAACACCATGTCTGTTGACCAAAGCTGGTTGTTTCTGCAGCAATTTCCAGTGCATCTGGTTTAATTAAGCACTATAACGTTCTGCAGTGATGGTTTGGCCCTTGCCAAGAAACTCCGATGAATTATCCCAGCTGTGGACCACCAGACAAGGAGCAACATCTTCTTGGTATGAAGGGGCGAATTAGGATGCCGTCCAGTAGGCTGTTCCTTGCTTAACCATTGTGCACATTGTTTCCGATTATCATAAGGTACCCACTTCTCGTCGCAGATGATTCGATGCAGTAGAGGTTCCTGTTTATTCCTGGCAAGCACCGACATGCAGATTTCCAAACACCTGTCTTGTTGGCACTTGTTAACTCGTGCGGCAGCCACATGTCTAGCTTTTAAACCTTACCCAGCAAAACTAGATGCCAACAACTGTCATGTGGTGGACACCTACCTCTGCTGCTATCTCTCGACATGTTTTTCGGGAGTCCGCTTCAACCACATGTAACAGAACATAGTCAGAAACATCAACATGTCGGTGACCGCGTGCTTTGTTTTACAGGTCCGTGTCTCCACTTCGAAACTTCACAAATCACCGCCGAATGGTTCATTCGTTGACTGTATTCTCCCCAAATGCTTTGTTAACATTCCGAGCAGCAATTCTTGCAGAATAGCCCAGTTTAAATTCATACAGGAAGATGACTCTGAAATCCAGCGTCTGCATGTTTCCTTTGCAAGCCACGTTATGTCCAAACCAACCACGCTTGAACCTTGTTCTTCACACATGAGCTAACTATTTATAGTAACTCTGTGACATAATACCCCAACACCTGTAAGTGGATCCATTCCGCTGTGGTGGGGGCATGTCTCCACTGCTTGTTCGTGCCTGAAATTTCATTCGCACCAACCCAATATACAGAAAAGCAAAGGTATCACAGTGAAATTTCAATTGTATGAATCTTTCTACACCAAGAAATTTGGATTACTAGTACTATTTTAATGATATTGGTATTCTTAGCCATTCAATGATGAGAAGAACTAATATAAACTTTTTTCTCCCCGTATAGCTTACCTATATACAGTACTAAACGCTTATAAATTATGCAATTGACATTGAGTACCATTTTTGGAATATTGATTAACGATATCTACAGGTCATGCAATACCAGACAGAATTTTTACACATGAAATAGTTCTATTTCAGGAATTAATAAATTGTCTAGTTGTCCATGCCTGCCGTACGAGAAAATGATAAATGAATAATAGCTTGAGAAATGAGGTAATCAGGAATATATATCTTGGTGCCTAGGTAGAGGAGATATATACTGTGTTTTAGTTAACGTCAGATACCTGGCGATCACAGATGATTACATTAGCAAGGCTAAGCGTGGGGCTAGAAATTTTTTTATCGATTATTTTCTGGTAGATCTGGTATTTAAATGAACGAGTATATCTCGCAGTTGTCATCTTGCCTGTTTTTTATTTATTTATATTTCAGTTGCTTATTTAAAAATTATGCGTCAGGTGGGGAGCTCACGAAACTCTCCAGCGCTCATGTGAAACAAAACGCACTACGGCACCCTGAAATAAGGAGAACACAGTTTAACCATTAGTGGTGTCGCCCTAAAATAGGAAAATACAGTTTGACGGTTACACTGAACGAAACATTTTATGTCTCCTAATCAAATCTGGTGTCGGAGTGGTAGTTATTGGATTTATTTCCTTTATTATTATTTCTTTTGATTAATCATGCCAATAAATTTAGAAATAATGGGAAACATTAACAGACATCGAACGTATGAGTACGTTTTCATTACTGTAATACCCAACGTATCGCAATTGTTGATTACCATTATATGTAAAACAAGTATGGAACTTGTGTTACTATTTAGCGATTGTAATTTGTCTGCTCTGTTTTATGCGCTTCTGTTTCTCCTTATCAGTTTCAACGCAATTGTCATCCTCATATTGGCAAGTTACTTTAGCTGTCTCTTGAATTAGTTTCTTTTTCTTTTCTTTTTTTCTTTTTAACGCATTACGCCACAATCACAATGCACAAAGACGCTGATAAGCTAGGCAGCAACTTTCAAATCGCAAGAGAATAAAAGAAATCTGAGAAAATATACTACAGAGCTTTTCCACTTGGCGGTGAGCTAAAGCCGCTGTTTTCCAGAGGTCGTAAATTAGGATCTGAGAGAGCAGTTCGAGGTCTGGGGTTATTCTCCTTAGAAAAAACAAAAACAAAAAACAAACTAGAAGCAAGTGTGTTGGCCATAGCTGGATAAAAAAGTAAATCGTCTCTAAGAAAAATAAACAGTTCTGCATCTGTGGCGAACAGAAAGCGTTATATCATAATGGTAAATAAATTAACAAACGCAAGAGCAGTGGCGATGCCAGCTGCTCAAAACTGGGGGGGGGCAGCAAAACATGATAGGAATGGAGGCACACATTTTTAAGTGTTTGTCAGAAATTTTGGGAAAAAATTCCGTTTATGTGCATTTTACCCGACGCTGATAACGCTATCCCTAATAATAAGAAAAAAGTTTTCAAGTGAATACTGTATGTAGTATGGGAACAATGGATACGAATCTCTATGGCAAGTTACTATTTCTTCGCAAGTTTAGCCTACTTAGGTCTTTTTTTTTTCTTTCATAAGGCTATTTATGAATTATAGTTTGTAACCTGACAAGGAATATCTCTCTCTTATCGTTTTAAACTATAATTACAAAAATGATGTGTTACTCCTGCTCTCTTAGAAATTCGTTCAAAGGACTCCCCCAATTTTCCTCCCATAAGTACAAACATTAACAGCCTTGTGGAATGCCATAGCATTAGTATTGAACTTTTCTTGCTGGTCAAATTTAATTTCTACGCTGCAGAAAAAATATCGTATTACTTTCACTGAAAATAATCGGAGGAGATTTTGTGTGCACGTGTAAAATCCTCCTAACACTTTTCTTCTCAACATCATTTTTCATCCTGCAGCGAATGGCAAGTTTATACTTAATGATATCTTTACGAGGAACAATAAATTAGTGAGAAAAGGTCTGGAGCGTCTGGGTCATTTGTAGTAACCCTCCACAAACAACTTCTAAAAAGGAGACAGGCTTCATTTCATCGCTGGTACGACAAATCTGAAAACAAAGCATGACGGAACTTTTTATCCATGAATACATACATACTCGCCAGAATAAAAAAAAAAGCTGATTAAAAAATACAAGATGATCCCCAAAATTGGCCACAGAAATGTCTGCACGATCATACAGCGTCGAAAGGGCAGGAGAAATGTCTCAAAATCTTTGGCCTCTCTTCTAGAGCAAAAGCATTGGCAGTAATCAACCCCCCTAACTTTGGTTTTGCATCGATTTCAAGAAATGATCTAGATGATGACACCAAACACAGGAAAATCTTGCGAACACTAAAACCTTCAGATGTTAAATTCTATGATAATCGCCAAATTCGTTATGGGGGGGGGGATGCGTTCCACGGAAGCTCAACTTCTTGTTGTATGGTTTGATCAAATATAATCAAAATCAGACATGGAAGTTGATCACAGCGTTGTGAGACATCGAAATATAAACATTGTTCATGAACTAATCATGTTTTTTTTTTTTTTTTTAAAATAAAGAATTCCCTTCCTTTAAAATGTGAGTTCAACAATGCATGCGTCCACGCGGCGTGATCACTTATGGGTGCAGAAGAGATACCATTCTTCTCCCGGTACAACGTCTCTGCACAGCCGTGGCCACAACACAGCGTGCTTCGCTGACTGCACTTTCACCGTAGCAATGCACTGGCTATGCACCATGTTTAAAAATTCTTTTCTCGGAGCTCAGGCAAAAGCCCAAGTTTTTTTTTTTTTTTACTTCATTTGATAGATTAAACCTTTCTTTGCATAATTAATAAATGCAGCTTTCTAAGTGCTGTACTACATTGCCTTTTTAAGCATTGAAGAAAGGCTCTCTCATTGCTCATAACTCAAAAACAAAAGCAGATAGAAACTTGTGCATTGCACCAATGGATTCCTTGTTAAAAATTAAGAAAGGATGGATGATTTATGTATTTCTTTTTATTCTAAATAACGGAGATATTTGCGTTTTTACGCAAAACATGTCCGCCATGCATCAAAATTAAAAAAAAAATTATGTCTTCTAATCCAGTGTTTAAGCTGCAGTCGCTATTTCCGCGAAATGCGATGAGTTAATCTAAAATGCGAGAAAAAAATGAGTGTATGTCGCAAAATTGCGCCCGCCATTTAAATATTAACCCATCAGCGGATTCTACTCCGGCTATTCTATTTTTGTGGAAACTAAAGTTTCCAAAATTCTGGCAGCGATTTGTACTCCGCTAATGTTATGTTCTTAATCCTTAAGGAATAATAGGTTCCTACTGTGTCCCTACAGCACCTTTTGAATCACTCCCCACCCCCCTACATACACTCTAGAGTGCTCCATAAAGGGTGGGGTAGGCTGGCAGGGTAAGATAGAGGCTACAGGGATTAGACCCCTTCCCCCATTCAAGTCAACTGCGATGCCCTGACTGCGATGTCTACGGCTTCATTCCCACCCCCAAGGCCATAAACAACCTCTGCATTCGTGACCTTTCAAACTTCTATAGAGAAGGAAGACATATTAGGAAACATAAGTGCAAGCTAGGGGTTGCTCTCGCCACTACAATGGATAAATTCATTATTAAGAAATGCAAAGATTGCGAAGACAGTGCCGATAAAACAACTGAAAAAGAATGTGAGTTTAAAATTAAAAAAAAAAAGTAAAACTGCTACTGAATCTAATATACCATCCGAGCAACTTGTGCGAAAATGGTGCTCCCTTTACAAATGGGTGCAAGTTAACTGGAGGGATAAAATACCATATTTAAACTGCGAACTGTGCATTGCTGCAAGAAAAAGCTATGTCCTAGCAAGTGATAAACTAAGTGAAAATTTCCAATTATTTTCATATATTTGTTTTTGCACATGGCTGCTTACTAATAAAAAAAATTTCCTACGCAGAAGGAGTTCGATTGAAGCATCAAACATTTAGGGCGATTAAAACATCAATCAATTTTGGTTGATCAAAACATCAAAACAATAATATGTGTCAACTTTCCATCGCACACCACAGAGACAACGCGTATGCGTAACTACAGAAGAAAAAAAAAGTTTTTAATTTCAGTTGTTGCCGAAACCATGGCTTCCCAGCTGGAGAAAAAACCTCAGGAAATAGTTGCTTGTAAATAACTGCTAAGGGCGCGCTCTTCACCTTAAGATACTGGAAGCAAAAACACACACAAGACCGAAATAAGAAAATAAAAATAAACAAAGAATCCAGGCGGCCTCGATCCCCAGAAAATGTAAACACACTCAACAGTCTGTCAGGCAAGTAAAGTTTCACCACGTGGTTTGTCATCACATATTTTACAAGCTAGAAGGGGATGGATTACGAGGGGAGGACGTACCAGAAACGGTTGTCGAGTATAATTAACAATCGCAAGGGGTAGGAGGTCATTTTTTTTTTTTTCGTTCTCTTTTCCGGCAGTACTGAAAAAGTTAACGCTATTTTTAAAAAAATATTTATTTTAATGTATTGTGATTAATCTTGAGTGTTAGCAATTACGAAATTCCCTATTCGAAAAACATTTAACACTGCTATGTTAACGATTCAAAACAGACAGTTATGTCTTCTGCAAAAATAGCATGAATTCCATGAAAGCTGAAGGACCGATTGCGAAATAAGTTCTGAACAACTGGATTTTGATCATTGTTTAAATGCTTCAGATTGAAGGTAATGTTCTGTTCTTCAAGAAGGTGAACAGGTAATCTAACTATTGTATGAGATTGCTGATGGATATCATAACCAAGTATTTGCCACGTAGCCTCAGGTGCGCTAACGTATCGGGAATCAACATGACATTTTACTTCGTCGTATTTGGTGTTGTGCTCTGTTATATGCACATTTGCACAGTCATGACTTTTGTATACGTACTTGAAAAGGTATTTCACGCTTTACACAGTAGCGCACATCTCGACATTAATGTGGCAATTGTACTTTAACAAAAGATATGGATTTTAAGGGACAATCCAGCTGTTATCAATAATTTTACCACATACAGTTAATTGTTGCACCATTCTTTCTACAGCGATATAAAGGATACCCGCCTTTGTTAGCTACTGTTTCATTTTGGAAAGTCTTCGGAAATTGCTTGGTACATTTGCCTGTATAGAAGATGGCAAATAATAATTGTAGGACACATATTATTTTCATAGCACATTTTTTTTGTTTTGCCGATTCGCGATATGAACCATGTGTACTTTGTTTTGGTTTGATATTAAAAAATAAATATGTAGAAGGCTGAAATGGGAATATTTTATTATACTGTAATGAAAATAATAGTTGGTTTGAGGAATATACTGTTACTATTAATAAAAATTTAAATTTAACTGGTTTTAGAAATACTTGGATTGAGTAGGGTTATTGATGCTCAAAGACTTTTTTTTTAAATTTATTTACACTTAAATACCTTTTTATATATATATATATATATATTAGTCTTTTTAAAATAAATTTTAACCTAAAATACGGGTAGATGGGGGTACACAGTAAGTTCAATCGTGAAAGCAGCTTATAATGTCGTAACCCGGGTTTTCGGTGCATCTCTTGACACAAATTAAATTTTTATTAATAGTAACAGCATTGGCATTTTACTTATTCAATTCATACTGGTCATTAATCAAATCATTCATGCAAAGACAATGGTAACTCACAAAATCAAATTTCAGATTTGGATTTTAAGCTTATTTAATCATGATTTTAGAAAAAAGAAAAAAATCCTTATCCTGTTAGGAGCTGTATATCAACTTACACTGCCCAATACAGTTTTCTTTTAAATATGTTAGTATCTTCCAAGCTAATTAGTTTTCCACTGCTGTCCAAGGCATTGTTGGAGCGAACAATTAATTTGATATTACAATTTTTTGAGTGACAAAAGCAGCTAACTTTCTTTAGCATTTTGCTACAACTTTTTTCCCCATTTTAGCATTTTTGCTACAGCGTTTTTGAGCCAGCTTAAACCCTGTTCTAATCTATAAAAAAATGAAACTTTCAGGGTTTTAATAAGTTGGGAGTAGCTACCCATTAAAAAAAAATCGTAAGAATCGGAGATGTGTTGGTGGAAAATTAATTCAAAATCTGGCGATTTTGCATGGAATGACCCATCTTTTAGTGAGTGCTGGTTTGCCTTTCTTGCATGAAACTATATACATTCAACTCAGTCATGACCACCCTGCAGCATTGTGCATTTTTAGTGAATATTTAGATATTTAGCACATTCAACAGTGTTATTATCCATTAACCTGTTCTAGTCTTACAAAATAATACAATTTCAGTTAAAAACATTCACTAAACATGTTTTGGAACGTAGTAGACTGTGCTAAATTCCCCATATTGTGTAATATTGCATACTGTCGAAGGTCTTTCTTTAGATCAACTTCTGTGTAAATACTAGTTATCAATAAAAAAAAAAATTTAAAACTAAAGAAGTATCAGTATTAACTAACATCCACTTCAAAAATCTAGTGAGGGAATTTTGTGGTTGTGTTTGAAAGTAAAGCATCAGAGAATAGTATTCGTAGCAGTGTATGTTCCTTGTGATTCTGAACCTTCAGATAAGAAGAATGTTTTTTGGGATGAGGTAAGAGTTGTTTTGAGGTAGTTTGGTGCCAAAAAAGGAAGTTATTCTAGCAAGGAATTTCAATGCTGGAGTAGGTGTTCAGAATGATATATATCTGACCGTGTGTGTGTGTTCTGGCAAACTTTAATGTAACTAGTGTGAATGATAATGGCAAAAGATTAATAGAAGTTTGGATTGAGAATGAGTTGTGTTTATCAAATACATGTTTCAACCACAAGTATATCCACACATACACTTTGGAGAATTGCACAAGTGCAACAAATTTTGTTGTTTATGAACGACATGTGTAAAGCATTCAGTTCTGACACTCGTATGATCAGAGATGCAGATGTTGAGTCTGATCATTATCTATTTGTGTGACAAGTAAAGTTTAATATTAATTGGAGGAAGAGAAATAGCAAGTTGCATGAAATGAAAAGAATAAAAGTCTAAAGACTTCGTGTTGAACATCAGTATTTTTCTGTTATCATTTGTCAAATTTTTGGGTTGTACCAGTACTAATAAAGTTTGGTACCACTACGCTTACCATCCCACCTACATTAAAATTTTGATGTGATTACATAATTTCTGGGGGGAAATGCTCTGTATTTATTCTTGATAAATACAAAAAAAAAAAAAAAAAAACCCTCAATAAATTAAAAATTGTACTTTGGTAGCAGTCAGTATCTTAGCTTGAGCCAGTCCCAAGAACAGGCTGTAGTACAATCCCAAAATTTGATGAATGATTTCAAAAGTTATCCTAGTAATCACTGTACAGTGAAACTCAAGTTTTAATTATAACAACATTAATAGGTTTTACAGTGACATTAATTCAAAAGAAGTGGACATATTTTAAGAACTGCACTGTCTCTGTTGCTGAAGAGGTTTATGGTAGTATCAGTGGTTTATCGTAGTATCAAATGTGATGCATTGTAGAATGGCGTGTTAAACAAGTTGTAAAGATGAAAAAGGAAGCATATTTTGGAAAGTTACACGATAGAGTTAACTGAAGCTGAGTATCTCTGTAAACAGCATAAAATTACAAAGCTGCTTTGCCAGAGTGTGGCAGAATGTAGAAATGATAGGGAAAACAGGAAAGAACCGGCTTTTTTTAAAGACAGGAAATCATTACAGAAATATGTAAGACATGAAAGAACAAAGAAAATAAAGCTTTAAGTTGCAGGAAAAGTAGGATTATAGAAATGATCCAGGAGTCTTAACGAGTTCAGTGAACAACGATGTGTTGAATACGTCATTAAGTTATTATAGAAGAAAAAATATATTTTGGGGAGAAACAGAAGATGCCACAGAAAAAGAAAACAAAGCAGGGATGTTAAAAGAAGACATTCGTAGAGCTACAAAATCTTGTTAGAATGAAAGGTTCCTTGAGTAGATGGCATATCAGCTGAGATGTTGAAATATCCTGGTGACCGTCAATGATTCTTTAGCTGAAATCTGACAGTTGTGTTGGGAGTTTGTTGTCCCTCATGGCTGGAGGAATTATATCATCATTCCATGGCATAAAGCAAAAGTTGATCATACCGAATGTAAGACCTGTCACGATGTCGGCTTGTGGAGTATGTCACGTAAAGAGTTTGATAATATGTGATTGATAAGGTATGGGGTATGGCATCAGAGGCCTGGGACATACGAAGTGGTTTATACCTGGTGAGAGTTGTGCTGTTAAAATTTTTTGGTTACATTTGTTGATAAAGTATTTGGTAAGAAAACTTTTGCAGCATTTGTAGATTTAGATAAAGCTTCTGACTGAGCAAACACTGTGTTACTATCGAAGGTCTTGAAAAATTATGGTGTAACTGATAATTAATTTCAGCAAGTTGTGGAAGCTATGTAAGTTGGTAATAAAACCTGTGTATGTGCAAATGGTATTTTACTGAATTGGCTATCCATTTGAGCAGGAGTCAGACAAGGTTGTGCAATGTAGTTCAGCATATTTATAAGGATGCATGCATGGACAATGGCCAAACACAGTCAGTACAGGTTTATACACATACACACATATTCCTAAGCTGTTCATTGAGATTGAAAGGTTTTACATTTTAATTACTCTTGATGTATCAGCCGTCTCCATTTACAGTAATCTTAGCACACACTCAAGCTCACTGACCTCCATCAAATATCTCACACTAGACATTTTGTGCTTTGTACTCGCTATCTGTTTTTTTAAAAATCTAGTCCTCCTATGATTTCCTTGGCCTTTCTGTATCTTTCCTTCCTGTTTTTTGAGCTGAAAAAATGCACCCTTTAAGATTCAATAGACATACCTCATCACACATTCTTTCAACATGACCATATCACCTCAATATACCGGGTGTTTCAAAGAAGATTGAAACAAGCTTTTATCTCTTCAATAGTTGATCACAGATATATACTTTCAATTAGAAAAATACTCAAAATGACCTGAAGACTTAAAACATGACAGTTTCATCCTTGTGAGTGGCATTTGCATAAAAATAAAAAAAACATTTTTTATACAACCTTCACAAAAAAAAGTTCAATAAAAAAGTTGTGCAATGTCTTAATTAGTCTAAAAGAACAAACTCCATCATTCTGCTTGCAAGACTCGTGGAGATATTCATAATGAAAATTGTAAAAATTGGACATTCGGCAGCAGCAATTTCCTTCACGCGCAAGAGCTCTTCCCTTACTCACTTTGAGTGCTCGAGTTATGCAGTGAAACAAGCTACCATTCATTATAAACGGGCTCCAGATGATACATTTTTTTTCAACTTTCATTACGAATATTTCTGCGAGTTTTCCAAACAGAATGATGGAGTTTATTTTTTAAGACTAATTAGGATATTGTGAAACTTATTTTGATTGAACTTTTTTCTTTGCAAAGGCTGTATAAAAATTTTTATTTTTTTATTTTTATGCAAATGCCACCCACAGTGGTTCCACTGCCATGTCGTAAGTCTTTAGGTCATTTTGAGTATTTTTCTAATTGAAAGTATGTATCTGTGATCTACCGTTAAAGAGATAAAAGCTTGTTTCAATCTTTTTTTTTTTTTAAATTCCCAGTGTACACCGATGAGCCATTCCATCATGACCAGCCTAGAGAAATGAGTGCACCTGGAGACCGAACGATGGCGCAGGTAAAGTTCACAGAGCAGTATATATGCAACCCGAGGACCAGCTTTCAGTTAAAGTTTTCGGAGTTAGAATGGGAAAAGCTGCCAATTTATCGGAGTTTGGTAAAGGACAAATTGTGATGGCACGGTGCCTAAGAACTACGATTTCAGAAACGACGCGGATTGTGGGTTGTTCATGTGCCGCTGTAGCGAGTACGTATCAAAAGTGGTGCACAGATGGCCAAACGACGAACCGTAGTCCAGCCATCTGTTGTCCGGAGCTCATTGATGCCAAAGAGGAGCGGAGACTGTTGCACATTGTTCACAGCAACTGCAGGTCCACAGTGTGACAAATCACCCACAGACAGCCACAACAGTGGTGATCAGGACAATATGTCACAGCACACAATTCATCGCAGCCATCTGCGCATAGGCCTGCGTAGCTGAAGGCCTAGCCAGGTTCCCATGCTCACTACATGTCATTGCCAACAACGCATGAAATGGGCCGAAGATAATTGAGATTGGACCGTGGATGATTGGAAGAAAGTGGCCTGGTCTGATGAATCAAGATTCCTGGTGCATCACATAGATGGCGGAGCGTGAATACGTCGATTACCAACAGAGGCTATGGTACCTGGGTGCACTGTTGGGTGGAAACAGGCCTGTGGTGGCGGTGTTATGCTGTGGGCGATGTTTTCTTGGGACACTTTAGGCCCCATTACCCCAATACCACAATCCCCGACAGCTGTCAGGTATCTGAACATCGTTGCGGACCAAGCTCACCCATTCATGGCAACTGTGTTCCCTGCTGGTAATGGCCATTACCAACAGGATAATGCGTCATGCCACCCTGCCAGAATCATCAAGGAGTGGTTTGAGGAACATGCAGGTGACTTTCTGTTAATACCCTGTCCTCCAAATTTACCTGACATGAACCCAATCAAACATTTGTGGTTTGACTTGGAAATTTCGCTCTAACCCCCCCCCCCAAATGTACAGTAACTGGAGGACCTGTTGTTGATATTATGGTACCAGATACCCCAGGTTATCTATCTCCATCTCATCGAATTGATGCCTCACCAAGTGGCTGCTGTTTTGCGGGCTAAAGGGGATCATACAGGTTATTAGGTAGGTGGTCATAATGTAATGGTTCATTGGTTTATGTCTTCACTCTACTGACATTTTGATTCACGTTACACTTCTGCAACATATCATTCCTGACATCAAAATGTGTCTTGCCACAAACTGTCTGTAAGAAAAGCATCTCCAGCTCACAAAGGACTCCTGTGTTTCTTCTACAGTATGTTTCATTGCTGTACATCAGAGTAGAAACAATTACACTTTTAGACAAACAGTCATTTGGAATTTTTTGAGAACCCATCAGTTTTATGAAATCCTTTTAAATTGACTATATGTCTTTCAAAATTGAGTTGACTTGCCTACTGATTTCAACATCTATTGTTTTCTCTGTCAGACATGTCTCCTAAATGCACAAACTCATTCACCGGATATAACACCACTGTTCAGACTGATTATTGATTCAATACTAATAGTTCTTCACTCAAAACCATTAATTTTGGGTTTTCCCGATTTATGCACAGTTGAATTTCATACATTTGTGACAACATACTCTACAACTCATTTTTGCTCTCTGTGAGCAGGAGTGTGATAGATATCAGCATACAGCAACTTTCACACACAAGAATTACCAAGACATAAACCAGTACCCTCAAAACTTTGCATTGTGCATGCATTCATCAATCCTATATGGTGACAAAATCAAATCAAGTGATTTCACCACAAAAATTTCCCTTCTAAAATACGATACAAGGAAGGAAAATAAAACATGCACACGCAAGTCTTTCATCACTTTATTTACTTGAAATTATCATAACAGTCCACTTTCTAGTACTTCTTCATGTGAAGTTTATCCCACCTAATTTTTTTTTTTTTTTTTTTTTTTGAGTTTGGCCTTGAAAAGAATACCTTTCGGTTTTAACCACATATTTGAAATTTCAGTCAAATTTTTAAGAGATTAATACATTTAAGCACATTGAAAATACATTTCCTTCTATTTTCAGTTAACTTGGACTGAAAATAAATAGCTACAGTACAAATTGTTCACTATATATTGCAAAGGCGGGCAATCTTAGTGAGAAGATGGGTTTGCCACCTTTTGCACTCCATGGGAACAATGGCACACATAACAGCAACAAGGGCCTCTGAATCTTGGAGAGGTGCCAACTAGTTCTGTGTGACATTGGCGAAAAGACCCCAACTCACTGGGTTTTGTTCCAGAATCCTTAGGTTGAATGACCAACTGGAACTGTCAGCTGTGGGTTAATCATCCACACTGATGTACTTACCTGATTAAAAAGACACAAAGAAATATTAAAAATGACTCAAGTGGTGGACCTACCACACTTGAGAAGGACGGTCCACCACGGAATCAACCTGAACTTTCTGAACGGCGTATGAGAAAGAGAATCGGCTGAGTGAGTGTAAGATTGGTGTATGGAATACTAGAGGTATAAATGGCAAGATGGGTGAGGTGATTGAGGAGATGAATAAGTATAGACTGGGTGTGCTGTGTGTAAGTGAAACCAAAAAGAAGGAAATTGGGGTAGAAGAAGTGAATGGCACAGTGAGTGTGTGGTCTGGAGTATTGCATAATGTGAGAGGACAGGCTGGTGTAGGTGTGATTTTAAGTGAAAAGATGAAGAATGACTTGATTCACGATAGTTGCGTAAGTGAGAGAATTCTCTGGATTCATTTGAAAGTGAAACTTCAGAGAATCGCAATTGTTGCAGTATATGCTCCTTGTGACTCTGAACCTTCTGATAATAAGAAGGAAGATTTCTGGAATGAGCTAAAAGCTGTTTTGAGCCAGTTTGGTGCTAAAGAGAAAGTTATAATAGCAGGGGATTTCGGTGCTAGAGTGCAGAATGCGATTTCTGACCATGTTCTGGGTAAGTTTAATTATCCTTGTGTGAATGATAATGGTGAAAGATTAATTGAATTCTGCATTGAGAATGATTTGTGTGTATCTAATACGTTTTTCAACCACAAGTATATCCATACATATACTTGGGAAAACATACTCTTGGTCAAAAGAGTGTGATGTTTTTATTGTCTATGAATCAACGTCTTAAACACTTAATTGTTAACACTCGTGTGATGAGAGGTGCAGATGTTGGTTCTGATCATTACTTGGTAGTGTCAAGAGTGAAACTGAATGTTGGTTGAAGGAATAGGATGAGGCCCAGGATGGAAAAAATAAAGGTTGAAAGGCTCCTTGAATATCACCAGCGTTATTCTGATGTACTCAGAGAACGACTGAAGGAGCTGAAGGCTTGTGAGAGGGATGCAGAAAAGAATTGGGAATGTTTTAAGAACTGTGTTGTCACTGCTGCTGAAGAGGTCTGTGGCACCACAATAGTGGGTTACAGTAGAGGTGATGCTTGGTGGAATAGAGAGATTGAAGGGGCAGTAAAGAGAAAGAAGAAAGCCTATTTGGGGATGTTGCAAGGTAGAGTTTCTGTGGATGAATGTCGCTGTAAGAAGAGTGAAGCCGCTAAGCTGGTACGCTAGAGTAAGGCAAAAGATAGGAAGGAGAAGGTGGAAAAGCATGGATTGGCTTTTTGGAAAGATAGGAAGAATTTCTGGAAGTACATTAGAATCAAGAAAAATAGGGGTAACAAAGTTGTAAGCTGTGTAAAGAATAGGGTCGGGGAAATGATATGGGAGCCCAGTGAATTAAGTGAAAGATGAGGTGAATACTTCTGTGGGTTATTAGATCAGGAAAGCAAAGGTGATTCAGAGGCAGAAGCAGATGATGTCACAGTGAAGGATGGAAGCACAGGAGGGATCTCAAGAGAAGAGGTGTGTAAAGATCTAAAATCTCTTCAGAATGGTAAGGCTCCAGGAGTTGATGGCATAACTGCCGAGATGTTGAAATATGGTAGATGACCCTGTAACTGATTGGTTAACTGAAATTTGCCAGCTGTGCTGGGAGTTAGGAATAGTCCCTCGGTATAGGAAGGATGTTATCATTGTTCCCTTGTATAAGGGAAAAGGTGATCAGACTGACTGCAAGAACTATTGTGGTATTAGCCTACTGAGTGTGCCAGGGAAAGTGTTTGGTAAGGTCGTTATTGAAAAAATACGGAGTCTTACATCAGAGAAAGTATGGGATGTTCAGAGTGGTTTTATTCCTGGTAAAATCTGCACTAACCAAATTTTTGCATTACGCATGATGATTGAAAAGTATCTGGCTGTTGGTAAGAAAGTTTTTGCTGCCTTCATAGATTTAGAGAAAGCTTATGACCAAGTAAATAGGACACTGTTGTGGAAGGTATTGAATGAATATGGTGTTACTGGGAATCTACTTAACAGTGTAAAAGCCATGTATGCTGGCAGTAGAGCTTGTGTACGAGTAAATGGTGTTTTATCAAAAGGTTTTCTATTGGTGCAGGTGTCAGACAAGGTCGTGTAATGTCACCATGGCTGTTTAATATATTTATGGACGCAGGCATGCGTGATGCCAAAATACACTGGTGCGCAAAAATTAAGGACGAAGAGGAGAAATTAGCATAACAGCGGAACGAGCAGGCAGAACGAATCGAAAGACCACTCAGGAGATAGACCAGGGTCCGGTACGGTAGGGCATGCGCATATATGCAACATGATGTAGGGAGGGCGTGTGTATCGTCGGAAGGGTATAAAGCACACTGGCGATGTACGCTCAGCAATTCGGTAAAAGCTATTGCACGGTGTACATCGGTTTGAACGACGTCGAGTTGCTGCCACCGTGTGATATGGCCAACATGCAATCCAGTAGATGACATCTGGATGACTTTACCCGAGGTCGCGTCATTGGGAAGTTGAAAGAAGGTCGAAGTGTGATTAGTCTGGCCGAGGAGTTCGGAATCGCTCACAGCATCGTTTCACGAGCTTGGAGAGCATTTCAAACGACAGGAACAGCTGTCTGAGAGTTTAGCATTGGTCGTCCACGTGCAACGACGGCGGCGGACGACCGGTATATTGTCCTACAGGCGAGAAGAGACAGACGTCAGACAGCGGGAGAAATCCAAGGCACATGCAACAGACAACTGGACGCCCGTTATTGCATTTTACCGTGGCCAGGAGGCTGCACAAAGGTGGTCTATTTGCACGACGACCAGTACGGTGTGTGCCATTAGGGCCTGCTCATCGAAGACGGCGGTTTCTGTTCTGCCAGGAACACAAGAACTGGACACATCAGCAATGGCGTCTAGTTCTCTCTACGGATGAGAGCCGATTTAGTCTGACGAGCCATTCTGGACGTATACACATCTGGAGAGAGCAGGGAACATGCAATCACACCTCCAACATCATCGAAAGGGACAGGTTTGGAGGTGGCGGAGCTCTCGTTTGGGGCGGTATCATGCTTGGTAGCCGTACTAACCTCCACATCTTCTAAGGAGGTTCAGTCACTGGTGTCCGCTATTGTACCGAGGTTCTCCTGCCTCACGTGCGTCTGTTTAGAGGTGCTGTGGTTCCTGAGTTCCTCTTCATAGACGACAACGCTACACCTCATCGTACAGTGCCTGTCACAGAGCTCTTGGAGAGTGAAGATATTCAACGTGGATTGGCCCGCAAGGTCCCCGGACCTAAATCCAATCGAACACGTGTGGGACCTTCTCGGGAGACGCTTGGAAGCACTTCACCAGCCGCCAGCTATGATTCCACAGCTGCGATTGGCGCTACAAGAGGAATGGGCCGCGATGCCTTAACAGCTCCTCGACAACCTCGTCCTCAGCATGGACAGACGTTGTAAATCTTGCAACGCAGTCAGGGGTGATCATATCCCCTACTAAAGACTGAATTTTTCTTGGCAGCCGCCTGTCACATGGAGGTTTTTGTCTTTTGTCCAGTTGTGCTCGAAGCTACCTTTCCAATAAAGTGCTTTTGTATCCTTTGGATTTCTTGTTTGGACGGTTTTTCTCACTTGTCCCATATTCTTAGATCTTGGGGATCTTATGGTATGATTTGAGTAGGTGTGGAGCACTTCTGCACGACGTTACATTCGAAAAACCTCGTGGTCCTTAATTTTTGCATGCCAGCGTAGATAATACTGGTTTATGTCTTGGTGGCATCCGTGTGTGCTGATTAGTGTATGCTGATTACACTGTCCTGTTCGCAGAGGGCAAACGTGAGTTGCAAGAGTATGTTGTCCCGGATGTACGAAGTTTGCATGAAATTCAAACTAAGTATAAATAAGGGAAAAACCAAAGTTATGGTTTTTGACAGAGGAACTGGTAGTACTAAATGCAGTCTATGTCTAAATGGCACAGTGATTGACGAGGTGAATGAGTTTGTGTATTTAGGAAGCATGTTTGACAGAGAGAACAAATTGGATGGTGAAATTAGTAGGCGAGTGAATTCTTTATTGAACGTCATGGCTGCTTTGGGAGGGTTTCACAGGAATGATGGGTTCACAAGAGAGTCCTGCATGGCTGTATATGAAAGTGTACTTGTTCTTACTTTAGTGTATACAGTGAAACCTGGGTACTGCAGAAGAAACATAGAAGTAGTTTGTGTGCTTGGACGACAGTTGTTGTTTACTTCGTGCTTGTATTTTGTTCCGTTTGTGATAATTTCCGAGTCTACAGCTTCTAATTTTGTGTGTGCAGCGTGTGTGAAGGTGCCGTCCTACTTCTGATCCGTTTACCAGGTCGGTAAGTGCCCTTTTTGTGTTTTCCTCAATTTCCTGCTTCGGTCGAGTTGGCCAAAGCTCGTAATCTTATCGCCATTGCAAATGGCGGCTTCCGGGGATAGCGGAGCTTCTATCCTCACTTTCGGAAGAGACTCTTTATGCCTTTCGGCTGCTCAGAAGCAATCCACCAATGGAGGGCTTTCTTTGACAAGCCTTTCCTCTCCGCAGCGTGACAAAGTTGCCTTGCCCATACAGCTATCTCCTTCCCATCTGACGAAGAGTGGTGAACCATTGCCTTCCCCTGTACCTTCTGATGACGCCAATGACGTCACACCTCCACCAGCCACTTCCGCATCATCACAACATGCGCCAGGTGTGTCTTATGCTGCCGTCACCTCAGGTGCGTCAACTTCTTCTCATCAGCCCCCTTCTTCAAAGTGCTCTTATGAGATGACGTATGGTACAGACCAAATCTACGTGGATGTTCCGACTACTTGCCCTGAAGGTCAGCTTTTTTTTGCGAAAATCGGACTGGGTGTATTTTTCCGCAGCCTCCCCAATACCAAGCTGATGGCGTACAGCGCTGCCCTTCGACAAATTGTTCCAAAAGAGGCTATTACTCACGTGGGTAGAAGAACCAGCCAAGTCATAGCTTATCTTGTGACTCCTGCTGTCGCCCTTCGAGTTCTGACCGAAGGTATTTTCATCGGCGGTTGCCATCTCCTTGCGACCCCACTCACACAAGCATCTACTACAGTCAGTTCCAACCCTGTTCCTCTGGAAGTATCCTGCAACCTATTGCTCTCCGTCGCTCAGAATTACGGACGTACTGTCGGATCGGTCATCACGTACTCCTCCTTTCCGAGAGTCCCCGAGGACCGTTATCTCTTAGGATTTCGCCGTAACGTACGTGTGATCTTTCCCTCGGAGGAAGCTATGTTACGTGTTCCATCGGTACTCAATGTACGCTGTGACACTCATATTAGGTGCATTGACATCACTGTGGGCACCCTTTGTTCGGTATGTAAGAGCACTGGTCACCCTAGTGCGCTATGCCCTCATCGTGCAGCTACTGCCTCCAAATCTTCAGTACAGCCTACTCAACGGTCAACTGGACCCCTGGCATCTTCATCTGGTGCCTCTCACCAGCGGCAGTTGAGTTATTCTGAAAGTATCCATAAAGCAGTTGGTCAACACGTGTCCTCGTCGCAACCTTCCCCTTCCAACTCAGCTTCTACACTCCAGACATGCCCACAGCAGGATAATTCTTCGACCGGAGACCCGCTGAACTCTCCTTTACTTTCTACAATTACTCCACGGCACCCTTCAGAGCCCGATAACGGGGTCACTGCGCCTGACGACTTCACAGAGCCAGACCCTTCAGCCTTTGGTCCCGAGCAACAGAGGGTACGCTCGAAGCGTTGTCGGACTACTCGACGTCGCAATAAGAAGACACGCACATCTCCCACCTTTCAAGGCGGATGTGATCGCTCGGAAAGTCGTTCACTCCCAATCTGACGCTTCTAGCATCTCCATCTCCGACTCTGACGACAGCACACTGGTCCCACTTACTCTAGAGAATTTCATACAGCAACTGGAAGATTCCTCACTACCACAGACACCAATTTCTGGTGCGGAATTATACTCCTATTTCATTGGTCCTTGTAGTAAAACCATGTCTCATGATTTTCTCCAATCCTAGCTCACGAAGCTTGCAGCAACTATGACGCAAGTGGCGGTCGTTCGATCTCGCCTCCAAGTCTTACCATCCACATCTTTCTGCAAAAGTGGATGTCTCAAGAAAGTCTGTGATCGTCTCTCTCGTCTCCAACGAGCCGCTGACAAGCTCCTTGAACCGCCGTCGGACATTTCTGTTCAAGATAACGACACTGAACTGTAGGGGGGTTGGCTTGCTCGTGAGGATCTCCATCACCTCGCAGCAGACATTCTTCTGCTCCAAGAGACGAATTGCCTGTCTACAATGCCCTTCAATCGATGGCGTACGTGGAACTATCAGTTCTACCACGCTTTCCGACACTCTACAATCGGCGGTCTGGCCATAGGCATCCGCACTCAGTTCCGTCAAGTTCTATCTTCAGTGTCAGTGCAGCATCTGTGCCGTGACTTGCTATAACGCCTCACCTTTGTTCTGGAGGAGCGTCGTTATGTCGTTTTCAACATCTACCTCCCGTGCACACTTCAACATCACACCCTACTTTTCATGGCGCTCTGTTCGGCTCTTCAGTCAACGTTGCCGTCGGATCACGTGTTGATCGGCGGCGATTTTCATTGCACGCTTGACCCTGATCTTGATCGGGCTCCAATTCATAAGGAAACTTGCTTGCGTCTTATGGAGCAATTACACTCCCTAATCACGGAGTTTGATCTTCGGGACGTCTTTCGTCAAATTTATTCTACAACGGTCTCCCATACGTGGAGGTCCTCAGCTGTTACCTCGTCATCTTCCGCTAGGCTTAACCGTTTCTACGCAACCGCTGCACTTCTGCCCGTGGTCACGGACTGTCAGCATCTACCCACCGCCTCTTCTGACCATTGTGCCGTTGTGGCCACCTTCACCTCTTCTTTCCGTCAGCGCTCCGAGTTTCACTCCTGAACATTAGATACCTCTCTCCTGGAAGACCAGGCCTTGTGTTCTAACATCCGGAATCTCCTTCACTCTTTTCACCCTGGACTATCCACTGCATCCTGTGCGCTAAGTTACTGGCTGGATGTCAAGTCACATCTGCTCTACTTTCTCAAGAGCCACTCGTTCACGGTCCCCAATCTGCACACCATGGAAGAACGCAATCTCCGACAAGTTCTCGCCCAGCTTGGAGCCACTCACTCCCTCTATCCAGCATATTTGGCAGACCTTGAGCCCTGCAGGCCATTTTACGACTTCGTCTCCAGCGCCTGTCTCTCGAAGACTGCTCTTTTGAGTTCTTGTCTTCGTTAGAGGATCAGCGCTGTTCTTCTCATCAACTCCGGGTGCTGCGTCTGCCTGACGGTCATGTGGCTTCGGACCCAGATGTGCTTTGCTCCCATGTTCGTCAATACTTCTCCGACAAATACAGTGATACCCCTCCACCTTCTGCTTCAGCGTCTAATACTTTACTTTCTTCTCTCCTTCAATTCCCCTCTCACCTTTCCGCTTCTCTTCTACAGCCTATCTCTCCATATCTGAACTCAGGACTGCACTTTCCTCTCTCAATCCCTGAGCCATCCCTGGTCCTGACGGCCTCCCTCTATCATTTTATCTTATCTTTTTACCTTCTCTCCTTCCTTTCCTTCTCGCTGCTTATTCTTCTGCCTTTGCATCTATCTCCCTTCCGAGGGGCTTCACAGTTTTGCTCAAATGGTACTTTTCCCTAAGAAGGGCGACCTCCTTGACCTGGGGAACTGGTGTCCGATTTCACTAATAAATCTTGATTACAAACTGTTCACTAAAATTCTCTCTCGCCGCCTAAATCAAGTTCTTCCGTATCTTCTCTCTTCCGACCAGTCCTACTAGGTACCTGGTCGTTCTTTCACTACTAACCTTCACCTCCTTCGTGATCTTCTGTATCTTGCCCGGACTAATTCTGAATCTTTTGCCCTACTAAATTTAGACCAATGTGCAGCTTTTGATAATATCTCCCATTCATTTCTCTCAACTACTTTACACGCTTTTGGCTTTCCTTCTGTCTTCGTTACCACTATTCTTGCTCTCTATAGCGATGCCGTCTTTCAGGTCAAGACAGCCGCCTTTCTGACAGCATCCATTTCTTTCCGTCGTGGAGTACGACAGGGGTGTCCACTTTCTGGGCAATTATTCGCTCTGGCGTTCGAGTCTTTCCTACGCACAGTACATCGTGCATTTCTTGCGGCTCTTCCTCCTCCCATGGCAAGCACCAGGCACTTCTCTATAACCTACTCCGCCGACGACGCGACTTTCTGCGTCCGGATGGAGTCGCAATTTGATACCCTCGCTCATGTATATGCACTCTACTCTTCTTGCTCCTCAGCGATGCTCAACACTACCAAGAGTGCCGGCTTGTGGAGCGGTGCCTGGGTGTCCAGGACGGACTCCCCATGGGGCACCTCCTGGACTGCCTCTTCTCAGAAATTTCTTGGTGTACACCTGGGAGCTCCCATAGCTGCCCGAAACAACACGTGGGCTGCTCTTCGTAATCGCCTTGCTTGATCGGCTGCCTTCTGGCGGAAAGCTCAGTTCAGCGCCTCTAACTTCACCCGGGCACGCCTTGCTCGTACATATCTTCTGTTTCCTTGTCTTCATGTGTGGGCAGCTGCTCGCATGCCAGCTTACTATCTTGCTGAAGTGACACAGATCATCTCTACTATGATCTGGTCAGCTCATCATTGGATACAAGTCTCAACTCTAAGTCGTCCGATCTCCACAGGTGGTATTGCGCTCCTGGATGTTCGCCAGTTCTACAAGGCACACCGGATAGTATCCCTTCTGCATCTACTCTGTGAACCAAAATCCACAGCCTCTCTTCTCCGAGATGTGATGATTTCTCCTCGGAACCCCCGCTTCAAATTCACAACTTTTCTGCTGATGGATGGCTTTTCTCTCCTACGCTCTTCTCTTTCCCCCGTTTATTCGGAGGCGCTTTCCTTTCTTCGCTCTCTGCCATTACTCCATGCCCCACCCGCTTCCACCTCAGAACTTCTAGCTGAACCCCTCTTCTACTCCTCCATCCTCTATCCTTCTAACGCACCGCATTTCACTGACCTTTCCTGGCTCCCCGCTGGGACCGTATCCGTCCGAGACTTATCCTCCGACCTAACATGGAAACCCTTTTCCGACCTCTCTCCTTTCCTTCCACACACCTCTGCCTCTCTTGCACTCTACGATTCTCTCCGCTCCTCGATCGTTACTCTTTTTCCTGCTCTCGCTTCTCCGGCTGGACTCTTTCTCGTTTCATCTGCTTCTCTTCCCCTTCCTTTTTTTCTTCCTGTTCGTGGCTCATTTCTTCCGATCTCCAGTTTTACTGTCCGTACTGTCTATCGCTTTCTTCTTCAGGATCCATCGCCACCTGCACCCCAGCTCATTTCAGGAGTGCCGCCCGCCGCTCTTCCAAGTGTGTGGTCGGCAACAGCTTCACCCATCTCGACACCAGATGAAAGGAATATTCACTGGCTCTTCCTTCACTGCCGCCTGCCAGTGCCGGCTACATTATTTCGGATGACGCTGGCAGCCGCACCCACCTGCATCTTCTGTTCTGAGCATGCCGATCTTCTACACATCTACCAGTACTGCCCGGCGATCCTTCCTTTACTACACCTAGCCTTTACCGTTGCCAAGTGTCTCTGTGCCAAAGAGCTGCCTTTTTCTTTGTACAGTACGTTGCTGGTTTCTTATTCTCCACCGGTGCCTTTATCTGAGCCATGCGCATACATCTTTGTACTCGCAAAGCATGTGATTTACTGCTTCTATCTGCAACTCCGTCATACCTCTAATGCGCCTACGCTCCTTCAAGCAGGAGATACCCTCTGTGCACAATTCCGCAACCGGCTGACCCCACGGCTCTGATTGGCGTTTACCGTTGCCCAGGCCACTGACCAGAGCCAGCAGTTCCTGAGTGTATGGTCACCATTACACCGCTGGTTTTCCAGGCCTTCTGCAGACCTACATCTTCTGCTTTGACTTTCACCCTGTACGTCGGGACCTTCCCCGCTTTGATCTTTGTGATGAACCCTGGACTGGCTCACCGGATCCGGAGAGTATCTCCCTAAGCTTGTCAGACTTAGATCTTCTGTACATTCTTCATATTCCCATCTCCAGTTTATCTTTTTACTGTCAGTGTTTGTAGTGTATTCACATGCACTTTGTGGTGCCCTCTTCTGAATAAGTGTTCTTTTTAGTAATTTCTTCTGTGTGCCTCACATTGTACCTGTATATTCAATGTTTTTATATCGTCATATATCTTCTGCTCATTCGTTCGTCATATTGCTCATATAAATTGTACATACACATCCTGTATGTATTTCGCTGTTCATTATGTACATATACACATTCCTTGGTACTGTGTATGCTCCATTTCGGAGCCGTCCTACATGTTCATTCTTTACTGTCTGCATCATGTGTATCTCAGTCACGCTTTTTTTGTACACATCTTGTATGTAGTACACATTTTCAATTGCATCATTATGTTCTGCGTCATTTGTATTTATATCTTCATTGCATTGTATGTATATCTCACTTGCTGCACATAGATCGTTCCCTGTTCCTATATGGCTTCCCGCACATCTGTATATTCTTCGCCTAAATTGTACGTTTATTCAGTCTCACCTATATATTTTCCATTATCACACCCTGCACTGTTGCACTTATGTTGTATCATCGCTCATCTATCTCACTAGCACTGTATTATATATTCACCTCTCATACTGTAACTTGCGCACTCGCTGTATATATACACCTGTCATACTGTAAATAGCACACTTCTTGTATACATACTACAGTAATTATGTCTTGTCGTCCGCTCATCTATTTCACTTGCATTGTATATACCCCTCGCATAATGTAAATTTTGCACACTTTGTATATATCTGACTCCTGTTGTTATGATTTCAGGCATTGTAAAGGCACATGCCGCCTACCGCCTTCCGCCCCTGTAACTTTCGCTCAGAATAAAACATTTTGAAAGTTTGTGTGCTGGAGAAATGCGTTACTTAAGAGCGGTTTGTGGCAAGACATGTTATGATTGTGTGTGGAATGAAGATGTGTTGCAGTTGTGTAATGTAAAGCAAAATGTTGTTAGTAAGGTGGAGACTGATATGCTTCGGTGGTTTGGCCATGTTGAAAGAATGAGTGATGAGATGCTTACTAAGAAAATCTTTTTAGCCCCAGTGGCAGGAAGGAAAGGTAGAGGAAGGCCAAGGAAGTCATGGGAGGATAAGATTCAGGAGTGTCTGCATGAGAAAAAGATTATGAGTATGAAGTATAAAAGATCTTGTGTAAGGCATGTAATGGATGTCAGTGAAGCTCGAGTTGTATGTCAAGATCGCTGTAAATGGAGAAGTTTGATACGGCAACAGTAAGTAAAAATTATCTGGTAGTTTGTATTTCTTTGTGGAGCTAACCTCTGAATATCTGAGAACAGCTTAGGGATATGTATGATGTATATTGCAAAGTATCTGAAAGGAAGCTTACCATAAATGGAAGCTGATGGGTTCCAGTTCAACTCAGGCAGGGTCGTACCATCATGGTCTCAGATTTCTCTAAAAAAATTAAGGGGTGTTCCTTGACTAAAATAAGGAGACCCATATTTTTTCTTTCGGCAAGAAAAAATTTTCCCTTCGAGATAGAGGGTTTCAAATCTTGCACCGTCAAACAAGCTCTCTAGAAAACGGTTATTTTTCCTAAATTCAGCGAGTCATTGCAGCAGAGTTAAAAAAGATATCGTGTTCTTGTATTTTTTACATTGTGTGTATAACATATAATAATATATGGTGCTAATATTTGCTACACATCGTATGATTAAAATTAAAAAAAATCGCAAACTTTGTGATTTAAAAAAAAAATTGAATTTTTAAGTTTTTTTTAAACAGGTTTGGATGGAGTTTTTTCTATATTCGTTTTTTTCATTAAAGACATACAAATGTGCACTTCATTTGCAATTTTTTGTGTGTCTGTGAAACTGCTAGTTTCCGCGTTTCGGCAGCGTTAAAAACAGCCGATTTTGAAAAATCTCTAACTTTGCCAACGATTTTCTCAAAAAGGCCATTTTTTAAAATTCTGAAAATTAAATCCCTGTTTGATTATCAACAGGAGAATATCTGTGTAAATTTTCACGGACCTAAAAACGCTCGTTTCCGAGTTAGACGCGTTTGAATTCGGTTTGAAAGCCTACGATTTCCCGTGTTCTAATGGCGCCATTTTGGAAAAATCTCGGGCGCAAAGTACGTACGTTATCTCTTACCCGAATCAAAGCGTTAGATATTCTTTGCCCGAATGATGGAATGAGAGCATTGGGTCAGCTGGCCTTGGTTGGATACATCCACCTCACCCTTCCCCGAGTGATGACATGCCTATAAAACTGTCAAGGGGGGGGGGGGGTAACCAATACATAAAGAAAATTCTTGCTGTTCCACTAACAAAGTTGAGTTGCGAAAGACAGCAGCAGCAGTTGTTTGTTTGTTTACGTATATACTTAAACATCGCATAAGAAAAGACTATGAAAGAGTAGAAAACTGTTGTGAAACAATTTTAAGAAAAAGAGTGCAGGCACGTGTACTGTAAGTTAATTTTCGATGGCTAAACACCCTCGACTTTTTCTGGGAGTTGCTAATTGTAGGCTACTGTCAGAAGAGCAATTGCTGTTTTGTTATAGTTGCTAAAATTAACTTCTCAGTTTTTCGTAATAGTAAAATATTCGCCCAGGAGAGTTTTGTCCTCTGCAAACGGGGGGAGAAGGTGCAATGCTCTTGACCTCGCTGCTGGGTTGATAGCGCTGGTCGCTACCGAAACTCTGCTTACCTCCTCTCCAAAACATAATGGCAATTGTCTAATCTACTAAATAAATAACAATTAACACATACGCGTGCATGCTTATTCATAAAATGTAAGTTGAGTATATTTCCTGTTCAATCAGCTGATTTTACAAGTAAAATTCATATACAACTTATGCGCTTATAATGGTGTAAAGATTTTTATCTATTTAAAACATATTCAAAGATTTCAATTTTTTTAGGGGGGGGGGGATTGTGTTCGTAGTGATCTCACCCTGGGCCACGATAAACCATGCACTGCCCATGGCTTCTGTTCCCTTAGAAGATAATCCTGGATCGATGGGAGACCAGAGGAGTTTTGACAACCCCTCCCTCTCACGTGGTGGTGAGGTGTCTCAAAGCTAGGCAGCTTTCAAAAATGTTTCAACTTAGTTGGCTGGTAATAAGAAAGGGATTCCATTTCAACTCTGGCAGGGTCGTACCATCACGGTCTCAGATTTCTCTAAAAAAATTAAGGGGGTGTTCCTTGATTAAAATAAGGGTACCCATAGCTTTTCTTTCGGCAAGAAAAAAATTTTTCCCTTCGAGACAGAGGGTTTCAAATCTTCCACCGTCAAACAAGCTCACTAAAAAACCGGTTATTTTTCCTAACTTCAGTGAGTCATTGCAGCAGAATTAAAAAAGATCTTTTGTTCTGGTATTTTTAATTACATTGTGTGTATAACATATAATAATATTTGATGCTAATATTTTTTACACATCGTATGATTAAAATTTAAAAAAAATCGTAAACTTTGATTTTTAAAAAAAAATTGAAATTTTTAAGATTTTTTTTAACTGGTTCAAATGGAGTTTTTTTTTTCTATACTCGTTTTCTTGTTAAAGACATACAAATGTTCACTTTATTTGCAATTTTCTATGTGTCTGTGAAACTGCTAGTTTCTGCAGCGTTAAAAACAGCCGATTTTGAAAAATCTCCAACTTTGCCAACGGTTTTCTCAATAAAGCCCTTTTTTAAAATTCTGAAAATTAAATCCCTGTTTCATTATCAACAGGAGAATATCTTTGTAAATTTTCACGGACCTAAAAACGTCCGTTTCCGAGTTAGACACGTTTGAATTTGATTTGAAAACCTACGATTTCTCCGTGTTCTAAAGGCGCAATTTTGGAAAAATCTCAGGCGCAAAGTATGTATTCTCTTACCCGAATGAGAGCGTTGGATCCATCCACCTGACCCTACCCTGAGCGATAACACGCCTATAAAACGGTCTTGGAAAAAAAAAAAAAATAACAAATCTATATATATATAGATTTGAATGTATGTCTGCTAAACAAATTTACAGTTTTCAATTTAAAACCACCAAACTTGGTATACTATCTCATGGTACCCTAACTTAAACCGTAGACGGTTTTTGGAAGGGGTCGGAGCCCGGGGTCAAGGGGCTCCACACAAAACTTCCATAAAATCTAGTTTTCAATTTAGAACCACCAAATTTGGAATACTATAGCATGGTACCCTAACTTAGACCGCAGACTGTTTTTGGAAGGGGTCGGAGCCCTGGGTCAAAGGGCCCCCACACAAAATTTCCGTAAAATATACTTGTAAACTATAGTGCCCTAACTGAGACCGTAGATGGTTTTTGAAAGGGGGTAGAGCCCTGGGTGGGTGGGAGCCCATGGTCAAAGGGCCCCACGCAAAATTTCCGTAAAATCTAATTTTCAATTTAGAACCATCAAATTTGGTATACTTTTTCTTGGCACCCTAACTTTGTAAAATATTTTACAAAAATTTTGTAGGGGTGGGGGGCTTGACCCCGGGTTCCGACCCCTTCCCAAAACCGTCTAGTCAAAGTTAGGGTGCCAAGAAAAAGTATACCAAATTTAATGGTTCTAAATTGAAAACTAGATTTTACGGAAATTTTGCATGGGGCCCTTTGATCGGCTCCCCCTTCCAAAACCATCTACGGTCTAAGTTAGGGTACCATGAGATAATATACCAAGTTTGATGGTTCTAAATTGACATACATTCAATTCTCTATATATAGAGATTTGTTTTTTTTCCTCCAAGACCGTTTCTTAGGCATGTTATCGCTCAGGGTAGGGTGAGGTGGACGGATCCAACACACTCATTCGAGTAAGAGAAAACGTACTTTGCGCCTTAGATTTTTCCAAAATGGCGCCTTTAGAACACGGAGAAATCGTAGGTTTTCAAACCAAATTCAAACGCGTCTAACTCGAAAACGGGCGTTTTTAGGTCTGTGAAAATTTACACAGATATTCTCCTGTTGATAATAAAACAGGGATTTAATTTTCAGAATTTTGAGAAAATCGTTGGCAAAGTTGGAGATTTTTCAAAATCGGCTGTTTTTAACGCTGCAGAAACTAGCAGTTTCACAGACACATAAAAAATTGCAAATAAAGTGCACATTTGTATGTCTTTAACAAAAAAACGAGTATAGAAAAAATACTCCATTTGAACCAGTTAGAAAAAAATCTTAAAAATTTCAATTTTTTTTTAAATCGAAGTTTACGATTTTTTAAAATTTTAATCATACGATGTGTAAAAAATATTAGCATCACATATTATTATACGTTATACACACAATGTAATAAAAAATACCAGAACAAAATATCTTTAATTCTGCTGCAATGACTCGCTGAAGTTAGGAAAAATAACCGTTTTCTGGAGAGCTTGTTTGACGGTGCAAGATTTGAAACCCTCTATCTCGAAGGGAAAATTTTTTCTTGCCGAAAGAAAAAATATGTGTCTCCTTATTTTAGTCAAGGAACACCCCTTAATTTTTTTAGAGAAATCTGAGACCATGATGGTACGACCCTGCCTGAGTTGAAATGGAACCCATCAGCTGAGTATAGGACAATGTTTGAAGCTCATCATACTTTCTTAAGATAAGACACAAAACTTTTTCAGAATCACTCATTTGAATGATGAAATTACAATAAAATTTGCTGATTAGTTTGCCTAATTGCTATTTGTAATTAGGGACATCATTTTAATGCACCTGTATAAATGACATCGGATGCCAGTACAAGCACAAACTTGGCCACAGAGTTACTGTAACTACACATGATATTTGTCAATAGTAGGCAGGGTTTGAAAAAACCCAGCCCCCTTGGTGTTTTCGGGTTTCATTATTTTTCGGGGAATTTTAAGGTTTTTTTTCCGGGTTTTTATTGGGCTTTTTGGGGTTTTTCTAGTTTTTTTTTATTTCTTATTTGCATAGCTGGAATTTGAAACAGTGTTGGAAATTCTAATTTATCATATTTTATTAGTTCATATGTTTCTAAACTAAATGATTTATAAAAATAAAGGTGTGGTGAGTGTGTACAGAAGTTATGTTATGTACATATTTATGCACAGTAGCAAAAAAAATCACCAGTTTGTCTGCACCCTCGTATAGTCTGTACCCAACAGTTTTGCACCCAACAGAAAAAGGCAGATCGTCTGTGAATCTGTGTCTTTTTTGCTATAAAAAAGGATTCGAAAATTTTTTAAACATTCCCCTATAGTCAGTTGAATCATGGAGAAGTCCACTACTGTTATATTTTCTTTTTTTCTACGGTGTTAAATGTATCACTTGTTCACTTCTCTTTTTGCTTTAGCAAAATCACTTTTGTGTTTTTTGACATTTTTCATTTGCCGTAGATTCGTCAAATCACAACAAATCCACTGCAAAAGGGGGCGAGTGCATAAAAAAGTGTGATTAAAAATTAAAGTGACAAAATTTTTAGCAGAAGAGAGGAAATTTTAGAAATCCAGTGCAAGGTTGATGACAAAAAAGAAAATGGTACATGCAAAAGGAAAATCTAAATGTTCTGACGAAACAAACAACAATGGTTGCTTTTAAATCTGGTCCCACTCTTTAAACGCTGTGTTCGTGTGAATTGGTAATATCAACACAGAATATTTATGAAAGTGGTAAAAACTGGAAATTTAATAATTGTCAGTTCACTGCTATAAAAAAAAAACCTGTTACAATTGCTGAAAATCTGCAAATAAAACCCCCGGCATTATCAGACAGAAATTCTTTCTATAACATATTTAGCGAAGAACTCAGAAAGTAGATTTTTCATGTTTTATGAGAGCTAGCCAAAAGGAGCTAGTGGTTATATTCAGCTGTGGACCACCAGACGAGGAGTATCATCTTCTTGGTGTGTAGGGGTGGCTTAGGATACCATCCAGCAGGCTGTGCTTTGCTTAACCCTTGTGCAGATTGTTTGCGATCATCATAAAGGACTCGTTTCTCGTCACAGGTGATGATTCGATGCAGTAGAGGTTCCTCTTTATTCTTGGTAAGCAGCGACATGCTGACTTCCAAACGCCTAGTCTTGTTGGCAGTTGTCAACTCATGCGCAGCCACATGTCCATCGTTTTGACGTTACCCAGAGGAGCCACTCTGCCACTATCTCACGGCACGTTTTTCGGGGTCCACTTCAACCACATGTAACAGAATATCGTCAGAAACAGCAACAGGTTGGTGACTACGTGCTTCGTTTTGCAGGTCCGTATCTCCGCTTCGAACTTCACAAACCATTGCCAAATGGTTTCTTCGTTGGCTGTATTCTCCCCAAACACTTTGTTGACGTTTCGAGTGGCAATTCCTGCAGAATGGCCCAGTTTAAATTCATACAGGAAGATGACTCTCAAATCTGGCATCTGCATGTTTCCTTTGCAAGCCACATTACGTCCAAACAAACAACGCCTGAACCTTGTTCTTCACACACATGCTAGCTATTTATAGTAACTCTGTGACATAATGCCCGCAACACCTGTGGGTGGTTCCATTCCGCTGTGGTGGGGGTGTGTCTCCACTGCTCGTTCATGTCGCACATTTCATTCGCTCCAACCCAATAAATGGTTACTATGTAGATGTAGCATTCAGCATTTGATCACACACTTGTTCATCTCTGCTTTTGAGGAACAAATTTGAGCTCTTTCTTAATAAACCAGACTCACTGCTAAAAATCTACTATACACAGCAATTTGTAATGCTCAGGCTGATAGTAGATACACGTGCACCACCAATAAAGATATTAAATTTGTTTTTACAGAAAACCAATGTTGGCAGAGTATAACTAACGTTACTCATAATGGAATTCCAGATATGCCAAACCACTCGTCTAAACATCTTCTATTGTTAATTCAGAGTCGTCAAATAACTGTCGCAGGTAAATAAAAATGACACACTGCTGCTGCTACATGACAATGTCTGACTATATTCTTAAATAAATAAAAAAAGCACTAATATAAAAGCCATAAAATCCCACTCTTCTTATGACATCTGTAAAATAACTACTGCAGTCAACCTTTTATATATAGCCAGTGTTTTTTTATGTTTACATTTTTTTGTTACATTGGCATATCAAATTTGCCAAATATTTTTAGGTAACCCAAAATTTGTTAACCTAAAATATAATTGGCATTAAATTAAAAACTATTTAATTAGAGAAGTGCAGCTATCTATTGTGTATTTAGTGTGCACTGTAGTTCAAAGTGTATATTTCCATTTCGGACACTTCTGGTATGCATTAAAAGTGGAAATTTACTTTGCATAGTAGCAAGACAAAGGTAACATTTTATTTCTAAGGAAATGAATAATAAAAACTATGTTACATTGCTAAAACTTTATCAAGTGAAAATTAATAGCATTACACAAAATCATTTTACATATCTTGGTTTGTCAAAAAAAAAAAAAAAAAAAGTCTGTTTTCATTTGTGTTTTAGATTTCAACCCAGTTATTTCCAGAGCATAATCTAATTTTAACAAGTGCTTCTGAAATATCGCCAACCTACAAGTTTGCTTCAGCGAATTTTAAAAGACACAGATTCACATCTTTGATTGAATAAGCATATTTAACATTAAGATTTCCCAGAATTGAGTCACTGTCAATAAAATGGGAAGGGAATACTCACATAGCCTGCAAGTGGCAGAACATCAGTAATGGTTTGGGTTGGGAAAAGCATGTTGGCGCAGTTATATACTTTGATGGTTGGTAAATGCCAAGGGTGTGGCAAAACAAAACAAAATACTCCTCAATAGGTTCAGGGTCCCTCTAGTTGCAACAGAATGTTTCTTTTCGAAGGACTGCTAAAATAGCAGCAGAAACGAAGTACCCTGAGCCCTGATAGGTATATATCATAAAAAAAAAAGTTCAGAAAAAACTAGAATTTTAGGAGTACACAATTTCCCGTTAAGAATGGAAGTTGTAAGCTGCCCGTTGTCACACACCAAAGAGTACCCCAAGTGTCAGGAAGCAGAAAAAGAGGCTAGGGCAGAAAAAGGGAGGAGCATAAAGAAAAAAGTAAAATAAATAAAAATGAAACAACACTGAAAAGAATCCTACGGAAAACATCAGTTTTTCACTGAGATGCCCTGAAAAGGGCCCTTATGTTTTTTTGCTAACTTTGCTCGCCTCTTGCGAAATGCATGTTTTGTATGCAATCAGCACAGAAAGCTTCCAAGTTTTGGACTTAAGAAAAATTTTCAGCTATTTTGCACATTTCGAAAACCCTTACTTTTCTTTTTCACTTCTCAGTCTAATACTTTACTAGTGCTTATGCTACATGTGATTTTCAGGTGTGTGCTAATAACAAGCAGAATCATTGCTGTAAGTTATAGTTTTCTCTTATTTTTTTTTATACATATGAATTCCAGTTACATGCTAATAACAGGCAAAAAATATTGCTGTAAACACTGGCTTCTCTACTTGCAAGTTACAGGTGCATGTTAATAACTAACAAAAACTTTTTTTTTCAATTGTAACTTATAGTGCATGCTATTGTCCAAACAAATCTTTCTTCCAGTAGCTCTCAAAATAAGTACAATAATGGTAACCCTTTCTGCACAACTTGTTGTAGCCCCTTTTAAAAGCCTCATCCCTCTTTTTCTTCTCAGCACTGTTCTCTTACTTTAGCCCAAGAAGGAAGGAGGCTAACTCCATCCTTTTTTGCCAGTTCATCTAGTGCCAAGGCTCCAGGAGAAGCCATGGCACTCGATGAACTAACAAGAGGCTGTGCTACAACCTGTGCATAAGTCTGAGCTACAGTGTTTAGCTTTTGAGTTGTAGCAGCACTGGATTCACTCCAGCCTCTAAAACTTCTTCTTTGGAATTGGGAGTTACCTCTTCTCTGGGAGCTGCAGACCTTTCCCTGGTTGGGGGTGAACGAAATTCCTCCAGCCCCATCTGATATCCAGAAATGTTTATTGGACCGGGCTGAACAGAAACATCCAGCTGAAAGGTCAGCACTACCCCAAATGCTCCCAACTAATGCCTGAGCCTCTCTAAATTTCTGGTATTTATTCCTTTTTCCTTCAGTGCAGCCGACACTTCTTCTAGAAATGTGGGTGGCTGCGCCCTTAAGGATATACTTTTTTCTTTCATTTCTCGGCTTCTTAGCTAATCTTCTGTCTTCTTTAGTTTCTATTAATGCTTATTATGGTAGTCTGCTGCCAGCTTGATCCATTATTCATTTCTCCGGCCAGGTGAGACCATTTATTCAGACCTCTATTGTGCTGAAATGCAGCAGGTGCACAAAAGGCTCCTTACCAAGCAGCCAGCTTAAGTCAGAAGGCATTGTGTCCTTCTGTTGCATGACAACGCGCACCCACGTCTCCTGAAAGAGTCCAAATAAATCCACTAGTTGGACTATGAAACTCTGCAGCATCCTGCACATTCTCCAGACCTTGCTCTCATGGATTGTCATTTCTTCTGGCATCTGAGCCATTTCTGGTAGATAAGACCTTCCCAAATGACCAAGCTGTGTAATCAGGCTGTTGCTGCCTTCTTTGGCTTACAGACTTTGGATTTTTATTGCTGTGAGATTATAGCCTTGTAACACTCCCAACTAATGCCCGAGCCTCTCTAAATCTTTGGTATTTATTCCTTTTTCTTTCAGCGCAGCCGACACTTCTAGAAATGTGGGTGGCTGCACCTTTAAGGATATACTTTTTTCTTTCATTTCTGGGCTTCTTTGCTAATATTCCGTCTTCTTTAGTTTCTATTAATGCTTGTTATGGTGGTCTGCTGCCAGCTTGATCCATTATTCATTTCTACGACCAGGTGAGACCATTTATTCAGACCTCTATTGTGCTGAAATGCAGCAGGTGCACAAAAAGCTCCTTACCAAGCAGCCAGCTTAAGTCAGAAGGCATTGTGTCCTTCTGTTGCATGACAACGCGCACCCACGTCTCCTGAAAGAGTCCAATAAATCCACTAGTTGGACTGTGAAACTCTGCAGCATCCTGCACATTCTCCAGACCTTGCTCCCATAGATTATCATTTCTTCCGGCATCTGAACCATTTCTGATAGATAAGACCTTCCCATATGACCAAGCTTTGTATCAGGCTGTTGCTACCTTCTTTGGCTTACAGACTTTGGATTTTTATCACTGTGAGATTTATAGCCTTGTAACCTGTTAGCAGAATTTTGTCAATGGAGAAACTACTTTGATTAGGCAATAGGTACTTCCTATTTTTATGAGGGTTTGCAGGTGGCACTTTAATTTTTAACATTTCATCTGCTCCAACCTAATATATATTTGCAATATTTCACACAAATACACATTTGCCCATGTTCCAGAGAAAACTGCAGTGCAAAGCAGAAAATCCATGGAAACTTGTGCTAGTAGTTCTAGATGGTGTCAAAGAATTTTTTCCTGCTCAGACTTACAAGTGGAGATATTGGGGTAAATACACCTATACCTCCTGTCTAATTCAAAAACTGTTCTTCAGGAAAAGCTAAAAATTCATGGATAATATTTTTTTTATGTGATCTTAGTTATTGACCAGAAAATGAATTTCTTTTTAAAATCCGACTCATAGATTTGGATCCACATGTGCATACTTTCCAACTTCAGTGCATTTGGCATAGATCCTATGATTTTGTGATCATCATTACATTCTGCACATCATTCATGTACTAATTCATGATGTTTCTTGAGAGAATCATTGAGCTTTTAGGAGCTCACCCACTGTTTCATAGATATGTTGGGTTTTATGAGCTTAAGAGCTATGTATAAGTATGCTAATGCCATCTGTTTTTAGTGAGTTTTCAGCAATTTTTACGTTTAATACATTGTAGTATGTGCACTCATCGTCAAAACAATAGTTGCACCCAGAAGGACTTGTTGGATTGCAATGCTATTCAGGAGGAAGGTAAAAGTTACCAGGAACAATAAATGATTAAACATTGACACTGATATGGGCAATATTTATTGAGCAACATGCCAATAAGTAGTGTTTTTCAGTATGGCGTCTGGCCGCTACGTTTGCTCACACAGCATGCCAGACATCTCGGCATTGAGTTGTACAGGTTCCTAATGGTGTCTTGCGATAAGCCATCCCATGCAGCTTGAATCTTCTGAAGCAGTTCCTGCAGGTTGTGCAGTATTGGTGAAGTGTGGATAGTGCGTCCAACAGTATGCTACACATTTTCAATCGGCAATAGGTCTGGCGATGCGGCTGGCCATGACAGAGTGTCAGTGCCTTGAAGGCAAGCTCTCGAGGCAAGAGCAGTATATGGACGAGCGTTGTCCTGTTGGAAAATCACACTGGAGTGAGCGTTAAGAAAAGGTAGGGCCACTAGTTGCAGGACCTCATTAACGTAACGTTGGGCTGTCAAAGTGCCTGTAATGAATACCATAGGTGATCTAGCATCGTAGGCATTTGCACCCCACACCATGACACCAGGCCTTCTGAACGTGTTGACGCTCGACAACAAACCATTCATCTTCGTACTGATCACAGTGCCTCCACACCCGGATTTGGTGGTCATCTCTTCCAAGACAAAAGTGGGACTTGTCACTGAAGATTTAATACTGTCATTCTGCGTGGCTCCATGACAGTCTGACACGACATCATTGCAGTCTTTGGTGGCGATGCACTGATGTTAAGGGCAGTTGTCGTAACGGTCTGCATGCTTGTAGTCCTACATCGTGCAGCTGTCTACCAATGGTGCTGGCACTAATCAGATGATGCATGGAGGGCACCACTGCTCACTAAATATCCGCAATCGTGGCTGTTGGGTCACTCCGCGCATGTCGGACAATCTGTCGGTTCTCTCTCTCTCTCTGTCGTTCGTCTAGGTTTCCCAAACCCTTCCTGTCACTGCTGCGTGCCTTATTCTATCCACTGCTGCCAACAGCGTGCTATGGTGATATCTGTATGACCGGTATGGTGCACAGTACGATGATAAGAACATCCTGCTTCCCGGAGCCCGACGATGCAGCCCCTCTCAAGCTCCTCCAACTGCTCGAATTGCTTCTAAACTTTTCTCTGAGGCATACTTCACTTGCTAAGGATGCAACCAACACATCAGCAGAAGTCAGAATGGCAAGCACTCACGACGGTATGACCTTATATAGCTGGTCAGGCATAGCGCTACGACTCCTTCTTGCTGGCGTCACATGCGCGGCGGAGTGTGATACTTGAATCATTTGCATGTCTCACGATGTCAAACCTACTCACCAAGTTTCATTTTTGTTGGGTGCTTCCTTCCGGGTGCAACTATTTTTTTGATGATGAGTGTATCACTATTCTCATTCTTGTGTCCTTAATCATGTAATGTAATTATAAAATTATGATGATGTTTTAAGTAGAAGGGAGATTTGAAAATGTGTTTTCCTTTCAGATGCAAAAAATGTTCCTCATATGATAAAATTGGAGTCAGCACTTTAGCCATGCTTACTAGCAAAGCATTTTAATTTAGTACACTCAACTCTATCCTATGCAACATGAAAATTGACTTTGCATGTATTTGCTTTTATTTCATATTACAAACAGATACATTGGTAAGCTGCAAAATAGATATTTATGTATACTGATGTTGTCTCTAAGAAATGTGTGATATAATTTATTTGGTTTGTTATAAACAATCATTTGTCTCTGAAAAATGGATATATGTTTGTTGGCTTTGCGTAACTGCATTATAATTTTGTTTCGTTTGATATTTTTCAGGGAGACTGCTTAAGAAAGCCAAGTACTTCAGTTGAACAGAAATGTGTAGGAAGTGATAAATACAGTGAAAGTGACCTGAACTCTGAAAAATTGCCACTGTCGTCTGTAAGCCTGCTTTCATTTAGTGACACTGATAACATAGTAGATGTTGGTGATGCATTGTGGGATATGGTTTTGAGTGATTTTGAAATTGTGCCAGGAGACATTCATCATCATCAAAATCTAAGGACACCAGTTGGTATGCAAAATGCACTTACAGAAAGTGGAGATTCCACTGCTGCAGCTTATGAAATGTTCAGTGAGATGTTTTCTGATTCACATAGAGAGCAAAGTCTAAATGAATCTCATGAAGTACAAAAACCATTTGATTCTCATGCAGAGCCTAAATTATATGATTCACATGAAACTAGAACAGAAATGTCCAGAATCTATGGGTACACATGAGAAACCTGAAACTGTGGGCGGTTATGAGCAACTGATCCAGCAGTTAAAAGGAAACCACGTTCATGAATTAAATAAAATGAAATGTCTTCTTGAAGAATGCCTTGAAGAGAAACTGCAACTGGATAAAAGAACAGCAGATCTAGAGTCTCTGAAAGTGGAATTGGAAACAAATGAAAAAGAACTTATCCACCTCTTAGCAGAGAAGGAATCACTATGTGCAGATTATGCTGCACAGATTCAAAGCATCACTGATGCACGTGATGAGCAGGTGTCAAGTTTGCAGTCAGAGTTAAATCAGCATAATATTGAAAAATCACAATTATTGACTAAAATCAAAGATCTGCGATATGGTTTAAAAGAGGCTGGTAAAAAAAGTGTTGAATGTTCAGAAGTAAACACAGAAGTTGAAAGTGAGCTGGGCACAAATCATGCTGAGAAAGATAGATTTGATATTTTACTTAAAGAAAAATGCAGCTTTTTCAGTTGTTTTCGGAACAGATAAAGAAAGAGTATGAAGACTATATAAGTGAAATCAATGAAAATTGCAAGTTATATTTGGAAAAGGAGAAACAAAAGGTAATTGAAGGACAAGATGGAATGTTAATTCAGAAAAACCTTCACTGTGTTGAGGAAATGAATACATGCGAGGAAGAAATTGAAGCATTACTGGAAGAAAAACATAGACTTGTGGAAAAACATCAAACTGATATTGACGCTGTTGTGAAAAGACATCATGTTATTTTAGAGAAACTGCATTCTCAATATCAGGCTAGCATATTGGAAGTTCTGATAAAAATGGAAAGAAGAGAGACTAGTCATGATGTTCCAAGCTCTTCAGACATTCCTGATGATCTGAGCAAGGCGTTTGAAAATCAGGCGACTGTGCTGCTGCAGCAAAATATTTATGGTCAGAGATACGAAGAGGAGGATACTCATATGAATTTAAATCAGAGGTTAGTTATTTTATGTTTCTGCATTGAAGTAGTGAATGTATGTTATTTAATTTTAACTAACACTTCAGATTTGTCGAGAGAATTCCACAATAAAAGTTATAAATTTTGTTTCTTTTTTTCTTTTTTTAATCTGAATAACAATTTTCCAGTTTTTGGTTAAACATGCAAAACTTATCTCAGTTTTAGAGCACCTAGAAGATTGTGAATTTTATGTCATACGATTTCTACTTTTATGATGTAGAATACACTGAAGAGCAATTGAATTAGAGACAGCTGGTGTTATGCAAATGTGGCGCTGTGGGCGGCCCTGTAAACGGAAACGACATGACGTCTGCAGCGATCCGACAATATAAGGAGTGATGCAACGGGAATCAGTAAGAGTCGGATGCAGTATGGCTAAGATGAAGGATCTAAGCGCATTTGATCGTGGGCAAATTGTCGGGGCCCGACGAATGGGTCACTCCATCTCGGAAGTCGTGCAGGCACTGGGATTTTTACGAGCCACTAACCGTGAGTACATCAAATTTGGTAAACCCATCCCTAAAAAAAAAAAAAAAATCCGGTAAAAACCATCTGTAAACGGAAACGGCATGACGTATGCAGCAATCTGACAATATAAGGAGTGATGCGACGGGAATCGGTAAGAGTCGGATGCAGTATGGCTAAGATGAAGGATCTAAGCGCATTTGATCGTGGGCAAATTGTCGGGGCCCAACGAATGGGTCACTCCATCTCGGAAGTCGTGCAGGCACTGGGATTTTCACGAGCCACTGTGTCACGGGTGCCCCATGAGTACATCGAATCCGGTAAAACCATCCCTGCAAGGGCCAACTGCCGTGGACAACAGCGTGTAGATTAGCGGGGTCATCATTGGCTAGCTGGCATTGTAACAGCGAATAGACGGGCCACAGTGAAAGAAATCACTTGGCAATTTAACGCTGGTGCACAAAAACGTGTGAGCACCCACACCATCCAGAACCACCACCTCGCTATGGGGTACAGAAGTCATCGTCCCACGAGGGTACCTCTGCTGACCGCACATCACAGGGTGCAAAGATTAGGATGGGCGTGGGAAGATCGCCACTGGACCCTAGACATGTGGAAAAATGTTGCCTGGACTGATGAGTCGAGATTCACGTTGGTACATGCGGATGGCAGGATACGAGTACGGCACAAACCACATGAAGTGATGGATCCTTCTTGCCAGCAGGGTACTCTTCAAGCTGGTGGGGGTGGCATTCTGGTCTGGGGACTGTTTACACGGACTGAAATGGGACCCCTAGTATGTGTGACATCGTCCCTCACAGGTCAACGTTACCGGGATATCCTGGACGACCATTTGCTCCTGTTTGTGTGTCTTCAACATCCCACTGGGGACCTCATCCTGCAACAAGACAGTGCACCGTGCCATCGCTCCCGAATTGTATCCAAATGGTTGGATGAACACTCCACCGACGTGACCTTGCTTCCTTGTCCAGCTAGGTCACATGACCTCATTCCCATCGAGCACATCAGGGATGCCACCGAGAGAGATGTTGAAGGCTCTGACTCCCCTCCATCAAATCTTCGTGAACTGTGGGAGCTTGTTCAGGGGTCGTGGATCCGTATGGCTTCCCAACGCTTCCGGTGTCTCGTCGAGTCCATGCCAAGATGAATCGCCGCCATCATCAGGGCGAAAGGTGGTGCTACACGTTACTAGACAGGTATCTCTAATTCAATTGATCTTCAGTGTGTATATATACACTGAAAACCAACAAACAGAAGCCCCAAACAAGAAACCATTTTGAAATTCTAAAGTGCCGAAGGCAGCATAAAAGAAAGCAAAACATAATACTAACAAGTTAGTAAAATCATGCAATGCATTGATTATGATACGCTTTCCAACATACCAGTAATTATTACTCAAGTTATGAGGATAATGACTGTGGAATAAATCTCGCTCCTGTGTCCTGACCTTTGACCCCATTTCGATGATATTCAACAGAACCGGTTCAGTACACCTCAAGAATAACATACTAAAGTTTTGTCGCAATAGAAGCAGTTTTACGCAAGTTATGAGGATAATGGCTGTGGAATAAATCTAGCTTTTGTGCAATGACCTTTGACCCCATTTCGTTGATATTCAACAGAACCGGTTCACTATACCTCCGGAACAACATGATAACGTTTTGTCGCAATCGAAACATTTTTTAGTAAGTTATGATGCACAAGGGCAATGGAATGGATCCCACTCCAGTGTCCTGACCTTTGACCCCATTTTGCCCATTTTCAATAGGGTTCATCCCCAGTGGCTCCCTACCACATACTAAAATTTCATCGAAATCGAACCATTTTTACGCAAGTTATGACGCATAAGGGCAATGGAACAAATCCCGCTCTTATGCCCTGCCTGACCTTTGACCCCATTTCACCCATTTTCAACAGGATTCGTGCCCAGGTGGTTCCCTACCACATTAAATTTCATCGAAATCGAACCATATTCACGCATGTTATGGCGCATGAAGGCAATGGAATGGATTCCACCTTTATGCCCTGACCTTTGACCCCATTTCGCCCATTTTCAATAGGGTTCGTCCCCAGGTGGTTCCTTACCAAATACTAAAATTTCATCAAAATCGAACCATATTTACGCATGTTATGACGCATAAAGCCAATGAAATGGATCCCGCTTTTATTTCCTGACCTTTGACCCCATTCCACCTATTTTCAATAGGTTTCGTTCCCAGGTGGTTCCTTACCACATACCAAAACTTCATCGAAATCGAACCATTTTTTACGCAAGGTATGACGCATAAGGGCAATGGAATAAATCCCGCTCTTATGCCCTGCCTGACCTTTGACCCCAATTTGCCAATTTTCAATAGGGTTCGTGCCCAGGTAGTTTCCTACCACATACTGAAATTTCATCGAAATCGAACCATATTTCCGCAGGCAATGAAATGGATCCCGCTCTTATGGCGTGACCTTTGACGCCACTTCACCCATTTTCAATAGGGTTGGTCCCCTACCACATACTAAAATTTCATCGAAATCGAACCATATTTACGCAAGTTATGACGCATAAGGGCAATTGAATAGATCCTGCTTTTATGGCGTGACCTTTGACCCTACTTCACCCATTTTCAATAGGGTTCGTCCCCTGGTAGTCCCCTACCACATACTAAAATTTCATTGAAATCGAACCATATTTACGCAAGTTATGACGCATAAGGGCAATTGAATAGATCCTGCTTTTATGGCGTGACCTTTGACCCTACTTCACCTATTTTCAACAGGGTTCGTCCCCTGGTAGTCCCCTACCACATACTAAAATTTCATCGAAATCGAACCATTTTTACGGGAGTTATTGTGCCGACAGACAGACGGACGGACAAAGCTGGAGCATATACGCTTCTTCAACCTACGGTTGGAAAGCGTAAAAAAGGCAACCAACCAGTAAGAAAAAAACAAATTTTTTTTAAAAAGAAGAAAATTAACTCGAAAAGACGAAAAAAAAACAAATTTTAACCAAAAAAAAAAAAAAAACTGAGAACAAAACTCAGAAAGTAAAAAACAAAATGACAAAACCCTACTCCCGAAGCGAAGAAGCCCCGGAGCAAGCAAAAAACAAAACAAACCTATTCGAAAGAAAACCAGAAGAAAATAGGGAGTATAGATCAAGGACTGATTCTTCCATGGCTTCGTCAGGGGCAAGCATGAAGAGAATCCCTCACATATCTACACAGACCAGAGAAGTGTGGGTTTCTGCTAGTTTAGTTTGCTGCAAGGCTCAATTAAATATTAAGGTTAAATTCTGTAAATTGCTATTTATTTATTATTTTTTTATCTTTACTGATTAGTTGTCACTTTTAGTTAGTTAAATCAATCCATCACATTACAGTGAAATATTCAAAGCATGGATGTATTTTGGGATAGCTATTATGTCAACCATAAACTTCTGTTCTCATGTTTTAATGGTTTAGTGTGCAAGAATATTTATTTTAAGACATGTTCTTTGTACACTGAAGTAGCAAATTATTAGGAACACCCAATAGCAATCAGACATGTGACTTACATACTTAACTATGATAGTGACATGGCTTTATAAACATTGAGGGAATTGGGCAGCAACATGTAACTAAAAAGTATGCAAAAAACAAAACAAACCTTTTCGAAAGAAAACCAGAAGAAAATAGGGAGTATAGATCAAGGACTGATTCTTCCATTTCTGCTAGTTTAGTTTGCTGCAAGGATGTGAAGAAAATAAAGGAACACGCTTAAGTTACATAAAAGTTATATTTTGAATGTAGGCTTTTGAACTATGTCTTGTAGTTCTTCTTTAGCCAGAGTTTGGATGGAAACTGACCAGGTTATTGTCAGATCTTCATCATTCAGTTCTTTAAATAGTTGCCAGATTCATGAACATTGTATTTATTTTGTTTTACAGGGAGCGCAGTCATCCTAAAATTCCTAAAATATCCCTAAAAAACATAAAAGATCTTAAAATTTGTCCAGCATTAATTTTTTTGTTTTATATGCAGAAAATGATTTCTACATTTTGTTATATACAGTAATTTTCAGACTAAAAGCTGCAGCTTGTGGTTTTAAAAGTTTGATTTTCCAAAGAAGGCAGATGCACCATTAAGCTGATCTTCTTTCATCAGATGCTTTGTGTACTTCCCCTCCCCCAGGAGAGTGCAACTGTTTCCCAGAGTGTTTATTTACGGAAGCATTGGGGTCAGGACAAAGGCGCAGATGGACTTTGATAGCATTTAAGTGGGAAGAAAGACCGCAGGCACTGAGGATAGATGTGGGGGTCTGTAGGGGGGACGAAAGAAGCAACTCCTGTGGGGTGCGTGTGCCAGCTGGGGATTCCTCCTGCAATAAGGATAGATGGGTCACACACCTTCCTTGATTTGACAGTCACTAGGATAAAAATAAAATAAAAATAAAAAATCAATCTCTGTGAATTTTTTTCCGAACTCCACGAATCGCTAATAGGAACTGATCCCCAAAGTTTTGCATGAATCGGCTAAATACTTTTTTAACTAGCAATGAAAATTTTTAATGTTTGTGCAATGCAGAGCTGAAGCTATGAAAATAACAGTGTAGGGCCGGCCATTTCTTGGAAAAACATGTGGAGCTTTTTAAGGTTTGTCTCCTAGGAAGTTCTTTTGGGTAAGAGATGTACAATTGTGTGATTTTGTGTAGGCTTTGTGCTGGGAAGTTAAAAGATAAATATCTGTGCCCTTGGCCTTTATTTCCTACCAATCAACATTCCATTTCTCTTAGTTGTAAACAAAAGGTTTACAACTAAGAGAAATTATATGTTGTTTTCTCTCTGAACAGTGTGATCTTAATCCCAAGGAGTAGCCATGTAACTTCGAGACATTCAGCCATCAAGACAAAGGAGTTTACAATCTGAACCTTTCGATTTGTGAGACAACCTGCTACCCAATCTGACTGTATCATTTCATCTCTACAGTTTTTTTTTTTTCTGGGTTTAACAACCACCATGAGCAACTTGTAGGTCTATAAGCAGTTGCCCATCCCCTAATTCAGGACACTGGTTCTAGGAGGGGACAGATCCTGCTCCATCAAACACATCACCCATGCCCCATCCAGGGCTTGAAACCATACCCAGCTTAGATGAATAGTCAGAGGCCAGTGCTTCGGATCATTTGACCAATGGGCGCCATCTGTTCAGTATGAACATTCGGGTAAGATATTATTATGTTTGCATACAGAACACAGTTTTTCCTATTTTTGCATACATGATCATCTAAACAAATTCCTTTGCCCTGCTTTTCTCTCCAGCAAATCACCAAAAGTGCCTTAGCACCACTGAGGCAGGCTAAGCCATGTCTACATCACTGATTGGTTAGCCTAGTGACATTATCAGATGGTGTGGGTTTTTAAACACACGCTGAAAAATATTGTTTGCTGCATTGGTTTGGCCTTTTGAAAGCTCTGCATTTTGAAATTACCTGGATTGAGGGATCACGGAAAAGCTAATGAATTTCATGCCTGCTACAGTTGATGGCTGCAGTTGTGAAGGAGGAATGTAAAAAATGTTGTCTCATTTATGTTTATGTTATTGAAGCAACATTTTTTCCACCATGATACTGCTCTATGTGAGTGCATTTTTAAAGGATAGTATGCAGATTAATGTAATAAGTAGTATTTTTTTTTATTAGTGTTTAAAATAATTGTGTTTGGGAGTTTGCTGCTTGTGTGTAGTGGGGAAGGGGTCTGTTTCAGGATTATGTTAGTTTTTCAGCAGTCATCCCAATGGGTGTGTTGAATTCTTAAACTGCTGATAAATTGCATATCGTGGACAACCAAAAAAGTTCTTTTGTTGTATCAATTAAAATTTAAGTTGAAGAATTAATTTAATTCTCTTTTTCCACTTAGCCCAGCTGTTTCAGACCTTTTGGTTACTATTGCCTGTTCTCAATGCTTTGAATCCACTGAAAGTTTGTTGACACTGAGTGTATTTTAAACATACATAAGATTCTTCTATGGATTCGTGGAAGTCTGCTTTTTTTATTTTTTTAATCATCATTTGGGTCCTCCTTAAGATGGATGGCAAACTGAAGTGAAGTGTTTTTAGGAGGGGGGTGTCTTTTTCTTTTATTTCGTTTTTCAGTACAGTAGAGTCTCGATAATCCGAGGTAATCGAGATCAGAACCTACTCGGATTACTGAAAACACGGATTAAGTGGAATTTCAAAACATGAGCACGATTCTGAACGAAGGTAGTTAAATATGAACCTAAAACTTGTAGAAACCATTTTTAATGATAAATGAAAATGTTAGCAAAAGTGAATTAAACAAAGACTATGATTTGCATCATATTAACGATGAAAAAAATCATCTAATATCTTCTGCTTTTTTGCGGAGCATCTTTTTTTTTTTTTGCAGCACTATCTCTCCATCGTTTTAGAAAAATAGCATCAGCTGGTGAGGTTGCTGCTTTTAGGTATCTAAGGGCAGTCTCTAGTGCTGTTGTGCCTTCCATATGAAATTTTTTTTCTTATGCACAGTCAGTCCCTTCATCTGATTCTGAATCCTTTTCGTTAGTAACAATTTGAATAGTTGCTCTATCTGTAATTTCTTCCTGGTCATTGCAGGAAAGCCAATTGGTCACACAATTTTCTAGTGCATTCTTGCATCTGGGTATCTGTGAAACTTGGTTTGTGAGATCGTGTTTTCCAGCATTTTCTTCATCAGTTTCTTCTTCATTTTTGAGCAAATTACATTTGGCTATCTTTTAACAGTCCCTGGCATTGGCTTCTAAATTACCTGAAAAGGGCCTTTTTGGACTCTGTTTCAAAAAATGTCACGTGCAAATCGCCTGGAATTTATTATTATTATTATTTTTTTTTATGATGCATATATATATTTTTTTGTTTTATCGCAAATGACCTTGGATTAAGCTGAATTCAGTTTACCGGGACTCGGATTATCGAGACTTTACTGTACTTTCGAAAATGGAAGCTAAATGGTGTGAAGATTAATTAATTATTTATTTCAATATTTATGCTGTTACATTATAACACCATGAATCAGAGATATTTATGTGCAATTAAAAATTAATAGCAGCAAAGGAAAACAGGGAAAAGGCCTCACAGAGACCTGACTTGCCCTGAATCCCCAAAACAGAGCAAATGAGTTGCTTGTCGTGTCAACGCAGTAAGGGAAAGATGTATGTTGGTTTTTTTTTTTAGTTATTAAGTAAGTATATTTCTTATTTTTTTAAATAATGTTAAATTATTAAATAACAATTAACTCCACAGGCAACCCATTCCAGTACTCAGGACCAATGTAGTTAATACCTTGCTTTGACACCTGTGTCTTTGGTAAAATAGGTTGCAATAATGCCCCCTTTTTTTTTTTTTTTTTTTTTATAATTATACGTAATGAAATTTAAATCTATTACATCAGAAAACAAATAATTTTTATCCTTTTAAACATCAATTTACTGATGTTAAAATGAAATAGTTGTTTAATCGACAGAATTCCATACCTATTTGGGTCAACACGATTATAGTGATAGTGGAATAATTTTAAGTTGCTAAGAGTAGAGGGAGAGATCTTTAAATCCAATAATCTTATAAACTTATTCTGTAAAATTTGCAACCTATTTATATTAGTTTGGGCAGTCTGTTTCTAAGAGGCAATGCCATAATTAATATGTGAATGAATCAGTGAATGGTACAACATTTTAAGAGTTTTAACTGTCAAACATGATATTATAACCCTAGAGACAATACCAATATGTTTTGCAATTTTACTTTCAATGTATGTTTTATGATTATTCCATTTTAAAGTAGAGTTTAGAATAATTTCCAAAAACTTAAAATGTTTGCACACATTCAATAGTTTGATTATTCAAAGTTAAATAATGGTGGTGCATCAAATATATTCTTTGTCTAGTGAAGATTAAATATTTAGTCTTATTGAGATTAACTATTAAATCATTATATGTCAACCATTCGGAATAAATTTGAAATTGTGTATTAGCCCACCTAAAGAGATCATTTATATTTGTTCCTCGGAAAAGTAAAGTTATGTCATCTGCATACGGCATTAATTCATTACAAGACTGAACACGGAATATATCATTTATGTATAAGTTATGTCATCTGCATATAGCATTAACTCATTACAAGACTGAACACGGAATATATCATTTCTGTATTTAAGTTAAATAGTAGGGGGCCAAGAATGGAGCCCTGTGGAACATTTCCCCCTTAATTGTAATTTTTCTTTTCTCACGATGTTGTCTCTGCCCGTATTGTTAAATATTTTTTTATTGCATAAATATTTGTATTTCAGCTTGAAACTGTGAGCAGCAATAATTTCCAAAATCGTAAGTTAGATGGCTTGAAAATTTCCATGTAATTTTCTATGCATAATATTATTCCGCAGATTTGTGGAATTCCACCTTTTTTTTTTTTTTCTTTTAGTCATTTGGGTCATTCTCGGGATCAATGCACAACTAATAGAATTTGGGGGAGAAGGGGGTGTTGATGGTCTCGGTAAGGGTGAGGGGTCGTTTTCCGTATGAGGGTGGAATTCTGTCTTTCGGAAACAGAAGTTAGATGGAGTGAAGATTGCTCCCATAATCAATTTTTTTTTAAATTCTCGCGATGTACCTTCTGCCCAGTACTGTTGTTAAATATCATTTTGTTCCTTAAATATTTGTATTTAAGCTTGAAAATAGGGGGAAACTTTCCGAAAACGAAAGTGGGACGATGCAAAAATCTCCTGACCTGCCAGCTACTACGGAATGTCCATAGTTTCTACGGATTTAGTTGTTTGACTATGGAACTACATAACTCACTCTCAAAACCACGGATTCTACGAATTTTCATTTTTAAATTTTTTTTCTTTTGTTATTAATTTATGATATACACGGGATTATTAAGCGGAATTAAGGTATTCCGCTTTTTTTTGTTTTTGTTAGCTAGATTGTTCGCGAGATCGGTGAAAAACTGAAGAGAATGTGGGGGAGGGTGTGTGGCTTTTACGTCTGGAGACGATATTTCATGTTTCTAAAATTTCGAAAATTTAGTTAAATAAAATTTTTTGCTGTAATCGTAATTTTTCTCTCCTGATGTTGCCGTTGTGTGCAGTATTCTTGTTAAATATCCTTTTATTGCACAAATGTTTGTATTTCAGCTTGAAACTGTAGGTAATAATGTATGAAAATGGAAGTTAGACGCCACAAAAATTTTCCTGTAATCTTCAGGCATGCGATCCTTCCACGAATTCGGGGAATTCCACCATTTTTGTTATTATTTTTGTTATTTTTGTCATTTACGTAATTGATGCACAAATGAACAGAAATTGGAGTGGGGGTTTGATTGCTGGTGACGGGGCCGATGTTCATCGGAGGACGAAATTCTATCATTACAAAACTTTCAGTAGCACTTTCAGATAACTAGTCGAACACACTCAACTAGTTATCGAGAGATCTGGGGTTCGATTCCTGCAGTGTCAGAACACAATTTTTCAGTTGCTATGCATTGTTTATAAAATAACGTGGGCAGAGCAATGACATTGTCCATTTACATTATCTCCACGTATTTGATATATATTCACCATTTCTATTGCCCTTTGGATTTATCAGCTACAATTAAAGCTGTTATCTTAAATGCCACCAGAAGACGACATCTCAGTTGCTGAGACCATCAATATGGATTTGTGTAGTCTGATGCTGACTGATAAACCATGCATGGCGCTGGGAATTGTTGGCACTGTAGCGTAAATGTGAACGCACTCGACTAGTTATTGAGAGATCTGGGGTTCGATCCCAGCGGTGTCGGAACACAATTTTTCAGTTGCTATGTGTTCTTTATAAAATAACGTGGACAGAGTGATGACATCGTCCATTTAATTAATATAATGGAATTTAAATCCTCTATATAATTAAATTGATTCCCCGGCGAGATTTTTCTGTACCTCTCATATAGAAAAATCTCGCCAGGGAATCAACTTTATTATATAGAAAAACCTTGCTTAGAGGAATCAACTTTGTGTTTCACATGTGTTAAGTTTTTTCATTAGTGTCCTTTTTTGTTGTAGTGCATATTTCCTTTTCACAAAGAGATAAGTCATTTTGTAAAAAAGTGTATGTATGGTGTGCAATGATATTAGTTACTACTGACAAGGCTCTTCTAAAATTGTGAAATCTTTGAGATCATACATTCATGGTCTCAAGTTGAAAGTACTTTCAGCATGATGTATTAAATTATTGTCATCTGAGGGCATAAAAAATAAAAGAAAGTGACAATGAAAAAATGGGAAGGGAAAAATATATCAGCAGAAAGAAAGATTAAGTGATGGATTCTGTGCAGCTGAAAGTCATTGAAAGACAAATATGGCTGTGGAACTTGCTGAGAAGAAAGCAAGGCTTGCTCACAAGAGAAAACTTGAGCTGGTATTCTATCAAGTACAACAAAAAGCAAAACAAGGGGGGGGGGGGGAGCTGAGTTTGAAGCAATGTCTTTTAACATTTTTTTTGTTTTGAATTTAGTAATTTTATATCATGAATGCAGTGATGTGTCCCAGTTTCATATTTACATAAATAAATTACAGTGAACAATGTTACCTTGCTCATGATGTTATATTCACATTTTCCTGCTGTACATTCTTATTTTTCACCTGGTTAAAAGTACAGCTGCTTTTTTCTTTGTCAGTCTCATGTATGATAATATTTCCAGAATCCACATAAAGATATTGTTAAAATTCTCTTAGCTGCTGTTCAGGAAAGTCATTGGAACAGTGCAGAAGTCAAATACATGGAAACATACAAATGCCTGCCACTGTGGCAGGCATTTTTAAACCTGCAAATACCTGCCACAACATTGAATCACCAGCCATGTTGGTCTGCCAGCCTACATTGTAATGTCACATGAATAAGCTCCATTATGATAGATAATATTTTTATGCTGTATCTTTCAAAATGATAAGATAATATTTTTGTGTTGAATCTTTCAAAATGATAAGATAATATTTTTGTGTTGAATCTTTCAAAATGATAAGATAATATTTTTGTGTTGAATCTTTCAAAATGATAAGATAATATTTTTGTGTTGAATCTTTCAAATTACATTCAGTGTCAACAATATTTTAGTAACATCAACCATTGGCGCACCAAGGAATTCCTGTTGGGAGGTGCGGTGAGGGTGGGGGCTAGTTGTATATGTAGGTGTGTGTGTATATGCACATAGTATATATGTATATACAATATATACATATACACTGATGTTCAAAATTAAGAGAATTTGCACATTTTGTCGAATTTCTGAAAAACTAATGGACACATTTTAATGAAATTTGGTATGGATACACAGTTATATAAGAGAAAAAATTATACCATGCAATAGTCATGGTACGCACTCCTGATCGTCAGTAAGGCTCATCAGCGCAGGAATGTCCAAAATCCATGTTGCAAGATCGAACATAAAATGACTAATATGGGGTATGGTCTCCTCTCATAGTCATACAGCTCTCACAGTGCGACATCATACTGGAAACGAGGCAGTTGATGAGTCCCTGTGGCAGTCGGTCCCACCCCTGCAGGAACGCAGTTTTCAGCTCCTGGATGGATCTCGGAGGGGATGGCGAGCTGCAGTTGCCCTCCCAAGAGCGTCTCAGACATGTTCGATAGGGTTCAGGTCTGTCGACCTGGCTGGCGAATCCATCCGGCGAATATCCTCACTTTCAAGATAGTCGTCGACCAGGTGAGCCCTATGTGGACGAGCGTTGTCGTCTATAAAAAGGAACTGAGGGCCAACTGCGCCCCTGAAAAGGCGAACATAGAGCTGTAAGATTTCATCCCTATACCTCTCAGCAGTCGGGGAGCCTCTGTCAAACACATGGGGAGGTGTGCGGCCGTCCAACATGATGCCTGCCCAGACCATGACACCTCCGCTGCCATAGTGGTCCCTTTCTCGGATGTTGGAGGAAAGGTATCGGGTCCCAGGTTCTCTCCAGATGAAGGTACTTCAAGAATCAGTGTCCATGCTGAATCGTAACTAGTCTGTGAAGAGAACGTTGCCCCACTGAAATCTGGTCCAAGGCTGATGTTGCCTGCACCATGCTAAACACGCTCTCTTGTGTGCTGAAGTGAGCGGGATGCAAACAGCAGTTCTTCTGGAAAAAAGCCCTCTCTCATGAAGCCTTCGGGATACAGTAACCCTTGACACTCGGGTTCCAGTGGCTGCATGCAGCTCACGAGATAGCTGTGCAGCTGTAGCAGTCCTGTAGCGCCTCGCTGAAAGTGCCAAATAACGATCTTCACTGGTCGTCGTGGCTCTTGGATGACCTTGCCCAGGCCTTCTCGATATGGATCCGGTGTCCTTAAACTGTTTCCACAAATTGCAGACGACACTGGGCGTTACATTGAGCTCTGTAGCAACCTGTACTTGCGATTGCCTTGCCTCCAATCTACCGACAATTCTCCACCTCATTCTGTCATCAATACGTTCGTGGCAACTCATTTTACCTGATTGCTTATGAAATTGAACCAACTCCTGCAAGAAACACAACGAATGTCGCCAAGGAGTACAAGCAAACTAATCGCGGTAAAAACCACGTGTGGTTTTCATGCCCTCCGCTGTCACAGCTCCGCCCACACGCACGTGTACGCTTACGTATTTGACACTGAAAATTTGTATTCTTATTCGGCAATATAATTTGTACCTTTGGTTTCGTACTTTTTGTGAAAATTGACAAAATGTTCAAATTCTCTTAATTTTGAACACCAGTGTATGTAGATATGTATATACAGTAGCGAACGAAAGTATTTGGCAAAACACTTTTTCGACCATAATTTTATTTCTGCTGGACCAAATCGTGTCATTTTGGGATATGATATGTGTTGATTCGTGGGTTACAATGCTGTGTATTTTGCTCAGAGCGAATTTGTCATTCGAAATGGGCCATATTCAAGAGTCGCCAATTATTACCCATTTGTTTGTTGCATGTATTAATGTTTTTCTTGTGATTTTTGTGGGTTTTGTGATGTGTAGTGTGATAATAAGTCAATCTTAGGTTTTCAGAAATGGGTAAAAAGGCGGAGATCCCCGTTGGAGCTCACCAGACAGCCGTGAACTTGACGGAATTCGGAATGCACTTCACAGACATTGCAAGGGCCCTGAAGATTCGACACCAGTCCATTTCAGTTATCCTGCAACGTTATAAGAAGACTGGGACCGTCGAGAACTGCCCGCGATGTGGTAGGCCTCGTTCCACCGTGTTGTGTCAGGATAGACGCATCTTCCATCGATCTCTTGCTGATCCCACCTTGACTGCTGTGGACATAGCCACCGAATTCCGCAACAGCGATGACCTGAACGTCAGCCGAATGACCATCTCCCGTCGTCTCATAGCTGGTGGATTGAATGGAAGATGCCCCCCGCCAAGAAACCACTCATCGGAGTCAAGAATCGATAAGCCAGAGTCGCGTTCGTGCGCCATCATCGACACTGGACTGCGGTGGACTGGAGTAAGGTGCTTTTCACTGATGAGAGCAAGTTCAACTTGTTCGGAAGTGATGGCATCTTATATGTATGACGTCCTTGTGGCCAGAGATTCAACCCCCAGTTCATTCAGCCGACTGTGAAGCATGGAGGAGGATTGCTCATGGTTTATGGCGCCTTCTCTTGCAATGGAATGGGCCCCATCATCAAGATTGATGGAATAATGACCGGCCAGAGCTACACGAACATGCTCATCAACGATGTCTTCCCATGGGCAAACCAGAACATGCCACCCGGATGGATCATGCAGCAAGACAACGACCCGAAGCACACCTCCAGAGTAGCGAAGGCAGCCTTCCAGCAGCAACAGGTCACACTTCTAGACTGGCCAAGCCAATCTCCAGACCTCAACCCCATTGAACACATGTGGGAGGAGCTGGAGAGACGATGTGCGAAGAAAACCTGCCGGAATAGGGCCCAGAAGTTCTACCAGCTGTCTGCAGAATGGGCGCGAATTCTGCAGGTCACCGTCAAGAAGCTAGTGGACTCGATGCCGGCCCGTTGTGCAGCTGTTATTAAGTCTCGTGGTTATCCCACTAAGTATTAGTTATTGTTTTGTCGTTTTCTCGTACTTGTTTTCCGTTATCGTTGCATTAAATGAATGTGATACACACCTACTTTGTTGGTCAATTTGTATGACCTTTGCGATTAAGCTCGGTACCTGATCTGTGTTAAGGTTTCCGATCCATCTGCATATGGGTCATGTTTACAACTGAATAACACATATCATATCCCAAAATGACCCGATTTGGTCCAGCAGAAAAATATTATGGTTGAAAAAGTGTTTCGCCAAATACTTTTGTTTGCTACTGTATATCAGTGGGCTCGACATACTGCCAGAAGGACAGACCATCGATGGACAGCCGAAATTTTAGATTGGATTCCAAGGGACAGGAAAAGACCTAGAAGAAGACCACATGGGAGATGGGTGGATGAAATTCGAAAGTATGCGGGAGTAACATGGAGGAGACTAGCACAAGACAGACCGTTGTGGAAGAGGCTTGGAGAGACCTTCGTCCAGCAGTGGATTGATAAAGGTTGACAATGATGACGATATACAGTGCATAAGATAGACAGATATACTTGGGGGTGGGGGTTAAGCCTCAAAGCCAAGCCCCCCCCCCTGGTGCACCAGGGACATCAACTGGCATAAGGAAGTACCATAGGTTGTATTTATGGTTAACAGTATCTTTATGTAGGATCTGGCAACTTTCAAATTGCAATCAGTGTCATTAGTATTTTTAATGAATTGTGTTAACATCAACCAGCATTCAGAAAGTACCACTGGCTATATTATAATTATGATAGACAATATCTATATATGGAATCTGGCAATATTACTTAACTTGCTTTAATGTCAAGTCTTTAATCAGTGGAGTCAAATCATTAACAAAAGGCCTTGGGAGTCACCAAATGGCTAGAAATGTATGTAAAGAACCAAAAATACTTTAAGAAAAAGGATAAGTAAGTGAAATTTTCAATTTTAATATTACCTGATATAATGTAAATCTCTAATAAATCTTATTTACTACAAAAAAAAAAAAAGTGATTTTTCAATAATTTTCTGATGTTTCAATTCTCGTTATTGAAATAATCCCATGATAGTAAGGTAAATTGAGCAGAGTTCTCCAGGTATGTTCCTCATAAAAACGTAGTGTATAACATTTAGTCAGGGTGGCATTCAATAACTCCATAAAAACATACGTTATGTACTCAAGACACTCCCCATGATTCTGAAATTATCTCTTTATTGTATGTGTGTCTCATATATAATTTTACTTTCACAGATGTGTGTTATATTCGAGTGATAAAAATGGTGCACATTAATTATTTGATTTCATGACAGAATTGATATATGTATATTTTGTGAGCAAAATGATAACCAAGTATTTTAATTTATATATTTCTGTGGCTCATTATAAATCGTAGGCCACAGTAGTTCACAGAGAAGATTCTATTGCCAGCTTGTTGCCAAGAGAGAATTTCAAGTGACTCAAATGTTGCAAGATCCATCCAAGTTACAATTTCATTGGTATCAGATTCCCTTTCAAAATAGCACATGCACTTTACATTGTTTCAATGAAATGTCTTCTGGCAACAGAATTTAATTATTTAGGATCAGTTCTGGAAACCAACTTTTTGGTTTAATGTCATCAAGGCTGGTACTTAGGTAAAATAAAATACTCTTTTGTAAGGCACATAGTATTTAATTCAAGTAACAGAATTGTTTTCAGTATTTTAATTTGTTTAATATGTGTATAAAAATATTTTAGTTAAATAAAGAGGCAAACAATATATAATATGAAAACAGTTAAAAAAATGAAAGTGTGGCCATTACTTACTCCAAAAATAGAGACAGAGGATTGTGGTGGGAGTGATTTTGATTAGAATGCCTATGTTTGTGGAAGTAGCCTACACGTGAAGAAACCTCTTATTATACCTCTAAGTGAAATTCATTTTTTTTTTTTTTTTTTTAGAACTTTTGTAATAGTATCATCGGTTATGCAGGTTTTGTATATTCTTTTTGTTGTAAATATTTTATTCAGATGTAAATATTTTCAGATGTCCAGATGCAGGTGATGGTGATTTGAAAATTGTTGACAGTCCTGTATGTGTGTGCAGTACACTTAAAGAAACTAGTGAGGTAGGAATTGATATTTGTATTTCTTATACAGTAAAAATTTCACATTATTTTATGCTCCTATTTAAAATTTTTTGTAATATTTTCAGTTAACATGGACATTTCAGATTTGTTATTTATTCAGCTGTTTTTGGTCTATATTTTCATGTGAAAGGCTGCACTTATTTTAACCAACCAGTTTAATTTTCTTCAAGAGCACAACTGCTTCTTCTGACACACACACATACACACAAAAAAAAAATAACCATCCATGGAAGTACATGTGTTTCTAAAGAACAATGGAATAGGTTTAAAAAGAATGTAGTGGTGCACTCTTTTAAGGAGGAAAGTGCTTAATAAACACATATAGCTGATGTCAGAGTTTTAGAATACAAAAATATTTGCTGCAAAACCTGTATCATGAGCTGGAAATACATTTTGGTTTCAAAGTTTCCCAAAACTTCCTGGCATTTAGAACAGCATACGAAGAGGTAACAATTGATGTTTGTGTCTTGTATTTTTTGAGTGTGGATAGACAGCATAAGTGCTCTTAATGAAGATTTAACTAAATTGCATTTAAAGTATGAAGGTCAATAGTCATATTTTTTTTTCACCGGAATTTCATATATATAAACAATTTTACTTGTAAATCTGTTAGTACTTCTATTCATAATTTGAAATGCTGTCAGCAGCCAAGTACGTGTACGTTGGTACCCATCCTTATACAAAAAAGTTTGCTAGCTCTTACAACACATGTTCAAAGAATTTCTGTTTATAAAAGGATGTAGGCAGGTTTGAAAATGAAGTGTTGCAACTGATAAGTGCTTGCTTTTCAGGCATCATGTGTGTATACACTTTACTTTATTTTACTGCTGTCAAAGTTTTGATGACATGATAAAATTAGGGTACTGCTATAGTTACATGATAAAATTAGGGTACTGCTATAGTTACATGATAAAATTAGGGTACTGCTATAGTTACATGATAAAATTAGGGTACTGCTACAGTTAAAAAAAATATCAAAAGTTGAAGAACCAATAAAAGTTATGATAGAGCTCTTCAAAATATGCAGGAAGTTTTATGAGTAATATAGATGCATTCCCTGAAAACCATAATTGCAAAGGACAATATATCCACAAGTAGTTTGTATGCAGCCTTGAAAAAGCTATATATAACTGTAATTTTTATGCAGATCTGTAGCACATGAAGCCTGGCTGTTACCTATGAAAGCCAAACACAATGTGTATATTCCATTGTTGGGTTATTATTGTCAGTGGTTGACTGTGGGGTTAATATGATAGATGCTCGTGTTTAGTTTAGATGTAAAATTTGAAGAATGCGTGATGAATGCTAACTGTCCAAATGTTTTGTGTTAGCTGTGAAACTAAGAGAAGGAAAATATGTTGGCTTTGTGGTGTGGACTGGGTCTGTTTTGCTAGTTGTGTGTACAGTTAGGAGCTTTAATTTTATAATCCTGCTTTAATACATTAGATTATTGCTGTGAAGTATTACTCCATTGTGTTATGTGAAGTTGGTTCAACTGTGTGGGTAACAACAGTGCATTACATGATTGTTATACAGGCCTCTATTAATTTGAAGAGCAATGACAGAAGTTTCTATAAAATGAATAGTTTTGTTAGTGTATAATAATATCTGGTTAATAAAATATAACCAAATCAATTACGTGGCTAAATGTATGATTGAACAATAGGTCAACTATTGTTTGCACTACCGTTTCACACTTTATTCTGTGTTTTGCAAGTTGCATGTGCAATGCGCATCAATAAATATACGTAAGATTCGTTTATGAAACAGGTGAAGTATTGGGTAATATCTAAGTACGAGTTTTTAACTTACCAAATATGAAACTCATTAAAACTCATACTTAGATATTGCCCAATACTTCACCTGTTTCATAAATGAATGTTATGTATATTTTTTTTATATGCATTGCACATGCAACTTGCAGAATAATGTGTGAAACAGTAGTACAAACAATAGTTGACTTATTGTTGAATCATATTTGTTAGTGTATCTTGTATGCTATTGGAAAAAGAGTCCATCCCACTGTATGATCTTTAGATGGAATAGCTCAATAGAAAAGACAGTTGTGAGCTGATCTTCAATAACTACCCCCCCCTTCCTTAAAAATGAAAAGTACAGTAATTAAACATGGTTCTGCAATTTGAGGAAGCTGGTCCATCTTGTGAATGGCAAATTAGAAGATTATGGCAGAATGAATGTAAAATTGGTGCATTAAATGGTAGCATTATAAATGAAAAGATAGTTTATTGGAAGAGATGAATAACAGTATCGATTTCAAATGTTGTGTTTGAGTGAACTTGAAAAGAAATCATAGAAATAGACGGAATGAGTGGAAGCGTGTAAGTAGCAGGTAGTTGCTGATGCAACGAGAAGACAGGCTCGTATGTATATGGTTTAAAAAAAAAAAATGAAAATAATTCAATTGAGTTGCACTAAGGAGGGAACTTGTAATTGTGTCTGAAAGTGAAGTTTCAGAGTACAGATCACAGTAGCATATTCTGATATTCTTCGTATGATTCTGAACTTTCTCGGAAGAAATTATGATTTTGGTAAGAACTTAACAATGGTATTTGCATATTTACTGTTAGAGAGTGTCAAGATTTGAATACTTGAGTTGGTGTTTAGAATGAGATATCTAAGAATGCTTAACTTTTAATGATTCTAGTGTGGATAATAAAGGTCAAGCATTGAGTTGACTAGAGCAGAATTGTGCAACTGATATTGTCATTTCTTTAGTGTCTGAAATGTTGAGCTGTTACTACTTATTTTATGAAAGGTGCTTCTGTGGATAATAGCATTATGTGTGAAAATCTTGTGTAAAAATAAATGTATGACAGAGAAAAAGAAATCTAGGGAATTAAAAATGAAATGAATAACACCTAAAAAGAAACTTTACTGTGAATACCAGCATTACAGTGAGCCACTCAATGCTAAAGTGAGACAGATGAATGTGCATATAAGTGATGTGTATGACAAATGGAAGTGATTCAAGAGCTGTGTGGTATCACAATTGCAGGAGAGAGATGTAGTATTTTTGAGACGGTTCTCTCAAAAATAAATGCCTAATGGAATGACAAAGTTAAAGAAGCCAGGCAGAAAAATACACATAGAGTCAAACCTGTGTATAATGAAATTGAGGGAGAGTAAACTATACCTAGACCTGGATGGACCTTTTCTTTTATTTAGGATTTCTCCATGAATGCAGGTTGCAAAGTTTCAAGCAAGGGCGATCCTGAGCCAGTCTTCTCCAGTTGTTTCCTATCGCTCTGGTTAAAGGGCCTTCTTATCTAGTTGGAGATCTACCAGGTTTTCTCTTGGTTGATCTTGGATACCAGTTTGTGACACGGTAGGTCCACCTGTTGTCGGTGAGTCTGGTGATATGACCTGCCCATCGTGCCTTGTTGTCACATATCATTTTCACTACTTCTTTTACTGAAAAACATTCTGATAGTTGTGTTTGTGATATGATCTCTTTTACTTATCCCCTGGATTTTCCCCCCATGGAATGCTGGGTGGTTTGAAGACAAAGCTCCTTTTTTTGAGTGATGCTCTATGTTTCAGAGCCATATGTTAGAGATGGGAGGATGCAGCTGTTGAACATGTCAACTCTTATTTTGATATCTAGGTTTGGATCTGTCATTGTGGTTTTGATACGGTTAAAGGAGTCTCATGCCACTCTTTTTCTTTTAGATATTTCTTCAGATATGTCATTGTTCGTATTTATTGTTTGCCCAAGGTATGTATAAGAATCTACATTTTCTATGGTGAAATTATTTAGTTGGATGATGAAATTTGGACATTATTTCTCATCCATCTCTCATCTCAAAGATGAGAGTAAACTAAAAAACATAATATATGGAAACTTCATTATAACACGAGAGATCAAAAGAGGGTTATTTTTGGCATATTACACTAAGCTAGGTTAAAATTAGTCAATTATAAACTGTATCAATTAACTGAAGGTAAATAATTGTTAATTAAAACCTATAGTTATAACACTAAAATATGAATGTGATCTGCAATAATCAAAATATTTTATTAATGTTAAATTTGTAGTACCTGAAAAACATGTGAAATTTCATTTATTACATTTGTTTTGTTATTTAAATCTCATGTCTGACATATAGTCAGTCGTTGCTTGTTCAGCTGGTAAGTTTTTTCAAGATGCTAAATAAGTTCTAAAATTTATAAAATTTTAATATTTTTAATATGAAGTGTTTGAAATTCTTTTCTATTGTGATTTTTTCTTCATCGCTTGCCTGAACATCTTTCTTGGCCTGGGTGTGCTCCACTATGCCCACATCTTTGTTTAGTGATGCTACCAAGAGCTCATCAATGTTTACATGATCTTGAAAAGAAACGTCAGATGAGATGACTCCTTTTCCCCTCAGATAATGTCTTAAGTTTCATGATCTTTATTACATTCATTTCCTCTTCAATTTCATTTTCAGATATGTCTTCAAAGTTCACCTGAGAGTCTTATCCAAAACCTGTGTGTTTCTGGCGGTTCTGAACATATTCTTTTGAAACAGCTTCTCAAGGACAGTTTAGTATATCACATCCCATGTCAGTAACTGTTTATTCATCTTTTTCTAAATGAATTAGAACTTTATGATGTACATCTTTTCTGTAAAGAACTTTCACGTTTTCAATTATTCTGTAATTCATTGGCTGTGGGCTTTTAGTGTTTGGAGGCAAGATGGTGGACAATTGTTAATTTTAAAACCTCATAGTTATGTGAGCCATACAGTTATCTATAATAAAAATCCTACATTTTTTTCTGTGCATTTCATCCTTGATTTCTTTAATCCATCCATTCTTCACTTTTCTTGAAACAACATAGATTTTTTGATTTTGCAGTAATGGGCAGCTTTCTTTGTCTGAACCATCCATATTTGTAAACATCATTGTAGCCAATGTAATTTTAGAATTTTTACGATTGCCACATTTTTCTCCTTTGAAAGATGAATTTTTCTGTAGTGATAATTAATTGGCACAAAATTCAGGGCTTGTTGACATTATGCACATCACAGGATTTTGCACTGGAGAATGAGGCTCTTGATGTATTTTAGCAATCTTTCAATGGTATCATTGTCTATTACAGCACTTTCACCACATATGGACTTGAACACAGTAATGTGAATATCTTTGAACTAGATATGAGCATGGGCTCCCTTTTGAAGCCCAGACATTTAAAGCCCGGGTCTGGTCTGGCCCTGACCTGGATTTGAACATTTGTTAAAATTTTCCCTATGTGAATAAGAAAAGTGAAGCATATTGTTTTATTCCTATTTATATTTTCATCATCAGATAAGAATATTAGAGTGCTTCCCGTTAATGTCGACCCCCTTCCAGAAAAAAGAGAGGGGGAATTGTTATTTAAAAAAATGGAGAGAGAGAAGAGAAAAGAATTCAATATATATAAGCAATAATTGGGAATTTTAGGCAAAGAACAAAGCAGAGACTATAGCCTAACCACTTAGTTATGCGTTTCCCATTGCGTTAGTTAATTCAGCTAGCAGTATTAAATAAAATTAATTAAAGTGAAAGGGAAAATTAACTTGATGGGCCCAGGTTTTAGTCAAAGATTTGGATGTGAGAGCCCGCCCAGGCGGCCCGGATCCGTTTCCAGGCTTTTTGACATTATCTGATCCCCTGCTCATCTCTACTTTGAATCCATCTGCAACCATCTATTTACTGGTTGAAAGTCCTCTTTTCCTAAAACCTTGGTGAAATGTAATGCCTTTTCCTTCAATAAAGGTGTAGTTACTGGTGTTTTTTTTTTTTTGACACAGATGTGGAAGCTGCTCTTTTCAAACCACTTGAAAAGAGCAGCTTCCACATCTGTGTAAATCTTCTCTCAAAGCCTTCTTTCAGCATTTGTCCAAAATGTCACTGAACTTTCATTTCAGTTCATCTTTGATTTTTTAAATTGTAGAAAGAGAATTTTTGGTGGAGTACCAAATGTTTTTGCAACTTAAAATTTTTTTACTCCTTTTTCCCACTAAATTGATTTGCTTCGGTTTTCTCATGGTGTGTTGAAGTTTTAGGCTTGTTTAAAGCCATGATTTTGTAAGCACATACTACTGAGCAGTTGAAGTCCAACATTTACTAAATGTGACCAACAATAATATTCTTTGTTACCTAGGTGAGTGTACTTGAACAAAACCCTTTGAAGAGAAGGGAGGGTGACATCCCTAAAGAGAGAAAATATCCCAATTGTTAGCATGTCATTTACCAGAGTTCAACCCTGTACAAGCAGGTTCGCAGTGGTGGTGAGCAAGATTAAGTGATTAAAAGGTGGTGAGGGAAGGGAATAAAAGGTTGCATTTGTCCAGAAGATGCATGTGTAAAAAATGTATAGTGAAAAACAAGAGATGTATAGTAAAAACAAGAACAGAAACTTTCTTGTCTTCATGCCAACTACCTATCTCTAAGGGTATATTCATAGAGCTTGTAATCCCTAGTTTCTGGCAGAAGAGGAAGTGGCAAAAACTAGGTAAATCATGTAACTTATTTCATTTTTTTATAGCTGTGCTGAACTTTGAATATATGGGGTTTTTTAATTTTTTTTAATATTTTGCAATTTTTAATAAGAGAATATTATGAAGTTGAAAGGATCTATACAAACTTATAAGTTTGTATAGATCAACTGGGACATCGTGGGGCTAAGTGAGGTAAGGAGAAAAGGAGAAGATCTCATCGAACTGAAAAGTGGACATCTCTTCTACTATCGTGGGACAGATACTGGCAGAACTAGTGGTGTTGGATTTATAATAAACAAGAAACTGAAGGATAAAGTTGTAGAAGTTGAAAGTTCCTCTGACAGAGCTGCACGACTTGTTATCCAACTCTCGAAAAGATACCAGGCTCAGATTATTCAAACTTATGCACCCACCACAAGTCATCCTGAAGAAGAAATCGAAGAATTTTATGAGGAAATTCGTCATCTAAATAATAAAGGTAAGCAGCACTTGAAAATAATTATGGGAGATTTCAATGCAAAAATAGGGCAACGGCAACAGAATGAAACTTCAGTAGGTAAATTCGGTCACGGCAACAGAAACCAGCGTGGAAATACTCTCGTTGAGTTTGCAGAGGCAGAAGGGTTTTTCATCTTGAACTCCTTCTTCAAGAAAAAGCCACACAGGAAATGGACATGGAGACATCCAAACGGGACGACAAGTGAAATTGATTTTATTATGTGTAACAAAAAATTCGTCATAGAAGACTGCAGTGTGCTAAACAAGTTCAACACAGGTAGTGACCATAGATTGGTGAGATGTAAGATGCACCTCAACACTAAACTTGAACGTGGCAAGCTCATAAGACAAACAAAATCTATTGACATAACCAACCTTAAAAAACACCATAATACCTTCAAGTTGGAACTGAAGAACAGGTTCTCTGCTTTAGAAGGCCTAACATCAGAAGAAGTGGACATCTCTGAAGTAAACAGAAAAGTAACCAAAGCTCTTATGGAAACAGCAACAAAATTAGCTGGGTCTAAGAACAAGTTGCATGTAAACAAATTATCAGGAAAAACGAAAATGTTGATGCAAAAAAGAAGAGAGATGAGGACAACTAAAGAAGATGTGACTTCCAAAGTGGAATATATAGAGCTATGCAAGACAGTAAGAAAAAGTATCACTGAAGACGTAAGAAAATTCAACTGTGAACTAGTGAGGAAAGCAATTGAAAACAACCAAAGCCTAAAGATAGCAAAGGGACATCTCAGTAAGGGAAGAAAACAGATTATGGCACTGAGAAAAAGAAGATGGTTCTGTAACAAGAAATAGAGGCGAAATTTTGACAAGAGTGAAAGATTTCTACTCCAAATTATATGAAAGGGATGATACATGCACTCCAGACATCATGAAAGATACCAGTACCAGAGTTCCTCCAGTCCTTCCAGCAGAAGTTGCACATGCAATCAAGAACATGAAGCGGGGAAAAGCTCCAGGAGAAGATGGAATTACTGTAGACATCATACAAGAAGCAAGTGGAGAAATCGAAACAGTACTCGCCCAAATTTTCACTCGATGCCTTAATGAAGGAAAGATTCCTGAGGCTTGGAACACCGCTACAATGATCCTGCTACATAAGAAAGGTGACATTGAGGATCTCGGAAACTACAGACCTATCAGCCTCCTATCAGTAGTTTATAAAATCTTCACTAAAGTTCTTTCACACCGCTTGAAGGTAACACTGGACATGGCTCAACCGAGAGAACAAGCTGGATTCAGGGAGTGGCTACAGCACAATAGATCATATCCACGTGCTGAGAGAACTAATTGAAAGAGCGAGGGAATATGAACTTCCATTGTGCATGGCTTTTATCGATTATGAAAAAGCCTTTGATTCGGTGAAACCATCAGCAGTTACAATGGCTCTGAAAACCTGCGGTATTGAAGATGCATACATTAATATTATTAATAACATCTATGAAAATGCAAGTGCAAAGATTCGGCTGTTTGAAAATACAACACACGTAAAAATTGGAAAGGGAGTGAGACAAGGTGACACCATATCTCCGAAGCTCTTTAATGCCACATTGGAGGGTGTTTTTCAGTCGCTGAGCTGGGAAAACAAGGGGATAAAGATTAATGGAGATTATCTAACACACCTTCGTTTTGCTGATGATGTAGTCATTTTTGCAACTACCCCATCAGAGCTGCAGAGTATGATCCAGGAACTTGCTGACAAGAGTAAAGAAGTGGGATTAAAAATGAACTTTCAGAAGACAAAAAGTGATGTTCAATGCTTTTACAAGAAATGAAGATTTATCGATTGATGGAGAAAAGCTGGAGATAACAGACACGTACGTTTATCTTGGACAGCAGATATCAAGTGAGGGTCACATTGGTGAAGAAATTAATCGGCGTACAAAACTTGCCTGGAGAGCTTTTGGAAGAAACAGCATAATTTTCAAGAGCAATATGCCATTATGTCTTAAAAGAAAAGTGTTTGATCAATGCATCCTTCCAGTGCTTACATATGGTGCAGAGACGTGGACCTTAACTAAAAGAGACATACAAAGGCTGCAGACAACTCAAAGAAGCATGGAGAGGTGCATACTTGGTGTAACCAGGAGAGATAAGAAGAGGAACTCGTGGATCCGAAAAATGACAAGAGTGGAAGACATCATGATCAGAGTTAAATCCCTGAAATGGCAATGGGCTGGACATACTGCCAGAAGGACAGATCATCGATGGACAGCCGAAATTTTAGATTGGATTCCAAGGGACAGGAAAAGACCCAGAAGAAGACCACATGGGAGATGGGTGGATGAAATTCGAAAGTATGCAGGGGTGACATGGAGGAGACTGGCACAAGACAGACCGTTGTGGAGGAAACTTGGGGAGACCTTCGTCCAGCAGTGGATTGATAATGGTTGACAATGATGATGATGATGATGATATCAAAACTATACAAACTTATGTATAGTTTTGATCTATACAAACATACATAAACTGAAAGGATCTATAGATCCTTTCAGTCTATGTAGAACTTTATATTATGTGAGCTCCTTATATATGGATTCCCCTGTATTTATGGCTATGTTTCAAATAGTTTCTTGAGTGTGTGAACATAGGTCTATGTATAACATGAGGTAGGTTTGAAAAAGAATAGTCAGAGGTGTAGATTTCAGACTAATTGGGGCAGGCTGCTATTTAAAGCCCTCAGAGTTGCCCATGGTGCTCATTAAAATCGGGGAAAAAAAAAATTAGCATAAGCAGAGATGAGATGTGGCTATCAGGGAACTAGCATTATTGTGAATGAAGGTAAGCAAGATTTTTGATCAGGAACGCTGCAGAAATAGAAATGTCCAGAGGCTTGTAAAGGAAGCACGAGAAGTTTTATGATGTACGAGTCTGAAAAATGCAAAGTCCCCACTAAATAAACAGTATTGTGGTGAGAACTTTAAAAAAAATTAATGGTAATTTAATTTTTTGATTGAGTGATTGAAATTTGTCAAATGCATTATAGTTTAACAGTTCTCATAGCTACAGGGATTATATGGAAATTTGTCAAATGTATTGTAGATTAACAGTTCTCATAACTACAGGGAATATATGGAAATTTGACAAATGTATTGTAGATTAACAGTTCTCATAACTACAGGGATTATAATATGATTGTTTCTTTGTGTGAAGGCAAAAGGTATGCAAGAATTATCAAGTTATAAATTTAGTGCACCAGAATTTTTGGAAATATCATCATTGATAAAATATGTGATTTGACTTCAGAGAATGTGTAGGATACCATCATCATCATCATCAACCATTATCAATCCACTGCTGGACGAAGGTCTGCCCAAGTTTCCTCCACAACGGTCTGTCTTGTGCCAGTCTCCTCCATGTCACCCCTGCATACTTTCGAATTTCATCCACCCATCTCCCATGTGGTCTTCTTCTGGGTCTTTTCCTGTCCCTTGGAATCCAATCTAAAATTTTGGCTGTCCATCGATGATCTGTCCTTCTGGCAGTATGTCCAGTCCATTGCCATTTCAGGGATTTAACTCTGATCATGATGTCTTCCACACTTGTCATTTTTCGGATCCACAAGTTCCTCTTCTTATCTCTCCTGGTTACACCAAGCATGCACCTCTCCATGCTTTTTTGAGTTGTCTGCAGCCTTTGTATGTCTCTTTTAGTTAAGGTCCATGTCTCTGCACCATACGCAAGCACTGGAAGGATGCATTGATCAAACACTTTTCTTTTAAGACATAATGGCATATTGCTCTTGAAAATTATGCTGTTTCTTCCAAAAGCTCTCCAGGCAAGTTTTGTACGCCGATTAATTTCTTCATCAATGTGACCCTCACTTGATATCTGCTGTCCAAGATAAACGTACGTGTCTGTTATCTCCAGCTTTTCTCCATCAATCGATAAATCTTCATTTCTTGTAAAAGCATTGTACATCACTTTTGTCTTCTGAAAGTTCATTTTTAATCCCACTTCTTTACTCTTGTCAGCAAGTTCCTGGATCATACTCTGTAGCTCTGATGGGGTAGTTGCAAAAATGACTACGTCATCAGCAAAACGAAGGTGAGTTAGATAATCTCCATTAATCTTTATCCCCATGTTTTCCCAGCTCAGCGACTGAAAAACACCCTCCAATGTGGCATTAAAGAGCTTCGGAGATATAGTGTCACCTTGTCTCACCCCCTTTCCAATTTTTACGTGTGTTGTATTTTCAAACAGCCGAATCTTTGCACTTGCATTTTCATAGATGTTATTAATAATATTAATGTATGCATCTTCAATACCGCAGGTTTTCAGAGCCATTGTAACTGCTGATGGTTTCACTGAATCAAAGGCTTTTTCATAATCGATAAAAGCCATGCACAATGGAAGTTCATATTCCCTCGCTCTTTCAATTAGTTCTCTCAGTACGTGGATATGATCTATTGTGCTGTAGCCACTCCTAAATCCAGCTTGTTCTCTCGGTTGAGCCATGTCCAGTGTTACCTTCAAGCGGTGTGAAAGAACTTTAGTGAATATTTTATAAACTACTGATAGGAGGCTGATAGGTCTGTAGTTTCCGAGATCCTCAATCTCACCTTTCTTATGTAGCAGGATCATTGTAGCGGTGTTCCAATCCTCAGGAATCTTTCCTTCATTAAGGCATCGAGTGAAAATTTGGGCGAGTACTGTTTCGATTTCTCCACTTGCTTCTTGTATGATGTCTACAGTAATTCCATCTTCTCCTGGAGCTTTTCCCCACTTCATGTTCTTGATTGCATGTGCAACTTCTGCTGGAAGGACTGGAGGAACTCTGGTACTGGTATCTTTCATGATGTCTGGAGTGCATGTATCATCCCTTTCATATAATTTGGAGTAGAAATCTTTCACTCTTGTCAAAATTTCGTCTCTATTTCTTGTTACAGAACCATCTTCTTTTCTCAGTGCCATAATCTGTTTTCTTCCCTTACTGAGATGTCCCTTTGCTATCTTTAGGCTTTGGTTGTTTTCAATTGCTTTCCTCACTAGTTCACAGTTGGATTTTCTTACGTCTTCAGTGATACTTTTTCTTACTGTCTTGCATAGCTCTATATATTCCACTTTGGAAGTCACATCTTCTTTAGTTGTCCTCATCTCTCTTCTTTTTTGCATCAACATTTTGGTTTTTCCTGATAATTTGTTTACATGCAACTTGTTCTTAGATCCAGCTAATTTTGTTGCTGTTTCCATAAGAGCTTTGGTTACTTTTCTGTTAACTTCAGAGATGTCCACTTCTTCCGATGTTAGGCCTTCTAAAGCAGAGAACCTGTTCTTCAGTTCCAACTTGAAGGTATTATGGTGTTTTTAAAGGTTGGTTATGTCAATAGATTTTGTTTGTCTTATGAGCTTGCCACGTTCAAGTTTAGTGTTGAGGTGCATCTTACATCTCACCAATCTATGGTCACTACCTGTGTTGAACTTGTTTAGCACACTGCAGTCTTCTATGACGAATTTTTTGTTACACATAATAAAATCAATTTCACTTGTCGTCCCATTTGGATGTCTCCATGTCCATTTCCTGTGTGGCTTTTTCTTGAAGAAGGAGTTCAAGATGAAAAACCCTTCTGCCTCTGCAAACTCAACGAGAGTATTTCCACGCTGGTTTCTGTTGCCATGATCGAATTTACCTACTGAAGTTTCATTCTGTTGCCGTTGCCCTATTTTTTGCATTGAAATCTCCCATAATTATTTTCAAGTGCTGCTTACCTTTATTATTTAGATGACAAATTTCCTCATAAAATTCTTCAATTTCTTCTTCAGGATGACTTGTGGTGGGTGCATAAGTTTGAATAATCTGAGCCTGGTATCTTTTCGAGAGTTGGATAACAAGTCGTGCAGCTCTGTCACAGGAACTTTCAACTTCTACAACTTTATCCTTCAGTTTCTTGTTTATTATAAATCCAACACCACTAGTTCTGCCAGTATCTGTCCCACGATAGTAGAAGAGATGTCCACTTTTCAGTTCGATGAGATCTTCTCCTTACCTCACTTAGCCCCACGATGTCCCACTTGATCCTTTGTAGTTCCTCTTACAGTTCAAGAAGCCTTGAATCAGAAGATAGGGAGCGTCCATTATACGTAGCCAAGGTCAGCATCAGATGGCAGCCTAGTCCGGTCCTCCGGGGATTCTTAGCACCCTCTGCCTTCATGTCGCACTGGCCGCTGCCTTGGCCAGGTACATTCCAGCTGCCGGAGACTGAGGGCCAAGATTTAAGTTGTGGAATCATTTTGAAGGGGTTTGGCCATAACTCACCACGCTGGCCAAGCGGGTTGGTGAGTGTGGGATAGAATTTCCTCTAATCCCGATGGTATAGTTATACCGCTATTGGCGGTCGTCAGAGCCCCTTTAGTGGGAACAGGATGCACCACGAGAAGGCGGGGTTGACATTTGTCAAGGAGAGGCTGTGATGTTACGCATCACCTGACCTTACATCCCGTGTAGGATATATATAGTTTTTAGTGTTATTTCAGGTGAGAATTTTGCTGACCAAATTTTTCATTGCTCTTGTTGATTGAACAGTGTGTCTCTTTTGGTAAGGAAGTATTTATTATTGCATTTATGGCTTTAGCAGAGGCTATAACAATAGAGTGCTTCTGTGGAATTTTGTGAAAAGTTGAGGTATGTGCAAATTTGCTTTGTGTATGAAAGCAGTGTATCTGAAAATGAACAATTTGTGTGCAAGCTAATGGCCATCTTCTAGTTACTTTGTGATTAGAATGAGAACGCAAGGGTGTGTGTGTGTGTGTGTGTGTGTGTGTGTGTGTGTGTGTGTGTGTGTGTGTGTGTGTGTGTGTGTGTGTGTTTTTTCCACGGAAGTTTATGCACGATATTGCACCCTGACAATTGTCTGAGAGTGAAGGTGAATTAAATGGTATAATATCCTCACAATCGATTATGTGCACACAAAGTTCAGACCAAGCATTAAGAGGAGAAAATGAAAAAAACAAATTCAACCTTTTGAGCATGATTCAGTTAGTGCATGTTGCAGGATTGGTAGCAGTTATATGAGATTAGTTCAAGTTAATGGGTTAGTATTCAGGAAGTGTATGAAAGAAAATGTACACGATGGTGAAATTAGTTGACAGTGTGTACAAGCAAAACAAATGCATTTATGTGAAGGATAGGTAAATTTGTCATGCATTCTGTTGAGATTTCAGTGTATTTACAGATGAGATTTCAGTGTTTTTCAATCAGCCAGTCAATCACATCAGCTGGAACTGTGCTTCAGAAGAATGTCAATTACCTTTGATATCGTACACAAATTGATGTACACACATTTATTTGAACTTTGCAGATAAGTTATTAATGATTCCAGTCTGATGATGATGCATATGAAATTTGTAAGAGTACACTGTATCATGTTAAAAAAATTACACACTACACTCATATGGGAAAAGTCACTATTCAGAAAACAAGTTTAGTGTGTGAGTCACATAGCATAAAAAGTGCATCCCAAGATTTCGTAATTTATCAGACTTGTATAAGCTCCAACAAATAATGTTGTAAAAGAACCTTCTGATTATCTTTCACAATGCTTTTGGTAATTTAATTTGTTAATAAAGGATAAAATTGTTAATCGCAATGGACATCCTGTTATTCATCTTTTGGAAGACAGTTGTTTTTCAAGTATGATTGTTCTTGGGAGGTCCCCTCCTCACTTGTAAACATAATTTTTACAACAGAAAACAAAGAATTTTATTATTGAAAGAAAATTTTTTTCCAGTAAAGTATCAAATGAAATATAAGGAGGGAATATGTAGCTATATCAATTCTTGAAAACTTGCTAAGCAGTGCAAAAACACAGGGTGGAAAGTAACAGAAAACATTAATGCATAATCATAAGAAGTTTTGATTTGTGTTATTATTTTGCTGTTGTTTACAACAGCAGTAAAGTGCTACTTAATACGAATCCTACATTATGCTAGTATGAGAACTGCAAGATTAAATATTGCACTTTGCTGAAGAAGCCGATGTTAAGTTATATTTTTTATGATATCACGATGTGTTTGGATCACAGTAACAGCTTTTTTATTTATTCTTGTCTCTTTATGTATGTTTGGTAATGGATTAAGTTATATAACTTAGATGAAATCTTTCAAGATTGTTCAAAAGAAATATATAACTTTGCCATTCCACTTTTGTTAACATTCAGCATGCAACTTTTTGTGTTGGTGTCATTCATTTAAAATTATTTTTAGAGATATTATAACTAGAGCAACTTTTATAATTGACATCAAAAACATCATTATTCACTCTCTGCTAGTAAAATACAAATAAAACTGAAAAAAAAAATTGTATTTAATAATACATGGGAACTTTGAAAAACACTGTTTTTGATGGAAATTTCAGGATAGTTTCCTTCCTGGCCAATGTTTTCAAACCAGTGGCAGTTTTGTAACAGAGTTTATTCTACAGCAATTTCATTTCAGAACTCAATCAAAGAAAGGGTACGATATACTAGCACAGAAGGATCTGCCTATTGGCTGTCACACAGATGAGAAGGAAACACTGAACTGGAAAAAGCAGGGTGGAGTGGAGGTTGACTGATGTACATCTCTTTAATCTAAAGTAACACCCAAGTGAACTTTTCTAACCTTCTGTGACCTTTCTGTATGATGTGCACTGAATTGCTACTCCCCTTAAACCATATTAAAATTTTGGCAACAGACGAAGTACAAAAGGTCTTGTAGAATTGTGATGGATGTCAGTGAAGTTTGAGTTGCATGCCAAGATTGCTGTAAATGGAGACATTTGATACATCAACAGTAAGTAAAGTCTAGCACCATCAGTTTTAAACCTTAATTTGGTGTATGAGCTTTCTCTGAGGAACTAACCTCCAAATCTCAGAGAACAGCCTCGTGATATGTATGTATGTAAACAAGCAATAGTATGTAATCCTAATCAGCTGAACAGGACTTGTAAAATGTTTGTGATGAAGACAAATATTGGGAAGTCTAAAATCAGTAGTTTTTAGCTCAATCTCAAAAATCATTTGTTGTGTTGTGCAAAAGGGGGAAAAATTTTATTACTTGTGTGTGATTATTGAACAGGCAGGATATGTTTTTATAAGGAATTAGACAATAGAACAGTAAAGTAGGAACTGTATAACACTTATTTTCATTGAGAAAGAGGTTGACCAAAGGACAAAATTGTATACAATGAAGCATTTAACCTGCCCTTTTTATTGCAATGAGAGAAGCATGCTGAGTAAAGGGCTGCTTAGAAAGTTATGTGCTGCTGTAATGAGCATGACAAGAGAACATCATTAAAAAGGTGGATTCAGTGTCTGAACTGCACTAGTTATGAAGATATTAAAAATGGGGGTACTTTTTCATTAAAAGAAAATGTTATTGTGAACATGTTGACATGGTTTGGACATGTGTGTGACATGAAAGATGAAGCACTACTGTAGACAAAAGTTACAGATTGTGATGTAAGACTATGCAGGCTACGGGTTAAACCTAAAATAAGGGGAGGTGAGTGTTGAAAATCAGGGATAAATATTTGGGAAATCAATATATACAAGTAGAAAATCATTCATTGGGTGTAAAGGCATAGAGCTGTAGAAAAAGTAATTTCTTCATATATGCATATACACTCAGTAGACAAAACATTAGAGATAGGGGTGATAGACAGTTGACATGGACATTACCCATGCAGAGTGGAACAGACCCAAACCAAACGCAGGCAGACAGCAGGGCTTCCCAACAGTGTATTGCAATCGACAAACATGGGTAAACGTGGTGATCTCAGTGTCTGATCATGGATGCATTGTCGGTGCAAGACAGATAGGTCATTCTATTGCCCAAGTGGTAAGAACCCTAGGGTTTTCGAGAGCAACCATATGAAGTGTGTACTGCAAGTATACCATTGACAGATGTACCAGCTCCCAGAGAGCAAGTGGTGGCCGACCACGCGCTGTTGATGACTGGGTTCGACATAGACTATCCAGGCTCGTACAGACCAAATGCTTGGCAGCAGTGGCACAAATCACATCCAAGTTAAATGCTGTAGGCCCAAGCAGTGTCAGCTAGCGAACGGTATAGCACACGCTGCACATTCTGGGCTACAATGTGATGCCCTGCTCGTGTGCCACTGTTGACTGCTCGTCATCGGACATTATGCCTTGCCTGGTGCCAGGAACATCAAAACTGGATCTCTGCAGAGTGGTATCACATTGTGTTGTCAGATGAATCCTGTTTTCAGCTGTACCAAACTGATGGGTGGGTGCCAGTGTGGCATTGATAGCATGAGGACATGGCTTCGTTGTGCCAGGTTGGCTATGTGATAGTTTGGAAGCCTTCTCATGGGATGCGTTAAGTCTTTTAGTGTGTCTGTAGAGGTCCTTAACTGCTGCATGCTACCAGCATGTGCTAGTTGATCACCTACACGCTTTCATGACCACACATCCTGCAGCTGATGGTCTGATCCAGCAGGACAATGCGTCACCCCACTGGGCCGCAACCACCCAGTCATGGCTCGAGGAACATTTATTTGAGTTTGGAACCATCCAGTGGCTCCAAGGTTCTCAGATTTAAACCCTTTGGAAGCTGCCTGCGATGCTGTGGAACTGAACATCACATCCATTGATTCTGGACCAACGTCTGGGGCAAAGTTGCGGAAAGTGATGTAACAGGCATAACTGGCATTACCTCTGCAAACTCTCCGGCATCTGGTGAATTTGATGCCTTGGTATGTACAGGCTATTATTCTCTCTAGAGGAGTAACAACATGCTATTAGGTAGGTATCTCTAATGTTTTGTCTATTGTGTGTGTGTGATAGAAATTATTGTATATTTCCTCTTTCATTCTTTCATATTACTTTGAAATTTCTAGAGTTTGGACATTTGAATGAATTGTACATTTTTTGGACATTTAAATGATTATTTTTTTGCACTTTACTAAGAATAAGAAAAATTGTATGTTTGCAATTTAGGATTTGTTGTAGGCATTACATTTGTCTGGTGTATGGAAACATATAATATAACTTTTTCTGCAGAAAATGTTAGTGCCCTTCAGAAGGACTGGTTAAAATTATACTTTTTAGTACAGCATGAAGCTGAAGTGCATTTAGCAAGTGATATTTAATTTTAAATAGGATGATTATTAGAAGGGTTGCTTTATCAAAATGTTACCAGGCAATGTGCTCGGTAAGTTAATATGCACCGGATAGGTCCAAATAGTGGGATTAAAATACTGTCTAGGCACGGTAAAAAATAATCGTAAATAAAAAAAATATATAAAAAATGAAAAAATTATATGTAAAAAAATAATATTATTAATCATTCCTAGCACTTCTCCCCATTTGTACCACCAGAAAATGTCAACTTTCCACACTTTAATCAGGAGAGCCTATACCTGTACATCTGAAGACACCCTTCGGGATGACAAAATACAGAAAATTATAGTTTTGGCTCAAAACAATGGCTATGATATAAAGCAAATAGACACCTTATGCACTAAATATAATAGACCTTTCAATTCAACCTTGAAGCCTTCTAAAAAAAACTAAGATTCATCGGTTCTGTACCTTTTATACCTGCCATCATTAACTTATGTCATATTAACTTGTTATGTCAAGCTTGCTTTAAACATTCTTTGAACTTTGGCTTGAACACTGAGAATATCTTCTCGCATATCAGAAAAGACAGGGACTAACCCGATATTCTCACCTCAGCAGGTGTTTACTCGATCTTTCTGGTTAAACAAGCTTCCCGTTTCATGGATGTTATTCAGATCAGGTATATCGGAAGCACAAAAAGAAGATTATGTTGCACAATTACTAACCACCAAAGAACTATTAAAAATGGAAGCACCTCAACAGCTTTAGCTAGAACCTGCTTGAGTGACCAGTTCACACCGCTTTGGGATCAGATAACCTTAATAACAGGTTATGCTAGTGAATGGCACCTGAGATATAGTGAAGCAATTGTTATGTATATAAGCACCTGAATACCTGTTGTAACGACGAACAACCCGTTACACTACCACACCCTTGGAGGTTTCTTATCAGGGCAGAAACTAACTTCATCAACCACCTTCATCATTCCCCTCGAAGTCACCTACCAGTGCATCTTTAACTTATTTGTAACTGCATTCAGTTACTTACTTTTTGTAATTTGTTCTGTGGCAACAGCTGATCTATGTCATCTATAATGTAGCATATCTGAACTCAAGACCTCATTAAGTATCTTCGTCAAGCATGTGTCTTGCTTGTTACCCAGCTACCATGGAGTTATTATGTGAAGTGCCTTTTTACCTTTCAAGTATCACACCTGATGATGAAATTGTCTGATGATTTTGAAAGCGCTTATGTATTTATACAAATAACTTTTTAATGTGCCTAGATGATATTTTAATCCCACTATTTGGGTTGCTTTATGTTTATCACAGCATGTTTTCTCTCACTTAATGCATGTGGTATGGTTCTAAATAAATAGCACTTTTTTTTTTTTTTTTTTTTTTTTGGTTTGTCATTATTTTGTTTTATTTTCTGTATCAACAGTTAGGAGAAAAGGCTGAGGCACAAAACAAAGAGCCTGCTTCTGAAATTCCAGTCATTGACCATGATCAAATCCAAAATTTTATGACCCAGGAAATTACTAAGATGCAAAAAGAGTTTAAAGAAGAAATGGCCGTTCTTCAGGGTGTCAATATGCAGCTAGCTGAAGAGTTAGATATTGTTCAGAATAAAATTTGCATGGTATGTTTCTTTCTCTGCTTGTAACTCCCCCCATTCTCTCTCTCTCTCTGTTTGCATTTTTTTGTTCTTTATTTTGTTCTTAATTTTAGTTAAATACACTTGTTCCTAACTTTCGTTATTTTTTTGTACATGTTTATTTTATTACTTCTATGTATGAGCTCAAAGATTTGGTAGTTCCTTGTACTCACTTTTTTTCTTTACATAATATAATGCTTCAGTATATGTGAATATGTTTTCCGAGGGTGACAGTTGCACTCCAGTCATCACTAGGCTTTTTTTTTTTTGTGTCATATGTATAATACCTAGGCATATGTAAGAATCATTTATGGTTTTGAAACATTCCTATATGATTGTTTCAACATATTTAAACTTTATGCATGTTAATCTTTGGAGAACATTTGGCCAGGTCATCTCTGTAGGTGTTTACAAAAAGTTCAATTAACAACTTCAGCAGTGCAGGGAGAAGGAAGGAAGGAAGGGGAGGGGGAGGGATTCGGTACTTACACTAAAAAAATAAGACATCTGTGGGAGACCCATCCAATCCCTGCACCAATAACCGTAGACGAAGTACACTTGTGATAGTTGAGTGTCTTTTACAGTAGCATTGTTTCTTCATGAGTGGAGTTGTCTCAAAAATTTTTGAGCAGATACAAACAATAAGTAAAGCTTTCAAGCAGATAAAAATAAAAAAAAAAATTTAAAGTTGTACCGAATGCAAAAAACAGTGATTAAATGACTTCTATCAGATAAAATCGATAGAAATTAAAAGCTTCTGGCAAAAAACTTTGATAAGTTAAGCAGAGATGCCAACTTTTACGGATTTTCCTTAGTTTGTATGGATTTTCACTCCATCTTACGGTTTTACGGAAGTCACCCAAAAAACTACTGAAAAGCCCATGCACGCAATTTTTTATTTTTTATCATTGTTTGGTTGAAAAAACGCACATTACAGGTAGTTCCTATACGCCTTCAATGTTCTGACTTTCCCTCAAACGGAGGCGGAGCTTCTCCTCGTACGCTGTTTGTCACGTGAGTCCCCATACAGCCATTTAATAGTGCCGTGCGCAGAAGCCGAGAGGGAGTGAGCTCAGCTCAGCACTTTTTGCAAACTCTTTACATTGATTACATGTGGTTTTGTGCTTATGAAAATTCCGGTGCTAAAGTTTTAACCCTTTCCACTCGACTGTCGGGTGACACCAGATTACGAAATCGCCAAATAGCTCGCGTGGCGGGTAACAACCGCCATGCTGATGACGCCTCTATAGCTAGCATGTCGGCACTCGCGCAACATTTCTTTTTCGCCAAATAGGTTGGGTGTCACCCACCATGCCAATGACGACTCTATAGCTCGTATGTCGGGGGGTCGCGAGACATTTCTTTTTCACCGAATAGATAAAAAGAAATGTCGTCGGGTGTCGCTCATCATCCCGATGACACTTCTATTGCACGCATGTTGGCGCTCGCGAGGAATTTCTTTTTCGCCGAATAGCTTGCGTGTTGGGTCATCCACCATAACTATGACACCTCTATAGCTCGCACGTCGACGCTCGTGAGGAATTTCTTTTTCACTGTATAGCTTGGGTGTCATCTGTCATGCCTATGACGCCTCTAAGCATGCACGTGTGGATTTTCTTTTTCACCGTGTATAGCTCGGGTGTCATCCGCCACGCCTCTATAGCTCGTATGTAGGGGCTTTCAAGACATTTCTGTTTCACCGAATAGATAAAAAGAAATGTCATTGGCGTGTCGGGTGTCACTCATCACGCTGATGACGCCCCTATAGCTCGCATGTTGGTGCTAATGAGGAATTTCTTTTTCACCGAATAGCTCGCATGTCGGGTCTTGCCGCCCCGGTGGCGCAGTGGTTTAAGCGATGGCCTCTGATCATTCGTCCGAAAGGGGTCCGGGTTCGAATCCCGGTGAGGCATGGATGTTGTGTTTGTCTTTCGGCACTGGTTCTCTCCCTTCCCTGGAACCAGTGACCCTAAATTAGGGACGGGTGACTGCTTATAGCCCATTGAGTTGCTCACGGTGGTCATTAAACCTTCAACTCCACCTTCACCATGTCGGGTCATCCGCCACACTTGTGACGCCTCTATAGCTTGCACGTCGGCGCTCGCGAGGAATTTCTTTTTCACCGTACAGCTCGGGTGTCATCCGGCATGGCGATGACGTCTCTATAGCTCATATGATGACGCTTGTGAGACATTTCTTTTTCACCGAATAGATAAAAAGAAATGTCATCGGGTGTCACCCACCATGCCGAAGACGAGGAATTTCTTTTTCGCTGAATAGCTCACGTGTCGTTGTGTCAACCCCCCCCCCGGTGCAGATGTTGCCTCTATAGCTCACAAGCCGATGCTCACACAATTTCTTTGGAATTAACTTTTTTACGGGTCTCGTAGAGGTTATTATTCATAAAAGTTGGTGGTCAAATTTTCGAACTAAAGCCTAGTTCGTCATCAGGACTACGTCACAGGAGTGGCAGCAACTACTCCAGTGACATAGTCCTGATGACGAACTAGGCTTTAGTTCGAAAATTTGACCACCAACTTTTATGAATAATAACCTCTAGGAGACCTGTAAAAAAGTTAATTCCACAGTACACTATGAATAGAGGTGCCATAAATTCATTTACAACTAAGATTTCTTTTTCGCTGAATAGCTCGGGTGTCACCCACCATGCCGATGGTGCCTCTATACCTCGTATGCCGGGGACGGCGAGCCAAAGCTGAACTTTCACTACTAAGTTGTGGCCTCTACTGCAGAAACATATATATATATATATATATATATATATCATTTTAAAATAAAACTATATTTTGGAACTTATTCATTTATTAAAAAGTGTTATAAACGATTCTGAGATTTTAAATTAAATATTTTTGATATAGGTCTACTGAAAATCTTACTGATGGTCGAAGCGGTTTTACTGAAAACTACTGAAAACTTCGGATTCTTTTACTGATGACTCCTTTCTCAGGTTGGCATCTCTGATTAAGAAATTTAATCATTATTGATCTATTGACAGACTGAGTTCAGTTTGTCAATAACAATTAAATTTCTTATCACAGCTTTTTACCAGAAACTTTTAATTTCCATTGATTTTATCCGTTAGAAGTTTTATAACTTTTTTCATTTTATAACTTTTTTTTTTTTTGCATTCTGTTGATGTTTAAATTTTTTCATTTTTATGTGCTTGTTGAAGGTTTTACTTATTGTTTTTATCTGCTCAAAAAGTTTTTGAGATTACTCCTCTTATGAAGAAGTAATACCATTATGAAAAGCACTTAACTATCGCAAGTGTACTTCATCTGCAATTATTGGTGCAGGGACTGGGTTTCCCCACCGATGTCTTATTTTTTTATTGTAAGCACAAAATCACCCCCTCTCTGCACTACTGTAACTGAAGTTGTTTATTGAACTTTTATGTAAACACATACACAAGTGACCTGGCCATATGTTCTCCAGAGATTAACACACACATAAAATATGTTGAGAAGCAATCATATCAAATGTTTCAAAACCACAAATGATTTTGATTAAGAAAGTGTGTTCTAACCTCACATGATAGGTCTGTAGTGAGAAACTGAAACATAATATATGCATTTTTTGGTGGACTGTTTGAATATACAGCAGGAAATTGTTGCTTAAGAATTAAAAATGAAAGAGTTTTTATGTTAATATACCTGTTCTTCAGTTCTTCTTAGCATAGGTTGCTACACATTGTTCTTATTATGGTAGGCACACCGTATTGAGACACCATAATTTACACACCTTATTGAGACACCATAATTTACACACCATATTGAGTGTTAAGTTGTGTGAAGAATAGGGTTGGGGAAATGAGTCAAGTGAAAGATGGGGTGAATACTTCTGTGAGTTATTAGTTCAGGAAAGCAAAGATGATTCTGAGACAGATGCAGATGATGGCACAGTGAAGGAAGAAAGCACAGGAGGGATCTTAAGAGAAGAAGTGTGTAAAGCTCTAAACTCTCTTCAGAATGGTTGGCTCCGGGAGTTGATGGCATAACTGCCAAGATGTTGAAATACGGTGGTGACTCTGTAATTGATTGGTTAACTGAAATTTGTGGGATAAAAGATTGCCGTCTTATACACGATTAAAATAACTAAAAGTTAAAAGAACTGATGTTCTTGTACACACCAAATGTGGTGAAAATGATCTAAATGACAGATTAAAACAACATAAGATCTTTCGATCCCTCTTGGGATCATCCTCAGATGTGCTCACAAATTGGTGATTCCGACCTTAAATAACAGAAGGGCAGGTGTCAGGATTCAGTCTGTGCATTCACTGTGCATGCCTCGGTTATTCACGTGGGGACCCAGGTCGCCGAGTGGGTAGCTATGTCATCTGGTATTACGGTATTCTCAAGGTGGTGTCATTGTGAGTATTATTTGATTCCTTTGGCAGGATATTTTTCCAAGGATTGGGGATATTTATTGGTAGATAGTAATTGCAACATTGATTAGCCTTGATGAATATCATCAAACTCTCAGCAAAAAGCAATGAGGTTTTGTTCCATGGTGTTTTAACGATGGAAGCTTCCTGCCAAGCTGGATAGTAAGAACCTTTGTTGGTAAGGCATGATAATGCTGTTTTATTGTTTTGAGTCTTGGTGTCATATATATGTTTTTTCACTCTAATATCCAACATCCTCTGGGTGGATCCTATGTAAGTGAGAGGAGGGTCTTCTGGCTCAATACTGTAAAGAGGTATGCTATATACTCCATGACAGGATTCTTGTTTGATTTGATCATGGTCGTTGCAAATAATGAAATTGATATTTGATGTTCTGAGGCCAAAATCGATTTTATGATGGTGACACAAGTTTTTCATAGTACGAGTAACATGTGAGTCATAGCTCATGGACCCAACAAATTTCTTAGTCCTAGTTTCTCTCTCGGGAGTAGACATGGTTGAGTTTCTGAGTCTTTTATAAACCGAATCCACCAAATGATCTTCATAGCCATGGTTTCTGGCGATTTCTTTAATTTTTGCTATCTCTTGTTTTTTCAATTTGTTACTGGAGGAGTGTGTGATGGCTCGTTGTATCATGAATCGAATGGCTGCAAGTTTATGACTTAAAGGGTGCATAGAGTTGTAAGGAATGATGTTGGGGACAGACATTGGCTTCCTGGAAACTGAGGTTTGAATAGTATGATTTGTACTGTTTCTGGTTAGTAAGATGTCCAAAAATCGTAAGACACCTTCAGATTCCAGTTCCAACGTAAAATTCACTGATGGGTTAAGTGAAGACATGAAATCCTTAAAGTTCAGTAATTTTTCTTCAGTACTCAACCAAAATGTCATCGACATACCTTAAATATAGACCCAGGTCTTCAGGTAAAGGGTTCAATGCCAAGTGCTCTAGATGTTGCATAAATATCTCCACTAAAAGTGGTGATAATGGGGAACCCATTGGGAAACCCCCTCTTTTTGCCTGTAAATGATGTTTTTGAAGCAGAAGTATGATCGGTTTTAAATAAGTTTTAGGGCACCAAGGATTGCGATGATCTAAGAAACAGGCATTTCTAATTCTTTCAGTTTGTCTTCAATTAAAGAGTGAACTATAGGTACAGACACACTAGGGTATAGGGCCACAACGTCCAATGAGGCCATAATGAAGGGAGCCCCGTGACAACAGAAGGTTTGAATCCTCGATAAGGCTTCCTTCGAGCTGGAAACAGAATAACCCTGAGTTAGGGTAAGGGGTTTAAGGAATGAAGCCAAGGCTCTTTCAAGGGGGCAGGTTGGATTAGAATGCCCCAATACCAATGGTCTCATGGGTTTGTTTTCTTTGTGTCTTTAAGATACCAAATAATTCAGGAACTTTGTACCCATTTGGTGGATGCATGTGAGAGGAGATGGTAGACGGCAGAGTTCCAGAATTTTTAAGTCTGCTGAGTGCTGTTACTGTGGCATTTGTTGGGTCACGGTTGGGTACTGAAGAAAAATGACTGAACTTTAAGGATTTCATGGCTTCACTAAATCTATTTTTTACTGTCTTTTGGTCTAAAAAATGCACTTTACAGATAGTCCCCATACGCCTTCGATATTTTGACTTCCCCTGCCAACGGAGGCGGAGTTTTGTCACGTGATTCCCCATACAACCATTTGAGAGTGCCGTGCGCAAAAGCCGAGAGTTAGCTCTTTACATTGATTACATGTGGCTTTGTTCTTGTGAAAATTTTGGTGCAAACGTTTTAACCCTTTCTTAATTGACTGTCGGGTCACACCCGACACTACGAAATCGCAGAATAGGTCGCTTGGCGGGTTGTACTTGCCACGCTAATGATGCCACTATAGCTTGCATGTCGGCGCTCGCGAGACATTTCTTTTTCATCAAATAGGTCAGCCACCATGCCGATGACGGCTCTATAGCTCGCATGTCGGCATTCGCGAGGATTTTCGTTTTCGCCAAATAGCTCACGTGTCGAGTGTTATCTGACAAGCCTCTATAGCTTGCAAGTCGACGCTTGCGAGGAATTTCTTTTTCGCTGAATAGGTCAGGTGTCATCTGCCACGCCTATGACGCCTCTGTAGCTCGTATGTCGGGTCTTGCGAGACATTTTTTTTTTGCTGAATATGTCAGGTGTCACTCTCCATGCCGCTGACGCCTCTTAGCTCGCATGCTGACGCCTCTTAGCTCGCATGCCGGCGCTCGCGAGGAATTTCTTTTTCGCCGAGTATGTCGGGTGTCGTCCGCCATGCCCATATAACGCCTCTTATAGCTCGCATTTCATCGCCCGTGAGACATTTCTTTTACGCCGAATAGCTTGGGTGTCAGCCACCACACCGATGATGCCTCGATAGCTTTCACTGCTAAGTTGTGACCTCTACTGCAGGGGGAAAAAAAAAAAAAAATGCGAGTGCTAGGTGAGTATGAGTGAAAAGTTATTTGAGTGGAAAAGGTTAATTTAGATTAAAATGAAATGAAACGTAGCAGTGAAACAGCTATGACAACTAAAAGAACGAAGTCGGATAAAACTTTACTTATCATCAAGTGTATCACGATATATATAGTAAAGAATGGCCTTTTTACGAAGCATCTAAAGTTCTGCTGAATCACGTTTTGTAAGCCATGTGGCTTCAATTTTAGCCTAGCGCATGGCGGCCGTGATGACTGTAACCATCGTGCAGAGAGCAAGAAGCACAAAGATCATGTCAAGAGACTAAATGGAGATGTGAGTAAAATTAACGTAACCAAAAAACTTCTGACAGCTTATAAAGAATCCTCGAAAAAGTATCAAGAGTGGATTAGTGCTGGAAAAATGCAGCAAAATAAGTGAAAAAGAGAAGAAGAAATTGAATGTTCACAAGGAGATTTGAAACGGGAAGAAGCTGAACTTTTGCAGGAGTTGGATTCTTCTCACAAAATGTTAAACAGTGCTGAGATGAACATTGAATGTGGCATAAAAAAAAAGAGACATGAGTGCAATAGAAAGTGGACAGGTAACTATTAAAAGAAGCAAAACAAAACATTGCTAACTATCTTAAAAAATTAGAAAAGAATAGAAGTGAGCAATTAAATATTGAGAAAAGCAGCAAAAAATTAAAAAATTAAACATTTTTTTGTAAAATAAATGATTAATAATAGAATCCTGCTATGGTTACAAATTTTTTGATCTATTTGAAAACTAAAATCTTTGCATATGTGTGTGTGTATTTCAATGCAAGATGTTTTAAATTTGAGTAGGGTGCATCTTGTTCCAAAACATTTTTTGCTTAAGAGTTTGTTCTATCTACTGATGTTTTACCTGATCCAAAAAAATGTTTTCTTACACCAAAAATGTATTATATCTGCTCCAAAAAATGTATTTCACCTGCTCCCCAAACACATTTTGCTGCTCCAAAAAATGTATTTTACTTGCTCCAAAAATGCATTTTGTTGCTCCAAAAATGTATTTCACCTGCTCCAAAAACGCATTTTGCTGCTCCAAAAATGATTTTGCAACTTTCCATCACTGAATTCATAAACAGCCTTATGAAAGAAATAAGATTTAAGTAAGCTAAAATTGCCAAGAAATGGTACTTCGCCATAGAGATTCATATCCATGGTTCCCAAGTTACATACACTGAATAAATACTACATACAGTATTCACTTGAAAACTTTTTTTATTATTAGGGATGACTATCAGAGTCGGGTAAAATGCATTCGAACGGAATTTTTTGCCAAAATTTCTGCTAAGCACTTCAAAATTTGAGTCACCCATCATTTTTAGCCCCCCTCCCCCAATAGTCCACCCAGTTCTGAGTGGCTGGCGTCGCCACTGTCCCTGCATTTGTTAATTTATTTGTCATTATGGTATAATGCTTTCTGTTCGCCACAGATGTAGAACTGTATTTTTCTTAGAGGCTATCTACTCTTTTTATCGCTATGTCCGACACGCTTGTTTCTAGTTTTTTTTTTTTTTTTTTTTTTTTTTTTTGTAGACAGAATGGCCTCAGAACTGGAACTACTTCCTCAGATCCTAATTTACAACCTCTGGCAAACAGCGGCTTTAGCTCACCGCAATTGGAAAACTCTGCAGTGCATTTTCTCAGATCTCTTTTATTCTTTTGCAATTTGAAAGTTGCTGCCTAGTTTTTCAGCATCTTTGTGCATTGTGATTATGGCGTAAAGCATTAAAAGAAAAAAAAAAGAAACTCTAATTCAAGAGACAGCTAAAGTAACTTGTTAATATGAAGACGAAAACTGCATTGATACGGATAAGGAGAAACAGAAGCACATAAAACAGAGCAGACAAATTACCATCGCTAAATACTGTAGTAACACAAGTTCCATACTTGTTTTACGTATATTGGTAATCAATAATTGTGATACATTGGGTATTACATTAACGAAAACGTACTCATACGTTCGAGGTCTGTTAATGTTTCCCATTATTTTAAAATTTATTGCCATGATTAATAAAAAAAATTATAATAAAGGAAATAAATCCAATTACTACCGCTCCAACACCGGGATGTGATTAGGAAGCATAACATTTTTTTTGTTTAGTGTAACCGTCAAACTGTGTTTTCGTATTTTAGGATGACAAAGATGGCGACACAATTTTTCAGCCGAACAACGCGTTTTGTTTTCTTTTGAGCACTCACACAAAACTGTGTACGTGATGTTGCAATATTTTTTAAGATTAAATTTTGGAAAGAAAAAAAAGTAAAAGACCGAATAGTTTAACGAAGTTAAAATGAATGGGAAGTAAAGTTCGAAAAGGGAACCTTACTCTCATCTCCTATCTTCTAATTTCAACCCAGTGAAAATTATTATCAACTTAAGAAAAATTAATACTCTTAAAGTCATATACACTGAAGAAAAACAGAGATAAGAAATTAAAAATAACAACTTTTTTTTGTGAAATAAAATCTTAACTTTGTACAAACTTAGTGGACGATTCGTCCAATGGACAATTGGTCCAAAGGTACGATTCGTCCAATGGTACGATTGGTCCAATGCCGATTCGTCCAATGGTACGATTGGTCCAATGCCGATTCGTCCAATGGACGATTGGTCCAGTTCCGTCCTATCTGTCCAAATTGCTACTCATGTTATAAAAATCTCAACTGTTCTGATTTTATCTCCGATGTTATACAAAAGTGCCGGTAGTACAAAGAATGTAAAATAATGCTACATTTCATTCGTAATATTGTGGTTACAGATTTTTTTTTTTTACTGTCCTTGCTGCCGTATAAAGTTACTGATGTACGAGCCGTTCAATTAACTTCAATGTTTCTCTTTTGCATGAAATAATGCAAAAGAGAAACAGAGAAACATTGAAACGGCGTATGAGAAAGCGATCTCGGCTGAGTGAATGTAAGATTGGTGTATGGAATACTAGAGGTATAAATGGCAAGATGAGTGAGGTGATTGAGGAGATGAATAAGTATAGACTGGATGTGCTGTGTGTGAGTGAAACCGAAAAGAAGGAAATTGGGGATTGGGGTAGAAGAAGTATATGGCACGGTGAGTGTGTGGTCTGGAGTATTGGATAATATGAGAGGACAGGCTGGTGTAGGTGTGATTTTAAGTGAAAAGATGAACAACTTGATTCACTATAGTTGCATACGTGAAAGAATTCTCTGGATTCATTTGAAAGTGAAACTTCAGAGAATTGTAATTGTTGTAGTGTATGCTCCTTGTGACTCAGAACCTTCTGATAAGAAAGAAGATTTCTGGAATGAGCTAAAAGCTGTTTTGAGCCAGTTTGGTGCTAAAGAAAAAGTTATAATAGCAGGGGATTTCAATGCTAGAGTAGGTGTGCAGAATGCCATTTCTGACAATGTTCTTGGTAAGTTTAATGATCCTTGTGTGAATGATAATGGTGAAAGATTAATTGAACTCTGCATTGAGAATGGTTTGTGCGTATCTAATACATTTTTCAACCACAAGTATATACACACATATACTTGGGAAAATCGTACTCTTGGTCAAAAGAGTGTGATAGATTTTGTTGTTTACGATCAGCGTTTGAAACACTTAGTTGTTGACACCCGTGTGATGAGAGGTGTGGATGTTGGTTCTGATCATTACTTGGTAGTGTCACGAGTGAAACTTAATGTTAGTTGGAGGAATAGGAAGAGACCCAGGATAGAAAGAATAAAGGTTGATAGGCTCCTTGAAGATCATCAGCGGTATTCTGACTTACTCAGAGAAAGACTGAAGGATCTGAAGTCTGGTGAGAGGGATGCAGAAAAGAATTGGGAATCTTTTAAGAACTGTGTTGTCACTGCTGCTGAAGAGGTCTGTGGCACCACAATAGTGGGTTACAGTAGAGGTGATGCTTGGTGGAATAGAGAGATTGAAGGGGCAGTAAAGAGAAAGAAGAAAGCCTATTTGGGGATGTTGCAAGGTAGAGTCTTTGTTGATGAATATCGTTGTAAGAAGCGTGAAGCTGCTAAGCTGGTTCGCCACAGTAAGGCAAAAGATAGGAAAGAGAAAGTGGAAAGGCATGAACTGGCTTTTTGGGAAGATAGAAAGTCCTTCTGGAAGTACATGAGACTCAAAAAAAAATAGGGGAAACAAAGTTGTAAGTTGTGTGAAGAATGAGATTGGGGAAATGATATGGGAGCCCAATGAGTTAAGTGACAGATGGGGGGAATACTTCTGTGAGTTATTAGATCAGGAGAGCAAAAATGATTCTGAGACAGACACATGATGTCACAATGAGGGATGAAAGCACAGGAGGGATCTCAAGAGAAGAAGTGTGTAAAGCTCTAAAATCTCTTCAGAATGGTAAGGCTCCAGGAGTTGATGGCATAACTGCAGAGATGTTGAAGTATGGTGGTGACTCTATAATTGACTGGTTAACTGAAATTTGCCAGTTGTGCTGGGAGTTAGGAATGGTCCCTCGGGATTGGAAGGATGCTATCATTGTTCCCTTGTATAAGGGAAAAGGTGATCAGACTGAATGCAAGAACTATCGTGGTATTAGCCTACTGAGTGTGCCAGGGAAAGTGTTTGATAAGGTTGTTATTGAAAAAGTACGGGGTCTTACATCAGAGAAAGTGTGGGATGTTCAGAGTGGTTTTATGCCTGGTAAAGGCTGCACTAACCAGATTTTTGCATTACGCATGATGATTGAAAAGTATCTGGCTGTTGGGAAGAAAGTTTTTACTGCCTTCATAGATTTAGAGAAAGCTTACGACCGAGTCAATAGGACACTTTTGTGGAAGGTATTGAATGAATATGGTGTTACTGGGAATCTACTTAATAGTGTAAAAGCCATGTATGCTGGTAGTAGAGCTTGTGTACGAGTGAATGGTGTTTTATCAAAATGATTTTCCATTGGTGCAGGAGTTAGGCAAGGTTGTGTAATGTCACCATGGCTGTTTAATATATTTATGGACGCATGCATGCGTGAGGCCAAAATAGATAATAGTGGTTTATGTCTTGGTGATATCCGTGTGTGCAGATTGCTGTATGCTGATGACACAGTCCTGTTGGCAGAGAGCAAAAGTGAGTTGCACAGTATGTTGACTCGGATGCACGAAGTTTGCATGAAATTCAAACTGAGTATAAATAAGGGAAAAACCAAAGTTATGGTGTTTGAGAGAGCAATGGGTAGCACTGAATGTAATGTAAGTATAAATGGCACTGTGATTGACCAGGTGAGTGAGTTTGTGTATTTAGGAAGCATGTTTGACAGAGAGAACAAGTTGGATGGTGAAATCAGTAGGCGAGTGAATTCTTCTTTGAAAGTCATAGCTGCTCTGGGAGGTTTTCACAGGAATGATGGGTTCTCTAGAGAGTCCCGCATGGCTGTGTATGAAACAGTAATTGTTCCTACTCTGATGTATGGCAGTGAAACCTGGGTACTGCAGAAGAAACATAGGAGTCGTTTGTGTGCTGGAGAAATGCGTTACTTACGTGGGGTTTGTGGCAAGACACGATCTGATTGTGTGAGGAATGAAGATGTATTGCAGTTGTGTGATGTAAAGCAAAACGTTGTTAGCAAGGTGGTGACCAATATGCTTTGGTGGTTTGGCCATGTTGAAAGAATGAGTGATGAAATGTTTACTAAGAAAATATTTTCAGCCCAAGTGGCAGGAAGGAAAGGCAGAGGAAGGTCAAGGAAGACATGGGTGGATCAGATTCAGGAGTGTCTGCATGAGAAAAAGATTATGAGTATAAAGTATAAAAGATCTTGTGTACGGCGTGTAGTGGATATCAGTGAAGCACGAGTTGTGTGTCAGGATCTCTGTAAATGGCGAAGTTTGATACGACAACAATAAGTAAAAATATCTGGAAGTTTGTATTTCTTTTTGGAGCTAACCTCTGAATCTCAGAGAACAGCTTAGTGATATGTATGTATGAAATAATATAAAATACTAGTTTTCCGTTTCTGTTTGTAGCATGCAGTGGGGTTCCGCCAACTGGCCAGTGGAAACGTTCTGGTCGGGTTCGGACAGAGGCCTTTTCACAATTTTTCTTCTAGCGATGTCATATCCATAACGTTTACATATCAAATCAAATTAATAATATTGCACTTTTACTTAAGCACGAAATATTAATTCATAGGCTATAAGCCTAGGCCGTTTTAACACTTTGTATTCTACTGATGTCATATTCATAACGTTTATATATTAAATCAAGTTATAATAATATTTCGCTTTTACTTAAGCACGAAATATTAATTCCTAAGGCCTAGGCCTTTTTAAATAGTTTTTATTCTACCGATGTCAGATTAGCAATGTTTACATATTAAATCAAGTTAATAATATTGTGATTTTACTTAAACATGAAATATTAATTCATAGTCCCTAGGTCCAGACCTTTTTAAAAAATTTTATTCTACCGATGTCATATTCATAATGTTTACCCATCAAAGCAAGTTAATATTGCGTTTTTACTTAAGCACGAAATATTAATTCACAGGCCCTAGACCTATGCCTTTTTGACAGTTTTTATCCTACCGATGTCAGATTCATAACGTTTACCTATCAAGAAAACTTACTAATGTTATGCTAGTATTTTTAACTTTACTTACACCTTAGAATATGACATCAGTAGAATAAAAAGTGTTAAAAGGCCTAGACCTAGGTGCATGTAAAGAGCTAAGAAATGATACGATGAGTGCCTTTTATTAGATTTTATAACATATTTACAAATACCAAATACCTAGGTTGTAACTTAAAGTCTTCCAAAAGGCCCGCGGCCTAGGTGCCTGGTAGAGAGTTGAGAAATGATCCGTTGAATGCCTTTTATAAGGTTTTATCAAATGTTTACAAATACCAAATATCTAGGTCGTAACTTAAAACTTCTAAAAAGGCCCGCGGCCTAGGCGCCTTGTATAAAGTCCTGATAAATGATACGATGAGTGCCTTTTATAAGGTTTTATAAAAGGTTTACAAATACCAAATATCTAAGTTTTAACTTAAAATATTCTAAAAAGACCCACGCCTAGGTGCTTTGCAAACAGCTGAGAAATGCTCCATTGAGTGCCTTTTACCAGGTTTATGTAAAATGTTTACAATTGCCAAATATACGGAAACGGTCTTTCAAAAGGATATAATGAGCAGAATAATTTAAATCCTTATTCCTTTCTGGAAAATAAAACAGTTTACTGTTGGTAAGATGATACCATTGGACGAATCGGCGTTGGACCAATCGTACCATTGGACGAATCGGACATTGGACCAATTGTCCCTTTGGACGAATCGGCATTGGACCAATTGTCGTTGGACGAATTGTCCGGGACCGTAAAATTATTGACCTATATGGTAGATTACTTCCACAATTCATAAGCACACTCAACTATTACTTAACTGAATCTTCGTACACATCAATGCAAAATACTTCACTGATTAAAGTTTAACCTTAGAAATTGTTTTGCTCTTAAATTTCATGAAAATTCCTTCAACAACTATTCAACTGATCTATCATACACATCAACATAAAATACACTCTTGAAATGCTGTATTATTCAACTGATCGTTCATTCACTTCAACATAAAATGCGCTTGATTAACTGCTGCAGTCTTTTGCTCTCAGCAAAATTCACTTTAATAATTTTTGCTTAAGTTTCTTTAAAGTTTTAAAATTAGCCTTGTCAATCTATTCTTTAATCAAGTTACTTTACCAACTACAGTAAAACTTCTGAATAGCGGACATTGAAGGGGGAAAAAAGCTGTCCGTTATTGGGAAAATCATGCTTTATGGCAGCATGCTGTGTTTATAACGTAAAAGCAGTTTAAAAGATAAGTAAATATAAGTATGTAAATGCAATACATAGAGCAAACTTGTACTAACCTTTACTAAAAAAATATCCTTCAAAACCTAATTAGCAAAATAATCAAGTATTGTTGTTTATCTATTACATTCTTGTGAAATTTTGTTTTCTAAATGAATTTCTAGTCAGCTGCCTGAAGCTTTTAATTCTGTGAATCCTAATTCAATTGTGATTTTTAAAGCCTTTTGACAAATTAAAGGAATGTTCGCGACAAAACCATTCATAGGTAAAAGTGTCCACAGCTAAATCATCTGGTTTAAGGAAAGCTCTCTTAATTTTCTGGTTGCCATTACAATCTTGCCAAGACTTCAAGATTTCACTCACTTGCATTTTCCAATGCCCAGTTTATCTTCTAAAATGTGCTCACTGATTAATCTTTTCCGTTCACTCAGCTCCACTATTTCAACTTTTTCTTTTAGAGTCAACCACTTACGTTTGTGCGACATTTTAAAATCGATGTTTGAGAAATCTTTGCTTCACAGCTCACATGATGAGAAAAACCTACAAGATTATTGCAAACAAATGTGATTTCTAGTAATCTGGACTTGAAATTGATCCCTGCATGCTGATCTTGACCTTACCAAACAACAAAAGGTGAGTCCCTTCCACCTACACCTAAATTGTGTTTGCATGCATTTCAATCCGAATACTGTTCCTGAATTAGCCGGCCTTCGGGCGCTGGTTCCCGTTTCTGAGGTTTCACTCCATTGGGATCACCTGAAGAGCTAAAAGGCAGTTTCTCCTGGTCAGATATATGTATGCAAAGAGAGGGTTGGACTATCTGGTTAGCACGAAGGCTAATCCTTTTTTCCAGCGATTTCGGCCACTTACTCGGGGTACATAGCACTTAGCACCTTAAGATTTACCAGGCCTCCGGATAGAATGTCCGCTATTAAGAAGTGAAGGCCCCATAAGAAGCCATGCATTTCTGCTGGGGAATAAAAGATTGTCCATTAGGGGGGCATTAATGGAAGTTTCACTGTATTTATCAATTCTTTCCTGTCTTTAAGAGACAGCATTTTGAATATTTGCTTGCTACCAACACTTCAATTTAAAGCCTTAAAAAATGCACTCATTGAACACAATATGCACACTGCATAAATGAATGAAATATGAAATAGAAAAAATACACTTGTCTTTCAATAATTATTTACATATTGTTCACTTCAACTGGTTGCTCCCTTTTTGAAAGCTTAGCATTTGTTAACTTATTTAATTTCTTCCCTAAAATGAACTCTCAATCAACCCTGCCTAAACCTGGCTGACAACATGTAATTAATTACTGTCACTTAGAACTTTCTAACTTTATAATTGCTTCTGCCAATTCCGGCAGCTAAATTTACGTTACTTATTTCAGTTCGATTTATCACGCAGAAATTATTATTGCTTCCTGGCACTTATCCGGTAGATACTTTTAAATATTCAACTCAATAAAACATTTCAAATTTGTGAACGCAGACCATTCAGAGAAATTGTGCTGTAATTCACCTGATCTAAATTACACATTTATTCTTAATCATAGAAATTAAATATGAATTTGGATTGTCAGGGAAAATAAATGTCTCAACTTTGCCACTTCACCCTAGGCATCATCAACGGCACAATTTCCCAGCAGAACTTTCCTTGGCATCATCGACGGCGGGTTTGATTCGTCTTCCTCTTTTTGGGACTTAGATTCTATGAGATGGGCCTCCCTTCAATTAACCCGGGCATACTTACAACGAGGGCTAGCAATTATTGGACTAAACATCTCGGCCACTACGTAGGCCTATTGTTCCCGTCAAACTTCATTGAAGAGGTTGATCGCCACACTGAAATTCTAGACTTCTTCATTTGATTGCCAAAGTTCAACTGCATTGCAAAAATCTGTCGGTCTGTCCCGAATTCGCCTTCGCTCCTTAAAAAGGTAATAAAATTAAATCCTATTGCTCACTGGCCAGAGCCGAATAAAGAATTTAAATTTTATTCGCTGCTTGCGTAATCCCAAATTCTGATTCGGCCAGGGCCTTTGACCAATTGCATAATGCCACTACTTCCATTTCCCCAAATTAGTAGACTGATGGTAATAAATCTGTGAAATTTATAACTCTGTCAATCTTGTTGGTTTTAGTGTATGAATTCACTTCTCCTCTTGTTTTCAATCGAAATGACGTACAAATGAAATTACCTAATGTTTTTTAGGATTCCCGTTCACCGCTTTCTTCCCACTTTCTCTCATTCGCTGATTCGTACCTTGGGGTACTTCGGTCGTTGGAACATCTTGGCGTGCATCTAAGCTAAGGGAAAAAAAAAAAGTCCTGAGGAGGGTCACTAAACTCTCCCTACAAGCTGCTTTCTACACTGCGGCTCTAGTTGGGTTACGGGGGTGGGGGTGGGGGGGGGGGTGTCGAAAACCGGGGACTTGTCGGCTTGGAAAAGGAGGAAAGAAAAAAATAAAGAAAGAAAGAAGTATTCTCCCTTGTTCCCTGCTTTAGGAAAATAACATTTATTAATCCCTTATGAATTCCCCTTTTCTTCCAAATGCAAGCTGATCAAATCCCTCTAAAAGAAAATTAAACGACCTCTTCCTTTACCAATTGAACTTCCTCGAAATGCAAATTAACCGATTTTTTCATCTCTTACATGAATTTAAATGAAAGAAAATAAATGTGGCCGACAAAAGTAACTTGGCGCGACAACAGATTTACCATAAAATAATCAATAACATTTTTTCTAACTCCACGCTTAGCCTTGCTAATGTCATCATCTGTGATCATCAGGTATCTGATGTTAACTCAAATGCAGTATATCTCTCCTCTACCTCACAAGAATAGGCACCCAGATATATATCCCCGATTACTTAATTTCTCAAGCTGTCATTCCTTGATCATTTTCTCTTATGGCAGCAGGGGTGGACAACTAGACAATTTATTAATTCCTGAAATAGAACTATTTCATATCTAAAAATTCTGTCTGATATTGCATGAGCTGTAGGTATCGTTAATCAATATCCCAAAAACGGTATTCAACATCAATTGCATAATTTATAAGCATTCAGTACTGTATATTGGTAAGACATGCGGGGAAAAAAAAGTTTATATTAGTTCTTCTTCTCATCATTGAATGGCTAAGAATACCAATATAATTAAAATAGTAGTAGTAATCCGAATTTCTTGGCATAGAATATGAATCAGTATCCAAGCTTCCTCACATCAACCAGATGACTTTTTAAGGAAGGAAGGTAGACGTTTCCTTGAAAAAGCCATCTGGTTGATGTGTGAAAGCTTGGAAACTGATTTATATTCTATGCCAAGAAATTCGGATTACTAGTGCTATTTTAAGTGTAATAGGTGTGCAGTTCCCTGTTATTAATTAATACCAATATATTTTTGATGTCTTGCATAATTTATATGTGTAAATTATAATACATTATTTTTATATGTATTTATATGTAACCTTTTTCACCGTATAGCTCATATTGGTAAGCTGTATGGAGAAAATGGTTTATATTAGTTTTCCTCGTCATCAAATGTTAAGAATGTGGTGGATAGCATCTGACGATTTGATGTGAAATGACCCTTTAGTAATATTTTACAGTTCTATTATTTGTAATGCCTTTAAACATAACATTAATTCACTATCCTTTCTCGTTCAAGAATCGCATCAAATGATCGTGCGCTGGTAAAATCTGACCAACGTGTGCAGTGGTATCTTGATCTGCCACCCGTCCAAAGGCCAACATTGAGTCCTGCTGCCGTTTGGCTGGCTGGCTGGTTGCCTGATACGATTCGCCGCACGCGGTCTCACAGTGGCAAAATACGGGCTGTGCACCATATTTAAAAATTCTATTCTCAGCGCGCATGTGAAAGCCCAAGGTTTTTTTTTTCTTCATTTGTTAGATTAAACTTTTCTTTAAAAATGAAAACAATTTCGACTTTCTAAGTTCTGTACTACATCATTGCTTTTTTATGTTTTGTAGAAAGGCTCTTCTGTTGCACGTAACTCAAAAACTAAAGAAGATAGAAATTCATGCATTGCACTGATCGATTCTTTGGGGGAAATTACGAAGGAGTGGTGATTTTAGTGATTCTTTTGATCCAAACAATGGAGATATTTGCATTTTTATGCGTGTAAGGCCCACCAGCACCAGAATTCGAAAATTAATATCTTCTAATCTATGAGAAATAAAAAAAAAAAAAGAAACTTTCAAGATTTTCATACATTGGGGTGATCTATTCATAAAATTAAAAAAATAATAATCGTAAGAATCGGAGATGGTGTGGTGGATAGTTTCTGATGATTTGGCATGGAATGATGACCCAGGAGTGATACTTCCTGCTGGGTGTAAATACTGCTGAAGATTGTAATGTAAAATCCCTAGTAGTAGTTTACCACAGGAAATCATGAAAAATATTATAGAGGCTTTGGTGCTTGTCATTTGGAAAACCAATCCAAAATCATGGATAATTCACATAATTTTCCAAAACTGATTATTACACCATTTTGTGCATGACATATAAACTTATTGCAAAAAAAAAAAAAAAAGTAAAGTATACCATTTTAAGATCATGCTGTTGTTGATAATGCCCCAATATTACGAGTAGTAAATTTGTGTAACTGTAAAAACATCAGGTGATATCTAACCTCCAAACATAACTTCTGTTATACTGCCTATGAATCAAGATATCATATAGGCCTTTAAAAACATTTCCTGTGTTAGGTATTCAGATAACCGATGTCCATTTCCACATTAACTCCTGTGATGCGCCCATTGTGAGAGAAGTTTGCCATTATTCCATTTTCCCGTGACATTGCCTTCAAAATTACAAAAATTCTCAAAACCTTTAATTTTATGGTGATTTTTAAACCCATAAACAAAATGAGATTTTTAGGATCAAAGGACTGTGTTGAAGACAAAAACTCGTGGGGAATTTATCAAATTCCATGTGAATGTGGCGCTTCATATATAGGACAGACCCGTAGAGCCTTGCGTTTTCGATTGAAGGAGCACAAGACCTACATTCAGAATTGTGACCTAAAGAAGTCATCGATGGCTAAACACTGTTACGAAAAGGACCACATATTTTTCTTTGAAGAAGCAAAACTTATTGACAAGCCAGATTCAACCTCCAAACTTGATAGTTTGGAAGCTTTCCATATATATCAGAAGTCTTTGCAACTTGTTAATGACATGGCATACACGCCATTTCTATCAAACGCGTGAAAGCATCTAACCAAAACATGTGACTGTAAACACCATTTATGATGTCATATACTATTTGAATACTTACGTGCCATTCGCCCTGATGAAGCTAGGTCAATACCCAGCGAAACCATGGTCGGCTTGAGAAATAAAAAAAATAAAAAATAAAAATAAAAACATTTGTGACAACTACGTTGTATTATTTAATCTATACTGAAGGGGGTAATCGAGTGCCATTCTGCAGAGAATGATATATCTAAACAGCTCATAAGAACATCGATATTGTTTGGCATGGAATTAGAGCAGCTAGCCTGAATGCTGTTTTGCAAAAGCTCATCCCTAAGTAAATAATGGGTGAGGGGGAGGGGAGGAATTCATGTGATTTAAAATTCTTTATAGATTCGATTTATATGAGCAATATAATCACCGGGGAATACATGGATTGCTTGTACCACGGTTTGGTATATAGTAACTCACTATATAAGCCTTTGGATATAGAGTGAAATAAATATTCTTCTCATAATGTGTGGGTAATAATATGTCATGATAGTTATTATTTCCTGCTCCACAGTAATGGAATTTTCAAGTTTTCTGATGTGATTTATTTCATGTGTGAAACAGTAATTACAGTCAAGATGTCTGATTGCTGTGTTAATTTATCAAGCCTTTGGATATCTGTTCTCCATTTATCTTAATTATTCAGACAGCTCATAAGAACATTATTTGTGTCAACTGCTAATATGTATAGGATGAACTTAATTTGTTATGTAAACTTGTAAAATCCTCAAAAAAAAAAAAAAAAAGGTTGGTTTATCTGATTTTTTGTTGTTTGGTGTCATGTTTGCGCAATTCTTAGGTTGTTCTTCATTGATGTTACTCCTCTGCTATCCCTTGTTACAGTTAAAATAAAAAATAAAATCTATGTCCAAGAACATGATGGTAGATGAATAAATATAGTATAAGTCCAGAAATCAAGGGTATGTCATTATAAAAGCATTCAACTAAAAATACTAAGTTGAATGGACAACATTGTCTTTATTCAAAAAATCTAAAACAGCTGATGTCTAAAAACAAAAGAACAAAGGCAATAGCAAATTCATGTTCGTATTCGCCAGTAGCTTCATTAAATAAACTAGAAATAAAGCAAGTTAGTAAAATCATGCTATGCATTGATTATGATATGCTTTCCAACAGACCAGAAATCATTACTCAAGTTATGAGGATAATGGCTGTGGAATAAATCTTGCTCGTGTGCCCTGACCTTTGACCCCATTTCAATGATATTCAACAGAACCGGTTCAGTATACCTCCAAAACAACATACTGAAGTTTTTTCACAATAGAAGCATTTTTAGTCAAGTTATGAGGATAATGGCTGTGGAATAAATCTCGCTCCTGTGCCCTGACCTTTGTTTGACCCCATTTTGATGATATTAAACAGAACTGGTTCAGTACATCTTCGGAACAACATGAAGTTTTGTTGCAATCAAAGCATTTTTACATAAGTTATGACACATAAGAGCGATGGAATGGATCTCACCTATGTCCTGACCTGTGGCCCCATTTCGCCCATTTTCAATAGGGTTCCTCCCCTACCACATACTAAAATTTCATTGAAATTGAACCATTTTTACACAAGTTATCGTACGGACGGACGGACGATTGGACAGACAGACGGAAAAAGCTGGAGTATATACGCTTCTTCAACCTACGGTTGGAAAGGATAAATAATAAAAGGGTTTAAAAAATAAAATTATCTGAACTAAGGATAATGTTAAAAACCTTTAAAAAGTGAAAATGTAATTTGCAGCATATAGCAGTCTCCACGAACAATACGCTGACATTTCCTGAATGCATTTCAGTTTGTAAGACTTGCTGCTGTTTTCTGCAGATAGTCACAATGAAGTGCAGCTGTATATGATGTTGGGGTCCTTTGTGTTCTTCTAGTCATAGCAGTGGAAGCAAGTTCTACTTTCATTGATCCATGTAGTGAGTGACGTAGCAGGCAGCTTCGGACTGGGTTCACAATTCATTGCTGTCTGGCTGCATTTTCAATGGAATCTGGTCCTGATCTGTCCATCATGGTGAACATCCTCATGAGCGACATGTGATGTGATTTTTTTGTTTTTGCCCCCCCCCCCCCCCCTTATTATTTTCCCTTTCATCTTCTGTGGATTTTTATATGATTTTTCCACATTTTTGTTTAGTCTATTGGAGCTTGATTGTTATAGTTTTTATGCCAGGTCTTTTTCAATCCATACAGATTCAGCAGTCAGAGGCTCCTTGTAGTTATTATGGCTAGATAGGATGGTTGTATTTTCTCAAATTGGTTCTGCTTTTTGAGTCATGCAGTATTATATAAGATATGTCTTTGGATTTTTCTTTTGTTCCAGTCATTCATATGTTCTTTTGAACAAACAAGTTAACTTCTTTTTGTGCTGCTGTTGTAAAATTTATTTTCTTATCTCGTTGATATTTAATAAGCGCCAGCCCTCTGTAGGGGTTCGTTACTCTTCTGCTTAAAGAATATGGTTTTTTGAATATTTTTTACTGTATCTGCAATTTTTTAGTTTGCCTTTTTACATACTCTTTTAGCGTGTCTTCTGTAAAAAAAAATGTGCTTATAGGCTCCGTTTGTCCATCCATCTATCTGTCTGTCTGTGTCGTCTGTGGACACCATATCTCTGCAACTATTAGTCTGATTTTCAAAATTCTTTTTGCATTGTAAAGCTTGAAACGTGAGAACTCTGATCCTTGCTTTTCATTTTTTTCTCCCAGTGCATAACTTCACTGTTGGGGGGCGTAAATGCAGATGCTATCGAATTCAAAATGCATTTTATTCCATATATTTGCTTCTAAATATTCGATAGAAAAATTTCTTTTTTCCTTTTGATGCCATTTATAACAAAGACTATTTTGGGTACAGTTTCTTTTTCAAGTAATGCATAGATTTTCTGCTAAGAGCGTAAAGATAAATTGCAATTTCCTCTATCTCTGCTTCTAAAAGTTCTATTTGAAAAATTCTTTTTGCATTGGATACATCTCCTGGTGGGAAATGTTCTACATACATATTTTTAGTTTTTGATAGAGAATAGTTTAGCTAGCAGGGTGTAAGTGTTTATTTCTGTTTCTGACGTATTTGCAACAAAATATGAGCTTTTTAAAACTCATTTGGAATTTTTCATGGACTGATACCCCTCACTTTGGAAAACCCTTTAAGAATACCTTCTGCTTAAAATATTGCATAGTTTGTTTTCCCATCAAAGGACGTTGACACATATCTTATTTTGGTTGATATCTGTTCCTCTAAGAGTCTGATTTGAAAAATTCTTTCTTTATTGGAGAGCGTTTCTGGTGTAAAATGCTTCTCATATAATTTAAAAATTTTCTTAATGCACACATGCACTCTTAGAGGGCATAAGTTCATGTTTCCTTTTACAGTATGTTTGTAACAATATCTGCGGGACTAAAAACCTGATTTTAAAAAATTCTTTGTCGGTCAGATACTGCTAACTATGAAAACATTTTGTGTTTATATCCTTCCCAAAATAAAGCTCAATTTCGCCACAACGGGGCACAAATGTTTAATCTGTTTTCTCAATATCTCTGCTTCTAAATGTCCAATTAAAAAAAAAGTTATTTTAACACTGGTTGCTATTTACCTTGTAGAATACTTTAGGCTTGTGCTTCAGGATTATCTTATAGTTCACAGTTCAGTCGCTAATTGGTGTCTGTGTACTTCCGTTTCAAGCCGCATCTCCACTTCTAAAAATCGTTGAGAAATTTCTGTTTTTACTGTATGCCATTTGCTACAATAAATAATGCACAACATTCCCGCTAGGGGGCATAAAGGTCAAAACCTTTTTCTCACTATCTCTGCTTCCGGGAGATGTATTTGGAAAATTCTTTTTCCTTAGCATAGCTTTTGCCATGAAGAATACTTTTCACATATTTTCAACTTCTCCATTTTGTAAAATTCTTTCACTAGGAGGCCTAGAATTAAGTCACGTTTCTTTCTATATTTTTTCTTTTAACTGTTTGATTTGAAAATCTCCATGTCTCTGATACTTTCTTGTGCCATGAGAAACTTTTTGTGCACCATTTTTTAATTTTCGTAACATACTTTTTAGCTGCTGGTGGAAGTAAGTATCTGTTTCTATTTCTGGATGTTTTATCAATAGTAGAAATCTGGTTGATTTTTTTCTAACCAGTTCTATTGACTATGAATAACTTTGCTAAATTTTATTTACATCAGAAAGGATTCAAAAGTCAGCTCATTACAACTGAAAATTTGATGTCATCTTTCTTGTTTATGCTTGTTGAGTCCCTATTGGCATATACAGGGTGTCCAAATAATGACTGTGCACTGAATTCATGAATTGCAGTAATGTAATTATAAAGACATTTTTAATGGAATTACAGTAGAAGTGATACAGAGGAGTCCACACAAGTCCGTGAGGTGGCTGTCACAACAAGCTAATGTGCCAAAGAGCACACAACATTCTGAAAAGGAAGTTGTTTGTTTCCATCTGTACAAAGTGTCTGTCGTGCATCAGCTGAAAGAAACAGACCATGAGGCCCCTGTTTGGTACTGCAGGTGGTTCCAAGAGTTCCTGTCTGAAGAAGGTGAGGACATTGTATATGTGACTTTCTTTACAGATGAGACATACTTCCAACCTGTCCGGGTACATCAACTGCCAAAACATTTGGCTGTGGGGTACTAAAAATTCCCATGAATTTAAGGAAGTGCCTCTCCTCAACCAAAAGGTCAGTGTTTGGTGTGCCATGGCTTGTACTTGCATTATCGGGCCCATTTTCTTCAGTGAAACCATTAACTCAGAATGGTACCATGCCCAGATTATCCAACCATTCATATCTGAACTCATGGAATGGGAAATCAACGAAGGATGGTTCCAGCAAGACAGTGCAATTGCTCACGCCATTGGCACATCAATATAGCTTCTGGAGGAATTCTTCAGAAATCACATCTCCTGGGGACTGTGGCCTGCATGGTCACTGGCTCTGACACCACCTGACTTTTCTGTGGGTAGCACTGAAGAAGAAAGTGTATGTAGGTAATCCACATACACTTCAAGAGCTACAGGCTGCAGTAACGACCCATATCCAACAAATCACACCACATACCCTGAGAAAGGTCTTCACCAGCATGCAGAAGCGTGTGCAGGCATGTCTGGTCATCTGTGGGGCCCATTTTCAACATCTCCTGTAGGAACCAGTTCAACATGGTAAGTGTTACTTTCTATGCACAGTTATTTTTTGGACACCCTGTGTATTGATATGATCCACAGTAATGAGCATCAGCACTTTTTCGACTTCGGCAGGAAGGGCATTTCATGTAATAGAATGAATACAATAATGAAGAAAATTTATTGCGTAATTTACATTAAAATTCCATTAGATCTTTTGGCTGAACATCAGCCTTGTTCAGACTGGTAGCAAGTATTCACATGGTGGATATCATTTCTGTAACTGTTGCCAGTCATAAATCATATGCGTGGAATTTTCTTTATTATATTACTTTTTGTTATAGTTATCTTTTTTATTTTGTGGTTTATACTTTATGAAGTTGTTAATTATTTTTTCATTATATCTGAACTTTTAGGCCAGATTTTTTATCCATATAACCTCCCTATTGATTGATTTATTATTAGATGAATGCATGAATATTGTTCCAATATAAGCAGGTTGATTTAACAAAGCTACTAGCAAATATAAACTTGAATTTGCCATTGTCTATCTTCTGTTTTAGAATTTTTTAAATGTAGACAATGTTACCCATCCAACTTAGATTTTTTTACTTGAATGTTTTTATAATGATGATATCCTTGGTTCTTTCAATGATAAAGGACGTTTACTATATTTATTCATTTATGATGATGTTCTTGGACACAGATTTAAAAAATTTGTAACTGTCACAAGAGATATGAGAGGACCAGTATCAATGAAGGACAACCTAAGAAATGTTCAATCTGATAGAAACCAACAGGAAATTTGGTAAACCAACTTTTGTTTTTAACTGTTTTGAAAGAGCATATAACTAATTAAGTTTATCCCATCCATATTAGTGGTTGACACAAATAATGGTATGCTGAATAATTAATAAATGTGAAGAACAGGTATCCATAGAATAAGTGGGTTACTATATACCAAACTATATTACTCATCCCTAAGTTTGTTCAGGATTTTGGGCAATTTGAAAAGCAAAATGCAGACAATTTGTTAACAACTTATGGAAGTGAGCTTTCAATTAAAGTTTGAGGTAAAGGATTTGAATGAGTTGTTTTATGCAAAGAAATTGTCAATGAAGATTTGATGGAGTACAGAGCTATAGAAATGAAACAAAGTTGCAGAGGAGAAACAGTAAGCAGAGCCATCAAAAACATTTGTGACTGAGTAGGTGGCAGAGTTTTTGATTAGTTAGGAAAAGAATGACAAGTTTTAGAGGCTCAGGTCCCAGGCACATAGAAAAGTTCACAAAGGTGTGTGGACAAAGCTTGATGTTGTGTTATGTAAAGTGATTTGTAATGAGAAGAAAACAAGTTGCAATATAAACACCATAAAAAAGATACAATGCCATTGTTATTTGCAGAATCTGATCCACAAATTATTGATTAGTAAATAGTGTAAGTACTATATTGAAAAGATTTTATGTTCTTTACATTGTTTTTATAAAACCTCATTTAGTTCTAACTATGCACTGAAAGAAACATGTGAAACAATGCATCCTTTTTAAGCTATGTTGAACTCGAGTGATTTTCAACTTACTGAACGACCTTTGGAACTAATTAACTGTGTAAGTTAGACTTGAAAAAAATTCTCTTCTTTTTCATCAGACAGTTGTAATGATAACAAAGATTATCCACATACTTTGTGGTTTCTTTATGCACAAGTTCACTTATTTCATTTGAAAGTTTGGTGGGATTCTTGTTGAGGGGATGTATTAAAATCAGAGAAAATGTCAGCTCTTAGCATCAAGAAATTAATAGTAGTCTTAGTTTCTCATTACACCTTCTATAATCAGATGTATTTTGTATGTATATGGTCACCATGCTTCATCATGTAAGGGAGAAGTGCTATCTACAAAGAAGCATCACCAATTATTTGAAAGCATTTATCTGAACTGATGGATATAACTCAGCTGTTTCAAAAACATTCAAAAATAGCCTTAAGATTGTTTAACTGATTACATCACAAATCTTACATTGGTGAACAGAAGTTAAAGTTACAAGCACAAAAGTTGAAAAAACATTATGACGACCTAATAGACTTAATGAAATTCAAATGAGAGGTGCATCAGGCCATTGCAAAAAAATTATGCAGACATAAGATGCATAGGAATGGATTGCCAGGAACAATACTGATACATTAAAAAAAAGAAAGAAGAAGAAGAAGAAGAAAGAAAAAAATCTGTCACTGGTGGTAGCCAAAGTACATTGTTCTGGTGAACAGTAGGAATATGATTGCTCCTGATTCTCAAGCATGTTGCACAACAATCGTGCATACTGCTGACAATGACGGAATGAGGTCAAATTGAAATAAATGCCAGTGTTCTGTTAGTGCAAATTGCAGTTGTAAGAGGCTGAGGGGGTTAAAGAACATCAGTGCATCTCTATAAAACACCTTAAACATGCTCAAAAGAATTAAGATTTGAAGGCCTGGCTGGCCACTCCATTCTGCAGTTATCTTCAGTCTTAAGGTAATTATCAACCAGCAGGGCCTTATGAGGACAAACATCATCGTTGCTGAAACTGAACTCAGGGCCTATAGCACTCCTGAACTACCTTACAATGCTTTACATAGGACTCAATGCACTTGGGGTAGCATATGGCCATACAATACAGTGTGATACCTCCCCACACCATAAGACCTCCATAGTGGTCTTAGTTCTAGATGTCGCAGATATGGGTGTGTATCCTATGTTCTCTCCAGATGAGCACACACATTTGGAATCTGTGTGAGACTGAAATTTAACTCCTTTTGGAAAAGCACATGTTCACACTGTTGTTAGGTCCAGATGTGATGATGCCTGCCTGCAGCAAGCCCTTCAAGCTTTTCCTTGAGGGGGGGGGCATTTGCCCCTTACCATACAGGCTTTTCTCATGAAACCATCTGGACATGATTTTCCTTGCTGCCATGCCTGAAGCATAGGTAGACTACAGTGAGTAGTCTGGCATGAAACTTTTCATCAAGACACATTTTTAAGATTCCTGATATTGTTGCCACAGCTTTGAGATGTCCATATGAGAGATGTTATGTGTTATTGCCTGCTCAGCTTAGGGTCTGCCCACCTCTTCAAATCTTTCAGGTGACTCTGGGTACTCTTCATCTGACTAGCTGTTAGAGCATGTGAGGTACAATGTTACAAGCACCGCATCTGTGCTCTCTTTCATAGCATGCACAATAAAGCTTAATAAACCATTCAGGTCTATTGTGGACTCAAAACTTTCCTCTGCGTAATCTGAATTTTCTACTTAACCAACTGAAAATTTGTTTTTTAGATTCACCTGCAGTAGTGAAAAACTTGAAAAGATCTCAAAGTGAAGTTAGGAGATCTTACTAAACTCAAAAATTCAATAATACAGTAAATTCCTGTTAGAGCGAACTTGACAGGACCACCTAATGTCGTTCATTATAACAACATTTCGTAATAATGGATTTCGTTTTTTTCAAGAAATTTTAATCTAACAACAAATTTAGAAAATTTGTCATTAAATTTTTGCTTAAAAACTTTCCACTTTCAGATAAGCTTATAAAAATAAAAATAAATAATTGAAAAAACTTTGAAGCAAACCTTTGCTTTTGTACGTATGTACATACAGTACATATACGTATTTACACCTCCATTTGCACAAATTCTGTATTTTGTTTCATACAAAGCCTTTTGTGGCTTTAGAAATAAGAAAGTTTTGCCTGAAATGTGTACTTGAAAAAATATCCTCAGACATTTGTCTGATAGGAAATGAAATGACACACTTTTTTGAAGTATGAAAGAGCCTCCTATGCATTGATGTTTTGCAACAGAGTCGTGACACCATCGTCACTGCTTTCCTGAACAGCTGCATCATTTCATTTGTCCATAATTGACTGGGCAATTGATTGACAGGGACATCATTTCAGCTTGTGTTTGGCCATGTCTCTAAACAACTTTTGACCTAATGGAAAACCTTGGATATGACTCTCATGTCTTCAGAAGGGAACCGGGATGCAGCAATCTGAGCTGAAAATTTTTGCAGAGGTTGCTACCTTCCTTCTGATATAGGGAAAATGTATTCGCTGTAATGGAAAGTTAAACTTTAATTTTGCTATAACGAAACCAAAAAAAAATACGTTACTTCAAGGCAGTGTTTGCAGGGCATTCACAATAGTTTCGTTGTATCGGATTTCGTTCTGAAAGTATTCCACTGTAGCTATTCAGATATATCAGTGTACACCAATTTTAGTACTTATTACCTGTTGGATTTCCTAGAAGAAAATTTGGCTGATAAAATAATTTTTTATAGCATATGTAAGGTTATTCATATATACTTGATTGCATATGCTAAAACTAATTTGACCAGTATAATTTCCTTTTAAATTGCATACATTCTAATTACTTCCACAAACTTAAATTATATTGAAAAATATATTGCAAACTTCATCAGCATACTTCAATTTGCATAGTTAAATTGTGTGTAAAAGTATATTTGGGCATGTCATTATTGCGTATGCAGTTGGTAAAGTCCTTAAATTTTTTTTTTTTTTTTGCAGTGAGCTTAAAAGTCCTTAATATGTGCTTATTTTTTGTACGAGAAAAGGATTGAGAACCCTGATATAAAAAATGTACCAACAATAATAAAATGTTACTCTATTAGTCATATCACCCTAATTACATAAAAACAAATGTGGCATCACAATTTTTGAAAAAAATAAATACACTAAGTTCTGTTTAAGATTTAAAAAATGTGCAAAGGGAAGAATTAAAGATTTTCCTAAAAGAAAATAACTATCTTTCCCACAAATCACAAAAATCTTTAATAAAAAAGAAAAGGAAAAGAACTTTTCAAAAAAAAGTTTGGAGGATAAGTAAAAACTTTTTTTTTTTTCATGTAGGACTGGCTCCAGGATTACACAGTAAAGTAAATAATTACCTTCCTAACAGAAAATGCAAAAGTAAGATTGTGAAGCATGATAAAATATGTAATTTTCTCTTTTCAAATTAAATTTGTTGATCTCTTGATAATGAATTTTGCCCAGCAGTTTTTTAAAAGAAAAATTTGTCATGCAGAATTTGTAATTGAGCTATAAATTAAAAATGACTCAATATTGAGTTAACATTTTGTTTTTGTATAAACAGCATTCTTGGTTATTTGTTTATATAGTGATAATGCAATTCATTGCACTTTACAGATAATGCCTGTTTTCTAATCCCCAAATATGAGCATTTTTGTTGTGTATAAGAAATTTTTATGTGAGCAGACTTTTGTTATGTGTTTTATAGTTAGCACAGGATTTTAGTGTGTGCCACTTGAAACTTTTGGTCTTTTCTGCAGTTTTTTCTTTTCAATATTATTACTTGCACTTCTGTTAATTTTTAGTTGGAAGAGGTGAATACTAATTTACAGCATCAGCTAAAAAGGAAAGAAGAAACATTGGATACTGCTGACTTGAATCAGTTACAGCTAGATAATAATTCTGTGAGGTAAGTGACACTATTTGCCATTTCTGTTTTAAATATTTCCGCACATATTGAATATTTCATTGTTATTAAAAAGTTGCTTGTGATTACACTTACTGAATTATGTATATTGTTTTTTAACATCCTAAAAATTTCAGTTACATACATACATACATACATACATACATACATACATACATACATACATACATACATACATACATACATACATACACACATGCATATATTCATTCATTCAGAATTGTATTAAATGTAAAACTTTAAATGTAGGTATTGTAAGAAAAAATGATTCATATAATTACTTTAGTGCCCAAAATTAATGTGACAAACATAAAATAACTCAAAATCCATGTGACAGAATTTAATGATGGTCGATACGGGCATACATATATCAGTAATGTAGCAATACATAACAGAAAATGTGAATGCTATCACCTTATGAGGAAGGAGCATATGCACGATAGCATGATAGTCCAAATGTGATGCAGCAAGAGGCGTGGATTTCGAAGAGCTAATAGGGAGTGTGATAACCTTGAACAGTGATAAACAAAGATCCCACGTGCTGTTTACAAGGCTGTGAATAAGAGGTCCGGACAGTAAGTGCCACTTGTTCACCAAGGCGTGTTAGAATCCTTAGAGGGTTCAGGGAAGGGGCTGCTGGCTTGTAATTGCTTTTTCCAGGGCATCTCAGACAGGCTCTATTGGGTTCAGACCCAAAGATCACGTGCACCACTCCATCCTGTGAATATTCTCACTCTCCAGGTATTTGTCTACTAGACGAGCTCTATGGGGATGGGTGTTATAACCCATAAAAAGGAACATTAGGGCCAATAGCTCCTTTGAAAGTCCATACATAGGGCTCTAGGATGTCATTCCCTGTAGTGTGCAGCAGTGTGCGTCCATCCAACATGATGCCAGCCCAAACTAGGAATCCTCCACCACTGTAGTGGTTAATTTCCCTAATGGTGGAGGGAAGATTTCGGCTTCCCGCCTCTCCTTTAAATGTACATGTCAATATTCTGTGTTTAGGCTGTACCGCGACCTGTCAGGGAAGATTTCGGCTTCCCGCCTCTCCTCCCAATGTACATGTCAATATTCTATGTTTAGGCTGTACCGCGACCTGTCACTGATCAGGGGTCTGGGGATGGTGTTTTCAGGCCCAATTCAGCAAGTGGGATACAGACCATTGGCCTTCTTGCAGACCTATCTCATGGAGTCTTTGGTAAACTGGTTGCCTTGCTATCGTGGTTCCTTTACCATAGGAGAGCTCCTGTGAGAGTTTCCTGACTGTTGATTCCCTATGACAGCAAACTATTAGAGACAAACAACACTAGTTGTGTTGACTTGCAGTTCATGGTTTGTACTGGCCTTCTGGTTATTGCTTGGGTTTTCTGAAACTGTTTCCAGAGATGGAAGACCACTTGCCTTGATGCATTTAGCCATCTTGCAACCTCAGCTTGTGATTGCCTTGTTTCAAATTTGCTGATCGTTTCCCACTATAATGAGCCTTCTAAACAATGGTGCAAAGCCATTCTTCTACTAACAGTCCAACTCAAGCTTCTCTTGCTGCACCCAGCTCAGAACATTTATCAAGGTCACGTGCCTGCCAGCTCGATAATGTACTGTCATCATTTGCATATTTCCATAGCAGCTAGCACAATGTTGCTCAGTACATAGATACAACGTTTCCCCATTCACATGTCTCTGAAAAAATCTCTGTTTGAAGCTGCAGTATATTTTTGTAGAAGTTTAGCTTGAGTATTGGCAAGCGGGAGCTCGTGTAGCAACTAGTCATTAGAAACAGAATGGAAATCACTTAACGTTGATCAGGTGGCAGTCAAAATATCATTTGGTGGTGGGAAACACTGTAGCATGCACAAAACACTTTCACACACACAGTAGATCATTTGCAGTTACTTGAACCCTCTGTTCAACAAAGCAAAGCAAAGGTCAAAAGGGACAGAAGACATACGGGGGTAGGAGGTGGGGGTCCCCCCCAGAATCTTCTTACTACTGGTAGATTTGGCCAAACTGACCATTGATTGTTTCTCAGGTGAATGCCTATTCTTCTACTTCTCTATAAGTCTTTCCCAAAACACCCATTTTCCAGTGTTTCCGTGGTAATTTTTCCACCCGTCCCTTAGCGGTTCACTGATTTTCAAAAGCTAGGTGTTCATAGAGCTGTACAGAGGATATCTTTGGTTTATGCAGCAACAACAATTTTCTCACAAATTTCTTTCGTGGCTTCCCTTCACTGAATCCAACTTATACTGCAGTTTCTTTGTTTCAAGCAGAATTCCAGACCATGCGATGAATGCCCAAACCATTGAATTCCAGACCATGCGACGAATGCCCAAACCAAATATGCCCATTGAAAATGGGCATATTTGTGGTCAAAAGCTTATAGCAAAATTCTTAGTTGTTTATTTTCACTTATGCCCTGTTGCTGGCCCATAAATAGAATTTCCGTACTGACTATTACAATATTTTGGCTAATATTTATTAGTAACCAAATAATCTGCATGGCTAATACATTCTGAGATCAATAGACTGGCTGTTGTCGTTACTACTGTTTCACATGTTATGATCATATATTGTCCTCACTGCAGGTCATACTATGCTACAAATGAATACACAATATTAACTTGGATATCATTAACTAGAATAATAAGTATAATAAATACTTGAACTTACTGTGGTATTGTTCTTATATATGTATTAGTTCATCTGTAGAGCACATTTCATATTCCCGTTTCTTGAATGTGAGTTAACATATTTGGTTGAAACCATTTCTTCAAAAAGTTAGAAGTTGAATAGCTTCGTGAAAAGGCAGCTTGATAATATGTAGATTTGCCGAGATAGGAATGTGAAGAATGAAGCAATGTTCTGTTGTCATATGCAGACAGATGTATGTAGCATATGAATTAAACACCAAGCAGGAGTCAATCTCATAAAACCAGGATTGCAATAAAATGATGAAATGATAAAATAGAATAAAACATAAAAACCTCTGAACTTAAGACAAACTTAGTGTGAATCCCTCAGTAAGACAAGACTAGAATCTCATAAAACCAGAAATGCAATAGAATGAAGAATAGATAAAATAGAATAAAACATTAAAACCTTTGAACTTCAAACGAGCTTAGCGCGAATCCCACAGTAAGATGAGACCAAACTAGTTTCAACAGCCTTAAATAGCTGCCATCCTCAGTGGTGTCTTTTGCCGAAGATTACATGGCCTGTTGTACAAAGTGCAGTGATGACCTTCACTCGTTTCTCGACGAACATATTGCTACATGTAGCCTTTCATCATTTGCGTGGGATAGACATATGATTGCACACGTCAAAGTCCTGTGGCACCATCTGTTGGGCACCCAACAGAATACGTTAACCCACATTCAAGCAACGGGAATATGGAAAATGCTCTACTGATGAACTAATACATATATCAGAATAATACCGCAATAAGTTCAAGCATTCATTATACTTGTTATTCTAGTTAATGATATGAAAGTTAATATTGTGTATTTGTTTGTAGCATAGCGTGACCTGCAGTGAGGACAACATATAAACTTATAACGTGTAAAACAGTAGTAACGACAATAGCAAGTCTATTGGTCTCAGAACTTACTCACAAGGTTTGGCATTACATTGGAAGACTTTGTGCTACCCAAAACTTCACTGAGTAATGGGGAAAAGTTTTTAACTTTCTCTGACAGGGTGACCCCAAGATTTTGTCAGTTCAGTATTTTGTAGCCCACCTACACATGATAGCTATTCAGCAGAATTTTGCCAGATGAATTCAAAACACTTAATGTTGTAATTGCTTACTTTGCATTCTAATCTGCTTAATTTGCTGGAGGGGTTTGTTGAAGGGTAAAGTTGTTTTCAATGAAAGCAACAGAGATAGCTCAAGCAAAATTAAAGTTTAATGAGAATTAAAAGGTAGTGTTTAGATGGAGTTTGCTGTTCCAGAGCTGCCAACCTTTTGAAATGTGTTATCAGTAATCTCCTGAAATTAACAGATGTGCATGGATGATGTAATGTAAATGACATTATTTTGCATTTAGAAGTTATGAATGATAAGTACTGCAGCTCAAACAAAACATTAGTACACTTGCTTTAGCAACATCGTTCCACGTACGAAAGATCCTTTTGTTTAAAACAGTGGATGTAAATTAATAACTTGCCTATACGTAAAAAATTAAAAGTAAAAAAAAAAAAAAAAAATGGAAATTGTCCCATACTACTTATGTACATATATACATATCATTAAGCTGTTCTCTGAGATTCAGAGGTTAGCTCCTCAAAGAAATACAAACCACCAGACAAATTTTTAACTGATTATTTACTTACTGTTGTCCTATCAAACTTATAAATGTGATGTCATCGCTCTGTCCACGTTATTTTATAAACAACGAATAGCAACTGAAAAATTGTTCATCGACACCGCTGGGATAGAACCCCAGATCTCTCGATAACTAGCTGAGTGTGTTCACTTTGCGTAACAGTGGCAACAATTCACAGCGCTATTCATGGTTTTTCAGATAAACCATGAATAGCGCTGTGAATGGTTGGCACCGTAGCATAAAGTGAACGCACTTGGCTAGTTATCAAGAGATCTGGGGTTCGATCCCAGCGGTGTCAATGAACAGTTTTTGAGTTACTATTCGTTGTTTATAAAATAACGTGGACAGAGCGATGACATCGTATATTTATATTATCTCCACGTATTTGAAATATATTCACCGTATCAAACTTTTCCATTTACAGCGATCTTGACACAACATGGGCTTCACTGACATCCATCACATGACATACCAAGACCTTCTATACTTCCTACTAATAATCTTATTACTAATCTAAAGCAAATACTATGGGAATTTTACTAGGAAATTTTTTCATTAATAGCAAATTTTCGGAGAAAACTCTTCTCCTTCTTCAGGCTGTCTTGTTGTTGTCACTTTTTTTTCCTGTCACTATCACAGTTACGGTTTACCTTGACGGTTACGGTTAACCTTGACGGTTTAGGTTATTTTTCAACAAATCCTGCCAGATGTTAGGCAGGGAAAATCCTTTGCAGTCATTGATGATGGAATTTTGATTTTTCTCAATCTCTATTCCTTCTTTCAGCTTTCTTTTTGAAAATTGCTTTGGAAACTGATGACTTTAAGGGAATTCCAATCCATGCTGTGCCCAGTTTCTCTAACATGCCTATCTAATCCAGTCTTGTTGGAGCAATTTTTTATAGCTGCTTTATGCTCTGCTATACGAGTTTCTAGTCTGCGACCTGTTTCACCTATGTAAGATAGTCCACAACTACAATTTACTTCATAGACTACTCCTTTCTCAACATGAGCTTTATTCTAATAATCTTTTTCTCATGCAGACACTCCTGAATATGATCCTACCATGACTTCCTTGGCCTTCCTCTGCCTTTCCTTCCTGCCACTTGGGCTGAAAATTTTCTCTTGGTATGCATCTCGTCAATCATTCTTTCAACATGGCCAAATCACCTTGCTAACAACATTTTTCTTCACATTACACAACTGCAACACATCTTCATTCCTCACATAATCAGAACATGTTTTCCCATACCCCCTCCCCCTATAAGTTATGCATTTCTCCAGCACACAACCAACAATTCTTATGTCTCTTCTGTAGTACCCATGTTTCACTACCGTACATCACAGTAGGAACAATTACACTTTCATACACAGCCATACGGGACTCTCTTGAGAACCCAGCATTCCTGTGAAATCCTCCCAGAGCAGCCATGACTTTCAATGAAGAATTCCCTCGTCTACTAATTTCGCCATCTAATCTGTTCTGTCTGTCAAACATGCTTCCCAAATATGCAAACTCATTTACCTGGTCAATCACTGTGCCATTTAGACTTATCGTGCATTCAGTATTAACAATTATGTGCTCAAAAACCATGACTTTGGTTTTTAGCTTATTTATACTCAGTTTGGATTTCATACAAACTTCATACACCCGGGACAGCGTCAGGCCCATAGCCAGACAAGCAAGTTGGGAGGGGAGGCTGATGATTGAAATCAGGCGAAGGATATAAAGTGGTCGGGCAAAAGATGGAAAAGAGGTCTGGCACTATACTTTTGTGTGAGGCGCTACGGCGGGCAAAAGAAAACACAGGTCAGGCTCAGCTCGGTCTGGCCCTATCCTGGCTACGGCCCTGGACAGCATACTCTGCAAGTCACTTTTGCTCTCTGCTAACAGGACTGTGTCATCAGCATACAGGAATCTGCACACAAGGGTATTACCAAGGCATAAACCAGTATTGTCCATTTTGGCATCACTCATGCATGCATCCATCCATAAATATGTTAAACAGCCAGAGTGACATTACACAACCTTGTCTGACTCCTGCACCAATAGAAAACCATTTTGATAAAATACCATTCACTCGTACACAAGCTCTACTGCCAGCATACATGGCTTTTACACTATTAAGTAGATTCTCAGTAACACCATATTTATTCAATACCTTCCACAAAAGTGTCCTATTTACTCGGTCGTAAGCTTTTTCTAAATCTATGAAGGCAGTAAAAACTTTCTTACCGACGGCCAGATACTTTTCGATCATCATGCATAATGCAAAAATATGGTTAGTGCAGCCTTTACCAGACATAAAACCACCCTGAACATCCTACACTTTCTCTGATGTAAGACCTCGTAGCTTTTCAATAATGATCTAACCAAACATTTTCCCTGGCACACTCAGTAGTGTTCTCCCAACATTTTATTTACTTTCTCAACTTCGAGATGCAAGACATTATAGCATATAAGAAAGCTAAAATTAAATTATTAAAGTCAGAAAATCAAGAAGAATTTTTGGTGACATGCCGAGACCTTGAACTAACACCGAAATATTTGAAAATAAAGAATTACCCATTCACTATAAAAGATAATAAAATCATCCAAGAGTGCCAAAAAAAAAAGAGATTAAGAGCCGAAATTGTCAATAAAAGGAAATTAATTTTTAATTTGAATAAGCCATGCTTACATTTATTGAATATAATATATAATAAAGAGTATAGAAATTTTTACGGTTCCTGGAAAGATGAGATTTTAGATGTAACCTTGAGAGAAATATTTGACATCGCGGAATACGAAAGAAAAAGTTCAAAAACAGTCATTGCAAAAAAGTTGCATGCGATGATGGATTGCCAAAAAGTATGTGAACAACGGAGAATATGTATGAAGTTTATCAGAATAAATCCAACTTGGCCTTGAGCTTCTCGCAGAGAGCTGTTTTGCAAAGGGGAAAGAAATTTGCATTTCCGCGTGGCTTGCCGAAGACTAAAGAATTAATACCTAACCTTAAGGAAATGACACGTTATGTACCTGCAGAAGATCGTGAAAAATTTAGAAGTAAATTGTATAGAATTGTTTTAAAATAAATTAATGAAAAAAGTAATAAAAATGTCATTTAGGTAAAATTCAATATGAGAAAGAACAAATGATAAAACTAAGAGATGACCCAACAATTAAATTTTGTGAAGCTGATAAAACAGGACAAATAGTGATTTTAAACATAGCTGAATATAATAAAAAAATGAATAGAGCAATAAAAGATTTGAATTGCAGCATTCTGACAAGAGACCCAACCGAATCTCAAGTAAGATACTTGGCTAGAATAAGAAATCACAGCACCTTGCCTGAAGAAATAAAGAAAGCGTACCCACCTATGGGTACAGGAATATCAAAAATGTTTGCAAAAATAAAAACTCATAAGCCTTGATACACCTATGAGAGTGATAGTATCAAAAAGGAATTCCCCATTAATAAAGTTGGAAAAAAATATCTACAAGTATTTGGCACTAATGTTCATGAAGACAGGGTTCACTGTGAGGAATACTTACGAATTGATTGAAAGAATTAAAGTAATTAAACAAGATTTAAGTGAATATCGTATGGCTAGTATAGATGTCCCTGCTGTTTCCTAGCACACCAGTACCTCAGGCAATAGACATTATTGTTGAAAAATTATATAAGTTACATACAATGAATGAAGTACAAATTGAAGAATTAAAAGAAATTTTATTGTACATATATGAAAATAACATTTTTATGTTCAATAACAAGATTTACAAACAAAATTTTGGTGGACCTATGGGGTCACCATTGTCAACCTTATTTGCTGAAATAATAATGTGTGACATAGAAACAAAAATAATAAGTAAACTAGAAGATCCACCACTGATATACTGCAGTTATGTTGATGACATTTTTCTGTTGTCCAGGCTATAAACAATGAGGAACTTGAAGACTTGACAAAAAGTATAATGATATTTATCCATCTATTGAATTGACAGTGGAACAGGAACATAATAATACATTGGCATTTTTGGATATTATGGTAATCAAAACAAATGATAATATGCAATACAGAGTGCATAGAAAATCATCATATATTCCTGTATTAATACCTTTTCAGTCATCGCACCCATTAACACGTAAAAAAATAGTGTTAAAACACTAATTAAAAGAAGTTTAACACATTCATCAAAAGAACAATATAAAACAGAAGAAATTGAATATATTGAAAAAATTGCACATGATTTTGATTACCCTAAACAGGTATTAAAGAAATGGATTTATGAAGTAACTCAAGCAAATAATAAAGGCAATAATGGTAAAAAACTATTAAAATATGTAGGAGCAATTCCATATGTTGAAGGTATTTCTGCTGAAATTAATAAGGTTTGTGGCAAATATGACATACAAGTAGGAAATCAGGTACATACTATAAAAAATATAGTAATAAAAAAATCAGCCAAGTAGATAAAGCAGGTGTATATGAGATTCCTATAAACCAGAGACCACCTTTGTCATATATAGGCAGCATTAAGAACAAGTTAAAGTATAGATTGCACCAGCATATGAGTAATTGGAATAAAAAAGAAGCTAAGACTGCGTTAACCCAATATTGTCTAGAAAATCACCAATGTCCGAAGTTCAAAGATATTAAAATTATTAAGAGCTGTAAAAACGAAAGGCAGTTGAGAATTGCAGAATCAGTATTAATTGAAAAAAAAACAGATCAAGAGTATGCAACATTAATGAGCCAAGCAACTTAAATGAACAGTGGAAGGCCTTAATAAAAATTGAACAACAATTAAGAGGGAAAAAAAGAAAAGAGAGCAGCACTGAGAACAGATGGCGCCGGAGACACAAAGATGCAGAGATTGCGACTGAAGCAGGAACCTCAATGACTTTGCTCACTTGAGCTGTGGTAGGCAGATAGACACATTGGCCTCCTGATGACGACAGTGAGTGTTGAAAGCGCTAGAGGATTGTGTATGACGGGGCTGAATAAGGTTGGCGTTTGCGGTAGGTTTTGTACGGTGTTTGATGCAGATGGAGCACTACTTTAGTCACAGTTGACAAGGATTTGACTGCCAGGGAATGTAAATAGTGTAATTATGTACATAGTGGTTTTAATTGAGTGTATGAATGTGTTGTATGTTGTGTACCTTTGAGTGGTTTTTATGGAGATGACAAGCTCTGTTACATCTCAGACGGCAGAATGAAACCAGCGTTTTTTGTCCTGTGAATAAAAAAAACAAAAAAAAACAAAAAAAAACAAAATGATGTTTCATGACCGGAAAAACGAATATTATAAGCAAGGCGTTTTTCAACCTTTGAAGGTCAACTACATTACATGATGTTAGAATCGACGTGCATGAAGTGTAAAGAAAAAAGTGACCAAGAACTTTCGGGTAAGTGATTGGCTCTTTAATGATATGTCATTAATGATTTGCACGTAAATATATGCATTTTGCTGGTGTTTAATACCTTTAAGGATGCAAATATTATGATTTTTTTTACTGCTGGGTGGCAAGAAATTTTAGCTGGGTGTTACTTTTAATGACCCCTTCCCCAATCGGGGTGGGGGTGGTGGTGGTGGATGTTTTGCATAAGCTTTTTATACTTATTAAATAATTACTGATAAATCATGTCCACACAGACCAGCCAGTTTTCACCTATATTTATGGTGCACGTGGGAATAAGTTTTCCACTTTTACTACACTGGTGTCCAAAACTTAAGGACGAAGAGGAGAAATTAACATAACAGCGGAACTAGCAGGCAGAACGGACCGAAAGACCACTCAGGAGACAGACTAGGGTCCGGTACAGTAGGGCATGCACATATATGCAGCATGACATGGGGTGGGGGAGGGAGGGGTATAAAGCACACGGGCGGTGTACGCTCAGCAATTTGGTGAAAGCTATTGCACGGTGTACATCGGTTTGACCGACGTCGAGTTGCTGCCACCGTGTGATATGGCCAACAGGCAATCCAGTAGACGACATCTGGATGACTTTACCCGAGGTCGCATCATTGGGAAGTTGGAAGAAGGTCGAAGTGTGACTAGTGTGGCCGAGGAGTTCGGGATCGCTCACAGCATCGTTTCACGAGCTTGGAGAGCATTTCAAAAATGACAGGAACAGCTGTCTGAGAGCTTAGCAGTGGTCGTCCACGAGCAACCACGGCGGCGGACGACCAGTATATTGTCCTACAGGCGAGAAGAGACAGACGGCAGACAGTGGGAGAAATGGAGAAGTCGCAAAGCACATGCAACAGACAACTGGACATCCGTTATCACGTTTTACCGTGGCCAGGAGGCTGCACAAAGGTGGTCTATTTGCACGACGACCAGTACTGTGTGTGCCATTACCGCCTGCTCATCGAAGATGGAGGTTTCTGTGGTGCCAGGAGCACAAGAACTGGACACACCAGCAATGGGGTCGAGTTCTCTTTACGGATGAGAGCCGATTTAGTCTGACGAGCGATTCTGGACGTATACACATCTGGAGCGAGCAGGGAACACGTAATCACACCTCCAACATCATCGAAAGGGACCGGTTTGGAGGTGGCGGAGTTCTCGTTCAGGGCGGTATCATGCTTGGTAGCCGTACTGACCTCCACATCTTCCAAGAAGGTTCAGTCACTGGTGTCCGCTATTGTACAAAGGTTCTCCTGCCTCACATGCGTCTGTTTAGAGTTGCTGTGGGTCCTGAGTTCTTCTTCATGGACGACAACGCTACACCTCATCGTACAGTGGCTGTTGGAGAGTGAAGATATTCAACGCATGGATTGACCCGCAAGGTCCCTGGACCTAAATCCAATCAAACACGTGTGGGACCTTCTTGGGAGACGCTTCGCAGCACGTCACCAGCCGCCAGCAACGATTCCACAGCTGCGATTGGCGCTACAAGAGGAATGGGCCTTGATGCCTCAGCTCCTTGACAACCTCATCCTCAGCATGGACAGACGTTGTAAATCCTGCAACGCAGTCAGGGGTGATCATATCCCCTAGAAAAGACTGGATTTTTCTTGGCAGCCGCCTGTCACTGTCTTCTGTCCAGTTGTGCTCGAAGCTACTTTTCAATAAAGTGCCTTTGTATCCTTTGGATTCCTTGTTTGGACGGTTTTGTTCACTTGTCCCATATTCTTACATCTTGGGGATCTTATGGTATGATTTGGGTCGATGTGGAGCACTTCTGCACGGCGTTACATTCGAAAAACCGTCTCGTCCTTAATTTTTGCACGCCAGTGTATTACGCGCATTGTGAAAACGTTCATTAAAGGAAATTTACCTGGGTGGCAGAGAAAATTAGCTGGGCGGGCCGCCTGGTAAAATGGCTCTAGGGAGAACACTACTCAGTAAGTTAATACTGCAATAGTTATTGCAGTCAGTCTGATCAACTTTTCCCTTATACATGGGAACAATGTTACATCATTTGCTTCTGCCTCAGAATCTCCTTTGTTTTCTTGATCTAATAACTCACAGAAGTATTCACTCCATCTTTCACTTAACTCATTGGGCTTCCATATTATTTCTCCAATCCTATTCTTCACACAACTGGCAAATTTGTTTGTCCTATTTCTCCTGTGTCTCATATGCTTCCAGAAAGTTTTTCTGTCTTTCCAAAAAGCCAATTCATGCCTTTCCACCTGCTTCTTCCTATCTTTTGCCTTACTCTGGTGAACCAGCTTTTACTGCTTCACGCTTCTTACAGCAATATTCATCCTCAGAAACTCTACCTTGCAACATCCCCAATTATGCTTCCTTCTTCCTCTTTAGTGCCTCTTCGATCTCACTATTCCACCACGCCTCACCTCTAGTGGTACCTACTATTTTAGTGCCACAGACCTCTTCAGCGGCAGTGGCAACACAGTTCTTAAAACAAGTCCACTTCTTTTCTACATCCCTCTCGCATGACTTGAGCTCCTTCAGTCATTCACTGAGTAAATTAGAGTAACGATGATGACCTTCAAGGAGCCTTTCAACCTTTATTCTTTCCATCCTACGCCTCTTTCTTTTCCTCCAACCAACATTCAGTTTCACTCATGACACCACCAAGTAATGATCAGAGCCAACAGATGTCAACAATGAAGTGTTTCAGACACTGATCATAAACAACAAAATGTATTACACTCTTTTGACCCAAAGTACGATTTTTCCAAGTATATGTGTGGATATACTAGTGGTTGAAAAACATACAGGGTGTCCAAGAATTATTGGACACATTACAAAATTATATAAAACAAAACATTAAATGGATAGAAAGAAACTGACTGTACTAACTTACAATGTAACTACACAAGTTAATAAATTTCGATGAGAGATCCCTTGGTTGCTCGTAGTACGTCCAAGCGATACTCGATTTCATGCCATATATTGGGAAGCATCTGAGGAGTTATGGAATTAATAGCAGCTGTGAGATGCTGCTTCAGTTCCTGCAAATCAGTACAAGGTGTCTGATAGACATGATCCTTCACATAACCCCACATGAAATAATCCAATGGAGTTAGATCTGGACAGCGAGGAGGCCAAAGAATAAGACCACCACCCCCGATACTTCTGTTGGGGAAATGCTCATTTAGGCACTTACGTACACACGTTGACCAATGCAGCGGCTCTCCGTCTTGTGGGAAAACGACGTCACATCTTTTGATCTGGGGTATAGTGAAATTTTCTAGCATATCCAAGTAAATGCCACCATTTATGATTTTTTCGCAGAAGAAGAAAAGGCCAATCACTTCTCTTTTTGATAGGGCGCACCACACATTAACTTTTGGAGAACCACGTTCCAGTTCAATAGCAGCATGAGGCAGTTCACTGCCCCATATCCTACAGTTGTGACAATTCACAATACCTCATACATGAAATGTGGATTCATCACTAAAAATGACAGTACTGAGAAAGTTTTCATCGTTTTCTACTCTATTCAGCATATCCACAACGGAATCGTATCGCAGAGGGTGTTTATTTACCTGCATCTTTTGCACTATTTGAATTTTATAAGCATGAAACTTTAATTTCTTGTGCAAGATACCGTGAACTGTCAATTTCGGAATGCACAGTTCTATGCTTGCTTTATGAACGGATTTCCTGGGGCTTCGTCGGAAACTTTCATTAACTTGGTCAACCATCTCACCGTTGATGCTAGGCCTACCGGCTCCTCCACAATTTTCCACATTGCCAGTTTCTTTAAACTGTTTCATCCACCGCTTAATTGAATTCGTTGACGGAGGATTACAACCATACTTTAAACGGTACCGTCTTTTAACTTTAATGACAGGCTTTAATTCTGCAAGCCATAACACACCCATCGCCTTCTGCTGTACGGATGACATGACTACTGATTGCACATTTCTCATACATTATTACATTCCTCATCAGGCCACACCTAGCGCCATCTATCGGATTCTGGGAATAACAATTCTGCAAAACAAAAATATAGAAATCGTGTTAGTAATACGTGACATAGAAAAACAGACAATGCTCATAGTTTTTTTTGTATATTATTTTGCAATGTGCCTAATAATTCTTGTACACCCTTTATTAGATACACACAAACTATTCTTAATGCAGAGTTCAATTAATCTTTCACCATTATTATTCATGCAAGGATCATTAAACTTACCCCGAATATTATCAGAAATCGCATTCTGCACACCTACTCTAGCATTGAGATCTCCTGCTATTATAACTTTCTCTTTAGCACCGAACTGGCTCAAAACAGCTTTTAGCTCATTCCAGAAATCTTCCTTCTTATCAGAAGGTTCTGAGTCACAAGGAGCATACACTACAACAATTACTATTCTCTGAAGTTTCACTTTCAAACGGATCCAAAGAATTCTCTCACTTATGCAGCTATAGTGAATCAAGTTGTTCTTCATCTTTTCACTTAACATCACACCTACTTCAGTCTGCCCTCTCACATTGTCCAATACTCCAGACCACAGACTCACCGTACCATTCACTTCTTGTATCCCAATTTCCTTCTTTTTAGTTTCACTTACACACAACACATCCAATTTATTCTTATTAATTTCTTAGATCACCTCATTCATATTTCTATTTATTCCTCTAGTTTTCCATACACCAATCTTACACTCACTCAGCCGGAATCTCTTTCTCATTCTCCGTTTTCCAGTTCCGTGTTGTTTCCGTGGTGGACTGTCCTTGTCAAGTGTGGTAGGTCCACCATATCTCACACTACAGTCCTTTAATTTCTTTTTTTTTTGAGTCTTTTTAATGAGTAAGGTACATCAGTGTGGAGGATTAGTCCACAGTTGACAGTTCCAGTTGGTGATTCACTTAAGGATTCTGGAACAAAACCCAGTGAGTTGGAGTCTTTTTGCCAATGTCACACAGAACTAGCTGGTATCTATACACTAATTTAGACTGAAGTTTAAATTGCATCAGTTTCCAAGAATCACAGAGGCTCTTGCTGCTGTTGTGTGTGCCATTGTTGCCCAGTGGTGCGCCCTTTGTGTGCAAACTCATCTCTCACTAAGATCACCCTCTTATGCATACTACTTTAGCAGTTTTATGTTCATTCTTCGCCCAGAAGTGACTGTCTTGTTGCCTGTTCTGTATAGTTGTAGTCTTTCTGTAAAAAAGTTTTCTCGTGCACACCGTTACAGAAGAAAATGAATAAGTTTTTTTCAATAAGAAGGGCACTTAAAGTGCTTGTCTCATTCTTAGCCAAAACCCTGTGGGATTTTTTCTTACTTTGCTAAAGATTCTCTCTGTGGGTGTATTGCTGTGTGGAATGGTTAGCACAGCAAGCATTATTCAGGGCAAGGCAGCAGAGTTGCTAACTTTTTGAGCTGTCTATTGGAAATCGTCATCGGGAATCAGCAAAAGTGTGTGAGTGATCTTTCTCTAAAAAATTTTCTGTAGCCAGAGGAGAGGAAAATGGTTTTATTTTGCACTAATGCTCAGGATATTGTGACATTTTCACAAAACCATGCAACACATCCTGCCGTAGGTTTGAAGTTGCCTGTTGTGAGAGCAGTCATGTTAAAACCTGTTACATGTTACTGCATCAGTTAACTGCGATTCTAAAAATTTATGTCTGGAAGTTACATATCTCCAGCTTTGTTCTATGTAAATTGATACATTAAATTCAAATGGGGAGTGAAAGATAACTATCATTGGGAGAGCCAGTGAAGCAGGTTCTGGTCAACAGCATCATTTCACCCAAATACTAGGAAGAAGTGTTAAGCATGAAATATTAATCCTTTTGAAAAGGCTGCAAAATTCATTTTGTAGAGTTACTAATGCAAGAAAAAAAAATTCTCGGAACAGCAAACTTGAGAGAAATTCATGGGTAAATTTCATCAAAACTGGGTGTGTTGACATTTTTTAGCACGTCTTTTGTAAAAAAAGATCTTGCTTGTGTTACCGGTTTGTCCGTCTGTCCGTACCCACGATATTTCTGCAACTATTAGTCCGATTTGAAAAATTCTTTTTGCATAGGGAAGCTTGAAATATGCGAATGAGGATCCTTCATTTCGTTTTTTTTACGATGTACAATTTCGCCGCTAGAGGGCGTAAATGTAGATGATGTCAAATTTAAAAATACGTTTTATTCCACATATTTGCTTCTAAACATCCGATTGAAAAAATTCTTTTATCTTTCGATTCCATTTATGTCTAAGAGTATTTTAGATATAGTTACTTTTTCAAAGTACACATAGATTTTCCGCTAGGGGCGTAAAAGTAAATTACATTTCTCCTGATAATTCTTCTTCTAAAACTCCGTTTTGAAAATTTTTTTCTTCAGCGGATACATCTACTGATGGAAAATCTTTTGCATATAATTTCAAATTTTTGGTAAAGAATACTTTGGCCACCAGGAGGCGTAAGTGTTAATTTTTGCTTCTGATATATTTACCATAAAATATGAGCTTCTAAAATATCGATTGAAAAAATTCTTTCGTGGACTGATGCCACTCACATAGATAAACCTTTTTGGAATATTTTCTTCTTAAAATATTCCACAGTTTCTCTACCAGGGGCGTAGATGTATATCTTATTTTCGTCGATATCTCTACTTCTAGGAGTCCGATTTGAAAAATTTCTTCTTTGTTGGATAGTGTTTTCAGTGTGACATGTTTTTAATATCACTTCAAAATTTTCAAGTAATTCATAGACTTTCCGCTAGGGCGTAAAAGTAAATTGCGTTTCATCCTATATCTCTGCTTCTAAATCTCTGATTTGAAAAATTCTTTCTGCACTGGATACAGCTCCTAATGGGAAATCGTTTGCACATAATTTCTAATTTTTGTAAAAAAATGGTTTGGCCACCAGGGAGTGTAAATCTTAATTTCTGCTTCTGATGTATTTGCAGCAAAATATGAGCTTCTAAAATCTCGATTGGAAAAAAAGTTGTTTGTTGACTGATAATACTCATGTCAACAAACCTTTAAGGAACATTTTCTTCATGAAATAATGCATGGTTTCTACGCCAGGGGCGTAGATGTATATCTTATTTTTGTTAATATCTCTACTTCAAGGAGTCCGATCTGAAAAAATTCCTTCTTTGTTGGATAGTGTTTCTGATGCGAAATGTTTTTCCTATAAATTCAAAATTTTCAAGTAAATCATAGACTTTCCGCTAGGGGGCACTAAGGTAAATTGCGTTTTCTGCTTCTAAAACTCCGATTTGAAAAATTCTTCCTGTATCGCATACAAGACCTGATGGAAAATATTTTTCACATAATTTCTAATGTTTGGTAAAGAATGGTTTGGCCACCAGGGGGCATAAGTGTTAATTTCTGCTTCTGATGTATTTGTAGCAAAATCTGGGCTCCTGAAAACTCGACTAAATTTTTTTTTCTAGGACCGATACCGCTCATATGGAAAAACCTTTTGGGAATACTTTCTTCCTAAAATAATGCCTGGTTTTCCCACTAGGGGACGTAAAGTCACATCTTATTTTTGTCGATATCTCTGTTTCTAAGAGTCCAATATGAAAAATTCTTTCTGTGTTGGAGAGCCTTTCCGGTGAGAAATGTTTATCATATAAATTCATGTTTTTCTTAACTCACAAGTCTGCAACCAGAGGGTGTAAGCTCACGATTCCGTTTACAGCAATATCTGAGGGATTAAAAACCGTATTGAAAAACTTCTTTTTTTCCGTCAGATATTATTGTTTTCTATACCGGTTCCATTGACTTTGAATAGCTTTGATAAATTTAATTTGTGTCAGAACAGATTCAGAAGACGTGCTTATTGTACCCGAAAATCCGGTGTCATCTTTCTTGTTAAAAGCTGAAACAGTGGTGGAACACTTATGTGTCATAGTTAGCAATCTTGACAAAACAAAAACTCCAACATTCAGTTGTAACTGCAAATTGTGTGTTATAGAGGCCAGTACAATGACCAGATCTTAATTATTTTGATGTAATTGTCAATGAGGTAGAAAAAATATTTTATGTGATTTGGTTTTAGAAGTCTTACGAGTACATAAAACTTTTTTCACTGACAAAGATGTTAGTGATAAAACAAACCTGGCTTAGACCTACCTTCTTTTATGCCAGTGAAAGCTGATGCTAAATAAAAGGTTCTTTTGGGTAGTAAAAAGCTGCTGAAATGTACTGTAAGAAAATATCAGGGGGAAATAGTGGATTTAGTTGCATGCACAGTTAGTAATGCTGATGTTGAAACTGAGTGGGATAGTTTTTTAGCAGAAGAAAAAGTTAATGCAAATATATTGACGTGGTATGGACATGTTTTTGTCTTTTGGATAAAAGATTAGAGAACTGTGATATTTTATGCTGCAGACCAAGGGTTGGACCTAATCAAGGTGGGTTGAAGATGTAAAATCACCCATTACTAAATCTGCCAGTGACTGAGGTAATTTTAAGTTTGCAACAGTCTGTCAATGAACTAACAGAGATTGGGAAGGTTTGTAAAAACCAGTATTAAGGTTTCCTCTTTTCTTTGTTTTCTTTTTTTGCTCTGTGTCAATAGTGTGCATGAACAGTGTGTTGGTATGACATGTGATAAGAAAAAAAAAACATTTGATTTAATCCACAAAGATAATTACAATGTTGGAATGCCACATGGACTAGCTTCAGAGCTATGGATGAATGTAGGAGCTTATACAATCTGGTAAAATGTTCTTGTGTGCCTGCCTTCTGTACTGTAGCAATTCTTGTGGCATTGCACTAGTAGGGCTAACAAAATGCAGGTTACAATCATAGTACCTGTGTTTTGTTTTGATTGGCAGTCAGTTTAAAAAAGGTAGTTTGGTGATTGGAAATTGAAAAACGTTATTCGTGCCAGCACACATTAATAATAAAATCACATTCTCTCTCATGCATGATCAGAACTCGTTAAAAGTAAAACTGTGATCAAGAAATAACGAGTTAAAAACTATTTAATTAAAACTATTTACAAATGGTTAGACCTTTCGGCTTCACTCTGAAGCCATCCTCAGACCAACAATGCGTATTGAGTGCCAGTGTAGATTAAGTACTTCCCAAAGGAAGTATGGTGACGGTTATCACAATCATGTAAGGAGGTGGTGCCACCGTTCGTGTTAAAAAATACTTTTTCAAAAGTAAAAGTAAAATATTGTCCCTCTGAAATCAGTTCATAAATGGAGCACACATATAGGGACAATATTTTATTTTTGATTTAATCCTAATCACAAGTAAAGATAAAAATAGTAAAAGTAAAATATCGTCCCTCTGAAATCAGTTCCTAAATGAAACACATATAGGGACAATATTTAACTTTTACTTTTGAAAAAATATTTTTTAACACAAACGGTGGCAACACCTCCTTACATGATTTTGATAACCGTCACCGTACTTCCTTTGGGAAGTACTTAATCTACACACTGGCACTCAGTATGCACTGTTGGTCTGAGGATGGCTTCAGAGTGAAGCCGAAAGGTCTAACCATTTGTAAATAGTTTTTAACTCGTTACTTCTTGATTCCAGTTTTAATTTTAGCGAGTTCTGATCGTGCATGAGAGGGAATGTGATTTTATTATGGATTGGAAATCGGTTTCCTACTGTGTCGAGTAATATGACATTTGGAGTCTTTTCAAAAGACTTCGTTATGATATGAAAGGAATTGGTTGAAGTACATATAGCCGCCCCGGTGGCGCAGTGGTCTAAGCGATGGCCTCTGATCATTCGTCCGAACCGGGTCCGGGTTCGAATCCCGGTGAGGCATGGATGTTGTGTTTGTCTTACGGCACTGGCTCTCTCCCTTCCCTGGAACCAGTGACCCTAAATTAGGGACGAGCGACTGCTTATAGCCCATTGAGTTGCTCATGATAGTCGTTAAACCTCCAATCAAAAAAAAAAAAAAAAAGTACATATATGAAAAAGGGAGCATTTAATTGTGGGCAAGCATTAGCACAAAAAATAGGTCTATAAATTGTGCTTTTAATTTTTTTCAGTCATTAAGAGAAATACGGAATTTATTAATTTCGTCCTGTGATGTATTAATTTTTATGTTCGTACGGTAGCTGTTTGTTGACTAGTTCTACCCAGTGATTTACAGATGGGTAGAAGATTTAAGCACACAAAACAGTGCTCCATACCTTTAAAAAAATCTGAAACATTTGGGGGAGGGATGGAGGGTGATTACTTCTCATAATTCTATCTCTTTTTTTTTTTCCCTTGTAATTTTATGCAGTGCTGTAATTAGTAAGTATTCAAAATATTTTAACCACTCTTAAAAAAATATAATTTTTTTACATACTATCTTAGCAAATATTGAACAGTTATTCCATTCACGAACAAACAAAACATGGAATATTTGCATTTCTCCATTATGGAGTCTACTAGTCCTTGTTTGTTCATCACTCGCACTTATGAAAAAACAGCTGTTGCTACTAAACAGTACTGACCACTTTTTCAGTATGCAGTATACTGTATGTGTATAGGACACCACATAATATATCAAGTTGGAGTGAGAAGTAAACAGTTCAGTAAAACTTGAGATCTTAGCCCTTCATCCAGCAATTGATTATGAACTATGCCAGGGATCATATGGGGCACATTGAAATTCATATCTGAGCAGAAGTGGCTGACCTGTTCAGCAAGCCCATATCTAAGACATCTACTTTGATTAAGAAATATTGTGGGCTAAGTTTTTAACCATGTGTACCTTCCTCTTTCCATTGTGACCACATTGAACTGTCAATACTTCTCAGTCTATTTGTTCATCAGTACTGCAGAACAGCATTGGGAAGTCAATGTGGAGCAATTTGTTGGCATCTCAGAATTAATTTGTAAATTCAGTGACTTGTACTTACATTTTTAAAAGTTTTTTATTTAAACAAACAAACAAAAAAACAAATCTTAGTAGTAGGTTATTGTTTGCAAACATCATTATATACACCGATCAGCCAAAACATTAAAACCACCTACCTAATATGATGTAGGTCCTCCTCTTGCTGCCAAAAGAGCTCTCACCTGACGAGGCATAAATTCAATGAGATGCTGGTAAGTGTCTTTTGATAATTTATACCGTGACTGCAACAAAAAATCCTGCAGTTCCCATAAATTACATGGTTGGGGTGATGCTGCTCGTATCTGTTTCCCCTACACAAGCCACAAATGTTTGATAGGATTCATGTACAGCGAATTTGGGGGTCATGGCAATAAATGGAATTCCTCTTCATGTTCTTGGACCATTCCTGAACCTTCTTCACAATGTGGCATGGAGCATTGTATGTTGAAAGACACCATCTTTGCCAGGGAATGCAGTCTTGTAAAAGGGCTGTACTTGGTCAGCCACGATGTTCAGGTATGTAACAGATGTCAGAGTTTGTTCTACAGGGATAATGGGTCGGAGTGTTACCCAAGAAAATATTTCCCAGACCATTGCACTCCCCCCAGCCACCTGGATCTGTCTCATAGTTCATCCAGGTGAGAAGGCTTCCTTAGGTAAATGTCCCACACAAGCTTGTCCGTCGACATGGTGTAACAGAAAACAGGATCCGTATGACCATGAGACCATCATCTAGTCTTCTATGATCCAATGTCGATGATTGTGTGCCCACTGCAAGCGTTGATGCTGATAAAGAGCTGTGATAACAGGCACATGAATGGGTTTGTGGCTGCGGAGACTCTTATCCAAAAGTGTACGATGAATGGTGTGTTCAGAAACATTTGGCCCTTCACCACAATTGAAGCTATGGATAATGTCAGCCACAGTAGACCTCCTGTTGCTGCAGACAAGACGAGATATCCTATGCTAACCTCTGGCATCAATGAGGCAGGGTCTACCCGTGCCTTATCGACGGCTCGAAGTGTCACCTGTTTCAGACCATCTTTGATAGGTACTAACTACTGCATTGTGTGAGCAGCCCACCAGCATAATTGTTTCAGAGATGCTCTTACCAAAGCATCTTGCCATAATGATCTGGCCTTTGTCAAAATCAGATAAATCCTTTGCTTTTCCCTTGCTGAGATGAAATGAAATACTGACTGAGAGAGCTCTGACCCAGGTATTACATATATCATTTGTGACCTTGACATTTGAAGCTGATTGGCTGCACTTGTGCTTATTTGTATAACACAGTGGTGGTTTGAATATTTTGGCTGATCGGTGTATCTTTTAATACTAAATCAGGTTCTGGGAAAACTTTATCATTTATTTCTGTAATCTGCATTAACATTATTACAAAATTTGTCAGAAGCAGGCTATTGCTGACATGTATTCTGATTTTTACTGCTATTAGTGTGCCCACTAATTATTGCATTCAGTACCATGAGAATATAGTCAAAACCAATTTCTCTTCAAACAGTTAAAGAGTTCCAAGAAAAAATTTCAGGTGCATATATGTGGTTATTTTTTAAAGGATTGAACAAACTATTGTGAGAGGAATCAGTTTTATTTTTTTCCAGGTACAAGTATTGTTCAGAGATCTATGAGCATTGCCATCATAAAGCATGAAATTTCTGCATGTAAATGTGCATAGATCAAACATATACTGAACATTTGCTCAGTATCTGGACGCTGTCATTATAAATGAGTTCAGCTGTACTCACTTGAGTCATTGCAGTCTAAACAAAAGTGTATACAAATTACATCCTATTCATATCCTGGAATTAGTCTCAAATGGTGTTACAGTATTTTTCTGGTACCTTGCAAAGAGGTGTGATATAGTCTTTCTTGTTCTGTTTCTGGAATACTGGTTACATCAGATAACTCATTTTGCATGGGAAGTCAGTTATCAGGAACCAAGCTGGTTTTTACTGTGAAGAGTACCATGCTATTTCAGTATGTGCAACTATTAATTAATTAATTAATTAAATTAAATCTGCAGCTTAGCCATTTTTTAGAAATGCATTTCTTTTTTTGCAGCCTCAAAACCTGTGCCTGTCTGGTTTTCATGTTCCTCATTAACATCCAAATGATCATTAACCATCTCCCCCAAATTTATTCAGTAGAGCTTTTGAATATTCCACCTATTCATTATATCCTTCATTAATATCAGAAAGTTGACCATATTCATCAAGTAAATCCTGAGTTACTGACTTCCCATATTTTCTGAGATGTTCAACATTTCAACATGACTTCAAATTGCTTTTGGGCCATTTGTTTCCTTGTATATAATGATACATAAACTTTTACGTAAACTTTTTTTACATGGCTAATTTTTACAAATGTAGTACATTATTTTGTCTTCAGATATGCATGTGAGATTTTAAGTTAGTCTGTGACCTACACCTAAAAAAATTTCTTCTCCCTTTTTCCCATCCTTTTATGCTTGTCTACTAATGTCCTGTATTTGATGGTGTTCCTTTTTTTTTAATTCTGTCAGCTGTGGTTTCTCAGTAAAAAATAAGGAGGATAGAAACAATCTTATTTTGTTGATTTACAAAATTTCAGTGTGGAGTCTTTTTGTTTATAAAGAGCATTTTTGTATAATCATATAAACTGAGTCGGCATGTCACGTAAAACTGTAAAAACTAAATCCAGAGTATCAGTCAAAGACATAACAAACTAAATTTGATTGATCCATTTGAATTCCTATTGCCTTGTTTTGGTGATAGGAAAAGTGTATGAAGTGCATGTGATCAGTTTTAAACAAACCTTTATCCAATGAATCCTTCATTTCAAATTGATTGACTTAATGAGTGTTTTTTTAGACATAACTATATCTGGGATTAAAAGATTAAACTTCTTTTATGTTAATGTGAATTACAGAAAACAGTGGATTAACAGAGGCAGTTTTCAGTTTACACCATCCAAAAGTGTTCTGATATATGAAAAATGATATATATGTTTGTCAGTGTTAGAGGAAGTTAATTTAGTATTTTAAGTCATTTGTTATTATTTTGAGATGATTCACCAAAATATATATTTGACATTCAGTTGTGTTGTGGCGATAATCTCAGCCACGTTATATAAAGTTTATTATAATAGATAGCCAATAGTAAACTTGAAGGAAAATTTTGAATTTGGACTAAAATTTAACTTTGGGAGATGGGTAGATGCATTTTGAAACAAAAATATTTTCTAAGTATATGAAGGCCATGAACATCCTAAACAAAAATGCATCTAAAAATTTACATTTCACAAAAAGTTATTGAAAAGTTTGCGTTGTTTGTGTTCACGCAGAGTTGAGTCACCTGAAAGTGCAAAAATAAGTGAATATTGTTGCATGTATATGAAAATGTGTCACTATAAGTCATAGGATAAAATGTACTCGTTCAATAACAACTTGTGGAGGCTGTGAAAGTCAATTTAAAAAGGACAGGACAAAAATCGCAGTTATGAAATACCCTATAATACCAGGATTCGGATCGATAGCCTTAGTCAAGCTAAGGTGAATACATGGGCCCAAGTCATGGAAGACAACAGCACACAAAATTTTTCACACTGCACCAATTTTGGATTTTTTTTTGAAAGGCTACTGCCTATATTTATTTATTTTTTCTTTAAAAACTTAACAAGGTAATTTAGTGGACAATCAGCTGTGGTATTTCTTTTTTTTTTTGTTTGCTTACACACAGCAGCATAAAAACAGAATTTCAATCTTTTTTTCTATTTGGCCACTGGCCTTATGAACAGCACAACTTGACATATTTCAACACAGTTGGTTTGAACACCAGGCATTGACTTTATGCCTCCAAAATTATACTACAACTCACATAATTTACACAAAAAAAAAAAAAAAAAAAAAAAAAAATACTGAATTCTTTTTTTTATTTTAATTCCACAAGGTGGACAAGTTCTGTTCTTTTGAAACGTACTCTCTTCTCCCTCACCTAATTAGCTCAATGACAAATTTACGATTTTACACTTATTGATTTAAATTTACAGCACCTGAACAACTTCAGCACACTCTGCAATCTCCCAGACCAGCTTCAAAGACTTCAATTAAATTTACAGTTATAATAAGAGCCACAAATTATACATTAACAAATCTACTATCTGCAAGTAAACAAACCAAGTAAATTATCCTCAAAACAGAATTTACACTGAGCACAAGCATTAATTAACATTACATAACCTATAGAACTACCCTGAATGAACCTACTTCACTTATAAAGAAACATCACTAACTAACTTAAAAATTATCACTATTCATAACATCATCAACATAATTTAGAAATTCAAACAATCTTCTTGCACTAGCTTGCTCATAAAAATCACCTCACTCTGCACTTCAAATAATAGCTCAAGATACTTAATAACTCTATACTGTAAACAAAAGCTCAAAATACCAATTAACTAAATTTCCACACTAAATATCATGTTCACTAACACTAACAACCAGAATTTAGATTTTACATCCCTAGCACTATAGCATATCATAAACAAATTAATTTAGATACTTTAAATCACACCAAACAAAACTTAAATTTAACACCTGCAGTGAATTACTGAGGTAGCGGTGAGGCAAATACTCTCAGTTCAGACACTACCCTGGGTTTTGAGAACCAACACAGGAAGAAAATACTAGTCAGGCTGAAGGCGTGAAATTGGGTCGTCAATCCATTTTCACCTTAGGCAAAGGGTAAGGGAAAACAATCCTCAAGTGCGACACATCATCAGGTACAGAATTTCCTCTAACATGATCTCGCAACATCCATTGAAGCAACGCCCGACGACCCTTGCTGGCAGTACATATCTCCGTGGGCAGCGAAACTACTGGGGGGAGGGGGTTGAAGACAAGTTTCCCCCCAAAACCACGTCCTCAAGGCTCCCCTTTTCGAACCAATGCATGATCCCACCTTGATCAACCACGCCTGCAAGAGCCTGTCGTACTTCAACCCAAAATACTCCAGGCACATCCAGCCCAGAACTAACACAACTATATTCCAGGAAAAATCACTTATCTCTATATATCCCAAGAAATCCAAAATCACAATATCCACATATATCCCAGGAAAAATCACTTATCTCTATATATCCCAAGAAATCCAAAATCACAATATCCACATATATCCCAGGAAAAATCACTAAGCAAGGAAATTCTTCTGTATCAAGGCAATGAGCAGGTCACACTGCAGATAATAACACTGACCATTTACATAACCTACTAAATATTTTCACCTTATTGAAAATTAAAATTACATTTAGACTCTTAACCTTTTAGTAAAAACAAGAAAATTTAGGCCAAAGAAAAAGAACAATTAATACTGGAACTGGTGAGCAAAAGTGTGTCTTCTCAACCCATGATGTTCATTCTTTTTGTGAAATACTAAACTTGAGAACCCAAATACCTTAACTTCTATTTTGCACATATCGCATGCTGGAGGCTGAGGTTTCTGGTGGCCTGGGTGTTGTTGTTGCTAGTTGCCAACACTCCTCTTTGCCCCCTGCTTCACCCTAAACGGGCGGCTGGGAACTAACCCACTCCTAGTCAATGAGGTCTGTGGCCGAGTGGAGCCCAGACCTCTAACGGCTTGTCGTCTCGTACGACAGGGTGAGTCTGGGGATAGGGTGGGCATGCCAAAGGGGTGTTCCCCAGGCATGGGAAAGTCTGGGTACTCGCCGAGCGCATGTCTGCCCTATCAACTTGCTATGTCCGCTTGCTATCCCTAGAGCCGTGTCCTGCGTCCACTTGGGCTTGCGGACCTCCGGCTCTCCCTCGTTGTGCTCGATTGTGGGTGGGGAAGTCGGCGGATGAATTCTAAAAACTTTTTATGGCTCTAAATGATATTTCCCACGAACCTAAAACCAAAAGAGGTATTGAGGAAGGCTTAGCTCCTTCCGCTAAAAAGCATGTGCCCGATTGTTTGAATGCTCGATTCTTTTTTGTGCACTCATTGGACCCTTCAAAGCCTTTGAGTGCCAAAAGTCCATTTTGGATAAATAAAGCTCTTCAATCCATTGCAAGCTCTCCTAAGAGCGTAAAGAAGCTCCAATCTGGAGATCTTCTGGTAGAAATGTCCACTGTGGCCTACAGCTCTACACTTCTTAACACCACCACGCTGCTTGAGACTCCGGTCAAAATAACACTCCATGGATACCTAAATTCATCTCGAGGTGTTGTCTCCTCTCAGGACCTCGTTGAGTGTGCTGAGGAAGAATTACTTGAAGAACTGAGGAGTCATCACGTTACGGGTGTGCGGCGTATTCTATTCAGGCGGAATGGGCAGTCCGTCCCATCCCGGAACATTATTTTAACTTTTGATAGCCCTTCCCTGCCTACGTCCATCAAGGCAGGGTATCTCCACCTAGAAGTACGCCCATACATCCCTAACCCGTTGAGATGTTTTAGGTGCCAGTCTTATGGCCATTCTGAGCAGTCGTGCAGGAGCAATCCTAGGTGTGGACGCTGTGGTGCCACAGAGCATCTTTTGTCAGAATGTGTGGCCGAGGCTGAGTTTTGTGTGAACTGTAAGGGTTCACACACAGTATCAGCCAAAGATTGTCCCAAGTGGAAGGAGGAGAAAGAAATCCAAAGGCTCAAAACGGTGGAAAATATTTCCTATCCTGAGGCCAGAAGAAGAGTGTTCCTGTTATATCTGATCGGCGATCATACGCTTCAGTGGTGGTTGTCAAATGTACGGTTGCCATTCAGACCGACATTCAGATCCCCCTGGATGTCCATACAATGTAAACGAAATCGTCGCAGCCGGACTGGAGGCACTCCAGTCTCGAGCTAGGGGTCTGAAAGCGCCACCTACCACTACGCCGAAGCAGACTCGTCCCACCACCAACAAAGGAACTCAGGCCACTTCTTCTAACAAAAAAAACCAAAGCTCAGGATAAGAAAAGCATTTCTTCCCCAAAATCTCAGCAAACGACTCAACATCGTGTGCCTCCCGTTAAGCCACTTGGGACAAAGCATGCTCCCATCTTGGCCCCTGGTCACACGCCTCCAGATCTGGGGGAACCCCCATCAGAGGTGATGGAGCCTGACTTCCTGCGATCATTTTCATTTCACTTATAACCATGGCTTCAATCATTCAGTGGAACTGTCGAGGTTTTCGGACGAGTTTTGATGAAGTGAAACATCTGCTTTCATTTTACTCTCCGGTGTGCCTTTGTCTACAGGAGACGAAGCTTAAACCATCAGACCTGCTTTCAGTTCGAGGCTACAGTGCGTATCGGACGGATAATGCATCGGGAGACATCGCCTGTGGGGGAGTCGCTATTCTTGTCTCTCACAGTGTTCCGGTGTCTTCCGTTGCGATTTCCACAACTTTGCAGGCTGTGGCGGTGCAAATATCTGTCCCCGGGCCTCTTACTGTCTGCAGTGTCTATCTGCCGCCGGACAAGAACGTGAGCGTCTCTGTACTGGAGAGATTGGTTGATCAGCTGCCTTCACCCTTTCTTCTACTAGGTGACTTCAATGCCCATCATCATTTGTGGGGTAGTGTCAGCATCAGCACGAGAGGTCGTCTCATAGTCTCTCTTCTGTCCTCGGCCTCTTTGTGCCTTTTTAACACTGGTGCTGACACGTACTTCCATGAACCGACACGATCCTTCAGTGCGATCGATTTGACCTTGGGATCACCATCGATTATTGCTGACTGGTCGTGGACGGTGTGTAACGACCTCCACGGGAGCGACCACTTTCCAATTGTCCTCTCGCATCATGCCAACATGCCAACTTCTGCTTCCCGCCCTCCTCGTTGGAGGATGGAGCGTGCGAAATGGGAGGTCTTCACGCCGTCAGCTTTGATCTCTTCTGCAATGGTGACCCAAGAGTCAATCGACGCAGCGGTTCTTGAAGTCACAAATTGTATTCTTCAGGCAGCTGATCTTTCTATACCAAAAACATCTACGACACTCTCCAGAAGTCCGAAGCCTTGGTGGACCCCTGAATGCGCAGCGGCTAGGAGAGCTCAACATAAGGCCTGGTCTACGTTTCGGCGTTATCCGACCGATGCTAATCTCGTTACATTCAAACGAGCAAAATCTTATGCTCGGTTGGTGCGTCGACGTAGCAAGAGGGAGTCTTGGATCCAGTATGTTTCATCTCTCACTTCATGTGCCAGTTCGAAAAGTGTGTGGGACAAGATTCGTAAGATCCGGGGTAACTACAGCTCTCACCAGATCTCCATTCTCGAGAGTAACGGCTGCACATATGCTGGAGTCGGGGAGATTGCTGATTGTTTAGGGGAGGCGTTTGCCTCCGTGTCGAAGTGACCTGGCGTATCCTACTTCTTTTCAAAGAATAAAATCCACTGCGGAACGCCAGAGAATCTTCTTTGCGCCTTTTCTCGACACGGAATATAACTCCCCCTTCAGCATGGTAGAACTCAGGGTGGCTCTGCATCGGTCCGGCGCTACATCTGTCGGTCCCGATGGAATCCACTATGACATGCTCCGTCATCTCTCGCAGTCGTCTCTCGATAATCTCTTAATCTTGTACACTGCCGGACAATTGCTAAGGACGGATGACAATAGCAACGATAGCAACCATAAAATGGAAGGCAGGAAAATGTGGAAATTAGCATAAGTGCGGGATACAGTAAGACGTGTTTTGCGTATGCAAATTTTGGATTGCCGAACTTGTTCGTGACGTCATAGTGCTGATAAGAGATATAAAGGATTTGACGCGTATTGAACGTTGTTGTTCAAACGCAAAGTTGAAAGGGAAAGAATCAATTGACGAACTTGCAATTTTCAGTATGTCTTCCCGACATCACCTAGATGATTTTACGCGTGGCCGTATTATTGGCAAGATTGAAGCAGGGCGAAAAATGACAGATGTTGCCAAGGAGTTCGACGTCAGCCACAGTGTTGTTTCAAGGCTTTGAAAATCATTTCAAACAAATGGAGAGTGTAGGAAACGTCACGGGGAGGTCGTGTTCGCAGTACGACACCTGCAGAAGATCGGTAAATAGTGCTATCAACAAAAAGGCACCGGCGCAGCACAGCTAGTGAGGTAGCAAATCAGTTTATGGCTGCTACTGGCAAGCGGATCTCCCGAAAAACTGTCGCCAAACGTTTGCATGAAGGAGGACTATACGCCAGCCGTCCTGTTGTGTGCATCCCATTTTCCAGACGTCACCGTACCGCCCGTTTGCAATGGTGCCATCAATATCGCAATTGGACTGATAACGACTGGTCTGCTGTCCTCTTCTCAGATGAGAGTAGATACAGTCTATCGTCTGATTGTCGACGACAACTGATCTGGCGTGATAGTGGTACTGCATATTGTCCAGCAAACATACAGGAAAGGGACCGATATCCGACATGTAGTGTCATGGTATGTGCTGGCATCATGATCAATAGCCGTACGTCCCTCTATGTGCTTCCAACTGGGACTATGACTGGCCAACGATACATTAATGATGTTCTGCTACCTCATGTTCGCATGTTCCGTGGTGCTGTCGGTGATAGATTCATTTTCATGGACGACAACGCAACATGTCATCGAACAGTCGCTGTCCAGGAGTGTCTTGAGAGCGAGGATATTCAACGCCTCGTATGGCCAGCACGTTCTCCAGATCTGAATCCCATTGAAAATGTGTGCGATGCTTTGGGGAGGAGTCTTGCCGGTCGCCAATGCCCTCTAATAAACAAGGACGCCCTCATCCGTGCACTGACAGAGAAATGGGATAAATTACCCCAACAGCTGCTTGATAATGTTGTGCAAAGCATGACACGACGTGTGGAATCTTGCATCGCCCTCCATGGTGGCCATATCCCGTATTGACATCTTACGCCGGAACGCCTGCGGACGGTAATCGCATTTTTTTCACGTTTACGTATTCTACACAAAATGGCCTGTTTGTCCCTTGAACACGTTCCAAAGCCTTCTGGGTTTCAGAGCACAATAAATTGTCTTTCTTGTAATGTCCTGGCATTTTTACATTATTTTATTTCACTTGGCATCCAACCACACTTACTTGTTTATGCGCTATATAGCCGTTTGTGATCCGTCCTTAGCAATTGTCCAGCAGTGTATAATCGTATTTGGTCGGAGCACAGTTTCCCGGAATCTTGGCGAAAAGCTTTTGTTCTGCCTTTTCCCAAACCTGGCAAGGATCCTAAGTCTCCCTCTAGTTATCGTCCAATTACTCTCACTAGCTGCCTGTGTAAAGTTCTTGAACGCATGGTTAATTCCCGGTTAATTCATTTTTTAGAATATCATCAAGTACTTTCACCATCACAAAGCGGCTTTCGCAGTCATCGTTCACCTCACGATCCTCTCATGCACCTTGAGACATCTGTGCGCGAGGCGTTCGTGCGTAGGCAGCACCTGGTTTCTGTATTTTTTGACATTGAGAAAGCCTATGATCGAGCGTGGCGGTACGGTATTATTCGTGACCTCCACGCATGCGGGTTGCGAGGAAATCTTCGAACCTTCATTGTAAATTTTCTTCGCAATCGGGTGTTCCAGGTGCGCCTGGGTACGACGCTCTCGGCACCGTTCCATCAAGAACAAGGTGTTCCTCAAGGTTGCATTTTATCTGTCACATTGTTTATCCTCCGCATTAATTGTCTCTTAACAAATCTTCCTCCTGCGGTTTCGGCTACAGTTTATGTTGATGATTTACACATTTTCTGCTCGTCATCCAGCATGAATTTTATTGAAAGGCAGTTGCAGTCTGCGATTAACCAGATCTTTAAAGCGGCGAATAGCAATGGTTTCGTTCTTTCTCCCGACAAGACAGCGTGTGTCCATTTCTGCCGGAGGCGCGGCCTCCATCCTGACCCAGAGCTGTTTTTAGACCGTGCAGCCATACCAGTTTTGCCGGAGACCAAGTTCCTTGGACTGACCATCGACCGTGCGCTTACATTCCGTGCGCACGTTCGGCGGCTCAAGATTTCCTGTCTGCGGGCTCTATTTATTCTTAAGATCCTTTCGAGAGTCTCATGGGGCGCAGACAGGATGTCTTTGATTACCATTCCTTAATACGGTCGAAACTGGATTATGGTTGTATCGTGTATGGCTCTGCGCGTCCTTCCGTTCTCCGGCCTTTGGACACTATTCACCATCAAGCACTGCGTCTTTGTTCGGGAGCATTTCGAACATCTCCGATTCCCAGACTTTACGCTGACGCGAACGAACCATCGCTTGAATTACGCCGTCTGCAGCTGTCTATTCAATTCTACTTGAAACTTAGATCTCTTCCAGACCATCCTTTATACGATGCAGTTTTTCATCCCCACCATGCTCGTTTATTCGGGAACCGGCCCTCTTGCATTTCCACCTTCGGTCTTTGTATGACGGCCGTAACCCGTGATGTAGGCTCGACTTGTCACTTGTTGGAGAGACCAGGGGCTTTGGGGATCCTCCATGGCACCCATTTGGTGTCATGGTTGATACCACCTTTACATCTTTCGATAAATCCTCAACCCCTGCGTCAGTGTACCAGCAGCTCTTCGCTGAGCACCGTGACCTCAATTCTGACTTCACTCCTATTTTTACTGATGGCTCCAAGATGCATGGAGTCGTTGGATCCGCGGCTGTCTGTGTTGATGACGTTTCAGTAGCGCGGATCCCAGCTGAGGCCACTGTGTTTTCGGCGGAGATGCATGCTGTGTATCTCGCCCTTCTCCATGTTCAGTTGAGTTCTCATCACCGGGCTGCGGTGTACACTGATTCTTTGAGTGTTGTACAGTCACTGTCATCGTTGGACTGCTGTGACCACCCTTTTCTTCTTACCGTACGAAGGCTTCTTCGTTCCTTGCTCGAGGCCGGTGTCCAGATACAATTTTGTTGGATTCCCGGGCATGTTGGAATCTCGGGTAACGAGTGTGCTGATGCGGCAGCTAGATCTGCTTCCTCTTTGGTCGTCACACACTTGCCACTGTTTCACCGGGATTTCCGCTTTCTGGTTCGCGACCATATCAAGCGAACGTGGCAAGGTCTGTGGGACCAAGAGGTGGAAAATAAACTGCATCGTATTAAACCTAATCTTGAAGTCTGGAAATCCTCATATCATCGGAACCGTAGGGAGGAGGTGGTGCTTGCGCGTCTCCGCATTAGGCATTGTCGTTTCACTCACCGCTTTTTGCTGTGTGGCGACACTGCGCCGATGTGTGAGACGTGCAATTGCCGACTCACCGTAACTCATCTTCTGTGTACCTGTGTTCATTTTCGTGATGTACGTTTTCATTTCTTTCATTCTCATTTGTTGACCGAGGACGCCGCTACATTGCAGCGGCTCCTCAATGACCACTGTGACTCTGTTGCCGTGTTTTCATTTTTTAAAGAAATTGACTATTTTAAACGTATCTAGATTTTAGCCTTATCATCATCCTCATTTCTCAGTTTTACTGAATCAGCTAGATTTTAATCATTGTATCATGTTTTTAATACTGTTTGTTCCATTATCTTTTTCAGCCCTTCCATCGTTCTCATTTTTCAGTTTTACATGATCAGTCAGATTTTAAGCTTTTTACCACATTTTTAATACTATTTGTTTGTCTTGTTTCTGGCGCTCTTTGGCCAACCATGGCCCTTGCGCCATAAAAATCGAACAACCAACCAACCAACCACATATCGCATCCTGGTGAAAATTCCCTACTCACAGCCCTCTGCCTTAGGACAAGTTCCCAGGCTTGCCCTAAGATCACCCCTTTCCAATGGGAGATTAACACTCATCTGGAGCATGTAAAATACTGGTCCTCAAAATAACACACCAACAATCTTAATCTTAATTTCGACACTCAACACTCCAAGAATGTAAACAGCACTTTAGGTTTCCAATTTCATCACACTATACATATGCTCCCGAAATCCCAATATAAATCATCCCATAATTGATCTTCACTCAGAAAAAAAACTCAACACTGTTAAATGTTTACAATTATTTTATCACATACGGCATCACAATAACACTGCTTTTCAATTATCACATGCCCAACTAAACTATAATCGATGCACCAAAATTCACTGTGCTCAAACATTAAACCAAATTTTTCGGATACATTAAAATTTACTGGCCTGGGGAGTTGCTAAAATACCAGACATGACAACACACAAAAAAACATAAATGAAAGCATTTTCAACTCCCCTTTCTTTTTTCCCCCTTTTTTCTGAACTCATACCTGAGGAACTAATAAATTTCATTTTTGAAAACTGAACGACAACACAGCCACAATCGGAGGCAAAAAAAAAACTTGCTTTTTTTTTTTTTTTCTTAAGCTCAGCTCGAAGCTCAGGTACTTGCGTGGGCTTTTTTTGTATCAATACTAAAAGATACGAACTAAAACATTACCTTTGAGCTGGCGTCCCTTTTCTTTTCTTTTTTTTCACAACACAACTCCCCCTTTTCGAACCAATGCACAACCCAAAGTCTATGCAGTCCGTCTTCCATGTCTTTCTTTTTTTCTTTTCCGTTGACCCCGTGGGCTTTTTTTTTTTTCCTGAACAAGGGCATCGCTGGCAGCTGCAGACTTGAGGTACTTTTTGATGAGAGGTGAGGGCCTTGCAATATTCACCTTGTGATTAGCAGCAATGTGCTTCTTGATGGCCTGCAGGGACGATTCCTTAAACTGGTAATAGCCGAGATAACCATTTCTGAAACTTTGGGATGAGATGGAACTATTTTTTCTTTTTTTTTTTTCCGGCCTTTGAAGCAGGCCTCTTTTTGGGAGTAGCAACAGAGTGGAGAAGCTGTAGATGTGTTGGGCCTTCTCTTTCCGGGATATCAATAAGGGAGAAGACATGTCCCTTTTCAGCTAAGCCGGCCTCCACGACCGACATCGACATCGTACTAGCCTGCCGCCTCCCCGCCATTTTTCTTGCCAGGGCAAAGTTCCCGGCCGGCGGGATGCCTCTTTATCGGCGTTCTACATCGTCAACCCTTCAAAATGCCGCGCAGAGCCTGTTGCCATGCAGAGGCTGCCCTCTGCATGGCAACAGCAGTTCTTCCCACAACGGAATTTCTCTCCCACTCCTAGAGAGTGACCCCTGACCTTCACACGTAAGCGTCGTTGCAGCGCCCCGCACTCTCAACGAGAAAAAAAAAATTGTTACCAGGCACATGGCATCCTCGGTCAGCCAGGGGAATAGGAACATTTGACCTTCACACGTAGGGACCAAGTAACTTCCTATGTGCGGCTGTGACCTTGTCCCAGAAATAGAACAACGCCAACCCCTAAGAGCATTTCTGCAACATTTTCTGAGCGACTTCTACCGAATCCTTAAAATGGCCGATCTGAAAGAAGATTCCCTTTTCCCACAACTTTTTTTTCGGAAGCGTTTTTGTTCTCCTCATTCCGTGATGTGAAAGTAAGATTAATTTTGATTCTCTGAGCTGCACACCTACTCGCCTTTTCCTATTGCGATAAAAGAACAGATAAAATAATTATTTCCAAAACCCCAAAGTCAGTTAAATCAAATATTATTCTCTTTTTCTTTTTTTCTTTAACATGAAATTTTGTTTTCCTGGTTGTGATTAAAACGCGAATTTTGCGCACGAATTCCCCTGCCTTTCAACCAGGAATTTTCTTCTAACGTATGTCATGGGAGAAAATTTTGCATTAATTAATCCCTGATAAACCAACAGAAAGATTGATCAGGTCTTTCTGAAATTCAACAGAGGTTAAAATTTTCGCCATGACAAATACATTCTTCCTGTGAAAAAGACGAGCAAAGCGAGTCGAAACATAAAATAAAATCTCGGAAAATTCGCTTCTACCTACTACCCAACACACACACGTGCTCCGACCATGTCAACAAACCGATGAATGTAAACAAACCTGCAGCGCCACCTACCTCCGGTGAGCTGACTTCTGTTCCAACATGGCTACCACTGAACTAGGAAAACAAATGTTCCGAAGCGAAGCTACTTATCACCTGACCTTAATTACAGAGGTAAAAGAATTTTTACAAGCCAAAAAAATTTCACAGAACGAAGAAAAAAAAATTCTGCATCGGCTCAAATACTAACCTTTTAACTAAACTCAGAAAATTAAATTAAAAGAAAGTTAACTGTTTATTAAATTCCTAACTCACTGGCTATTACTACAGAAATACTAATCCTACCCAACACTGAACCTACACTGCACTACAATAGCAAACAACCTAACTTAAAATAACTAACCCGTGCACTTGGGCACCAAATTAACCAGCCTGAGGAGAGAAGAGAAGTTACGCTTCTTACAATTTTGCATTATGCTTTCACCAATTTGACATCACCAACAACAGGCATTTTCGAATGACAACGTTACTTTACAATACACTTTCTTCGCTTAGTTCAACAGAATGTGATAAATTCCCTGAATGCAACACATTAAAAATACACTTAATTCAACACTCGGACTGTAGAGGAAAAACAAATTGCAACACATGAAAAATACACTTAAAAGTTCAATATTTGGAAAAATGTAAAATTGCATATATATATGACACACTGTAAACTAGTAATTAGCACTAGTTATATTCGAAATACCAAATTATACATTATGCAGGTACGCTTGAGAAATTATTTGTGTGAAAACTCATGTAGGTAAACACCCAAAAAAAATTTATATGTGTGTCAAGCACCAAAAAAAATTATTTGTATGTCACGCACAAAATTACTCATATATGTCATTGAAAATATTACACCAACACAAATTTTTTTTTTTATGTGTGTCAAGCCCGAACTGGCTTTCATGTTAAGCCCAAAATTATTCAAATATTAAAAACACTGCTACTGAAATATTATAATACTTATACACAGAAATTCAGCTGAAATAAAAAAAATATGCACTTTCGCTACTTTGGCCACTGAGAGAGAGAGACTACCAGAACTTATCACTACGAGAAAAGAATTCACATATGAAACCATACTCAAGATTTTTCGTAACTACTGTGCAGTACAGGTTGAATTCCATGACCAGGCATGCATCCTATGGTCACGGCACCATTTAATGTTGTGGCGATAATCTCAGCCACGTTATATAAAGTTTATTATAATAGATAGCCAAAAGTAAACTTGAAGGAAAATTTTGAATTTGGACTAAAATTTAACTTTGGGAGATGGGTAGATGCATTTTGAAACAAAAATATTTTCTAAGTATATGAAGGCCATGAACATCCTAAACAAAAATGCATCTAAAAATTTACATTTCACAAGAAGTTATTGAAAAGTTTGCATTGTTTGTGTTCACGCAGAGTTGAGTCATCTGAAAGTGCAAAAATAAGTGAATATTGTTGCATGTATATGAAAATGTGTCACTATAAGTCATAGGATAAAATGTACTCGTTCAATAACAACTTGTGGAGGCTGTGAAAGTCAATTTAAAGAGGACAGGACAAAAATCGCAGTTATGAAATACCCTATAATACCAGGATTCGGATCGATAGCCTTAGTCAAGCTAAGGTGAATACATGGGCCCAAGTCATGGAAGACAACAGCACACAAAATTTTTCACACTGCACCAATTTTGGATTTTTTTTTTTGAAAGGCTACTGCCTATATTTATTTTTTTTTTCTTTAAAAACTTAACAAGGTAATTTAGTGGACAATCAGCTGTGGTATTTCTTTTTTTTGTTTGCTTACACACAGCAGTATAAAAACAGAATCTCAAATCTTTTTTTCTATTTGGCCACTGGCCTTATGAACAGCACAACTTGACATATTTCAACACAGTTGGTTTGAACACCAGGCATTGACTTTTTATGCCTCCAAAATTATACTACGACTCACATAATTTACACAAAAAAAAAAAAAAATACTGAATTCTTTTTTTTATTTTAATTCCACAAGGTGGACAAGTTCTGTTCTTTTGAAACGTACTCTCTTCTCCCTCACCTAATTAGCTCAATGACAAATTTACAATTTTACACTTATTGATTTAAATTTACAGCACCTGAACAACTTCAGCAACTCTGCAATCTCCCAGACCAGCTTCAAAGACTTCAATTAAATTTACAGTTATAATAAGAGCCACAAATTATACATTAACAAATCTACTATCTGCAAGTAAACAAACCAAGTAAATTATCCTCAAAACAGAATTTACCCTGAGCACAAGCATTAATTAACATTACATAACCTATAGAACTACCCTGAATGAACCTACTTCACTTATAAAGAAACCTCACTAACTAACTTAAAAATTATCACTATTCATAACATCATCAACATAATTCAGAAATTCAAACAATCTTCTTGCACTAGCTTGCTCATAAAAATCACCTCACTCTGCATTTCAAATAATAGCTCAAGATACTTAATAACTCTATACTGTAAACAAAAGCTCAAAATACCAATTAACTAAATTTCCACACTAAATATCATGTTCACTAACACTAACAACCAGAATTTAGATTTTACATCCCTAGCACTACAGCATATCATAAACAAATTAATTTAGATACTTTAAATCACACCAAACAAAACTTAAATTTAACACCTGCAGTGAATTACTGAGGTAGCGGTGAGGCAAATACTCTCAGTTCAGACACTACCCTGGGTTTTGAGAACCAACACAGGAAGAAAATACTAGTCAGGCTGAAGGCGTGAAATTGGGTCGTCAATCCATTTTCACCTTAGGCAAAGTGTAAGGGAAAACAATCCTCAAGTGCGACACATCATCAGGTACAGAATTTCCTCTAACATGATCTCGCAACATCCATTGAAGCAACGCCCGACGACCCTTGCTGGCAGTACATATCTCCGTGGGCAGCGAAACTACTGGGGGGGTTGAAGACAAGTTTCCCCAAAAACCACGTCCTCAAGGCTCCCCCTTTTCGAACCAATGCATGATCCCACCTTGATCAACCACGCCTGCAAGAGCCTGTCGTACTTCAACCAAAAATACTCCAGGCACATCCGGCCCAGAACTAACACAACTATATTCCAGGAAAAAATCACTTATCTCTATATATCCCAAGAAATCCAAAATCACAATATCCACATATATCCCAGGAAAAATCACTTATCTCTATATATCCCAAGAAATCCAAAATCACAATATCCACATATATCCCAGGAAAAATCACTAAGCAAGGAAATTCTTCTGTATCAAGGCAATGAGCAGGTCACACTGCAGATAATAACACTGACCATTTACATAACCTACTAAATATTTTCACCTTATTGAAAATTAAAATTACATTTAGACTCTTAACCTTTTAGTAAAAACAAGAAAATTTAGGCCAAAGAAAAAGAACAATTAATACTGGAACTGGTGAGCAAAAGTGTGTCTTCTCAACCCATGATGTTCATTCTTTTTGTGAAATACTAAACTTGAGAACCCAAATACCTTAACTTCTATTTTGCACATATCGCATCCTGGTGAAAATTCCCTACTCAGAGCCCTCTGCCTTAGGACAAGTTCCCAGGCTTGCCATAAGATCACCCCTTTCCAATGGGAGATTAACACTCATCTGGAGCATGTAAAATACTGGTCCTCAATAACACACCAACAATCTTAATCTTAATTTCGACACTCAACACTCCAAGAATGTAAACAGCACTTTAGGTTTCCAATTTCATCACACTATACATATGCTCCCAAAATCCCAATATAAATCATCCCATAATTGATCTTCACTCAGAAAAAAAACTCAACGCTGTAAAAGGCTAGAGAAAAATGTTTACAATTATTTTATCACATACGGCATCACAATAACACTGCTTTTCAATTATCACATGCCCAACTAAACTATAATCGATGCACCAAAATTCACTGTGCTCAAACATTAAACCAAATTTTTCGGATACATTAAAATTTACTGGCCTGGGGAGTTGCTAAAATACCAGACATGACAACACACAAAAAAACATAAATGAAAGCATTTTCAACTCCCCTTTCTTTTTTTCCCCCCTTTTTTCTGAACTCATACCTGAGGAACTAATAAATTTCATTTTTGAAAACTGAACGACAACACAGCCACAATCGGAGGCAAAAAAAAAACTTGCTTTTTTTTTTTTCTTATGCTCAGCTCGAAGCTCAGGTACTTGCGTGGGCTTTTTTTGTATCAATACTAAAAGATATGAACTAAAACATTACCTTTGAGCTGGCGTCCCTTTTCTTTTCTTTTTTTTCACAACACAACTCACCCTTTTCGAACCAATGCACAACCCAAAGTCTCTGCAGTCTGTCTTCCATGTCTTTCTTTTTTTCTTTTCCGTTGACCCCCCGTGGGCTTTTTTTTTTTTCCTGAACAAGGGCATCGCTGGCAGCTGCAGACTTGAGGTACTTTTTGATGAGAGGTGAGGGCCTTGCAATATTCACCTTGTAATTAGCAGCAATGTGCTTCTTGATGGCCTGCAGGGACGTTTCCTTAAACTGGTAATAGCCGAGATAACCATTTCTGAAACTTTGGGATGAGATGGAACTATTTTTTCTTTTTTTTTTCCGGCCTTTGAAGCAGGCCTCTTTTTGGGAGTAGCAACAGAGTGGAGAAGCTGTAGATGTGTTGGGCCCTCTCTTTCCGGGATATCAATAAGGGGGAAGACATGTCCCTTTTCAGCTAAGCCAGCATCCACGACCGACATCGACATCGTACTAGCCTGCCGCCTCTCCGCCATTTTTCTTGCCAGGGCAAAGTTCCCGGCCGGCGGGATGTCTCTTTATCGGCGTTCTACATCGTCAACCCTTCAAAATGCCGCGCAGAGCCAGAGTGTCACAATTTTACTAAAGCACTCAGGGATGTTTGAGACTGCTGACCTCTCATTGGCTGACCTCTGCATGGCAACAGCAGTTTCTCCCACAACGAAATTTCTCTCCCACTCCTAGAGAGTGACCCCTGACCTTCACACGTAAGCGTCGTTGCAGCGCCCCGCACTCTCAACGAGAAAAAAAAATTGTTACCAGGCACATGGCATCCTCGGTCAGCCAGGGGAATAGGAACATTTGACCTTCACACGTAGGGACCAAGTAACTTCCTATGTGCGGCTGTGACCTTGTCCCAGAAATAGAACGCCAACGCCCTAAGAGCATTTCTGCAACATTTTCTGAGCGACTTCTACCGAATCCTTAAAATGGCTGATCTGAAAGAAGATTCCCTTTTCTCACAACTTTTTTTTTTCGGAAGCGTTTTTTTCTCCTCATTCCGTGATGTGAAAGTAAGATTAATTTTGATTCTCTGAGCTGCACACCTACTCGCCTTTTCCTATCGCGATAAAAGAACAGATAAAATAATTATTTCCAAAACCCCAAAGTCAGTTAAATCAAATATTATTCTCTTTTTCTTTTTTTCTTTAACATGAAATTTTGTTTTCCTGGTTGTGATTAAGACAAGCGAATTTTGCGCACGAATTCCCCTGCCTTTCAACCAGGAATTTTCTTCTAACGTATGTCATGGGAGAAAATTTTGCATTAATTAATCCCTGATAAACCAACAGAAAGATTGATCAGGTCTTTCTGAAATTCAACAGAGGTTAAAATTTTCGCCATGACAGTTGTGTACTACAAGAATGATTGCTCTGTACTTGAAATACTTATTTGGGTGGGCGTAAATGCTATCATCCATCATTTTGGTTGGAACCAACCATGTTAGATTTTTTCTTCTGAATGTGACAAAAATAAGTCATGGAGAAGCTGTGAAGTTAACAGTAACCCCCCCCTTCCCCGTCAAAATTAAAAAAAAAAGTTGTTATGGTTTTATCAGAGAGAAATTGAAAACTGAGGCAGCAAAAAATCCATTCATTTGAATGAATGTATTGTGGATAACACATCATTTGTGATGTTTTTATTTACCTTTTGTGGTAAAATTAAACAAAATGTTAAGTATTTGTGAGACAAATAGTACACATTTGTACACATATAAAGTGCAAACTATACTTATGTTTAGTTATAATAATATGTTGTGCAGGAAATATGAATAATTTGTTTGATAGTTTTGTATGCAAAATTTGTTTCTGACTTATAACTCCCATAACATTAGAAAAACCTTGAGTTATGTTGCAGTCTCCTTATTTGATTATACTCACTAATAAGGTTTTCCCAATCTGCCTGTTTTTGTGGGATTCCTTGTTAGGGTTGCCATTTTTTTTGCCATAAAAATTAACTTTGTTTTGCTTTTAGGAGTAGTGTAAACAGCTCACAGATACCAGCCAGTGAAATTCGGTCATGGCGGGTGTAAGTGTTTTTGTGTTGTCTTTCTAAGACTAACAAATAAGTTGGTGGATGGGAATAAAATGGGAACACTGTGAGCTCTGAATAATAATATTAAAAAACAAACAAACTATGCATGCATATATAGTTTACTTTCTGATTCTGAAATCTTTGGAATGCAATATAGCTAACATGATTAACCATGCAGATGATTAACTTTTTTGGGTGATTGTGCTTAGTCTGTTAACTAGGCTTCTGCTTCTTTTTGTAACCTACTGCTTTTAGAGTTCCTATTCCTTGACACCACAGATAGAAAATGTATGCATTCATGTGTTTTATTATTTATTATTACAGTCGAACCCACATATAATAATGAGCTCTGATAATAAGAAGTTCAGCATAAACTGAAGTTTGTATAAATCTCTTGAACTTTATAATATTCTTCTTCATTATTTTAACTGCATATTGCAAACAATATATTTTGGAAAAACCGCTTATATTGAAGTTCAGCATGGTTGTCAGCAAATAAAATAGGCAGCATTTACCCAGTTTTTAAACCTTCCTCTTTCACAGGAAACCTGTTGACAACACCCCTTGGTTCTCCTTACAGGTAGGTCAGTTCGAATGAAGACAAGAGAATGTTTCTGTTGCTTTGTTACTACCTCATGCTTGCTAAACATACATCTCCTGGGCAAATGCTGTCTTTTATCCCCATCCCTTTCCACCTTCCAATCACTTAATCACTGTTTAGAAAATCATAGAGTTTAGTTTGCATCTAGAAACATCTTGACCACCATGTCAGAGGGGAAAAAAAAAAAAAAAAAAAAAAAACGCCATTTAAAACAATGATCATGACAACCACAAAACACTCAAAAATCAATTCACATATTCAATGTAACATGTAGCAACAGGTGAAATTAAAATTTTTTGTCAGTTACTTTAAATTTTACATTCGTTAAAAGTTTTGCTTATTCTATATCTCACTTATATTATTTTGTTAGCTATAGTTTTCAGTTAGCAAGTACTGTTTACCTTTGATTAATTGGTAATAGTTTATAGTTGGCCAGTTCAAACCTGACATAATGTAATATGCCAAAAATGGCCATTTTTTTTAACTGTCTAGTTATAATGAAGTTTGCATATATCAAATGTTTTTAATTCTCCCTTTGACTTTGTTATGTATGGATTCGACTGTATTATTACTTTTTTTTATTATGTATATTATTTTTTATTTTTAAGTTCCTGTTTAAGTTGAATGTTGTGTATCAGGCTGTGCTTTTTGAGGAAGGCAGTTATGTATATGCTTATTGCATTGTTTACTATTCCTTCTGTCAGTCAGCATGCCTCTGCCTCTAAAAGTTGGATTAGAAAAATTCTCTATGTACTGGATTAATGTAAGCATCTCTATAGCTCTTTTTTTTTAATCTCTAGTGAAACAATGATTTCTATGTTTTTCATCAGGTCGAATTGAACTTGACCAAGATACACCACCACTTTTGTTCTTTGTGGCACTCTTTGGCTTTTGCAGCCCTTGTGCCACTAAACATCAACAGCAACTAACCTGTTCTTTGATTCATTTGTCTCTCGGTGGACACAATAGAAGTCAGTTTGAAAAAATTAAGATTTACTAGCTTGGTTTGTTTCTCTGTTCATCCATATATCAGTCTGAACAAATTTTTGCTTATCGAAGTCATGTTTAAGAATTTTTTTTTTTTTTTCTTCTTTTGCATCAGGTAAAAGAAACCATTACCTAAGGTTATAGATAATATATATAAATGGGAAATGAGTCCCCTGAAGAAATAATTCTTCACAAATACGTAGAAGACTTGTATGTACAAATCGTTGGCATAAAGGTGCAGTATTTTCACATCATACATACATACATACATACATACATATCACTAAGCTGTTCTCTGAGATTCAGAGGTTAGCTCTAAAAAGAAATACAAACTACCAGATAATTTTTACTTACTGTTGCCATGTCAAACTTCTCCATTTACGCCAATCTCGACATACAACTTGGGCTTCACTCACATCCATTACACGTCGTACACAAGATCTTCTATACTTCATACTCATAATCTTTTTCTCATGCAGACACTCCTGCATCTGATTCGCCCATGACTTCCTTGGCCTTCCTGCCACTTGGGCTAAAAGATTTTCTTAGCAAGCATCTCGTCACTCATTCTTTCAACATGGCCAAACCGCCGAATCATATTAGTCTCCACCTTGCTAACAACATTTTGCTTCATGTTACACAACTGCAACACATCTTCATTCCTCACACAATCCGAACGTGCCCCCCTACACACACAGAGTAAGTAACACATTTCTCCAGCACACAAACAACTCCTATGTTTCTTTTCTGTAGCACCCAGGTTTCACTGCCATACATCAGAGTAGGAACAATTACACTTTCATACACAGCCATGCAGGACTCTCTTGAGAACCCATCATTCCTGTGAAAACCTCCCACAGCAGCCATGACTTTCAATGAAGAATTCCCTTGTCTACTAATTTCACCATCCAGTTTGTTCTCTCTGTCAAACATGCTTCCTAAATAAACAAACTCACTCACCTGGTCAATCACTGTGCCATTTAGACTTACCTTACATTCAGTGCTACCAGTATTTTCACTGTTCCTCATATAGCAATTTTCAAGTTTTACTGAAGAGATGGCTTCATGGGAAATAGTAAAAATACTGCACCTCTATGCCAATAATGACGTAACTAAGGTTTTCTGATTCCATTCTGTTGACCTGCTGTTATATCAGATTGGAGAAACTAATTTTGCATTGTATTTTTTCTACCTTTCTTCCAGCGCTTAATTTACACTAAGTGGTATAGCTGTTACTTTTGTTTTGTGTTATCTCTGTTTCTGTTGTGTGACTGGAAAAGTTCCTGCAATTTTTGTGATGCTGTTTTTTTTTTTAATGAGAATTTTGTGTACACAGGGATAGGTGGTGGACTTTCATCAATATACAGTTAAAAGTAAGTGTCATGTGATTGAGTTTCTGTCCAGCAAGCATGGAAAGTGATTTGGTGAACATTGATAAGTGAAGAAACTTTTCTGCTCTGATTACAGTTGTGGGGTTTCTTTTTGTTTTTGTTTGAAAGGTGTTACAGTATATCTACGTAAACTAGTAATCTTGACACACCACTCAGCTATGATCTAGCTTTCAGTAAAGGAAGGGTTAGAAAACAGCCTTCAATCTCCAAAGTAACAAAAACAAACCAGGGTCATGTCTTAACAGTTCATTGATATGCATTTATGAGACAGTTGTGAATCATTTATGCCCAGTGATCCAAAATTATCTTCATATAGGAAGGAGTTCTTATTTTCTTTCTCATTCCCAGCAGCAGGGTCTCCCCACACTTTCGTTGAAATGCCTTGGGCACTCAGCTTCTGTGATTGTCACATGACTGCACTGCTAACTTCTGCTACCTGGTTGGCCTGTACAAATGACAGGTCTCCTTGTAAAGGAAAGCAGCCCCCTCTTCTATCATCACTCAAAATGTATAGGGTTTTCTATGCCTCTGGCTCTATGGATTAACTTGGGTGTCTGAAAGTTGGCTTTGTTAAGTGTGAATGTCTACAGTAGTCTGCCACTGCCAATGTCAGTTAACCCATTGATTAATATCGGAGGACTCCTATTGCTAATAAATACCCTTTGTTCAGCAAGCGGTGATCTCAGTTCTAAAATACAAAGAAACCACTACACAGCAAATGATCATAACAGATACTTACAATAAATGAAATAGTTGCAGATATGGCTTTTCGCATTGAGCCAGGAAAATGGGGTTTTCATTTCATTTTGGTTTTAATGAGCTTCTTTTCTGTTGATAAAGGTAAGAGTTTGACTCAGCACCATCAACTGGCTGGAGATTTTTAACCATGCAAATAAGTAATGCAAAGGAATATCGATTCAAAGAAAATGTCTACACACAAAATTATTAAATATGTATAGATGATTGTAATATTGAAGTGCTTGAGAATCAGCATGAGTGAAGTGAACCCTCCAACAGCTATTGAACATCTGTACTGTGTGAGGCACATACACTGAAGCAGTGCTAGCACTCTGCAAGATTTACATTACATTTGAAGAAAGCACAGCAGTGAGCATATGTACAGCCAAAGGTAGCATAGAGGAACTGTGTTGGGTGAAGCAAGGCTGGAGGTGCATCTATTAACTCACATTGATGACAGTGAAAGGAAGGCTGCTGCTGAATTCATTTGCAGTCTGACTTATTGAGAGCTGCCTGCAATGTTAAAGGTGACTGATGAACTGATTTGTTTTCATTAACAGGAAAAGTGTGAAAGCTGACTTGGGTTCCATATATTTTGGCTTAACTTGAGTCATCGAACAGAGGTCATCGCTCTTTCCACATTTATAAGTGAGTCACGGAAAAATTCTCATGGGCCGCCACCGGGAATCGAACCCAGGGTCTTCCAGTTACGCGCGGCATATGCTTCCACTGCACCACAGCGGCCTCGAGTTTCTCCAGACTCACACTCATTAACTTCCAAGCTAATTTGGCAGGTTGCTTCTTGGAGCCCCGCTCAATGCTGGGGATTCACCAAAAATGGTAAGCAGCAACAGAACAAATAATTAGAAGGTGAATGAATAAGTAATACAGACATTTGACATGGACTAGGAACATCAAACAGAGGTCATTGCTCTTTCCACATTTATAAGTGAGTCACAGAAAAATTCTCAATTTTTCCATGAGAAAGATGAAGAAAGGATACTCTGAAGTTTTCACAGGATACGTAATAAGCAGTGATAAACTCTTTAGCAGTACATATTCTTATGAGTGAATTGTCAAGTAGTTAAAATTAAAGCAAATATTTTAAGATGCATCAAAGTTAACAGATTGAATAATATGGAAGTAAGGGATGATTCCCAAAAGCGAATTGTGGAATGTTATATTGAAATTGAAACCTTACTCAGTGAAAGGATTAAGTTAGATAAGAACAAGTATGAAAATGAGTTATTGAATCTGCAACAAAACTAGTTAGTGTGGCAGTATGTATGCATAAGACAGAATTCTGTAGTGAACAAAAAGGTGGCAAAGCCATCAGTAAGGGAAGAGAGAGATGTTTAAGCACAGCAAATCACAGGTTAACAAAGGGGTTTGTAAAAGGGTCCACTTAAAGACCATGTGAAAGATACAAAACATGTCTGAGAATTTTGGGAACTATGTTGAAAAGAAATTCCAAAATGTGTTAAGGGTATTTTGAAGCCTTGTTAAATGCGTGAACTGGAAAAGCGAGAACTCTAACCCAGAGTTTACTTGGCAAAGAAGGCCAACTTCTGGAATCGGAAGAGGATTTATCAGACAAAGAGAGTGAATAATCTCAAGACTTGTTGAATGAATATTTAGGAGCTAGGCTAGTAGACAGGCAACTAAAATGTTTTTCACAGTGAGGTACAACTTGAGATGTTGATGGGAAGTTATTTCTGGGGAAAAGAGAAAGAATGCTCTGGGACAAAGCGGCAGAGATAATTTGCATCTTTTGGATGAGCTGAAAAGATGTAGCTATACAACTCCTTTCATGTTAAGGAAAGAAAAATAATAGTGAATTTTGGGAGCTAAAGAAAAAGTTATAATAGCAGGGGATTTCAATGCTAGAGTAGGTGTGCAGAATGCAATTTCTGACAATGTTCTGGGTAAGTTTAATGATCCTTGTGTGAATGATAATGGTGAAAGATTAATTGAACTCTGCATTGAGAATGGTTTGTGTGTATCTAATACATTTTTCAACCACAAGTATATACACACATATACTTGGGAAAATCATACTCTTGGTCAAAAGAGTGTGATAGATTTTGTTGTTTACGATCAGCGTTTGAAACACTTAGTTGTTGACACCCGTGTGATGAGAGGTGCGGATGTTGGTTCTGATCATTACTTGGTAGTGTCACGAGTGAAACTTAATGTTGGTTGGAGGAAAAGGAATAGGAAGAGACCCAGGATAGAAAGAATAAAGGTTGATAGGCTCCTTGAAGATCATCAGCGGTACTCTGACTTACTCAGAGAACGACTGAAGGATCTGAAATCTTGTGAGAGGGATGTAGAAAAGAAATGGGAATATTTTAAGAACTGTGTTGTCACTGCTGCTAAAGAGGTCTGTGGCACCACAATAGTGGGTAACAATAGAGGTGATGCTTGGTGGAATAGTGAGATTGAAGAGGCAGTAAAGAAAAAGAAGGAAGCCTATTTGGGGATGTTGCAAGGTAGAGTCTCTGTGGATGAATATCGCTGTAAGAAGCATGAAGCTGCTAAGCTGGTTCGCCACAGTAAGGCAAAAGATAGGAAGGAGAAAGTAGAAAGGCATGAACTGGCTTTTTGGAAAGATAGAAAGTCCTTCTGGAAGTACACGAGACTCAGGAAAAATAGGGGAAACAAAGTTGTAAGTTGTGTGAAGAATGAGATTGGGGAAATGATATGGGAGCCCAATGAGTTAAGTGAAAGATGGGGTGAATACTTCTGTGAGTTATCAGATCAGGAGAGCAAAAATGATTCTGAGACAGACGCATATGATGTCACAATGAGGGATGAAAGCACAGGAGGCATCTCAAGAGAAGAAGTGTGTAAAGCTCTAAAATCCCTTCAGAATGGTAAGGCTCCAGGAGTTGATGGCATAGCTGCAGAGATGTTGAATCTGACTCACTATCTGAGTTTGCAAATAGTTCGTGTAAGTCTATTTTAGTTAAAAGTTGCATTATCAATATAAATATTGTCATCAAAGTCATCAGGGCTGTTTTCTTCATTTGAATCATAAATTCATCTTCTCCACCATCTATGGTTTTACTTATGAAGAATGTTTTGAAAAGATCTTGGCTTTGCACTTTCACAACAATGACACAGCAGACACTCAAAAAGAAATGCCCATGCTTATTGTGAAAACACTGGAGATGGCTGATCATTGCACCCCTCTCCAATGGTGAAGTTACTTACTAAGCGTGTGACTGATTCAATGTGTCCTGTTTTAAAGATGGGATGACAGGCTGAAAGTTCTGCTGGGGAAGTAATGAGGCAATTACTGTTGGATCATTGCCCTTCTCTGTGCTGTGTTGTTCCACACCTTACATAGGCTAAACTGCAGACATTTACTGTTGAAACACACCATGCAGTATACCTCAAGTCAGTGGCATTTAATGCAGCAAGTAACCACAGCTTTAATGCTATAAAAGGTTAAAATTTTAGACATCCTACAAAGATTCATTAGGATTGCTAAACCACACAGAGCAACTCAGGCACATAAGGCACCCAGCAAACAAAAGTACACAGCATTAAAAACAGCATGGTTTACTGACAGCCTTAAGCTGAGTAGTTTGTGTTGCCAATCAAGTAAACACAAAAACATGTACATGACATCATATCAGTAGTGGGTATTTGCATGTGACAGAATCATAGAAATACGAAAACTGTATGTCCAACAATTACTTCTTTTCTGAAAGCAAAAAATTCTGTTGCTTCATTTTGAAATTGGATTAGGTTTCACACTTATATTATAGTGACAACTATTCCTGTAAGACTGCAGTTAGTTTGTTTCTTGAAATTGTACACTGGGTGTAAAAATGTTCCATTATGTACTTCTATTTTGAACTGATTTGTTTATGAGTCAACTACTTCACTTTAAAGAATGAATTTCTTCCAAAACATTTTAGCATATTCGTGAGTATACATGGTATTGTTTTTTTTTTTTTTTTTTGTCATTTGATCCTGTTGTTGAACCCTTGAATAAATTCTTCCATTGAGTTTGCAGTTATCCAAGATTTTTTTTCCTTTTTTGAAACTAGCAATTTTTTAATGTGTTGATATGTACACTGAAGAGCAATTGAATTAGAGATACCTGTCTAGTAACGTGTAGCACCACCTTTCGCCCTGATGACGGCGGCAATTCGTCTCGGCATGGACTCGACTAGACACCGGGAGCGTTGGGAAGCCATATGGATCCACGACCCCTGAACAAGCTCCCACAGTTCACGAAAATTTGATGGAGGGGGTCAGAGCCTCGAGCATCTCTCTCGGTGGCATCCCAGATGTGCTCGATGGGATTGAGGTCAAGTGACCTAGCTGGCCAAGGAAGCGAGGTCACGTCGGTGGAGTGTTCATCCAACCATTTGGATACAATTCGGGAGCGATGGCATGGTGCATTGTCTTGTTGCAGGATGAGGTCCCCAGTGGGATGTTGAAGACACACAAACAGGAGCAAATGGTCGTCCAGGATATCCTGGTAACGTTGACCTGTGAGGGACGATGTCACACGTACCAGAGGTCCCATTTCAGTCCACATAAACAGTCCCCAGACCAGAATGCCACCCCCACCAGCTTGAAGAGTACCCTGCTGGCAAGAAGGATCTATCACTTCATGTGGTTTGTGCCGTACTCGTATCCTGCCATCCGCATGTACCAACGTGAATCTCGACTCATCAGTCCAGGCAACATTTTCCCACATGTCTAGGGTCCAGTGGTGATGTTCCCGTGCCCATGCTAATCTTTACCCCCTGTGATGTGCGGTCAGCAGCGGTACCCTCGTGGGACGATGGCTTCTGTACCCCATAGCGAGGAGATGGTTCTGGATGGTGTGGCTGCTTACACGTTTTTGTGCACCAGCGTTAAATTGCCGAGTGATTTCTTGCACTGTGGCCCGTCTATCCGCTGTTACAATGCGAGCTAGCCGACGATGACCCCGCTCATCCACATGCTGTTGTCCACAGCAGTTGGCCCTTGCAAGGATGGTTTTACTGGATTCAATGTACTCACGGTGCACCCGTGACACAGTGGCTCGTGAAAATCCCAGTACTTGCATGTATTCTGAGATGGAGTGACTCATTTGTCGGGCCCCGACAATTTGCCCACGATCAAATGCGCTTAGATCCTTCGTCTTACCCATACTGCGTCCGACTGTTACCGATTCCCGTCGCATCACTCCATATATTGTCGGATCGCTGCATACGCCATGTCGTTTCCGTTTACTGGGCCGCCCACAGCGCCACATTTGCATAACGCCAGCTGTCTCTAATTCAAGTGCTCTTCAGTGTATTCTTCAAGCACCTAGGTTTTGCGAATTTACCAATAACAATCGTCTTTTCTATTTTGCATGTTATGCTGCAGCACAAAAATGCAGTGAGACATTCTCAAGAATGTTTACCTCCTATGTATTTTTTACATGCAAATGAAAGTGTTTTTGTTGGAAATGCTATAAAAAAACAACACAGCTCATCAACACTAAAAATGTCTTAGTTCATTATTACCTTGGGTCAACAACATGTTTTAGTTCTCTGTAGATCACTGTGGAAGAAATATTGTACTTTCTCTTGAAACATACTAACGCCCATTTCATGCTTTGGATTATCCTCCCCTCCCTTTCCAAGTTTTTCCAATATTTGTTTTGCTCGGATTTCAAAATGAGACCAAACACAGCTAAGTTTCAGACTCACAGGCATCGAAAAACCACTTCCAAAGTAAGTCATTCATGTCCTCATTTCCTGCTTTGCTTTTCCTCTTCTGATAAGTCGCACCTTGTACCTTGATTTCAGAGTATCTCCCACCTGCGTTTTGCCACACTTAAACATCTCACATTGGATTTTTAAAGTGGCAAACAGAATAGCCAATGGCTACTCTGTTTGCCAGAATATTTTTGTAAGCAATGGCTATTCTATTTGCCGCCTTAAAAATCCTGTAGTTGTTCCATGTATGTTTGAAGAATATTTCTTTCACAATCTCCATATCTTACATTGCCACTTATTAACTTACCTCTTTTGCTCTAGAGACAGAAATTCTGCACTTATTGACCTTTGCTCAAATTTTGTTTTTCATGACTCAGATTTACTTCAATAACTCAGTTAAAAAAAATGTAGTGAAAGCCCAAATCTTAAAAAAAAAAAAAAAAAAAAAAAAAAAAAAAAATCTGTATCACATGATGAGCCCTCCTAACGAAATTGTGAAATTTCCACTTCCCACAGAGTAAATCACAACATGTGCTATGTTTTTCTTTCTTTTTGCACCTCCACTTCAGAATGTGTGATTTACTGCTGCATTCCCAGGCACCCACCTCACTTGCAATCTACATACCTCTTTTATCTTGTTGTTATACAACAAAGGAGTCATTGCGCTACATTAGGTTTTGTTTAGATAGACACATAACAAATTAATGTTACATGAAGCAAATTTAAACACTAAATATTTACTGTGATTTTGTGCGGCAGGGCACGCCCTGGTTACATAAAAAAGTACAGGGGCGGCGCCTTGGCACAACTACACCACTGGGTCAGGGTAGCTATTTTCTCATAGAATCACCTTTAATTCTTCCTTTTGTGTACCTTTTATACCCTCCTAAGAATTTAGTGTATTTATGTTTTCTAATATTTTGAGGCCATATTTGATTTTTTTGTAATACTGATAATTCCAAGTCTAGATAATTGAACTGATATTTACTTTGCATCTTCAGGGTGGAGTTTATTTAGATCATCACCTAAATGAGTAAGCAAAAATTAATATATTTCCTTGAAAATTCCGTAAGTAACTTAAAACATTTAGAGTAATGATTTCTAGATTAGCCATGGCGTCATTTATTACTAAAGTAAGATGATATTTTGTTCCTGAAAAAGTGGCAGTGTTGTTGGTTATGATGAAATTAATATTGCATTATGTAAGTATAACAGAACAGCCAGCATGATTATTAAATTTCACGGAAAATTAGTTCTTTTCATGTGCACTAGTAGAAGTCAGTCATTTTGTCAGTTTACAAGAAAAAGAACAGCTTAGGTAGATGGTTAAAACCAACTAAGTCAAAGGTAATGGGTTTCAGGTGGGACAGAGGATGCTGTGGAATAATATATTGGGTCTCAGGCAACTTCCAAAAAGTTTTGTGTTGTGAATCAGAAGTTTTACATTGTGTTCACTTATACATTAAGAAGGCTTTTGAATGAGTTCATATGAACAAGATGGTCAATGTATTAAAAAGTTATAAAGTGAAAGACAAGCTATTGAAGTCAGTCACAAGCTTCTAACCAAGCGTCATGCAACAGTAGGTTCAAGCGAAATACAGTGGAATTTCGATTATCCATCAGTTTCTGGACCATCGCCATGACAGATGAGTGGGAATAGACAGATAACAGACCCCCTCCACCTCCTGATACCGACGATCGATAACAAATATCCTTTGAATAAAGCTCATATTGAGAAATGGCTTCCTAGTTTAATTGAATTAATAATCTAAAGCAACTTATGGGAATTTACTAGGAAAATTTTTTTTTCATTTATAGCAAATTTTCGGAGAAAACTCTTCTCCTTCTTCAGGCTCTCTTGTTGTTGTCACTTTTTGCTTGTCACTATCATGGTTACGGTTTACCTTGACGGTTACGGTTAACCTTGACGGTTTAGGTTATTTTTCAACACATCCTGCCAGATGTTAGGCAGGGAAAATCCTTTGCAGTCATTGATGATGGAATTTTGATTTTTCTCAATCTCTATTCCTTCTTTCAGTTTTCTTTTTGGAAATTGCTTTGGAAACTGATTACTTTAAGGGAATTCCAATCCATGCTGTGCCCAGTTTCTCTAACATGCCTATCTAATCCAGTCTTATCCGTTTTTAGCACAGTACATTGTATAGTACAAATAAAAATCAAGATCACATTATAGCTCCTTAGCTTGCTTTCTATTATGCATTGTAAAAAATTTACATTATTGAATTTAAAATACATGTGTACTAAATCAAAAACCATCTAGCCACAACATGATAAATATACAGTATCTTTTGTTTTCCTAAAGTGCTTTAATTTTCAAACTTTTCACAATGGACTGCAAAAAAAGTGAAAACAAAATTATTTATGCAATACAGTACTGTACTTACTATTTTAAAAAGTCTGCCATTTTTCTTTGTTTTAATTGTATTCCACGGTTTTTTTTGCCGCTGTGTTATGGAGGTTATGTAGAAGCAATAGCTGTGTAGTGTCTGCCTCCTCTTTCTGCTCAAACCATTCAATGCACTTAGAAAGCTTGGTTTCAGCTTCACTGTGGCTAATTATTTTTGATGATTCCTTGATGGCAGCCTCCTCATTTACCCAATCGTCCACAGTCACCATGCTTTGTACAAGTTCATCGTCATTTAATAGCTCAAAGCCTCTGTCCATTCTCAGCCATTCATTGACTTCTTCCATTGAAATGTTTTCATTGCCGGCTATACTTTCACACACAGTTGTAGAATTTCAGCGTCATCTTTGACACCTTCCAATTTGTGTGTGGTGTCAGCCTCTCTGTTTTCTACCTCAAGCCACAGTTTATTCCATCTTTTTTTCAAAGTTTTTTTCCAGAATATCATGCTAAGCTTCAGCAACATTAAAAATTGTGTCCTTAATAGTGTATTACTTCCAGAACTCCTTTACGCTTAATTGATCCTCAGTGGAAACAAGCTTCTGAATAAAGCCTTTTTAATAATGATGCTTCATGCTTTCAATAATTCCAATCAGTGGTGTTGTGTTTGCCAGCAAAAAATGGCACATTATTTTTCCATCATCGCTCTTCAACTCACAAAAAGGATGAGTGGGCAAATTGTCCATCAATAACGTTCCTTCTTGTGGCAATCCCATGATGCTAAATGTGACTTTACTTTTGGCACAAACACTTTATGAAACCAGTCTTAAAATATATCTTGGCTCATCCTGGCACTTTTTTGTGTGTAATATTTCATAGGTAAGACATTTAAATTCAAAATTTGAAACAATTGAGGCTTTTTCGATTTTCCTACAATGAGTAAAGGAAACCTATGACTCCCACTTGCATTCACACATACCATTGCAGTGGTGCGGTCTTTTTGCATTTTAAAACCCGGTGCAGATTTTTCTGACAATGAGGCTAAAGTTTTCTTGGGAAGTGCCTTCCAATTTATGCTGGTTTCATCACAGTTGTATACCTGCTCTTTGACTAAATGTCGTCCATTTATTTGTTTCATAAGTTTTTCCTGGTACTCTGCAATCACGGTACTATCAGCGCTTAGTTTTTTACCTGATGTGTGTAACTGTCGAATACCATGACAACACTTAAATTTATCCAGCCAACATATGCTGGCTTTGAAAGACTGATCTCCATCAAGCTTCTTGTTCATGTTGATAGCTTTAGCCATTATTATATTCCCTGAAAGTGGAATCCCCCTGACTGCGGGCTTGAACAAACCACTGATACATTACAGTATCCAGTTGCTCATGTTTTTCTAGTTTCATAGTTTTTCTAACTTTCGCATCACCGTTGGTAGTTCACATTTTTGAAACATGATTTTCAATCTTGGCTGCATCTCGCTTAATGTAATTGACTGTAGTCCGCCCGATACTGTATATTGGTGCCATACTAGTTGCTCTTTCTCTTTTATGTAAGCCTTTGATAATTTCTAGTTTTTGAGAAGGTCCCAACACTACACGTTTCTGTTTTTCAGCCATTTTTAAACTAACATACAGAAGACAGCCCACTGTATTATACACTTTAATAAAAAACAAATGCTTGCAATACACAACGCTCAGAGAAGTTATGTCGACGAACTATGCAACACTAGATGTGAACAACAGAGGACAATGACAAGGGGCAAACACCCTGCACCTGCCACTTGACCGGCAGTCGGGAGGGGGAAGGGGGGGGATGCTAGGAGTAAACAACTGGATATGACTCACTCACACATCATTAATTAAATATTCTGTTCCTTATTACTGCACATGGAGAGAATTTTCCTTTGAAGTTTCAAGTACCGGAAGAACATGATGTCCCATCATTAATTTGCACATTTTTAATTGAAAATTTTCTCTGTGTAGTAATATTTTATTTTTTAAAATAGTATTTAGTCTATTCCTAAACATGGTGACAAAACAATCACAATTTATTGTACAATATGGCCTATTTACGATCATTTTTGTACTTAGTATTTTTATCCTTTGTTTTTGGAGGATTCAATCTGTCCATTGCGGACACTTTTTGTCTCAGTGGCTGATGGATATCAGAAACTGACGGTTAAAAGAGTGATGAATAACCGAGTTTCCACTGTACTGGTAAATAGTTTGTGAGATTAAACATGTGGTAAGGAGGGATGTGTATCATCCTAATTTTTTGTTAATGTGTTACATTCATATATATTACTAAGCTGCTCTCTAAGATTCAGATATTAGCTCCTCAAAGATAGACCAACTTCCAAATCAAATTACTAGTGTTAGATTTTACATACTGCTGATGTATCAAATGTCCCCATTCACAGCGATATTAGCACACAATGTGAGTTTCACTGACATCTATCGCACGTCTCACACAAGATAGTTTGTAATTCATACTTATTATTTGCATCTTGTCCAGTTATTCTTGAAGCTGTTCCTCTCATGATCTCCTTGGCCTCCCCCTAAAGGTGGAGGAAGTTGTATATTACAAATGGTTAAATATAGGTAGAGGTAGTTTTTGCATTATACATGTGTAAATTATTTAAAGTAACAGTATCAGATGTTTTTGGTGTCAGCAGTTTGCTACATGCTGATGTTTTAGTGCTGATTTCTGGGAGAGTGAACAGTTTACAGTTTAAACTTAATTACTTCATCAGGGCTTGTGCAAAATATAAAATGAAGATAAATGTTGGGAATTCTAAATCAATAGTCCTGAATTGAACCAAAGAAAGGTTTATTGTATTTTTCAGGAAAGGAGGCTGGAACAGGATTTTAGTTGTTGGGTTGTGATGACTGTTGAGACAGAAAAGTATGATAAAAAAAAAAAATAGATAGGCAAAAGAATCACTAAGAAGAGGATGCCCAAACACTAAAACTAGTTCCTATAAATGGCAAAATTTTGTCTGAAGTGTTTATACTATTATCAATAGAGGCACTAGTTTATGGACATCACAAAGAAGTTTTATGTGTTGATGCCACTTGATTCATGAAGAAATTCACTGAATAATTGAAGTGGCCTAAGTTGGAACACATTTATGATTTATTTTAACCACACCTTATTCTTGCACTTCTGGCAAATTACTATTTGTTCTTTAGATCTAAAGTTCCAGCTTCTGAACACATTATGTATGGATAGCAAGCAAACCACTTTATTAACGGGATAGCTTCAGATTGACAAAACAGGAACAGTGCTGTATGCTCTTCATATACAATTATAACTGCATTCGTAGGGCTCACTAAAGATTCACTAATAAAGCTGAATTTGATTCATAATGGCAGATACTTACTGTTGTCGTATCAAACTTCTCCATTTACAGCGATTTTGACTTACAACTCGGGCTTCACTGATGATATCCATTACACGCTGTACACAAGATCTTTTATACTTCATACTCATAATCTTTTTTTCATGTAGACACTCCTGAATCTGATCCACCCATGTCTTCCTTGGCCTCCCTCTGCCTTTCCTTCCTGCCACTTGGGCTAAAAAGATATTCTTAGTAAGCATCTTATCACTCATTCTTTCAACATAGCCAAACCACTGAAGCATATTAGTCTCCACCTTGCTAACAACATTTTGCTTCACATCACACAACTGCAACACATCTTCATTCCTCACACAATCAGACTGTGTCTTGCCACAAACCCCCCTTAAGTAACGCTTTTCTCCAGCACACAAACGACTCCTATGTTTCTTCTGCAGTACCCAGGTTTCACTGCCATACACCAGAGTAGGAACAATTACACTTTCATACACAGACATGCGGGACTCTCTAGAGAACCCATCATTCCTGTGAAAACCTCCCAAAGCAGCTATGACTTTCAAAGAAGAATTCACTCGCCTACTAATTTGGGTTCCCTATCACTTCGTCCGTGTTCATTTCGTCCACGCTCTCTTCATCCAGTTCATTTCGTCCAACGTTCACTTCGTCCACTGTTCACTTCGTCCACTGTTCACTTCGTCCACTGTTCACTTCGTCCACTGTTCACTTCGTCCACTGTTCACTTCGTCCACTGTTCACTTCGTCCACTGTTCACTTAGTCCAATGTTCACTTCGTCCACTGTTCATTTCGTCCACCGTTCACTTTGTCCACATTCATTTCGTCCTCAGAATGAATGGAATACCGTGGACATTTTCTTTTTTCGATGGAATTTTCGTTATAGGCAGAAGAAAACTTTAGCGGACATTGCTTGCATGCGATTTTTTTTCCTGTCTAAGTTTGTTCGATTAAAATGTATCGATTTTAAATGTTATTTAAAGCTAAACGAGAACTGAACTTTGAAAACCTTTTAACACTTTTTGTGCGTACGATGTCCATCACTATAGCATGTCTCACGCTATGTTCGGAAAAGGACTATAAGGTGGGATTTTTTTAATAACGCTGCATTTTTACTTTGGCACAAAATATTTACATACGATGTTGAGTTATTAATATTCCATTTTACTTACTTAAATACTAAATATTAATGACTATACCTCATGCGTAGGCCGTTTTGACAGGTTTTTTTTTTGCCAATGTCACATTCATAATGCTTACCTATCAAGGTAATATAACAGTATTGTGCTTTTACTGAGGCGTGAAATATTAATTCACAGTCCCTAGGCTTAGGCCTTTTTCACAGTTTTTATTCTACGGATGTCATATTCATAACCTTTACATATCAACTCAAGTTAATAATACTGCGCTTTTCCTTAGGCACTAAATTTATTTCTTAGGCCCGAGGCCTTTTTTACAGTTTTTATTGTACGCATGTCATATTTTATGACGTTTACGTATCAAGAAAAGGTAATAATATTGCGCTTTTACTCAAGCTCTAAATATTATTTCATAGGCCCTAGGCCTAAACCTAGGCTTTTTTAACCATTTTTATGCTACGGATGGCATATTCATAATGTTTGCGTATCAACTCAAGCTAATAATATTGCGCTTTTAATCAGGCACTAAATAATGTTTCATAGGCCGTAGGCATCGGACATCTGTAGACTAAATACGGTAAAAAAGGCCTAGACCTAGGGAATATGAAATATTATTTAGTGCCTGTGGAAAAGCGCAATACTATTACCTTGACTTGATACGTGAACGTTATGAATATGCCATCCGTTAAATAAAAAGTGCAAAAAAGCCTAAGCCTCGCAACAATGAAACAATATTTAGTGCCTGATTAAAAGCGCAATATTATTAGCTTGAGTTGATACGCAAACATTATGAATATGCCATCCGTAGAATAAAAATGGTAAAAAAAGCTTAGGTTTAGGCCTAGGGCCTATGAAATAATATTTAGTGCTTGAGCAAAAGCGCAATATTATTACCTTTTCTTGATACGTAAACATCATAAAATATGACATGCGTACAATAAAAACTGTAAAAAAGGCCTACGCATGAGGCATAGTAATTAATATTTAGTATTTAAGTAAGTAAAATGGAATATTAATAACTCGACATCGTATGTAAATATTTAGTGCCAAAGCAAAAATGCAACGTTATTAAAAAAATCCCACCTTATAGTCCTTTTTCGAACATAGCGTGAGTCATGCTGTAGTGTTGACATCGTACACACAAAAAGAGTTAAAAAGATCTTCAAAGTTCAGTTCTCGTTTAGCTTTAAATAAAATTTAAAATCGATACATTTTAATCGAACAAACTTAGACAGGAAAACAAATCACATGCAAGCAATGCCCGCTGAAGTTTTCTTCTGCCTATAACGAAAATTCTATCGTAAAAAAATCCACGGTATTCCATTCATTCTGAGGACGAAATGAATGTGGACAAAGTGAACGGTGGACGAAATGAACAGTGGACGAAGTGAACATTGGACTAAGTGTACAGTGGACAAAGTGAACAGCGGACAAAGTGAACGTTGGACGAAATGAACTGGACGAAATGAACACGGACAAAGTGATCCGTCACCCTAATTTCACCATCCAATTTGTTCTCTCTGTCAAACGTGCTTCCTAAATACACAAACTTACTCACCTGGTCAACCACAGTGCCATTTGTACTTACATTACATTCAGTGCTACCAGTTCCTCTCTCAAACACCATAACTTGTTTTTTCCCTTATTTATACTCATTTTGAATTTCATGCAAACTTCGTACATCCGAGACAACATACTCTGCAAATCACTTTTGCTCTCTGCCAACAGGACATTGTCATCAGCATACAGCAATCTGCACACACAGATATCACCAAGACATAAACCACTATAATCTATTTTGGGATCACGCATGCACGCGTCCATAAACATATTAAACAGCCATGGTGACATTACACAACCTTGTCTGACACCTGCACCAATAGAAAACCATTTTGATAAAACACCATTCACTCGTACACAAGCTCTACTACCAACATACATGGCTTTTACACTATTAAGTAGATTCCCAGTAACACCGTATTCATTCAATACCTTCCACAAAAGTGTCCTATTTACTCGGTCGTAAGCTTTCTCTAAATCTATGTGGCAGCAAAAACTTTCTTACCAACAGCCAGATACTTTTCGATCATCGTGCATAATGCAAAAATCTGGTTAGTGCAGCCTTTACCAGCCATAAAACCACTCTGAACATACCACACTTTCCCTGATGTAAGACCCCGTACTTTTTCAATAACAACCTTACCAAACACTTTCCCTGGCACACTTAGTAGGCGAATACCACAATAGTTCTTGCATTCAGTCTGATCACCTTTTCTTTTATACAAGGGAACAATAATAGCATCCTTCCAATCCTGAAGGACCATTCCTAACTCTCAGCATAACTTGCAAATTTCAGTTAACCAGTCAATTACAGAGTCACCACCAAATTTCAACATCTCAGCAGTTATGCCATCAAAACCATTCTAAAGAGATTTTAGAGCTTTACACACTTCTTCTCTTGAGATCCCTCCTGTGCTTCCATCCCTCACTGTGACATCATCTGTGCCTGTCTCAGAATCATCTTTGCTTTCCTGACCTAATAACTCACAGAAATATTCACCCCATCTTTCACTTAACTAAGTAAAAATATCTGGTAGTTTGTATTTCTTTTTAGAGCTAACCTCTGAATCTCAGAGAACAGCTTAGTGATATGATGATGTATGGCATATAACAGGTTTGACATACCTGATTTAATGGAACAGAAAGATAAGTCATTGAGAAAATCAGCTACATTACATAAAAGCTCTTAATAAGGAATCGTAAGACCACGATTTCTATTGTAATTTTGTAACGAAAACTGGCACAATTATTCTGTTCATGTTTTTTATGCCTTTGCTAGAGGAGCATTATGCAATTGTTAGTTCTTATTGCTCTTATGTTGTTATTTGATTAATAAAGAAGTTTATTTACATTGAGTCATGCTGTTCGAAAACTTTTGCACCATTGTGTCTTCAATATGTGCCAAATATTTACAGGTGGTAGGTGTCTCTCAAGTCCTCCCATGTGACCTCATGGAATGTACGTTATTTATTCGGTGCAAAATACAAGAGGGTTAAAAGAAAGAATATTTCCATCAATTCACACTGTGAAGAAATGCACAAATGCTCCTCCAGCAAAGGCATAAAAAACATGATGAACAGAATAATTGTGACAGTTTTCATTACAACATTACAATAGATATCCTACGTAATTGAAACACCTGGTGAGAATAACTTAGATGTATTTCTCACAGAAGTATATATATGATTTCTATAGGTCAAGAAGTATATATATGATTTCTATAGGTCAGTCTCTTTTTTTAATTTTTATATTTTTAGTTGTGTAAACATAATTTTATGGAGGTAGCACACAAAAATGACTTATGGTTTACCATATTTTTTCTTTACACTTTTGGAGTGTTTATTTTTCTACCGTGAAATGTTTCCAACATATATTGTATTTACACTATGTCCTGTATTTGTATTTGGTAAACATACAATATGTACTCATGTTATCATTTATTTTTATATTATTATTGTTATTTTCAGTCATGCTGCTCAGACAAATTCGCGTCTTCTACACGTTTTGTCTCACCTAGTAAAAACGTTTTTGGACATTGAGCATGACATCAATTGGCACCTGATGCAGTATGGTCTGATAAGTCCAAATGCTGACAATGCTGCTCAACATGATGATGATACCGGTAAGCATTCCATTTGTTAAAGTTGTTGTTTTGTCTACTCGTGCGCTGGAAGAACTAGTTTGACGGCTGTTTTTCATGGGCTATCATTGACTGAAATTGTGCATGTACCTTACTACAATATTTTGTTTTAATATTTCAGCTTCTCTTGTGTGTTTGGTGCTCTGTATCTGTTCTTAGCAATTTTACCATTACACCCCACTCACCAAATAAATTTTTGTCTATAAATGCATGTTTACATTTTAAAAAGTTCAAATAGTTAGAATTTATAGTTCAAGTTTTTTCCCCATTAGCAGCGGAATCCTGTTTTGTTAATGTGATCTTCATGTATTTTTAAGAGTACTTTGGAGTAGTTAATTAAAATGCATGAATATATTAAAGAAGGCTCATGTTTTGGCCCCTGCTTTTCAGCCTGCCTCACAAGTGCAGCATTCGCAAAAATTTTGCTTTTAGTGGTATATTATATTTCTAAGCAGTTTAAATAAAATTAAGTAATAAAATATGAACTTGTATTTCCCTGTTTTTTTTTTTTTTTTTTAGTTTCATTAGTGGACATAGTCCTGTGCTTCAACCTTAGGGTTTTGTTTTTTTAATGATATTTGCTGCTTCAAGGAGAGCATGTTCTTATTTAGGCATGCTTTAGGCTTCAAGTTAGGCTCAGTACTCAAGGTTCAGTTCGTAGCAAGCTTTGAAGTTAGGCCTAATGGTTCTAGTTCTGAATCAAATCTGAGGTCCAGACACAGGCCCAGTGTTCACTAAGTTTTTAGAAGAACAGAAAAATACAAGTAAGTTCATATTTTATTACCGTATATGCTGGTGTGCAAGCTGACTCCCAACTTCAAGAGCTAAAAATTTGTGAAAAACCTTAACCTGCATGATGACATTAAATTTCAAGATTTTGGAAAATATATTTATTGAAATGAATTACGCAAATTTTTGAGATTATCATCTGTAAAAACCTTCAACGTATGATTCACTGTCAGAGTTCCCGAATAACTCCAGTAACATCCATTGCATTACTTGTGCAGCATTTTTTAAAAGACTTTATATCCATTTCTGGTGAAATTGTGTCCCACAATTTTTTCATCCAAGAAGTAACAAGCCTGTTTTGGCCTTTTAACAAGTTACCACCTTTTGTCAAATACTATGTCTTTTGTGTTCCGTATTGCGGATGGCTTTCACCAGCACTGAGCGAAAGACATGTACTCCCACACTTGCTGTGAAAACTTGGGAGAGAAGAGATGCCTGTTTGGCTGTGGTCCACCCCATCAGCTAAGTTATTTATGATATGTCGACAGCATCCTGTGGTTGCACACATGAAGTAATGGATATTCAGGCTGGTACAGACTGACCACTTGGCAACGGAAGCACAAATCACATTCAAGGAAATGTCTGAGGCCGCATCAGCGAACGAACAGTACAGCGCACGCTGCATATCCTGGGCTATGGGAGCAGACACCTCGCTCGTGTTCCACTGCCGATGGCTCGTCATCAGAAATTATGCTTTGCCTGGTGGTGGGGACATCAGAACTGTACCTCTGCAGAGTGGCGCCATGCTGTGCGTGTCAGATGAATGCTGTTTTCAGCTGTACTGAGCTGACGGGAGGGTGCAGATGTGCCGTCAACAGCATGAGGCCATGGCCCTGTCATGCCAGGTCAGCTCTGTTCAAGGGGTGGCTCTGTGATGGGTTGGAAAACTTCTTATGGGGACACTTTGAGTCCCTTAGTGTGTCTGGAGAGATCCTTAACCACTGCATGCTAGCAGCATGTGCTGGCTGAGCACCTACACATTTTCATGGCTTTCTCGCATCCTGCTGCTGATTTACCACGACAGTGTGGCACCTCACTGAGCCACAACCACCCAGGCATGGCTCGAGGAACACTCATCTGAGTTTGGAACCATCCAGTGGCTTCCAAGGTCCCCAGATTTAAATTCTGTATAAGCTCTCTGGGATGCAGTGGAACAGAACATGCATATTGGACTGACGTCTCGGGCGGAGTTGTGGACAATGCTGCAAAGGCATGTCTCGCATTACCCCCAGAAACCCTCCGGCATCTGGTGGAGTCAATGCCTTGGCATGTACAAGCTGCTATTAGGTAGGTGTCTTTGATGTTTTGTCCATTGAGTGTATATATATATATATATATATATATATATATAGCTGTAAATCACATGTAGGGTCAGAAGATGCACACTCTTTCTGACATGATTCTTAGTTCAGAGCTAAGACCAAAGTGTGTTCAAGTTTCAACTGAAGTTATTATTTTTTCTACATTCTGTGTGACATTTGTTTGACTTAACATGCTTCACTACTTCTAATATTAAAATGTTTTACAGTACTAGCCTTGCTGTTGTATATATAAAGGATGGCTTCATTACTAAATTAGTCACAAAATCACTTTTTATGGTACGATTTTTAGTGCAGAGCTAAGACCCGAGTGTTTTCAACTGAAGTTATTTTTTCTTTCTTTTTTTCTGGGAAGGTCATATCTTGTGAAATCAGTTCCACTTCATATGCTTTGCTGCTTCTAAATTGTACTACAGTATTCCACCCTTGCTGTTGTATATATAAAGAAGAATGCCTGTAGTACTAATTTACTCATAGAATAAGATTTGATTGGAATATATCCAATTGGCTCTGCCAAAGCCTGATATAATTTTCTATTTGTTTTTAAGAGGCTTCAGTTATGAGAGTAGGTCTGTGTTATTTAGATGTTCTTAAGAATTATTCTCTTTATCTTTTATATTCGCATAGCTCAATGAAATACCTCTATGTACTAGCAGCATGTTTATTTTGCAAACATATTCATTGTAATGTACAACAATTTTGAAAGTAGCTTCTATTTGGTATGGATTATAGAATAAAAGATTGCCATCCTATGCACAATTAAAATAACTAAAAGTTAAAAGAACTGATGTTCTTGTACACACCAAATGTGGTGAAAATGATCTAAATGACATATTAAAACAACATAAGATCTTTCGATCCCTCTTGGGATCATCCTCAGATGTGCTCACGAATTGGTGATTCCGACCTTAAATAACAGAAGGGCAGGTGTCAGGATTCAATCTGTGCGTTCACTGCGCATGGCTGAGATTATTCACGGGAGGATCCGGGTCGCCGAGTGGGTGGCTATGTCGTCTGGTGTTATGGTATTCAAGGTGTTGTCATTCTGAGTATTATTTGATTCCTTTGGCAGGATATTTTCCCAAGGATTGGGGATGTTCATTGGTAGATAGTCGTTGCAACATTGATTACCCTTGATAAATATCATCAAACTCTCAGCAAAACGCAACAAGGTTTTGTTCCATGGTGTTGTAACGATGGAATCTTCCTGCCAAGCTGGATAATAAGAACCTTTGTTGGTAAGGTGTGATAATGCAGTTTTATTGTTTTGAGCCTTGGTGTCATATATATGTTCTTTGACTCTAATATCTAAAGTCCTCTAGGTAGATCCTATGTGCAGCCATTCGATTTATGATACAACAAGCCGTTACACACTCCTCCAGTAACCAACTGAAAAAACAAGAGATTGCAAAAATTAAAGAAATTCCCCGAAACCATGGCTATGAAGATCATTTGGTGGATTCGGTTTATAAAAGACTGAGAAACTCAACCATGTCTACCCTCGAGAGAGAAAGTAGGAATAAGAAATTTGTTGGGTCCATGTGCTATGACCCACACGTTACTCGCAATATGAAAAACTTGTGTTGCCGTCATAAAATCGATTTTGGCCTCAGAACATCAAATACCTACTCCATTATTCGCAACAACTGCGATCAAATCAAACAGGTATCCCGTCATGGAGTATATAGCATACCTCTTTACAGTACTGAGCCAGATGACCCACCTCTCACTTACATAGGATCTACCCAGAGGACGTTAGATATTAGAGTGAAAGAACATATATATGACTCCAAGACTCGAAACTATAAAACTGCTTTATCACGCCTTATAAACAAAGGTTCTTATTATCCAGCTTGGCAGGAAGCTTCCATCGTTACAACACCATGAAACAAAACCCCGTTGCTTTTTGCTGAGAGTTTGATGATATTCATCAAGGGTAATCAATGTTGCAATGAACATCCCCAATCCTTGGAAAAATATCCTGCCAAAGGAATCAAATAATACTCAGAATGACAACACCTTGAATACCTTAACACCAGACGACATAGCCACCCACTCGGCGACCCGGATCCTCCCGTGAATAATCCCAGGCATGCGCAGTGAACACACAGATTGAATCCTGACACCTGCCCTTCTGTTATTTAAGGTCGGAATCACCAATTCGTGAGCACATCTGAGGATGATTCCAAGACGGATCGAAAGATCTTATGTTGTTTTAATCTGTCATTTAGATCATTTTCACCACATTTGGTGTGTACAGGAACATCAGTTCTTTTAAATTTTAGTTATTTTAATCGTGCATAGGACGGCAATCTTTTATTCCATGACTTAACTAAGCACGAACTTTCATCTATTTTAACCTTCTATTTGGTAGGTTATCAAAGTGGCGACACTATTTAAGAAAGGAAGCCTTAAATATTAATTAAGTAAACTGTTGAATATGTATTAATAAAACTAATTGCTGCATGTTTACATGTAATGCAAAGAAAGGCTGTGAAAGCATAAAGATGTCCCAAATCCTGCTTACTTTATTTAATATTGGATTTCAATTTTTGTAGGTCAAACATTTTTTCCTACATTTTGTGTAGGATGTTTCTAATTATAGTTGATAATGGAAATGGAATGAGGAATACCATCAAAGAGTGGTCTGATTTTGACAGAATTTGGGTATGATGTCAAGTATGATGTCTAAATGATTAAGTTTTCAGGGGATTGGATTCTGCATTCCTGCCAACTACTACAAAATGTCTGTAGTTTCTACGGATTAAGTTGTTTGACTACAGAACTCGCTGTCGAAACTATGGATTCTGCGAATTTTCATTTTGTTAATTTTTTATTTTATTTTGCTATTATGAAATAACACAAATTACCTTCTGGGGATGGTATTTCGTGTTTCAAAACTTTTGAAAATGGTAGTTGAATAAAAAGTTTTGCCGTAATTGTAATTTTTTCTCTCCTGATTTTGCCTTTGCATCCAGTAGTCTCGTTAAATTATAATTTTATTGCATAAATGTTTGTATTTCATCTTGAAACTATAGGTAACAATTTGCAAAAACGGAAGTTAGACGGCGCAAAAATTTCCTTCTGATCTTCTTTCGTGAATTCTAGGAATTCCGCCTTTTTTGCTATTATTTTGGTCATTAGCGAGATCGATGCGCAAGTGAACAGAAATTTTTGGGGAGTTAGTGGCAACGGGGAGGTTTTCGTCGGGGGAGGGAATTCATTTTTACGAAACTTTCGAAAACAGAATGTCGATGGAGTTTAGATTTTTATTCCCGTAATTGGTAATTTCTTTCTTCTCGCGATGTTGCCTCTGTCCAGTATTATTGTTAAATAATTACTGCATAAATATTTGTATTTCAGGTCAAAAATAGGGTGAAAATTTCCAAAACCAGAAGTCGGACAGAACAAATATTTCTCCCGTAATCGTCCCCCACCCCAGTGCGATATTTCTGTTCTCCTGCATTGTTAAATATCCCCCGTCCCATAAGTTTTTGCATTCGCGCTTGATAAGGGAGAGGAAAATTCCCCAAGACGAAAGTGACGAATTTGGAATATTTGTAAAAATTGATGCATGGTGTTCAAATGTATTAATATTTTCAAAGTTACACCATTTATCTAAAATAGTTAAAGCTTTGATTATCATGCACTCATTCATGAGTTAAAGCTTTGATTATCATGCACTCATTCATGGTCCTCAGGCTGAAAGTTCTTTCAGCATGATGGATGAAATTTTTATTATCAGAGGGCATAAAAAAAAAAAGTGAAAGAGAAAAGTGACAATAGAGAAATAGGGAGAGAAAGATAGCAAAAAGAAAAATTAAGCAGTGGATGCTGTGCAGCTACAGAGTCAACAAAAAACAAACTGACAGTAGTCCACATTCTTGCTGTGTTTTGATTTTTCACCTTGTTAAAACTTTTTTTTTTTCCTTCTTTGGTCTCATCTTGTCATAAACTGCAATGTCAGAGGCAGTATGATCATCTGGTAAGTGGAGGTTTGTGCAATGCGTGTTCACTTGCTTGGATTTCCTATCTGTCGAGTGGGGAAATTCTGAATGCATCTGGCGGATTTTTACTGGTGGTAGTTTTGAAATTAAATTTCACAATTTTACCTATCATGCCCTCACCAGTGGAATCAACTTTGTGTTTCCCACATGTTAAGTTTGTTTCATTGCTGTCCTTGGTTATTGTAATGTTTTGTTGCAGTGTGTATTTCTTTTCCACAAAGAGATGGATCGTTTCATAAAAAAAGCATCTTATGTATGCCGTGCGATAATACTAATTACTACTGACAAAGCTCTACCCAATGTTGGCAGGTACGAATTCTGAATTAAAATGAATGTAACATTATTTGTGAACAAACCCTGCAGTCTAAATTGCATTTTAAAATAAAATTTGCAGAATTGTAGAAATTTTAAATCAAAATTTGTATACTTATCAGAACAATACTGAGAAAAAAACATATTGCTTCACATGTGCAACTCATTGACTTCGTAAAAGTATGATTTGATCAACTTATGAAAGAAAAAACACCATTTCATGATATTACTAAATGAGCACTCTGAGAGCTTTCTACTTTCCTTTCATGTTTGACACAATTGCAGGAGTTACACTGGTGTCCAAAATTAAATACTGGAAGGCATTTGCAGGGATAAAAAGGAAAACATGTAACAGCAGTTAGAGATGTTTGGCATGTTAAGAGACACGGCCATAAGGGTAATAAACATTTTATAATAACAGATTAATATGTACACATTTTGCATATACATGGTCACATCCACAAATGTCACCAAGGTAAGATGTTAGAATGTAACCTAACAGTGTGTCTTAATAAAGAATGTGATCACCTCACATAGACAGACAACCCTCACACCAGCAATACATTCTAATCACCAGGTTGTTAATGAACTCTGAAGCCAAAGAATTCCATTCCTCAGTAAGGGCAGCACATATCTCAAGAAGGATTTTGGGAGGGGGCTGATGAGCTGTTATGTGTTGTCCTAGAGCATCCTAAGCATACTCTACATGCTTGAGGTCTGAAGACCTGGCTGGTCAGTACACCCACCAAATATCGTCGCTCTGCGGGAAATCGTCAACAAGCTGAGCCTTGTGTGGGTGAGCGTTACATCTATTAACGGGAACATAATGCGACACATGAGCAGACCACCACCTCTGAAGGAGTCTCATTCACAAACGTTTGCAGGATTATTACAGATTCCCTGTTCTCTCCAGATGAAATGCTGATAAGAATCTGTTTGTCAACTGAATCTTGACTTGTCTGTAAAAAGACCGCCAGCGCACTCATCTGGGCTACAAGAATTATGCTTCCTGCACCAGTTTAAGTTAGCTTTTCTGTGAGATGTGGATAGCGGCCAGTTGCATTAAGCCTTCAATATATTGTTTACCTTGATACCGTAGTCTCGGTGGCAGTGGAGAGCTCCAAAGACAATTGCTGGGCTGTATAGGACTTACGGCGCCGTACGTTTAAAGTGACATAATAGTCCTCATGAGGTGTTGTACTCGCTGGATGACCTTGACTAGTTATTCATGATACTCCACCAGTGTCATTTAATTGCTGCTATAACCGTGAAACCACTCTGTGTGAAAATGTCGGATACACATGCATGTGACAGAAGGAAAGCATTTGCAGCCAAAATAACATTTCTTACATGCACTGTCAATGAGAAATGCCACTTCTATTCTCTGTTGGCTTTTTAAGTATGCAACTCAATTTACAATATTGGACAGCACGTTGCTCACTCATATGCAAATTTCACTGTGAGTATTTGTTTCTCATGTCTACTTACATATGTCCTGTGAACATTGTAACATTTCATTCAGCACTTTGGATTATTTGCCTGCTATTTCTTTCCAGACTTCAATTTTGGACACCAGTGTAGATACACGTCTGAAAACCTGTTATAGACAAACATGAGATTCTTCTGTGGATTTGTGGAATTCCACTCTTTTTGTCATCATTTGGGTCATTCCGAGATTGATGCAAAACTGAAGAGAAATTTGGGGGAGGATTAGTATGTTTGTGTGGAGGTGTCTTTTTCATCTGGGGACATTATTTCATGTTTCAATACTTTCAAAAATGGAAGTTAAACAGAGTGAAGATTTTTCCTGTAATTGTCATTTCTCTTTTCTCTCGATGTTGCCTCTGTTCTGTATTGTTGTTGTATTTCTGCTTGAACTTTTAAGCAACAATTTCCGAAAACATTAGTTAAATGTCACGAAAATTTATGTGTAATCTTCAACAATTTCCGAAAACAACATAAGTTAAATGTCACGGAAATTTATGTGTAATCTTCAGGCATAAGATTCTTTTGCTAATTTCAGGACCCCTCCCCCTCCTTCATCATTTGGGTCAATCTTGGAATTCAATGCACAACAGAACAGAATTTGGTAGGGGGTGGTGATGGCAGTATGGGGGTGTCGAAAATTTCTCCCATTATCAATTTTTTTCCCCTCATGATGTAACTTCTTCCCAATATTGTTGTTAAATATAATTTTTTATTCCATAAATGTTTGTATTTCAACTTAAAAGTAGGGGAATATTTTCCGAAAACGTCAGTCTGATAGAGCGAAGATTTCTCCTGTAATTGCAATTTTTTCCCTCGACGTTCCAGCTATCCTGTGTTGTTGTTAAATGCTATTTCCCCCATAAATGTGTACATTTAAGCTTGATAAGGCAGTATTCATCCTCTCAAAGTTACATCATTTATCTAAAATAGTGAAAACTTTGGTATCATACGTTCTTGGTCCTCAGGTTGAAAGTTCTTTCAGCATGATGGATTAAATTATTGTCATCTGGGAGCAAAAAAAAAAAATAATAATAATAAAAAAATAAATAAAGGAAAGTAATAATGAAGCATGGGAAGGGAAAGATACCAGCATAAAGAAAAATTAAGCAGTGGATACTGTGCCACAGCTCCAGAGTCAATGAAACAAAACAAGGGGAAAAAAACTGAATTTTCAGCAATGTGTTTTAAAACCATTTTGGTTTGACTTTAGTAATTTTATATATTAATGCAGTAATATGCTCCAGTTTAATATTTGCATAAATAAATTATAGTGAAATTTTTTATTTTGACCAAGATGCGTTATATATTCACCCTTTCCCGCAGCACATTCTGATTTTTCACTTGGTTAAAAAGTTTAGCTCTTTTTCTTTTTCTTCATCAGTCTCATTTATGAACAGTGTCTAGTGGAAGCATTGACAAAAAGAATGACCAGTATATCTGATAGAATGCTTTGGCTAACAGGTCTGGTTTCAAAACCTGTAACAGCATCTGCTGGAAGCATCTACAAAAAGAGTGACCAGTATATCTGACAGATTGCTTTGACAAACAGGTCTGCCTCTTTTGCCTAGATTAGGGTATTTATTGTAGTGACTGTGTACAGTTTGTAGTTTTTTACTAGTTGTGGGCTAAGATATTGAATTTCTTTGAACTATGTACTTCTTGCTTTTGCCCATTGTCATGTATTTCTTGAGAAGTTGCCTGCATGAATCAGCCAGATCTCTTCAGAAGTTTCCTGTATGGGCCAGTTGGCAGAAATGGGGATCAATGGTGCTTAGCAATGGAAGTGGTTTCTACCTTAGTGTAATAGGTGAAATATTTAATGTTTGCTTTTGCAGGTAGTGTTGCCACTTTGCTTAACTATATAATAGAAGCTAATTTCAAAGTTGTTGTACATTAGAAATGAATATGATTGCAAAATAAACATGATGTTAGTACATAGCTGTATTTCTTTGGGCTGTGTGCACATAATAAGAGATAAAGATAATAATTTCCTAGAATATCTGAATATCACAGACATATTCTTATAACTGAAAATCACTAACAACAAATAGAAGATTACACCAGGCTGCAGAGCCAATTGGATATGTTCCTATCAAATCTGATTTTGTGGTTAAAGGCATAAAATGCCCGGGATTACAGACTCTGTAAGGGAAAGCCACACATGCCAAAGTTTTAGTATAATGGTTTTGGGAGACATTGGATATGGCAAGAAAAGAACTTTGTTTGTAAACAGCAGTATGGCAGAGTGTTATGTTGTGTTGAAAATGTGATAACCTAGTGATCATCGTATTTCTGGCAAATGTCTGGAGCATGATTGGAGGTTTGCCTGATCTCTGATTTGACACCTGCATTTTTGATCTTTCATTTATGAGCTTAAGTGGTACTGTACAAGAATGACATACTTCAAGATGATGTCTGACACAAATTTGATAAACTTTGAAGTCCAGAATCAGTCCTGGTACTGAACTCAGGTTACATGGTATAACACCCAATATTAATTTTGAGAAACACATTTTTCTTTATCTCATTTGAAGCTTATCCATCATAAACATATAAAAACCGACTCATTTATTTCTATAATCATGTTGTATATTATCACTGATTTTGATCCAAGTTGAACCATTCTTTTCTGAGTTCCATTTCTTTTTAATTCCCCTTGGTGTATTTGATTAAATCAATGTGAATTTCCTGCAAAAATATAAAGCACTATCTGATGTAAGTGTGTTATTTTACATTATTTGTTTTGTAGAGCTGTGTTATTGTTTTGGAATGATGTAATTTCTGAAAGAATTTCGGATTTTCTCCAAAATTGGATGTACACACCCATGGCCTGCCACTTTTTTTTTTTTTTTTTTTTTTTTTGCACTGGGGGAAATATGCTTTGTCAATGGCTGGGCTTCTGATTTTGCAATATAAAGAAGAAAAAGGTAAAATGTTTTTTTTTTTTTTTTTTTTTTTTTTTTTTAAACCGAGTGTTAAACATTAAAAGAGACATTGTGTAATTACAAAACTTTAAAATTGTTTTCCCAGTTCAAAGCATTGGTTCAAGAGAAGATTTTACTGCATTGTCTGTGGGGGAAAGTCCAAACCTTGATTTGACTGAGGATGGACCAGATCTTACTCCAAGAGCTTGGGACCTTTTCAACTCGGTTGGAACTTATGATGCTGAAATAGAAGGGGAAGATGTTGTGATAGGTTTGTGCTTATATTGTGTGATGTAATAATGTTGAAAAGATACTTGTTGGATTTATCAGAGATGTTTTAAAGTTTTTATAAGTTGAAAAGTTCACTTCACCTTTTTTTTTTGTGATTTTTTTTTCCTTGCAGATGTTTCTGACCTTTTGGTGACTTTTAACGCCTATTGTCAATACTTCACTCCCCATTTGTTGTTGACATAGATTGCAATTTAAAGATTGTTGCCAGATCACAGATTTATTTTATGGTATCTTTTAAATAAAATGTTTCTAATGTTCTTGAATCTTATTTGTTGTAATGAAACCAGACATTGAGAATACTGGGCTTATGGCTTTGGTAGGTTCGTTGATTGAACCTTTCTCTCTGATGTAGTAGGTTTCTTTTATAATTCTTCTGTTGTGTGCTTCATAATCCAAAATTTGTATTTGGTTCCACATTGGCTTGCATTTGCATGATTGTATGTGTCTTACAATTGTAAAACTTTAGAATTGCAAATGCAAGTTAATGTGGAATCAAATTTAAGTTTTGGATTATGAAGCACAAATCAACAAAATACTTATAAAAGAAACCTACTACATCAGAGAGAAAGGTCCAATCAATGAACCTACCATAGCCCAATATTCTCAATGTCTGATTTAATTTCAACAAATAAGATTCAAGAAGAATATTAGATATATTTTATTTAAAAGATGCCACAACATAAATCTGTGATCTGGCAACAATCTTTAAATTGCATTCTGTGTCAACAACAAATGTGGGAATTATCATCACAATATTCAGTGTTTGGTTTAATTTCAACAAATAAGATCCAAGAAGAATATTAAGTATAATTTATTTAAAAGATGTAATCTGGCAACAGTGTTAGATCAGAATTAAAACCAATAGTTAGATCAACATGAATTTGTGATCTGGCAACATTCTTTACATTGCATTTTATGTCAACAACAAATGAGAGTGGAGTGAAGCATTGACAAGCAGGCCTTGATAGTCATCAAAAGACTAGAAATATCTGCAAGAAAATAAAAACTGAGAAGAAAAGGTGAAAGAGAAGTAAGTGAACTTTTCAACTAAAGATAACTTAATAATAATGTTAACTTTTGTAAGTTGTTTCATTCCAAGAACTAACTTTTAAAGTGTAACTACACTCCTAAATCCCCATTCCTTTTTTAGAAAGCCATAATCAGATAAAGGTTATCGAACAGACTAAAGAGAACAACTGTAACAAAAATGACCCAATAGATTTGCCTTTACCATGGAAAATGTTAGTCGAGGAGGAGAGAGTGCCGAAATTATTTTAAAGTATATAAAACTGTAATTCAGGGAATAGTATCGAATTGTTGTAGTAAGTAATGTGATTTATAGTTGATTAAAAAAGTGCATTTAGTAAACTACAGGAACATATAGATTAACATCGAATAGTTCAGTTTCATCAACATAAGCGGCGTTCAATATGGTGGTCATATAGGTATATAGGGGCCTCTCACAAGGCTCTTGTGTCCTTCAAGTGATGACAACTTCTGCCTGAGGAAGGTGTTTATACACCGAAATGCATAGCAATCTATGAAGATCATCAACTACTACTTGAGGACGCATGGACTATGACTTGAAGCTTTAGGTTTTAACTTTTCAGTTTCTTCCCTTGGTTATTTTTTTATGTGTATCGTCGTCATAAGGTATGTTTTCATAAATATTTTAAAGATTTTATTAGAGGACATTTCATCACATAGAACCATATGATTCAATCCTAGAAAATATAAATTACCTGGAATTGTGACATACATCCAACTTAATCATCTGTGACAGCAAAGAAAATTATTTCGTATTTGGACTTAGCATATTTAACTTCATCTGACTTTCAATATCATATGAGATAGTAAAGAAGAATTTTTATATATGGACTGAACATATTTAAATACACTTGACTTTTAATAACATTATCTCCAAGTGATTCGTTATGTCTGGTTAAATATACGTCAAAGAATAGCATTGTCAGTTTCAAAGATATAAGATATAGAAAATAAATTTTTAATATACTAGAATTTACGTAGTGATTGCATTATAAAACACACACACACACAAAAGAAAAGTCAACCTGTAGCAGATGATCGCAGATACTATTATGTCAGTAATAAGTCAGCCTATTGCAAATGGTCGCTGATATTATTGTTCTCATACATTAGATGTAATATGCTTCAACGTACATAAATGTCCTTAGCTACTCAAGAACAATGTGTGAAGAGTTTTACACAAACACACACTTCTTGTTAAGTTGTGTAATGTTAATATTATATAAATGAAACAAGATAAAATTCTGGTAAAATTCTAAAATACATTGATAAAATCCTGCACCATGGAACACTGGAAACTAGAGGGAAAATTTTGCTCTTGTTTACTTTAATCATATAAAAGAATCATATGAAAACACAGATGTTTTAATAATTGATGTTAAATCACCTCACCTAATGGAAAGGAAATTGCACTAAAGTAAAAAAAAAAAGGGGGGGGGATACGATGCATTGTGGTCGGTCAGCATACATATATCTGATCTGAAAAACTTTACTGAATGTTTTCTGGAAACAAAGATATCATTAGAAACATAGAGATCATGTAGTGGGAATTATTTTTCAGAAGTGAAAATAATGAGATAGTGCAAAAGAAGTTTTCTGAATCTTTCTCCTATACCAGTGATCTTTTAAAAATTCTACTTCAGTGATTTTATTTTTGTTGTTAATTTACTGCTGTTGTCAATATGTGTTTTGTCCCTCATATGATCCTTTTAATCCACCTGTTTTGTTTCATCGGTACATCTGTACTTTTATATGCAAATATTGGGTAGTTGTTTTTATCTCTGTTTGTTAATTTATTGCATGTTTTGTTCTTTACTCTGGACTTGGCACATTTCATTTACATCTGGCCTTTTGTACCATGAAATCCCACCAATCAATTGGCCAGTCCTGGAAACAGAAATATAATGACAAATGAAAAAAAAACAAAAACAAAAAAGAACTTTTGCTGCCCAGCAGAGAAATTGTATATTCAGAAAGATGATATATGTAAATAAATTGTAATCTCATTTATGTCGATGTAATCGGGGAAAAAAATATTTTAAATTCATTGTTTAAAAACAGATAGCATATCAGAAATACCAGAATACCCAGTATGTTTCAGGCTTTGAAACTGTAAAGTTGTCACGTGATGTGAAATGACATATGTAGAGGAATTTTTCAGAGAATACATATAAATGCAGGGGGTAAAGATCAAATTCCTAATTTCTTATTCAGTCACTCAGGGCTAGAAATGTGAAAAGTTAGCCAAAGTTTTAGTCAAACTGAAAAATAATTCACCATATTTTGAAAGTATTTGCTGTATAAAAATTATTTCATGAAAAATTCTGGTAAAATGAACTTTAAAGTAATGTTAGCAAATAGGCACATGAAAATAACACTCACAGGAGCTGAAAAGCAAATGTGAAGATTGTACTGTCCAGGCATAGGCTCTCTTTAAAGCTAGAACATGAACAGATGATGGATGTGTTCTTTCACTTCTTGAAAAGGCAAAAAGCAGCAGCCTCTCCTTGCTTTTGTTTTGCATGCACCAGTACTGTGGATCAAAAGTTAAAAAAAAATGTCTTTACAAATTCTTCATGAAACCAGCTGAAATTTTTTTTTTTTTTTTACACATAGCATAATTGGCTAAAAAAAGATGAATCCAAAAAATATCAAGTGAATTGATAATTTCTTTTTAATTTGCATTAAATTTTTTATAAGGGATTCTGTGCATGTCAGCCACATAAGCAAGCCTTAATAAAGTTTTCACGGCTAGTTTAAAAAGTTTTAAACTGATTCATGCAAAATTTAGGAACATTGTTCCTATTCACAATTTATGGTGTTGATAAAAAATTTCCAACCTTTTCCTGATAAATTCATGTTGATATGTTTTAGAATTTTTGATCTCCCTAAAGAAATAATTCTTTACTTTTCCATTGATATGTAAGATGTTCTGTGAAGCACTGAACCTTGTGACCTACATCCATACTTGGATGTGAGAAAATATTGTGTTGTCGCTATGAGGAAGCATGGACTGCTTTGACTAGTGCAAATCTGAACAGTACTCAGATTTCTAAGCTACATCTGCTTAGCTTCAGTTGCTTGGAACTTCATAGTCCTGGGTAGTGTAACAGATAGCATGCTCGAACGGAAATCAGAAGATGCGGATTTAATTCCCGCTCCAGTGTGATGTAAGTAATTTTCAAGTTTTCTGAAGAGGTGGCTACATGGAAACAGTGAAAATACGGCACATTTTGCCACCAATGACATCATACCAGGTTTTAGATTTTGTCAATAGATGTGCTAATTACTCCTAAGAATTTGGTGGTGGTATCTTTGTTAAACCCAACTCCAAACAGATTTTTCACTAATTGTTAATGGAGGGCAGATTACCGTAAATATGTACACAGGGGTCAAAAAATGTGGTCGCCGGGTTGCCCAGGGTGACCAAAAAAATTGCTTGGGCCATCACGGTAAACATCACTGAAAAACATGTACCGTAATTTTCGTCGTATGATCTGCAGATTAGCTGCTAAAAAGTTAAAAATTTAGGTTCTGCGGATTGTATGTTGTGCGGATAATACATGATTAAAAAAAAAAAGAAGCTAAAAAGTTAAAAATTTAGGTTCTGCAGATTGTATGCTGATGCGGATAATACATGATTAAAAAAAAATTTCTGCAGCCCTTTGATTTAAAAAAAATTCAGAGGGTAATTGTGTAGGAGAGGGGGTGTAATTGGAAAAGGAACTCCCTCAGAAAAAGTTTTCTCTGTTCAGGAGTTTGTATGGAGTGGAGAGGAGGAAGAAAGGATGTCATAATGAAAGATCGGGTAAGTTATAGGGAGGGACAGCAAAAGTCACTTTGTCTTTGTATCGTTGAGAAAGACAAAACGCTGAATGCTCATGCCCTATCTTTGTCAACCAGCCAATACAAATGTATCCATAGTGTTTGCTGCATGAAGGTACATATGTATGCCTCCTTTCAAGGTTTCTTGTTTTGGATCTCGTGTGCACCATGCCTTGTGTTTGTCATTCACCATTTTGACCAATGTCTTTGCTGCAGATATTTTCCTTCATTGATATTTATGATGTCTTCAAAACTTCAAAAAGGAAATGCTTCAGTAACTCTGTCAAATTTAAATTTAAAGTAGGGGGCACAGCTGAGGATATGATCGTGTCACTGAGCAATATTTTTCAGACATACATATCACTAAGCTGTTCTCTGAGATTCAGAGGTTAGTTCCACAAAGAAATACAAACTACCAGATAACTTTTTAACTGATTATTTACTTACTGTTGCCATATCAAACTTCTCCATTTACAGCGATCTTGACACACAACTCGGGCTTCACTGATACCCATCACATGACATACCCAAGACCTTCTATACTTTATACTCATAATCTTTTTCTCATGGAAACACTCCTAAATCTGATTCTCTAATGGCTTCCTTGGCCTTCCTCTGCCTTTCCTTCCTGCCACTTGGACTAAAAAAAATTCTTAGTATCTCATCACTCATTCTTTCAACATGCCCAAACCACCGAAGCATATTAGTCTCCACCTTGCTAAGAACATTTTGCTTCACATTACACACAACTCTAACACATCTTCATTCCTCACATGTTCAGAACATGTCTTGCCACAAACCCCGTAAGTAATGCATTTCTCCAGCACACAAACGACTCCTATGTTTCTTCTTTAGTGCCCAGGTTTCTCTACCATACGTCAGAGTAGGAACAGTTACACTTTCATCATGCACAGCCATGTGGGACTCTCTTGAGAACTCATCATTCCTGTGAAAACCTTCCAAAAGCATCTTTGACTTTCAATGTTTCAATGAAGAATTCACTCGCCTACTAATTTCACCATCCAATTTGCTCTCTTTGTCAAACATGCTTCCTAAATACAGAAACTCATTCACCTGGTCAATCACTGTGCCATTTAGACTTATATTGATTGCATTCAGTACTTACAGCTCCTTGCTCAAAAACCATAATTTTGGCTTTTCCCTTATGTATACTCAGTTTAAATTTCATGCAAACTTCGTACATCTGGAGCAAAATACTGGCTCTGCAACTTACTTTTGCTCTCTGCCAACAAGCTGTGTCATCAGCATACAGCAATCTGCACACACAGATACTACCAAGACGTAAACCAGTATTGTCCATCTTGGCATCACGCATGCATGCATCCATAAATATATTAAACAGACATGGTGACATTACACAACCTTGTTTGACTCCTGCACCAATAGAGAACCATTCCTGTAACACCATATTCATTCAATATTCATTGATTCTCTGTAACACTATATTCATTCAATACCTTCCACAAAAGTGTCCTATTTACTTGGCCGTAAGCTTTCTCTAAATCTATGAAGTCAGCGTTAAAAGCTTTCTTACCAACAGCTAGATACTTTTCAATCAACATGCATAATGCAAAAATTTGGTTAGTGCACCCTATACCAGGCTTAAAACCAAATTTTTGCATTACTCATGATGATTGGAAAAGTATCTGGCTGTTGGTAAGAAAGTGTTTGCTTACTTCATAGATTTAGAGAAAGCTTACGACCGAGTAAATAGGACACTTTTGTGGAAAGTATTGAATGAATATGGTGTTACTGGAAATCTACTTAATTGTGTAAAAGCCATGTATGCTGGCAGTAGAGCTTGTGTATGAGTGAATGGTGTTTTATCAAAATGGTTCTCTATTAGTGCAGGAGTCAGGCAAGGTTGTGTAATGTCACCATGGCTGTTAAATATATTTATGGATGCAAAAGGTCAGAAAACTAGCACTCAGTGACACATGAAAAACAGGTCTAAAACGTAAACAAACTCATCAGTAAACTCCGTGGGACAATTGGCAAAGTCCAACTTAATTTTTTATCGACCCGTGTGTAAGCCAAATCCCCAACTTTGAACGCAGCATTTCTTCCAAAAACATTTGACTCACACGAGAGTACATACGGTATTCCTGTGAATTTATTAAGCTTTATTTGTGTCTGGAGATAAAAATACACTAAGAAAGATAACCATTAAAAATAAATCTTTATTTAATAAGATAATTTTTTCTTACTTCTTCGAACTCCTGAGTAATTATGTGACCAACTTTTCTGTCAGAAATTCTGCTTCCAGATCAACATTTGAGATGTGCAGATTATACGACCATGTTTTTTACTGAATGTCACGGTATGCGGATTAAACGAAGATAAAAAAAAATTGTATGGATTCAAGGGTCTGTGGATAATACGATAAAAATTATGGTAATTCAAGAATTTGCATTTTTTTTTTAGGGGGAGATGAGCTAAAGGCTGAGGATAAAGCATTATTTTTTGGACAGAAGTGTACATGACTTTGACATTATATATACACCTTACCCCTGCTGGTCCAATGTCTGACCACTAAAAAATTTAGCTGGCCACCAGATTTCAGAGTTTTTCTACACCTATATATATATACAGTTATTTCATTTGCAAAAGTTTAAGACCACCTGTTGGTATTAGGAGATTTATGCCTATTGCGTCAGCTACTGTCTATATTACTCAACTCCCTGTCAATGCTGCATCATCCTACAGCGGCAGCTGTTGATAGAGTTAGGGGAAGCATGCGAGCATCAGTTTGCTTCTGGTTTTCATGCTGAAAGGTTTTGTACATATTTTCTGTATAGCAAAAAATGGGCAAAAAGGAAAAAGTGTTACTCAGAGGACACAAATAGTGACTTTATATCATGAAGGATAATCTGACCATGACATAAGCAGAAAGGTGAATGTGAGCAAGAGTGCTATTTATAATATGGTCATGAAATATCATGATGCAGATGAATTTAGTGACCGAAACAGAAGTGGACATCCAAGAAAAACAACCCCGCGTGATGACAATATAATAAGGTGAATAGTTTTGTGTTCTCCGAGGAGTTTGTGCTAGAAAATCAAGGTCTTGCTACATTCAAAAGGGTCTGATATTATTATAGTATCAGCACTGTTTCCTGACATCTGAACAAAGATTTTGGATTAAAGTCTCATAAACCTGCACATAAACCTAGATTAACTTCTGTCATGAAAAAGAAACTCCCGTTTGTGAAACGTCATCTATCGTGGACTGCTGAAAATTGGAGCCAGGTTATTTTTTTCTGATGAATCAACTGTGCATCAATTGGAATCGCGTGAAGCACACGTTCGCTGACCAAAAGGCAAAAGGTTTGATGAAAAATGCACTGTGAGGCATCCGCCTAGTCAGATTATATGGGGTGCTATGTCAGCATCCGGTACCGCTTCATTATCCTTTTTGCCGACGGGCACTACCATGACTGGTCCTTTTTTATGTGGAAATGTTACGTGAGAAGCTGTTAACTCATATGCAAGTGCACAGATGCACAATCTTTATGGATGATTATGCTTCATGCCACAGATCAAAGACAGTAAAGGACTATCTTCAGAGGGAAAACAACTGTGCTTGACTTGCCCTGTAATAGTCCCGACCTTAACCCCATCGAAAATTTGTGGACCATTTTAAAAGACAAGGTAGCAGAAAAACAGCCATCAAATTCCCAAGCTTTGATTTACACGATAAAGTACGTGTGGCGCATTGACGTTTCAAGTGACTACTGCAAATTCCTCATTGAGAGTATGCCACATTGTATTCTGTCCATTATAAAAAACAAAGGTGGCCACACAAAGTACTGATTTCGTTCCTTTTGTGCTCTAAAGAATGTAAGTATTTATCTGTGGTGTCATTTTTTTCAAATGCCTCTGACTAGTAATTAACTTAGTTTTTTTATTAGAAAATCTTTATTTTCAATAAATTGGGAAATTGGGAGGTAGTCTTAAACTTTTGCAAATGACTGTATGTATATATATACCCAGAAGAAGACCACATGGAAGATGGGTGGATGAAATTCGAAAGTGTGCGGGAGTGACATGGAGGAGACTGGCACAAGACAGACCGTTGTGGAGGAAACTTGGGGAGACCTTCGTCCAGCAGTGGATTGATAATGGTTGACAATGATGATGATACACACACACACACACACGCACACCCACCCACCCACCCAAGAGCAGAGTCAAAGACATATATATATACACCCAAGAGCAGAGTCAAAGACATATATATATATATATATATATATATATATATATATATATAGAGAGAGAGAGATAAGAAGAGGAACTCGTGGATCCGAAAAATGACAAAAGTGGAAGACATCATGATCAGAGTTAAATCCCTGAAATGGCAATGGGCTGGACATACTGCCAGAAGGACAGATCATCGATGGACAGCTGAAATTTTAGATTGGATTCCAAGGGACAGGAAAAGACCCAGAAGAAGACCACATGGGAGATGGGTGGATGAAATTCGAAAGTATGCAGGGGTGACATGGAGGAGACTGGCACAAGACAGACCGTTGTGGAGGAAACTTGGGGAGACCTTCGTCCAGCAGTGGATTGATAATGGTTGACAATGATGATGATGATGATATATATATATATATGTCAGGTGATGTGTAACATCACAGCCTCTCCTTGACAAATGTCAACCCCGCCTTCTCGTGGTACATCCTGTTCCCACTAAAGGGGCTCTGACGATCGCCAATAGTGGTATAACTATACCATCGGGATTAGAGGAAATGCTATCCCACACTCACCAACCCGCTTGGCCAGCGTGGTGAGTTATGGCCAAACCCCTCCAAAATGACTCCACAACTTAAATCTTGGCCCTCAGTCTCTGGCAGCTGGAATGTACCTGGCCAAGGCAGCGGCCAGTGCGACATGAAGGCAGAGGGTGCTAAGAATCCCCGGAGGACCGGACTAGGCTGCCATCTGATGCTGACCTTGGCTACGTACAACGGACGCTCCCTATCTTCTGATTCAAGGCTTCTTGAATTGGAGGAGGAACTACAAAGGATCAAGTGGGACATCGTCGGGCTAAGTGAGGTAAGGAGAAAAGGAGAAGATCTCATTGAACTGAAAAGTGGACATCTCTTCTACTATCGTGGGACAGATACTGGCAGAACTAGTGGTGTTGGATTTATAATAAACAAGAAACTGAAGGATAAAGTTGTAGAAGTTGAAAGTTCCTGTGACAGAGCTGCACGACTCGTTATCCAACTCTCGAGAAGATACCAGGCTCAGATTATTCAAACTTATGCACCCACCACAAGTCATGCTGAAGAAGAAATTGAAGAATTTTATGAGGAAATTCGTGATCTAAATAATAAAGGTAAGCAGCACTTAAAGATAATTATGGGAGATTTCAATGCAAAAATAGGGCAACGGCATCAGAATGAAACTTCAGTAGGTAAATTCGGTCACGGTAACAGAAACCAGCGTGGAAATACTCTCGTAGAGTTTGCAGAGGCAGAAGGGTTTTTCATCTTGAACTCCTTTTTCAAGAAAAAGCCACACAGGAAATGGACATGGAGACATATGGGACGACAAGTGAAATTGATTTTATTATGTGTAACAAAAAATTCGTCATAGAAGACTGCAGTGTGCTAAACAAGTTCAACACAGGCAGTGACCATAGATTGGTGAGATGTAAGATGCACCTCAACACTAAACTCGAACGTAGCAAGCTCATAAGACAAACAAAATGTATTGACATAACCAACCTTAAAAAACACCATAATACCTTCAAATTGGAACTGAAAAACAGATTCTCTGCTTTAGAAGGCCTAAGATCGGAAGAAGTGGATATTTCTGAAGTTAACAGAAAAGTAACCAAAGCTCTTATAGAAACAGCAACAAAATTAGCTGGGTCTAAGAACAAATTGCATGTGAACAAATTATCAGGAAAAACCAAAATGTTGATGCAAAAAAGAAGAGTGATGAGGACAACTAAAGAAGATGTGACTTCCAAAGTGGAATATATAGAGCTATGCAAGACAGTACGAAAACATATCACTGAAGACGTAAGAAAATTCAACTGTGAACTAGTGAGGAAAGCAATTGAAAACAACCAAAGCCTAAAGATAGCAAAGGGACATCTCAGTAAGGGAAGAAAACAGATTATGGCACTGAGAAAAAAGATGGTTCTGTAACAAGAAATAGAGGCGAAATTTTGACAAGAGTGAAAGATTTCTACTCCAAATTATATGAAAGGGATGATACATGCACTCCAGACATCATGAAAGATACCAGTACCAGAGTTCCTCCAGTCCTTCCAGCAGAAGTTGCACATGCAATCAAGAACATGAAGCGGGGAAAAGCTCCAGGAGAAGATGGAATTACTGTAGACATCATACAAGAAGCAAGTGGAGAAATCGAAACAGTACTCGCCCAAATTTTCACTCGATGCCTTAATGAAGGAAAGATTCCTGAGGATTGGAACACCGCTACAATGATCCTGCTACATAAGAAAGGCGACATTGAGGATCTCGGAAACTACAGACCTATCAGCCTCCTATCAGTAGTTTATAAAATCTTCACTAAAGTTCTTTCACACCGCTTGAAGGTAACACTGGACATGGCTCAACCGAGAGAACAAGCTGGATTCAGGAGTGGCTACAGCACAATAGATCATATCCACGTACTGAGAGAACTAATTGAAAGAGCGAGGGAATATGAACTTCCATTGTGCATGGCTTTTATCGATTATGAAAAAGCCTTTGATTCGGTGAAACCATCAGCAGTTGCAATGGCTCTGAAATCCTGCGGTATTGAAGATGCATACATTAATATTATTAATAACATCTATGAAAATGCAAGTGCAAAGATTCGGCTGTTTGAAAATACAACACACATAAAAATTGGAAAAGGAGTGAGACAAGGTGACACCATATCTCTGAAGCTCTTTAATGCCACATTGGAAAATGTCTTTCAATCACTGAACTGGGAAAACAAAGGGATAAAGATTAATGGAGATTATCTAACCCACCTTCGTTTTGCTGATGACATAGTCATTTTTGCAGCTACCCCATCAGAGCTACAGAGTATGATCCAGGAACTTGCTGACAAGAGTAAAGAAGTGGGATTAAAAATGAACTTTCAGAAGACAAAAGTGATGTACAATGCTTTTACAAGAAATGAAGATTTATCGATTGATGGAGAAAAGCTGGAGATAACAGACACGTACGTTTATCTTGGACAGCAGATATCAAGTGAGGGTCACATTGGTGAAGAAATTAATCGGCGTACAAAACTTGCCTGGAGAGCTTTTGGAAGAAACAGCATAATTTTCAAGAGCAATATGCCATTATGTCTTAAAAGAAAAGTGTTTGATCAATGCATCCTTCCAGTGCTTACGTATGGTGCAGAGACGTGGACCTTAGCTAAAAGAGACATACAAAGGCTGCAGACAACTCAAAGAAGCATGAAGAGGTGCATGCTTGGTGTAACCAGGAGAGATAAGAAGAGGAACACGTGGATCCGAAAAATGACAAGATTGGAAGACATCATGATCAGAGTTAAATCCCTGAAATGGCAATGGGCTGGACATACTGCCAGAAGAACAGACCATCGATGGACAGCCGAAATTTTAGATTGGATTCCAAGGGACAGGAAAAGACCCAGAAGAAGACCACATGGAAGATGGGTGGATGAAATTCGAAAGTATGCGGGAGTGACATGGAGGAGACTGGCACAAGACAGACCATTGTGGAGGAAACTTGGGGAGACCTTCGTCCAGCAGTGGATTGATAATGGTTGACAATGATGATGATGATGATGATATATATAGAATGAAAATATTACAGAACAAAAATACAAAATTTCAAAACAAGTAAAACACTGGAACAGGTTGCCGTCATCAGGAGAGCATCAACCTGTGGAAGTGGCCTTTCTAGTACCAACAAAGCGACAAGGCAAGCCAAAATTGTTGGTTGGTCATGCTCCCTAGGCCACAAAACCAAATTCTAATAAGCACAAAAAAATTACAAAAATCAAGTTTAAAAAAGAAGAATTAAAAGCTTACCGGCAGAACATAAACCGCCATGACAAAGAGCCAAACAAGACTGAACAGAGCACCCACAAGAACACAAATATATACACTGATAAGAAAGGTGGTCACGGTTAAACAAATACCTGGTAAGCCAAAAATGTGTGAGTAGACAAGATGCAAAACTGTGTATGTAAATAAGATCTTCAGCTATTAGGGACCCACCAAATAGCACTTTATGTTACCTATATATTTAAAATTGTTAGGTCCTAGGTTAGTAAAGCATGTCAATGTGTAATTTGAAATTTTGGACACAGAATTAAATTTCAAAATTAAATGGTTAAAAGGATGCCTTAAGAAATTTTTAGGAAAGTTGTTAAATTGCAATTTAGAAAAAAGCTTTCAGATTTTTTGCAAGTAAGAGCTGTGTAGAGCAAATTTTAGCCATTCTATGAAACTGGGAGATGAGTAGATTACGATGTATAACTTTTGAAATATTGGATGACCAGTGAGTGTAGTGAATGATATCAAACTCAAAAGAGTTTCTTTTATCAAATAAATTCACCACACCTCTTCCTCGTCTACCTGAACCTCTAAATCGAGGTAACAAACACAAGTAGACGATCTGTTGGTTTTTTCTAGGGTAAGGTCGTCAGGATACAAGTCAGCGGCGCAACGTAAAAGTCCGGAATGTTAATGACAATAATGTCATCAACATATCTTAGAGCAATCCCAGGTAAAGGAAGATTGGCAATATATCTATCCTCAAAAAAATGTAGATAGAGATTAGCCAAACTGCTAGAAAAGCGACTGCCCATCGGTATACCACGAGTTTGGAGGTAGAGCCCATCGCCAACGGTAACAAAATTGTTATTGATACAGAAATCCAGTAGGAAATGCCAATACTGTTCTGTAGTCCCGGGCTCGAACTTCGTATGTATATTTAGGGCTACCTGCCACAGACCCTTCAATGAAATTGAGGTGAAGAGGTTTTTAAAATCGTAAGTATCCACAGATGTGACAGTCACCGAGCCAAGTGTCTCCAAGACTCTGTTATTGCTCCCAATAATCCAGGTCGAACCCAACCCGCGAAGAGCCACGGACAAGTATCTCTGAAGCAACCCACCCGCTTTGCTGTTATAGCAGTTGCGTCCACTAGTAATAAAATGGAAGGAAACAGGTTCCTTATGAAACTTAGGGATGGCATAAATAAAAGGAAAGTTTAAGTTGGACACAATTAAGCCTTATCCTTTTATGCAGAGCGATTATTTTCTTAACAATATCTTTATGATTTTGAGAGACTGGAGTGTAAGTATCTGTAGTATTCATCTCCTGTATCAGGAGATCCTGATAGAATTGTTTACAAAAAAAGGCAAAATTATTACCAGCCTTATCCATTGGAGAAACAGTGAATAAGTTTTGAAGTTCACAAATTTGTGAATTAATCAAAGCAAAATTATGCGGCTGCCGGGTACAAACACCAGAGCTCTTGAACTTGTCCAGCTCATGACGAATGTCACATAATACAGAATCCAGCCATTCGTTAAAGGCTTTGAGGGGCAAACCAAACTCATACGAAAGTTTTAGTGCGCATTGTAAAAAATTACTGCGTAGAATAGAGACACATTTATTAGTTTTGAATCGAGGTGTCAACCTGTATTTTGTGCCCAGAGACATAAGTGCGCGTAATTCTCGAAAAGGCACTATGTCCAGTTCACCGGTAATGATATGACCGTGGTAAGGGTTGACAAATTTACTGAATTTGTCAAGATGACAGTAACAGGTGTCATCCTCATTGCCGCCTATAGACTTTAAATCAGCAACGGTTTGCCTGTAGTTAAAAATACGGCAACCAAGCGGTTTATCATAGCGGAAACAAGTCGCCAAATTCACCTCATTTCCTAGAGGGAAAAGATCCGAACGCTTATGCAAAATTGACTTTAAGCCAATAGAATCAATGGCCTCATGACAGTAATCAATAACGCAATACTTCCTGACAAGGTGTGCTCCTGTGAATTTACTACGAAAAGTGGAAAGTCGGTACGCAAGAAGGTCACCGATCAAAATTCCAATGTGTTCTTAGCTGAAGGCATAATTTCAAAGCAGTTGGTCAAAAACCCTGATTTTTTTGTTACTTAGCTCAAAGATTTTGGAACGACAACGCTTAACGAAGTAGCCCTCAAGGCAATCAAGCTCATGAACCAAATCACCGAAGCTCACCCGAACCGAAGAGTTCTTTCCGCTACCTCTACTACCCCTTGTTTTCCTTTGAGAAACGGCAAAAGGTTTAAATCTAAAATTGAGATAGACACAGGTATCTTGATTCAACTGCTTACCATTGAATAGCTCGTTAAGCCCATACGGAAAGAGAGTCTCGAATTGCAGCATGCACAGGTTTTCAAGTATTAACCTGTTTTCCAGCACGGACTCAATTAGAATTTGGTTTTGTGGCCTAGGGAGCATGACCAACAAAGCGACAATTTTGGCTTGCCTTGTCGCTTTGTTGGTACTAGAAAGGCCACTCCCACAGGTTGATGTTCTCCTGATGACGGCAACCTGTTCCAGTTTTTTACTTGTTTTGAAATTTTGTATTTTTGTTCTGTAATATTTTCATTCTATATAAGCTACTACATGAGGTTTAGCTGCCTTCGGCGCTTCTCATGGTATTAGCCTTTTTGGTCTATTTTTCTTGTGTTAAATAATTTATTTATAAAGTTATTTTTTTGTTTTATTTATGTACTATCCATCTATCTATCTATCTATCTATCTATATATATATATATATATATATATATATATATATATATATATATATATATATATATATATATATATATCATCATCATCATCATTGTCAACCATTATCAATCCACTGCTGGACGAAGGTCTCCCCAAGTTTCCTCCACAACGGTCTGTCTTGTGCCAGTCTCCTCCATGTCACTCCCGCATATTTACGAATTTCATCCACCCATCTCCCATGTGGTCTTTTTCTGGGTCTTTTCCTGTCCCTTGGAATCCAATCTAAAATTTCGGCTGACCATCTATGGTCTGTCCTTCTGGCAGTATGTCCAGCCCATTGCCATTTCAGGGATTTAACTCTGATCATGATGTCTTCCACTCTCGTCATTTTTCGGATGCACGAGTTCCTCTTCTTATCTCTCCTGGTTATACCAAGCATGCACCTCTCCATGCCTCTTTGAGTTGTCTGCAGCCTTTGTATGTCTCTTTTAGTTAAGGTCCACGTCTCTGCACCATACGTAAGCACTGGAAGGATGCATTGATCAAACACTTTTCTTTTAAGACATAATGGCATATTGCTCTTGAAAATTATGCTGTTTCTTCCAAAAGCTCTCCAGGCAAGTTTTGTACGCCGATTAATTTCTTCATCAATGTGACCCTCACTTGATATCTGCTGTCCAAGATAAACATACGTATCTGTTATCTCCAGTTTTTCTCCATCAATCGATAAATCTTCATTTCTTGTAAAAGCATTGAACATCACTTTTGTCTTCTGAAAGTTCATTTTTAATCCCACTTCTTTACTCTTGTCAGCAAGTTCCTGGATCATACTCTGCAGCTCTGATGGGGTAGTTGCAAAAATGACTACGTCATCAGCAAAACGAAGGTGGGTTAGATAATCTCCATTAATCTTTATCCCCTTGTTTTCCCAGCTCAGCGACTGAAAAACACCCTCCAATGTGGCATTAAAGAGCTTCGGAGATATGGTGTCACCTTGTCTCACTCCCTTTCCAATTTTTATGTGTGTTGTATTTTCAAACAACCGAATCTTTGCACTTGCATTTTCATAGATGTTATTAATAATATTAATGTATGCATCTTCAATACCGCAGGATTTCAGAGCCGTGGTAACTGCTGATGGTTTCACCGAATCAAAGGCTTTTTCATAATCGATAAAAGCCATGCACAATGGAAGTTCATATTCCCTCGCTCTTTCAATTAGTTCTCTCAGTACGTGGATATGATCTATTGTGCTGTAGCCACTCCTGAATCCAGCTTGTTCTCTCGGTTGAGCCATGTCCAGTGTTACCTTCAAGCGGTGTGAAAGAACTTTAGTGAAGATTTTATAAACCACTGATAGGAGGCTGATAGGTCTGTAGTTCCCGAGATCCTCAATGTCACCTTTTTTATGTAGCAGGATCATTGTAGCATTGTTCCAATCCTCAGGAATCTTCCCTTCATTAAGGCATCGAGTGAAAATTTGGGCGAGTACTGTTTCAATTTCTCCACTTGCTTCTTGTATGATGTCTATAGTAATTCCATCTTCTCCTGGAGCTTTCCCCGCTTCATGTTTTTGATCGCATGAGCAACTTCTGCTGGGAGGACTGGAAGAACTCTGGTACCTTTCATGATGTCTGGAGAACATGTATCATCCCTTTCATATAATTTGGAGTAGAAATCTTTCACTCTTGTCAAAATTTCGCCTCTATTTCTTGTTATAGAACCATCTTCTTTTCTCAGAGCCATAATCTGTTTTCTTCCCTTACTGAGATGTCCCTTTGCTATCTTTAGGCTTTGGTTGTTTTCAATTGCTTTCCTCACTAGCTCACAGTTGAATTTCCTTACGTCTTCAGTGATACTTTTTCGTGTTGTCTTGCATAGCTCTATATATTCCACTTTGGAAGTCACATCTTCTTTAGTTGTCCTCATCTCTCTTCTTTTTTGCATCAACATTTTGGTTTTTCCTGATAATTTGTTCACATGCAACTTGTTCTTAGACCGAGCTATTTTTGTTGCTGTTTCCATTAGAGCTTTGGTTACTTTTCTGTTAACTTCAGAAATATCCACTTCTTCCGATGTTAGGCCTTCTAAAGCAGAGAATCTGTTCTTCAGTTCCAACTTGAAAGTATTATGGTGTTTTTTAAGGTTGGTTATGTCAATACATTTTGTTTGTCTTATGAGCTTGCCACGTTCCAGTTTAGTGTTGAGGTGCATCTTACATCTCACCAATCTATGGTCACTACCTGTGTTGAACTTGTTCAGCACACTGCAGTCTTCGATGACGAATTTTTTGTTACACATAATAAAATCAATTTCACTTGTCGTCCCAATTGGATGTCTCCATTTCCTGTGTGGCTTTTTCTTGAAAAAGAAGTTCAAGATGAAAAATCCTTCTGCCTCTGCAAACTCAACGAGAGTATTTCCACGCTGGTTTCTGTTGCCGTGACCGAATTTACCTACTGAAGTTTCATTCTGTTGCCGTTGCCCTATTTTTGCATTGAAATCTCCCATAATTATCTTCAAGTGCTGCTTACCTTTATTATTTAGATGACTAATTTCTTCATAAAATTCTTCAATTTCTTCTTCAGGATGACTTGTGGTGGGTGCATAAGTTTGAATAATCTGAGCCTGGTATCTTCTCGATAGTTGGATAACGAGTCGTGCAGCTCTGTCAGAGGAACTTTCAACTTCTACCACTTTATCCTTCAGTTTCTTGTTTATTATAAATCCAACACCACTAGTTCTGCCAGTATCTGTCCCACGATAATAGAAGAGATGTCCACTTTTCAGTTCAATGAGATCTTCTCCTTTTCTCCTTACCTCACTTAGCCCGACGATGTCCCACTTGATCCTTTGTAGTTCCTCCTCCAATTCAAGAAGCCTTGAATCAGAAGATAGGGAGCGTCCGTTATAGGTAGCCAGGGTCAGCATCAAATGGCAGCCTAGTCCGGTCCTCCGGGGATTCTTAGCACCCTCTGCCTTCATGTCGCACTGGCCGCTGCCTTGGCCAGGTACATTCCAGCTGCCGGAGACTGAGGGCCAAGATTTAAGTTGTAGAGTCATTTTGGAGGTGTTTGGCCATAACTCACCACGCTGGCCAAGCGGGTTGGTGAGTGTGGGATAGCATTTCCTCTGATCCCGATGGTATAGTTATACCGCTATTGGCGGTCGTCAGAGCCCCTTTAGTGGGAACAGGATGTACCACGAGAAGGCGGGGTAGACATTTGTCAAGGAGAGGCTGTGATGTTACGCATCACCTGACCTTACATCCCATATATATATATATATATATATATATATATATATATATATATATATATATATATATATACACACACACACAAGGCTTCTTGAATTGGAAGAGGAACTACAAAGGATCAAGTGGGACATCGTGGGGCTAAGTGAGGTAAGGAGAAAAGGAGACGATCTCATCGAACTGAAAAGTGGACATCTCTTCTACTATCGTGGGACAGATACTGGCAGAACTAGTGGTGTTGGATTTATAATAAACATGAAACTGAAGGATAAAGTTGTAGAAGTTGAAAGTTCCTGTGACAGAGCTGCACGACTTGTTATCCAACTCTCGAAAAGATACCAGGCTCAGATTATTCAAACTTATGCACCCACCACAAGTCATCCTGAAGAAGAAATTGAAGAATTTTATGAGGAAATTTGTCATCTAAATAATAAAGGTAAGCAGCACTTGAAAATAATTATGGGAGATTTTAATGCAAAAATAGGGCAACGGCAACAGAATGAAACTTCAGTACATAAATTCGGTCATGGCAACAGAAACCAGCGTGGAAATACTCTCGTTGAGTTTGCAGAGGCAGAAGGGTTTTTCATCTTGAACTCCTTCTTCAAGAAAAAGCCACACAGGAAATGGACATGGAGACATCCAAATGGGACGACAAATGAAATTGATTTTATTATGTGTAACAAAAAATTCGTCATAGAAGACTGCAGTGTGCTAAACAAGTTCAACACAGGTAGTGACCATAGATTGGTGAGATGTAAGATGCACCTCAACACTAAACTTGAACGTGGCAAGCTCATAAGACAAACAAAATCTATTGACATAACCAACCTTAAAAAACACCATAATACCTTCAAGTTAGAACTGAAGAACAGGTTCTCTGCTTTAGAAGGCCTAACATCGGAAGAAGTGGACATCTCTGAAGTTAACAGAAAAGTAACCAAAGCTCTTATGGAAACAGCAACAAAATTAGCTGGGTCTAAGAACAAGTTCCATGTGAACAAATTATCAGGAAAAACCAAAATGTTGATGCAAAAAAGAAGAGAGATGAAGACAACTAAAGAAGATGTGACTTCCAAAGTGGAATATATAGAGCTATGCAAGACAGTAAGAAAAAGTATAACTGAAGACGTAAGAAAATTCAACTGTGAACTAGTGAGGAAAGCAATTGAAAACAACCAAAGCCTAAAGATAGCAAAGGGACATCTCAGTAAGGGAAGATAACAGATTATGGCACTGAGAAAAGAAGATGGTTCTGTAACAAGAAATAGAGGCGAAATTTTGACAAGAGTGAAAGATTTCTACTCCGAATTATATGAAAGGGATGATACATGCACTCCAGACATCATGAAAGATACCAGTACCAGAGTTCCTCCAGTCCTTCCAGCAGAAGTTGCACATGCAATCAAGAACATGAAGCGGGGAAAAGCTCCAGGAGAAGATGGAATTACTGTAGACATCATACAAGAAGCAAGTGGAGAAATCGAAACAGTACTCGCCCAAATTTTCACTCGATGCCTTAATGAAGGAAAGATTCCTGAGGATTGGAACACCGCTACAATGATCCTGCTACATAAGAAAGGCGACATTGAGGATCTCGGAAACTACAGACCTATCAGCCTCCTATCAGTAGTTTATAAAATCTTCACTAAAGTTCTTTCACACCGCTTGAAGGTAACACTGGACATGGCTCAACCGAGAGAACAAGCTGGATTCAGGAGTGGCTACAGCACAATAGATCATATCCACGTGCTGAGAGAACTAATTGAAAGAGCGAGGGAATATGAACTTCCATTGTGCATGGCTTTTATCGATTATGAAAAAGCCTTTGATTCGGTGAAACCATCAGCAGTTACAATGGCTCTGAAAACCTGCGGTATTGAAGATGCATACATTAATATTATTAATAACATCTATGAAAATGCAAGTGCAAAGATTAGGCTGTTTGAAAATACAACACATGTAAAAATTGGAAAGGGAGTGAGACAAGGTGACACCATATCTCCGAAGCTCTTTAATGCCACATTGGAGGGTGTTTTTCAGTCGCTGAGCTGGGAAAACAAGGGGATAAAGATTAATGGAGATTATCTAACCCACCTTCGTTTTGCTGATGACGTAGTCATTTTTGCAACTACCCCATCAGAGCTGCAGAGTATGATCCAGGAACTTGCTGACAAGAGTAAAGAAGTGGGATTAAAAATGAACTTTCAGAAGACAAAAGTGATGTTCAATGCTTTTACAAGAAATGAAGATTTATCGATTGATGGAGAAAAGCTGGAGATAACAGACACGTACGTTTATCTTGGACAGCAGATATCAAGTGAGGGTCACATTGATGAAGAAAGTAATCGGCGTACAAAACTTGCCTGGAGAGCTTTTGGAAGAAACAGCATAATTTTCAAGAGCAATATGCCATTATGTCTTAAAAGAAAAGTGTTTGATCAATGCATACTTCCAGTGCTTACGTATGGTGCAGAGACGTGGACCTTAACTAAAAGAGACATACAAAGGCTGCAGACAACTCAAAGCAGCATGGAGAGGTGCATGCTTGGTGTAACCAGGAGAGATAAGAAGAGGAACACGTGGATCCGAAAAATGACAAGAGTGGAGGACATCATGATCAGAGTTAAATCCCTGAAATGGCAATGGGCTGGACATACTGCCAGAAGGACAGATCATCGATGGACAGCCGAAATTTTAGATTGGATTCCAAGGGACAGGAAAAGACCCAGAAGAAGACCACATGGGAGATGGGTGGATGAAATTCGAAAGTATGCAGGGGTGACATGGAGGAGACTGGCACAAGACAGACCGTTGTGGAGGAAACTTGGGGAGACCTTCGTCCAGCAGTGGATTGATAATGGTTGACAATGATGATGATGATGATATATACACACACACTATCTACCTACAAGTAATTGGACACCTGTGATAGCAAAGGAAAACGAAGTTTATTCACCTTCAATAGTTGGTGGGACCTCCACGAGCGGCGATTACAGCTGTGACCCTCCGGGGCATACTCTCAACCAGGTGTTGTACAACGGCTAGCAGTATTTCTTCCACTCGGCTTGGAGAAGACAGGTCAGTTCCTTCACCGATTTCAGACGGTGGGGGCACCCCTTAAGTCAACGCTCCAACTCATCCCAGAAGTGCTCGATAGGGTTAAGGTCCGTGCTCTGCGCAGGCCAGTTCATTTGATTAACCCCATTGCCACCATACCAAGCCATGGTGGACCTCACAACATGACAGGTGGCATTGTCATCCTGAAAGTAACATGGGTCCACCCCGTAAAACTGCCACAACATAGGAAGCGCATGGTCATCCAAAATGGTGCAGAAGGTCTCGGCGTTGAGTCTACCAGGAATTGCGACCAAGGGTCCCATGCCATACCAGGAGAAACACCCCCATAGCATAATTCCACCACCACCGAACTTCACAGTTGGCACAATACATTCCGGCAGGAGGCGTTCTCCAGGCAGACGCCAAACTCAGACCTTGCCATCCGAATGGTAGAGGGTGAACCTTGATTTGTCGCACCAGAGAACCTGTTTCCACTGTTCAACAGTCCACTGTTGACATTCTTTGCACCACGTTAGCCGAGCAGCTCTTTTGGACTTGGTGATCAAAGGCTTGTGGGCGGCAGCACGTCCATGATAACCAAGCAGATGGGCTTCCTTACGGATGGTATTCATCGAAAGAACACTCCCAGATGCCTGTTGAAACTCCTCGCGGATGTGGCTTATCGATTTGGTGCGGTTCTTCCGAATTTCTCTGGCCAACACCCGTCGGTCTCTAACTCCCAGTTTTGTGGGTCTGCCAGGTCTGGGCACATTCCAACAGTCACCTCTCATCTTCCACTTGCCAATCACGTAGGCCACTGTCGATTTTGGGTACTTCAACTCGCTGGATATATCATGTATGGATCGGCCATTTCTGTGATACCCGACGATTAGACCTTTCTCGAAATCAGAGAGTTCCGAACTGTGTGGCATTTTGCATGCGACTGCTTGCGTTGTTGTTTCCCACACGATATTTAATGGCGGCGGCGGCGGCCGTGACGTTTATCAGGACTGCAGATATCGTCGATTGCAGGGTTGTCCAATTACTTGTTGGTAGATAGTGTATATATATATATATATACATAGAAATGTGAAACCAAGGAGCAAATTTTGAAAGAAAGAAAAAATAATAAAACAAACAATTCCGAGAATGAGCAGAACAACAACAACCTTCAAACGATTGAAAATTAACGAACAGAAGAATGCAGGGAAGCATATCAATGACTGATTCTCTGATGGCTTCGTCAAGGGAAAAACACTCATTAATCTACTAAGACCAGAGAATTGTGGGTTTCTGCTATTTTAGTTTGGAGAATTGTGGGTTTCTGCTATTTTAGTTTAAATTTAATGATAAAATTGTAAAATAAAAAAGGGATTCCTAATAAAACCAACCCAGCAAACTAAAAAACATTGCCTGACCGCACAACAATCAAGTTAATCACAACTAAAAAGAAAAGGAAGGGAGCCAAGCACCCCAAAAAAGCAAAACCAGGGAAGAAATTAGTATTAAAATATCAAGAAAAACCTAACCAAAGAAAGGTACAGAAATTATAACTTTAAGCTTATCCCAGGAAAAATAAAAACTTTTAACCTGCCAGATAAAAAGAAAAACAAAACATCAGAAAAAATTAATATAAAAAAATAATAAATTTAAACAAAGAGAGTAACTTTACAATTTTGAAAAAGGCAAATTCAAAGAAGTAAAAAATGCACAAGGAACAGCAAATCCCGAGAGTAAACCCAAATACCCGAGTTGCATGTCTTAGAAAAACCAAGTTGCATGTCTCAGGTAATGCCCAATACCCACAGCAAAAAATATTTTTTTTAAAAATAAAGTTTAATACCAAAGTGCTAGGTTGCAAGTCACAGAGAAGCAAATTATATGCACTAGACACACAAGAAAACATTGAAAATATAGTTAAGTTTAGTGCAAATTTATAATAAACGAAAATTCACTACATTCCTAAAAAATAAAAACGACCTACAAACAAAATAAAAGATGAAATTACATGTGAGGTGGTGCTTTGCTGGTACAAGTTAAAATATTTACAAAATATTGTACTAATCATTAAGCCCACAGAAAGGCTCAAAACCGACGAAAAATGAACTTTTGTAAAACCAACAAAGGGACACAAAACACCAAAGTTCCGCGGGAAACTTTAAGCATGGCCAAAGCGAACAACCAACTTTCAAAGAGTGTAAAACAGCCCCAAAAAATTAATTCCAAGAAAAAAATAAAGTTAAATTAAAAGAATGAACATACAAAACAGAAAAACAACTTACCATGCCTGAGAAGTGCATGGGTGCTGTCCACCACGTCCTCTGGGGTGGAAGAAACTAACTGCAGGGGCATGTCCATCACAGCGCCATCTAGCACCCTACTTTTTAGAACCTTCCTGGGATGTTAACAGTGAATTTTTCCCAGAGTAAACTTCAAACAGCAGATTTAATGCTCTGAAAAAACTGCTACGAGTTTTTAGAGCAAACCAAAATACTAAAATGCTCTTCCTGGGAGTAGGGAAAATGTATCTCTGCTCCCAAGAGTTCAAAAAGTATTATATAACCTAATTAGTAGCATTCTTCCCAAACCTTTGAAATTTAAGTATTGCTATTTTTTTGGCTTTTATTTTTATAAATTTTTTAAATTTTTTTCTTAGGAGTTTTGTGCTTTCTGTAAATTTTTTAATTATAACCTTTTTTTTTTTTTTTTACAATCAAAGGAGAGGGATATAGTAGTGTTTTATAGGTTCCTTAATTGATAGTTGACCACATCATTACCTAAACCTCTAAAAATTAGCTTTTATTTAGACAATTCATTCGGTCAACAAGATTTAAATTAAATTAAGCCCTCCATCCTAATTCTATGCTTGAGAACTATTTTTCTTAATGCAATTTTTAAGAAATTTCCAGGTATTTGGTTTTCAAGAAACTGTTTGATTAAAATGATAACATGTTTTTCTAATTCAGAGTTTAAGCTACAAATTCTAAGAAAGCCTTAGGACTTGAGATATAAATACATTTTCTATTACTTTATTGGAAATCTTCTTTGGTTAAGTTTTTCTTGATATTTTAATACTAATTTCTTCATTGGTTTTGCTTTTTTGGGGTGCTCGGCTCCCTTCCTTTTCTTTTTAGTTGTGTTTATCTTGGTTGTTGTGCGGTCTGGCAATGATTTTTAGTTTTCTGGATTGGTTTTATTAGAAATCCCTTTTTTATTTGACAATTTTATCCCTAAATTTAATCTGTCCTTATAGCTAACTAAAATAGCAGAAACCCACAATTCTCTGGTTTTAATAGATTAATGAGTGTTTATCTTAATTCTTGCCCTTGGCGAAGCCATCAGAGAATCAGTCATTGATATGCTTCCCTGCGTTTTTCTGTTCGTTAATTTTCAATCGTTTGAAGCTTGCCTGCTTTGGGCGGTTGGAGATTGGTGGTTGTTGTTCTTCTGCTCGTCCTCGGAATTTTTTGTTTTATTATTTTTTCTTTCTTTCAAAATTTGCTCCTTGGTTTCACATTTCTATTTTGATTTGATCTTTTTTCTATGCAGCCTCTAGTGCTTTGAAATTTCAAATTTGTACTTGGCTTTTGCTTATTTTCCTTTTGTTGTTTTTTGGTATATATATACACACATATGGCAGGAGAGAGAATTTGATTTGAACTCTAGTCATAACGTTGAGAATTGAGCTGAAGAAGTGAAATGAGGCATACTAAAATGGTGGTGATTCACTTTGAAACTTCATTTTTACCAAGGCTGAACTGGATGAAGAACAGGCTATGACATTAACCTTGAAGACTATAGACTTTTGGTGATTGGCCAGTAGGCTTCAAAGACTATTTTTGCTGCTAGATGGGACTGCATCCCAATGTATAAACAATACATTTTCCGCTTTGTTTGCATGACTGGATTGTTTTTGCTAAAAAAAATTCCACTGCGGTTTTTCAAACAATTTGTTGGTTTTACAGCAAAATATAATCCATGTTCATTAAATGATTTACTGCTCTTTGCCGATGTGCCCATTTTCTAAAGAGGAATTTGATGGCTGTTTTTCTGCTACCTTGCCTTTTAAAATAGTCCGCAAATTTTTGATGGGGTTACGGTAGAAATATCATTCCATGAGTTCCCATTAGATCAGAACTTTAAGCCATTGTGGTTAGAAGCAATATCTCAACTGGATTTTCAACCAAATGACAAGTCACCATCAAGTGTTGTTTGTGGTAAGCATTTTCAGTCTGATCAGTATGTACTTAACGCGAGGTACAAGTAACTAAAGGAAGATGCTGTACCATCTATATGTTTCCAGGTTATAAACATTAAATAGAAAGTGTCTCCTACAAAACATAGCAGACATCTTCTTAAGAGAAGGAATGATGCTGCTGATTAACTGTACTTATTATAACCTGGAAACATATAGATGCTGTACCATCTATATGTTTCCAGGTTATAAACATTAAATAGAAAGTGTCTCCTACAAAACATAGCAGTTATCTTCTTAAGAGAAGGAATGGTGCTGCAGACTAACTGTACTATACAAAAAGGAAAACGAGTATAACATACTGGAATGATACATAATTATTAGTTCATTTTGTAAATATAGTCAGGAATGAGACTTTAATGGCAGATTTTATTATGTATCATTTCATCAGTAGCCTGTTAGGCTTACCTAGCTATTGATAATGTGTTTTGTAGAAAATAGTAGCCAGTTAGCATATTTTAGTCTGCAAACTATGTAATAGTTTTATGACCTATTAAGCAAGGACTGAAATTTATACATAAATTAAATCATTTCCTACAGAAAAATTCCCTCGCCCAAATGATGTAAGTTCAGAATGTAAATAAAATCCATTTGTTCGAACATTGTAAATAATGATACAGAAACAATGTGCTTGTTTCTGAGTCACATGTCAATAGATGGCGCTGCGTCTTGACTCCTAACTTTTGTCCTCGCTGTTTTCGCTTAATGTTACATACAGCCTGGTATGTGATCTAGTTCAGCCGTGGGTTTACTAAGTTGACATAACCTAACAAACAAAAGATAAATTAAATTCATGCTAAATACACTGAGGGAAAAAAAATCCCAACACCACGAAAAAAGAGTTGTAGAGGAATGAAATGGCGGCAATACATTTGTATAGGTAACATATTTAATCGATTAAGGTTTCAAGATCACAGCTTAATGTAAGCGCGAGAAGAGCCATTTTAAATGTGAAATGCTGGTACATTAATAACCGGTGTAACCGCCAGAATGTTGAATGCAAGCACGCAAACGTTCATGCATTGTGTCGTACAGGTGCTGGATGTCAGTTTGTGGGATGGAGTTCCATGCCTGTTGCACTTGGTCGGTCAATACAGGGTCGGTTAATGCTGGTTGGGGATGACGCTGGAGTTGTCGTCCAATGATGTCCCATACGTGCTCGATTGGAGAAAGATCTGGTGATCTAGCAGGCCACGGCAACATGTCGACACTCTGTAGAGCAGGTTGGGTTACAACAGCGGTATGCGGGCGAGCGTTATCCTGTTGGAAAACACCCCTGGAATGCTGTTCATGAATGGCAGCACAACAGGTTGAATCACCAGACGGACATACAACTGTGCCGTCAGGGTGCGTGGGATAACCACGAGAGTGCTCCTGCTGTCATAGGAAATTGCTCCCCAGACCATAATTCCAGGTGTAGGTCCAGTGTGTCTTGGCCTCAGACAGGTTGGTTGCAGGCGCTCACCTGGCCTCCTCCTAACCAACACACGGCCATCACTTGCACCCAGGCAGAACCGGCTTTCATCAGAAAACACAACAGATCTCCACTCCGTCCTCCAATGAGCTCTAGCTTGACACCACTGACATCGCAAACGGCAGTGGTTTGGAGTAAGTGGAATGCACACTACAGGGCGTCTGGCTCGGAGCTGTCCTTCAAGTAACCGATTTGTAACATTTCGTTGTGTCACTGTGGTGGCAACTGCAGCTCGAATTGCTGCCGCAGACGCAGTACTATGCGCCACGGCCATACGCCATACACGGCGGTCTTCCCTCTCAGTAGTGCCACGTGACCGGCCGGAACCCGGTCTTCTTGAAGCAGTACCTTCCCTTGACCACCGCTGCCAACAATCGTGCACAGTGGCTACATTCCTGCCAAGTCGTTCTGCAATATTGCAGAAAGAAAATCCACCTTCTCGTAGCCCTATTACACGACCTCGTTCAAATTCCGTGAGCTGTTGATAATGGCTTCTGCGTCTTCTTAAAGGCATTCTTGACTAACATCAACACACTTCGACAACGATAACTAACGCTCACGAACATTACAGCGCGTATTTACAGCAAACCTGCTTTGCATGTTCCGAGGGGCGCTACTAGCGCCATACGTATGCGCCGAGCACAAAATTTGCATAGACGTCATCTTACAGATGTACCCTCACCCCCTACCAACTGTCGTTTATCTAACACAACCCCTTCTTGGTGTTCGGATTTTTTTTTCCGTCAGTGTATTTATTACTTAAAAATTTCTTTCAAACTACATTAATGCATTTTAGTTGCACATCAGCCTTGTTCACCCTAAGATAAATGAATACAAGAATTGCATGTTTGATTTTGGTCTCACGCAGCGATTGCTCTGGCTTTTTTGAGATTTTGGCTAACTCATTCGCCAAATTCAATTTTTTTCGCCAATTCAAAACTTTTATCTCATTCGCCAATTCAAAACTTTTATCTCATTCGCCAATTCAAAACTTTTATCCATCGCCAAAATGATTTTTTTTTTTTTTTTTTTTTGAAATAGTGAAGAATGCGATTAGCAGCGTCACCCTGGTCTCACATCTCTTGCCAGTAGATTTCCATTGTCGGGGCATGAGATATGAAGATCCACAACATGAATTCATTTATTCAATCATTGATCACCATGACCAAGGCTGTTGCACAAGTAAAAGGCCTTACTGTGGTTCAAAAAGACAAGCCAGATTCAACCACCAAACTTGATATTTTGGAAGCTTTCCATATGCATCAGAATTCCTCGCAACTTGTTAACGACATGGCATCTACACCATTTCTATCAAGCGTGTGGAAGCAACTAACAAAAACCTGTGATTGTAAACACCGTTGTTGATGTCATATAAGATTAGAATATTTACGTGCCATTCGTCCTGATGAAGCTAAGCCAGAGCCCAGCAAAATCTTGGTTTACTTAAAGAATAAATTATTTGTGAAAAAAATGTTGTATTTCATTAATATACACTATGAATATGCTTCTTCCTACGAGAAACATTTTTGAATGTAACCATTCACTTCTAAGTATGCTTTAGTTTCAAATCATGAACATTGCTATGTGACTTTAACGTGTGTGTGTTGATGGCTCCTGTGAAGTTTTCAGCTGGGCGTACTTTGCTCCTTACCCATATGCAGCAGAGGAATGGCAAGCCAGCTGCATTAATTTGCCAGTAACCCTCAAGTGTGCATTGTCATCGTTGCGAGACTTAACCCACCATGGGTGGAGGAGATGGAAGAGAAGAGAGTATGTGAACTTTTTGGTCGAACTTCCTTAAAGAAGTAGTAAATCTATTTTGTAAAAGGAGTAGCACTAAATCCATTGAGAAAAATAAATAAATTCATAGTAGTACTGAAATACTGTTTTTTAACTTGTATGATTATACATCATGGTACATTTGAAGTCATAATTTTTTTTCTTTAAAATTTTCTTATGAGTGTTACAACATACAGTCAAACTTCCATATAATGAAGTCGCAAGATCAGCCAAAAATATTCGCTAAATAGAAAATTTGCTGTATAGAAACCACTTATCTTTTATTTTGATACTCAGAAAGAAAGCTGAAATTCCATCATATGTTAATAAAAAAAAAAAAAAAAAAAAAAATCAATGTTCACTTACGTGCTTGCCAGGTCAGCATAGATATAAAACCTAAAAGGTTTTAGTTTGTTTAGGCCGAGAAGTAGTCGGTAATTTTCTGCTGAATATTATTTGGGTTAAACAAAACAGCACGTTCATAAAAAGTCTCAGTCCTTTGCAATGAGCAAAACATGTCGTCTAGTACATCAACTTGAAACTGGAACCCACGTCGAATGGTTTCAAATGCCTTCATCATTTCATCTTTTGAAGGCTGTATAGGACACTAACTTTCATTTTCCTCATTCTCTTCATCTTCTATGATTCCATGACTTCATCGCACACTTTCGAGAATATCTTCCTCACTTGTTTGGTCAGCTATAGGTGTTTCTTCATCAACTGAAAGAAAATCATCAAGAACATGTTCATTTCCTATATTTCCATGCTGTCTTAGTTGTTGCCAGTGTTTCTTTAATTCCTCCAATGACAAATCATCATCTTCCAGATCAGCATCTTGATCTGATACGAAAGCAGCGTTACGAAATTCAGCTTTTGGAAAAGCAGTTACGGATGGTAGTCTTTGTTTCATCATAGTGCCATGCTTTAGCCAATTCAGAAATGCATAATTGCAGATCCACAACTTTATCAGCTGGTTGATTATTTTCAATGGCCACAGTAATTTTGTTCAATATTTTTTTCCGTTAATGAAATTTTAGGTTTTTGATGACACCCTGATCCATTGGCTGTAATTTTGAGATCATATTCGGTGGGAAGAAGAGAAGTTTTATATTTTTCAGCTTTGAAATTACTGCCTGTGGGTGGGCAGGACAGTTGTCAATAACCAGAGCTATTTTATGATGTTGCTTAGCTATGTGCTTCTCAAATTTTAGAACGCATTCTTGAAAAACTTGTCCAGTCATCCATGATTTCTATATTGTGATCATACTGAACTTTTGAAGATTGTATTCCTTTGAAGCATCTTGGATTTTTGCTAATAGCTTCAGTTTTTCTTCCCCTGTCATGTTTGATGCGATCATCACTATTATTCTTTCTTTACTATGCTTTCCCCCAAAACATTTATCCATTTTGAATGTTAAGGTTTTGCTTGGAAGGCACTTAAAAAATAAAGCAGTTTCATCCGCACTAAAAAGGTCCTTAGGATCATAGTCCTCCAGTAGCTGTTTGAGAATTGTTTCTTTCCACTGCGCACAATCTTTGTCACCGATGGCTGCGCTTTCTCCTGATATAACCTTTTAGACGATTCCATGCCCGTTCTTGAATTTATCAAGCCATCCGGTTCTTGCCTGAAATTCTGTATACTCGAGGGATTTGGCATACTCAAGCGCTTTTTCTTGAATTAATGGTTTGGAGATGGGCATGCTCATCAAGCCATCCAGTACTTGCCTGAAATTCTGTATACCCGAGGGATTTCGCATACTCAAGTGCTTTTTGTTGAATTAATGGTCCAGAGATGGGCATGCTCTTTTCACGAACCATTTGAACCCATTTATACATACACAGCTTTATCAACTTTATCATACACACACACTTTTGTCCATTTTCTACTGTTTCAAAATGACTTCACGATTTTTCAAAATTGACAAACTGTTCGCCAGGATATTAAATTTCGAAGCAACATATTTAAAAAAAAACCTTTGTCGTCAACTTCTAACACTCTTACTTTCTCGCTGATACTCAAACATTTTCTCTTAGACATTTTTCCCTGAACTGATCGAGTACAACACAGAATCAAATTTGCCATTTAGTGTGTCAGTTTGACACGGTTGGGTGGTGCACTGGTGCTGAGCCTGAGGTTATTCTTGGAAGTTCGATAGAAAATTAACCAGTAAATCAGAAGGTTAAGCTGCTGACATTTCGGCTACAACCCCCAATAAGTGAACTAAGGGAGTGTCCACTGTGAGTTCACCGTGCTTCCATGGAATTGGAATACTTTTAAGGGGGCTGACCTAGTATGGGGGCTTTACTTATTTCCTCTACTGGGACAACTCTCCTTGCTGCCCTTTCCTCTGCTAAGGATTTTTTAAATCCTCCTTCAGCAGGTGTCTCAGCATGTCTCACCGTTTGGCAATGCTACTGTATATGCGTGGGATAAGATCGGGGTGGTGGCTGCAAACCTTTTTTCTGCCCTCGGACAACACACCTAGCGTGAATTCCACTGGGAATAAATGGTGAAAGTTCGTGGAGAGGAGAAACCAAGGAGGGAGGTAGTTGTTTATGAATCCCAGAATAAACCACTTCTCGAAAAAAAAAAAAAAAAAAAGGTAAATAAAAATTGGTTTCATTAAATGAAAGTTATTTTGCATGTAAAATTCCACGAAAATTCAAATTTCCTGATAATAAATCGCTAAATGGAGAAATTTTATAGAAGTTCATTATACGGAAGTTCGACTGTAGGTGTGATTTTAGTATTAAAATATCTGGATATATGCACTTTAATCTGACTGGAGTTAATGTTTAAACTTCATTTGTTATATAATTTGCATTCTGTTTTTCCTATTAGATAGTGTAGTATTGTTATACAGCACTCTTTATTTTAGGAAAACATATTAACTTAATTACAAAACCACTGTAAGACACGTGTCATGAATATTGTATCCCAAAGTGTGGAAGTATATTATTTCCTGTTAGATGTATTTAACTTGTTGAATGTTATTGACTGTTATATTTTGATATAGGAGCAAGTCGACGTTTGCGCTCTGCAGTAGACCAAGTTTTGTTTTATCTTACGCGTGCCATTGACAATTTACAAAACCGCGACTTGAAGGCTCTGTTGAAGCGCAACGAGGAATTGTCGCAGGACTTGCAAGAAGAAAGCCATGGAAAAGATGCCTTGCAAATTGATCTAGTCAATGCAGAAAGTATGTTGTCTAAATTAATATTTTCTGTGTTATTGCAGTAGCATGTTAGTTCCTACTGTTCTCTAATTTGTATGTCATGTCTAGTGTAGGATATTCTAGATTTGATCCCATTTGTATTAAAGCTCCACTTTGTGGTCACATATTTGGTATAACAAAGTTTTTTACACTTCCGTATGGTAACACTGAATTTGCAAAGAACTCAAATGAAACTAGCTTTCTTCACACTCAAGATGACCATCAGTATTAAGGCCAGTTAGTCTTAGAAGCCCCTTCTGAACCAGAGAAAGAGCATAGACTTCCTTGGTCAGTGTAATTTGGTTCCTCTGAAATACCTAAGTGTTTTTTGTAAGGCATTTTTTCACACACAAGTTCATGTGACTTTAACTGCTTTTCCAATCAAGTGTTTTTGAATTTTACAGTAAAGCCATATTGACAGTTCACAAAACTGGAGTTTGTTCTTTTTTTTTTATGACAGCTTCAAAGACTGACTGCAGCCAACTCAATGCTGTTTGTATAGATTCACCTCATGGTGAATTGCTTTTATCCACTCTGTGAGAAAGTCAGTTCTTCAGTTTGAATACATCTGTTGATACCATGGTGGACACTAATCGAATATAAAGTAAAATGATCACATTTAGCAGTATTCTGAGCTAGGAATTATGACATTATCCATTAGATCAGGAGTATTCCTAGGTTACCCATTAGATCAGGAGTATTCCAAGGATTTTTATGATTAGAGGCTTTCTATGTTGTAGAAATGGACCCCTTCCTTCCCTCCAGGTCCCAAGAGTTCAGTACTACCTGAAAACATTGTCTGGTGAGTGAAGCACTACCATAGAATAAGATTCCCTTTTAACTGGCACAAGCAGAAGTTATTCAGGATCAGACTCTCTCTGAGAAATACACACCACCCTGTCTCCTCCCCCAAAGGGCAACATGGAACTATTGTTAGCAGTGGCGGCTCGTGAGTACATCTACAGGGGGTTCACAATTAATAATTTGCAGTTTTTGAGATACACTTGTGTGTTACTTACAATATTCATATAATTTAGGCGCTGCTATACCTTGATGTAATGTATTAATTTTGAAACAAAATGTTATTATAGATATTACTGTACTTTAACTGTTTCATAACTTAATAATAAAGGATTACTTTATTGATCATACTTGTTATAATATGCTAATTGTTCTTTTTTACTGAAACAATTATTTTCATTTAATTTTATAGTAAAATAAACGCAAAACAGAAAGCTTGTTTTAAGTGTTAAATATTTAGATAGTTAGTCATAAGGCCTCATGCTCTCAATTATTAGATTAGATTATTAAACACACAGAAAAAGGAAAATAATCAAAGCTGCTGCATATGATGGTAAGGTTTAGTATTTACTTACACAAATTTACTTGGATGGTAGCTTACACAAATATTTTTTTTAAGTACAGTTTTTGTAAACAAAGTCCATCCTTCTATCTTTTCTTGACACAAAAACCTCAATAACTCTTACATTGAAATAATGGATGTTAGAAATCATTTCCTTCTCGATTGCAAGCATGGCTAAAGCTGTAAGCCTCTCTTGACACATCGTAGGCCGCAAAAATTTCTTTATCCGTTTTAGGGTTGAAAAACACCTTTCAGCTTCAGTAGTCGTCATTGGTATTGTTGCAATAATTAATAACAGTTTATAACTTTCAGAAAATGATGACAATAAGTTGTTTTCAATAAAAAACTGTAAAAGACTAACAGCACCACGCATGTTTCTGAAATCAGTTCTTTTGTAAATGATTTCGAGCTCTGTCTTGAGGCGATTTTTTTCAAGAAAGGAATACACATTTACTGTATCTTTAAGCAATTTCTCCGGGAATTTCTGTTCAAACTCTTCAAACTTTTGTGATTCAAAAAGAGATACAGCTGAGCAAGATGTTGTGAATGAAAATCTTGTTTTTATTTGTGTTCTAATAATGTCACAGGTTTCCTTGACAGCCACTGTTCTACTTAAGTAAAAATCTTCTTCACGCCTTGATCGTTTAGGTGCATTTTCTGGGTACTGATTAACCAGCTCTGTCACTTTGTCCATGTTACCTCTTTCCTTATCAATGGCTTTGACAAAGTGGTCAATATTGGCTTTAGTTCTCACAGCATCAGTGTAAGTTAGCTGTAATTGGTTGTACAAAATATCCACATGTGGCATCAATTTGTGAAAAACAGAAAGCCAAAATATGATCTTATTATCTCTAAGGAGACGAGCCAGAGCACCAGCTTTAATTATGGTGGTTGGTTGCTTAGAGGTTGATTGGATTTCCTCCATACATTCAATTAATTTCTCTCTGTACTCAAAAACAGTATTAACAGTTCTGCTCTTAAAATTCCACCTTGTAGCTGACGCCCGAGGTATTCGTTTGCCAACTATCTTGTCCAAAACAGACACTCTCTGAGGGGAATTCGAAAAAAAAATTGTTATATCACTTAAGTCTGAAAAAAATTCTGACATCTTGGTTTTGGCTTGTTGCTTGAGCTACAATCAAGTTCAACTGATGAGCGTAACAGTGAACGAAAAAAGCATGTTTATAGGTTTGTTGCACTATGGTCTGCACGCCAGCATGGTGCCCACTCATTACATTCGCACCGTCATAGCTTTGAGATACGAGTTTTTCTGGATTTTGCACAACATAATCTAAACTGGTACAAATACATTTGGCTATAGATTCTACGTCGTGCCCTTCAGGGTTATCAAATTTCCAAAATCTTTCAACTGGTTGGCCATTAGCTAAAACATAGCGGAAAACTCTAACTAACTGAAATACAGACAAGACGTCTGATGTTTCATCCGCAATCAAAGAAACATACTGTGCAGTTTTTATTTCTTCTATTATGTTTTCTTGACATACAAAAAGCATACAATCTAACAATTCATTTTGAATTTCTTTCGAGGTACCTTTAAAGACCGTAGCGGTACTCAAATGTTCTTTCAAAGATGAGTCAAGTTCTGCAGAAAAGTTTACAAGCCCTTTAAATATGCCAGGATTTAAGAAATCGTCATCCTCACGGTGACCTCGAAGGGCCAACTCAAATGCACCGCAAAATTTAATACAGTCTATAAGCTTAGAAAGGACATACCTATTTTTAGTCACTTGTTCATTGTGCTTTTGAATATTTTGTCGATAAGCACTGTCAAGCTGCTGACGAACGTCAACCTTTCCCAGCAAATTGAAATCCAATGTAGCACTTATGTGTCCATGAGAACTTGCATGTTTTTTAATTTTTTGTGTCAAATGAGCTAAGTCACAAACGCCGTTTTTCACCCAAGTAGGATCTCCCTTTTCACGGGAAAATAACAAACAAGGAAAGCAAAATACTTTGTTTGTTTGTTCACAACCACAAAGCCAAGGAATTTTTTCGTATAGCTCTTCTTTAAATTCTCTTTTAAAAGTTCTAGATTTTGATGTCGATGTTTGACTTATATTAAATCGGGGCGTTGGCCTGCCACTCTCTTTTATTGCTATTTTAACTTCTATGGGTAAATTGCCAAACGCTACTTTTTTTAAATTACTAACTGAGTACTTACAGGTACTTTCCATTATTGTACAGTAAATAAAAACAACAGTTCACTAGCTACACTACAATAGATAAACTGTAATAAGTGTAATTTCAACTAAAACTTTATCACCAAAAAAATAATCGAAACTGGAAACTCCAAAACACAAATGTAACACGCGCGCAAAGTTAGGAGCATCTGACGTCAACTACAGCCGTGCAACAACTGAGCTGAGCTGTGTCACAGGCAGCTCATCGGTATTCTCCGTTAAGCCGCTTGTAGACATGTTTCCCCCTACCGCAAGCAAATGGACTCACCCGTCTGTCGCATATCCCGTGTGTCCAGTATCGAGAGCGGCACATTCAGTCCGCTCCTAGCCACAGGCGCGTCATTACACTTAACCTCACTTTGCGCATTCTACGCTGTTTTTCATTGTCCGCTCTTTTAAACTTACTGAAGATAAGCCATTTAGTACTGCGTCAATAAAGATGTATTATTTATATCGTATAATTATTTTTCTATTTTTTATAGGGGGTTCACGTGCTCTTGTGCTCTTATGGACGAGCCGCTACTGATTGTTAGTTGGTAAAACCAGATAACAGATGAGATCCAGATCCAAATGCATGCTAAAAGTGGTGACAAAACTGTGGTACACTGTTTTGTCACTACTGTTAAGGCAAAGGAAGGTTTCCACATAGGGTGGATGATGAAGGAGGCAGTGGGTGTTAAGAATGCTGTACTGTTGGTAGCCAACTCAGCTTGATACCAACAATAGAGAGAGGAGAGAGAGTGGGGGAGGGGGAAAGAAGAGGTGGGAGAGAATGGAGATCAACGTGGCTTGCAAAAATGAAAAAATGCCAGCTAACATTTGATGGAGAGAATTGAATGACACTTGCAGATATAATTTCAAAACTGTTTGAAATGGCCACAATTGGTGCTGATTCACAAATAAATATTAATTTCTGTGAGACATGATTGTTGGAGAATGTGATGAGTGCCTCATTTGATGCCAGCACCTGTTTGAACTATTCCAATTTATGGTTCCTCAGTGGAATTCTTGGATTACACGACATTTCTAAGATAACACCAAGGGAAAAGTGATGTGTCGGATTTGGTGATGTGTCAGATGTACGTACATACAGTACATACATACGCCCAAACCACCGAAGCGTATTAGTCTCCACCTTGCTAACAATATTTTGCTTCATATTACACAACTCCAACACATCTTCATTCCTCACACAATCGGAATGTGTCTTGCCACAAACCCCAATAAGTAACGCATTTCTCCAGCACACAAACGACTCCTATGTTTCTTCTGTCGTACCCAGGTTTCACTGCCATAAATCAGAGTATTCACAATTACAGTTTCATACACAGCCATGCGGGACTCTCTTGAGAACCCATCATTCCTGTAAAAACCTCCCACGGCAGCTATGACATTCAATGAAGAATTCACTCGCCTACTAATTTCACCATCCAATTTGTTCTCTCTGTCAAACATGCTTCCTAAATACACAAACTCACTCACCTAGTCAATCACTTTGCCATTTATACTTACATTACATTCAGTGCTACCCATTCCTCTCTCAAACACCATAACTTTGGGTTTTCCCTTATTTATACTCAGTTTGAATTTCATGCAAACTTCGTGCATCGGAGTCAACATACTCTGCAACTCACTTTTGCTCTCTGCCAACAGGACAGTGTCATCAGCATACAGCAATCTGTTCACACGGATATCACCAAGACATAAACCACTATTATCTATTTTGGCAACACGCATGCACACATCCATAAATATATTAAATAGCCATGGTGAGATTACACAACCTTGTCCGACTCCTGCACTGATAGAAAACCATTTTGATAAAACACCATTCACTTAAAAGCCATGTATGCTGGCTCTACTACCAGCATACATGGCTTTTACACTATTAAGTAGATTCCCAGTAACACCATATTTATTCAATACCTTCCACAAAAGTGTTCTATTTACTCTGTCATAAGCTATCTCTAAATCTATGAAGGTAACAAAAACTTTCTTACCAACAGCCAGATACTTTTCAATCATGCGCAATGCAAACATTTGGTTAGTACGGCCATTACCAGCTGTAAAACCACTCTGAATATCCCATACTTTCTCTTATGTAAGACACCGTACTTTTTCAATAATGACCTTATTAAACACTTTCCCTGGCACACTTAGTAGGCTAATACCACGATAGTTCTTGCAGTCAGTCTCATCTCCTTTTCCTTTATACAAGGGGACAATGATAGCATCCTTCCAATTCCAAGGGACCATTCCTAACTCCCAGCACAACTGGCAAATTACAGAGTCACCAGTCAATTACAGTGTCACCACCATATTTCAACATTTCGGCAGTATGCCATTAATGCCTTACCATTCTGGAGATATTTTAGAGCTTTACATACCCCTTCTCTTGAAATCCCTCCTGTGCTTCCATCCTTCACTGTGACATCATCTGCTTTTGCCTCAAAATCACCTTTGCTTTGTTGATCTAATAACTCACAGAAGTATTCACCCCATCTTTCACTTAGCTCATTGGGCTCCCATATTATTTCCCCAATCTTATTCTTCACACAACTTACAGCATAGTTTCCCCTATTTTTCCTGAGTCACATGTACTTCAAGAAAGATTTCCTATCTTTCCAAGAAGCCAATTCATGCCTTTCCGCCTTCTCCTTTCTATCTTTTGCCTTACTCTGGCAAACCAGCTTAGCAGCTTCACGTTTCTAACAGCGATATTCATCCACAGAGACTACCTTGCAACATCCCCAAATAGGCTTCCTTCTTTCTCTTTACTGCCTCTTCAATCTCACCATTCCACCAAGCATCACCTCTATTGTTACCCACTATTGTGGTGCCACAGACCTCTTTAGCAGCAGTGACAACACAGTTCTTAAAACATTCCCACTTCTTTTCTACATCCCTCTCACCAGACTTCAGCTCCTTCAGTCGTTCTCTGAGTAAGTCAGAATAACGCTGATGATCTTCAAAGAGCCTATCAACCTTTATTCTTTCTATCCTGGGTCTCTTCCTATTCCTTTTCCTCCAACCAACATTCAGTTTCCCTCGTGACACTACCAAGTTATGATCAGAGCCAACATTCTCATCACACGAGTGTCAACAACTAAGTGTTTGAGACGCTGATCATAAACAACAAAATCTATAACACTCTTTTGACCTAGAGTGCAATTTTCCCAAGTATTTGTGTGGATATATTTGTGGCTGAAAAATGTATTAGGTGCACACACACACCATTCTCAATGCAGAGTTCAGTTAATCTTTCACCATTATCATTTACACAAGGATCATTAAACTTGCCCAGAACATTGTCAGAAGTCGCATTCTGCACACCTACTTTAGCAATGAAATCCCCTGCTATTATAACTTTCTCTTTAGCACCAAACTGGCTCAAAACAGCTTTTAGCTCATTCCAGAAATATTCCTTCTTATCGGAAGGTTCCGAGTCACAAGGATCATACACTACAACAATTATTATTCTCTGAAGTTTCACTTTTAAACGAATCCAAAGAATTCTCTCACTTGTGCAGATAAAGGGCATCATGTTGTTCTTCGTCTTTTCACTTAAAATTACACCTACACCAGCTTGTCCTCTCACATTATCCAATACTCCAGACCACACACTCACCATTCTATTCACTTCTTCTACCCCAATTTCCTTCTTTTTGGTTTCACTTACACACAGCACATCCAATCTATACTTATTAATTTCTTCAATCACCTCATTCGTCTTGCCATTTATACCTTTAGTATTCCATACACCAATCTTACACTCACTCAACCGTGATCTCTTTCTCATGCGCCTTTTGGAAAGTCCAGGTCAATTCCTTAGTGGACCGTCCTTCTCAAGTGTGGTAGGTCCACCATATCCCACACTAGTCTTTTAATTTATTCTGTCTTTGTATCCTTTTAATCAGGTAAGTACATCAGTGTGGGGGATTAGCCCACAGCTGACAATTTCAGTTGGTCATTCAACCTAAAGATTCTGAAACAAAACCCAGTGAGTTGGGGTCTTTTAGCCAATGTCACACAGAACTACACTGGTGTGCAAAAACTAAGGAGGAGACAGTTTTTTTATTGTAACGTCGTGCAGAAGTGCTCCACATTGACTCAACTCATACCATAAGATCCCCAGGATGTAAGAATATGGGAGAAGTGAACAAAACCGTCCAAACAAGGAATCCAAAGGATACAAAGGCACTTTATTGAAAAGGTAGCTTCCAGCACAACTGGACAGAAGACAGTAACGTCCATGTGACAGGCGGCTGCCAAGAAACATCCTGTCTTTAGTAGGGGATATGATCACCCCTGACTGCGTTGCAGGATTTACAATGTCTGTCAGTGCTGAGGACAAGGTTGTCAAGGAGCTGTTGTGGCATCACAGCCCATTCCTCTTGTAGCGCCAATCGCAGCTGCGGAATCGTTGCTGGCGGTTGGTGACGTGCTGCCAAGCGTCTCCCGAGAAGGTCCCACACGTGTTCGATTGGATTTAGGTTTGGGGACCTTGCGGGCCAATCCATGCGTTGAAATACTCTCCAACAGCTCTGTGGCAGCCACTGTATGATGAGGTGTAGCGTTGTCGTCCTTGAAGAGGAACTCAGGACCCACAGCACCTCTAAACAGACGCACGTGAGGCAGGAGAACCTCGGTACAATAGCGGACACTAGTGACTGAACCTCCTTGGAAGATGTGGAGGTCAGTACGGCTACCAAGCATGATACCGTCCCAAACGATAACTCTGCCACCTCCAAACTGGTCCCTTTTGATGGTGTTGGAGGTGTGATTGCGTGTTCCCTGCTCTCTCCAGATGTGTATACGTCTAGAATCGCTCATCAGACTAAATCGGTTCTCATCCGTAAAGAGAACTCGACCCCATTGCTGATGTGTCCAGTTCTTGTGTTCCTGGCACCACAGAAACTGCCATCCCCGCGTGAGCAGGCGTTAATGGCACACACCGTACTGGTCGCCGTGCAAATAGACCACCTTTGTGCAGCCTCCTGGCCACGGAAAAATGCGATAACGGATGTCCAGTTGTCTGTTGTATGTGCCTTGCGATTTCTCCCGCTGTCTGCCGTCTGTCTCTTCTCGCCTGTAGGACAATATACCGATCGTCCGCTGCCGTAGTTGCTCGTGGAACAGCTGTTCCTGTTGTTTGAAATGCTCTCCAAGCTCGTGAAACGATGCTGTGAGCGATCCCAAACTCCTCGGCCACACTAGTCACACTTCGACCTTCTTCCAACTTCCCACTGACGCGACCTCGGGTAAAATCATTCAGATGTCGTCTACTGGATTGCCTGTTGGCCATATCACACGGTGGCAGCAACTCAACGTCGTTCAAACCGACCGATGTACACCGTGCAATAGCTTTCACTGAATTGCTGAGCGTACACCGCCCATGTGCTTTATACCCTTCCGACCCCACCCCCGTCATACTGCATATATGCGCATGCCCTACCGTACCGGACCTAGTCTATCTCCTGAGTGGTCTTTCGGTCCGTTCTGCCTGTTCGTTCCGCTGTTATGCTAATTTCCCCTCTTCGTCCTTAATTTTTGCACACCAGTGTATCTGGCACCTCTCCAAGGTTCACAGCGGCCCTTGTTGCTGTTCTGTGTGCCATTGCCCATGGAGCACCCCGAGGAGGCAAACCCATCTCTCACTATAAGACCGCCTGCTGAATTTAATCATACATACATATCACTAAGCTAGTTCTCTGGGATTGAGAGGTTAGCTCCACAAAGCAAAAGCAAACTACCAGATAAGTTTTAACTGATTATTTACTTACTGTTGCCGTATCAAACTTCTCCATTTACAGCGATCTTGATGTACAACTCAGGCTTCACCGACAGCCATCACAAGCCATACACAAGATCTTCTATACTTCATACTCAATCTTTTTCTCATGCAGACACTCCTGAATCTGATCCTCCCATGACTTCCTTGACCTTCCTCTGCCTTTCCTTCCTGCCACTTGGGCTAAAGAAAATTTCTTAGTAAGCATCTCATCACTCATTTTTTCAACATGCCCAAACCACCGAAGCATATTAGTCTCCACCTTGCTAACAACATTTTGTTTCACATTACACATCTGCAACACATCTTCATTCCTCACACGATCAGAACAAGTCTTGCCACAACCCCCTCCCCCGTAAGTAACGCATTTCTCCAGCACACAAACAACTCCTATGTACTTAAATCAATTATCACAAATATGATAGTTCACATTTACAACAAAATTTGTCAAAGGCAATGCTATTGGAATTATACTTAGGGCAAATTTTAATGGTTTGCTGTCAATGCCAAGCAAGCATCAATGCAGTGTCAAAGTTTCTGAATTCCACACATTGAACGCAGACATCAGCATATGATATGCTTCATGTACAGTACGACCTAATAAGTTTGCAAATTTTTCACCTTCAGTATGAAAACAACAACTAAGGAATATGCCCACAGTTCCTGACCCAATACTATCAAATGTCAATTGCTTCAGTTTGTTATTAAAGAGGTGAGCTAGGGACTTTCTATTCAGTGAGTTTAAGTTTAGTACCATTGTGCACCTAATTTTGAAGGAAATTATCCATGGAAAGTTTTCTGGATTGATATTGCTAGAGAACAAAAGGTTGAAATGTGTGGGAAGTTGAAACAAAGTTTGCAAATTTTAATAAATGGCAACTGTTTGTCTGAAGAATTTTATCAATGCAATATCTAATGGGATAGTTGGTCTATATCTCATTCACTGTGTGTGTGTGGTAAATAATATTTGAATAAAATGAATAATATTGGAATAATATTTGAAGCTTTTTATGACTTTGCATTGCTTATTTATTTCCAAACATAATCCATGTGTCAGGCCTTTTAAAATTAGTTGAAACTCAGTGTAACTCCAGCCTTGATATTTTTCTTCCCAAATTTAATTATCAAAGCTATGGCAGTGTGCCAGTGTTTGACATTACTACTGAAATTATACAGACTGTGTTTCATCATCATCATCATTGTCAACCATTATCAATCCACTGCTGGACGAAGGTCTCCCCAAGTTTCCTCCACAACGGTCTGTCTTGTGCCAGTCTCCTCCATGTCACCCCTGCATACTTTCGAATTTTATCCACCCATCTCCCATGTGGTCTTCTTCTGGGTCTTTTCCTGTCCCTTGGAATCCAATCTAAAATTTCGGCTGTCCATCGATGATCTGTCCTTCTGGCAGTATGTCCAGCCCATTGCCATTTCAGGGATTTAACTCTGATCATGATGTCTTCCACTCTTGTCATTTTTCGGATCCACGAGTTCCTCTTCTTATCTCTCCTGGTTACACCAAGTATACACCTCTCCATGCTTCTTTGAGTTGTCTGCAGCCTTTGTATGTCTCTTTTAGTTAAGGTCCACGTCTCTGCACCATACGTAAGCACTGGAAGGATGCATTGATCAAACACTTTTCTTTTAAGACATAATGGCATATTGCTCTTGAAAATTATGTTGTTTCTTCCAAAAGCTCTCCAGGCAAGTTTTGTATGCCGATTAATTTCTTCATCAATGTGACCCTCACTTGATATCTGTTGTCCAAGATAAACGTACGTGTCTGTTATCTCCAGCTTTTCTCCATCAATCGATAAATCTTCATTTCTTGTAAAAGCATTGAACATCACTTTTGTCTTCTGAAAGTTCATTTTTAATCCCACTTCTTTACTCTTGTCAGCAAGTTCCTGGATCATACTCTGCAGCTCTGATGGGGTAGTTGCAAAAATGACTACGTCATCAGCAAAACGAAGGTGGGTTAGATAATCTCCATTAATCTTTATCCCCTTGTTTTCCCAGCTCAGTGACTGAAAAACACCCTCCAATGTGGCATTAAAGAGCTTCGGAGATATGGTGTCACCTTGTCTCACTCCCTTTCCAATTTTTATGTGTGTTGTATTTTCAAACAGCCGAATCTTTGCACTTGCATTTTCATAGATGTTATTAATAATATTAATGTATGCATCTTCAATACCGCAGGTTTTCAGAGCCATTGCAACTGCTGATGGTTTCACCGAATCAAAGGCTTTTTCATAATCGATAAAAGCCATGCACAATGGAAGTTCATATTCCCTCGCTCTTTCAATTAGTTCTCTCAGCACATGGATATGATCTATTGTGCTGTAGCCACTCCTGAATCCAGCTTGTTCTCTCGGTTGAGCCATGTCCAGTGTTACCTTCAAGCGGTGTGAAAGAACTTTAGTGAAGATTTTATAAACTACTGATAGGAGGCTGATAGGTCTGTAGTTTCAGAGATCCTCAATGTCACCTTTCTTATGTAGCAGGATCATTGTAGCGGTGTTCCAATCCTCAGGAATCTTTCCTTCATTAAGGCATCGAGTGAAAATTTGGGAGAGTACTGTTTCGATTTCTCCATTTGCTTCTTGTATGATGTCTACAGTAATTCCATCTTCTCCTGGAGCTTTTCCCCGCTTCATGTTCTTGATTGCATGTGCAACTTCTGCTGGAAGGACTGGAGGAACTCTGGTACTGGTATCTTTCATGATCTCTGGAGTGCATGTATCATCCCTTTCATATAATTTGGAGTAGAAATCTTTCACTCTTGTCAAAATTTCGCCTCTATTTCTTGTTACAGAACCATCTTCTTTTCTCAGTGCCATAATCTGTTTTCTTCCCTTACTGAGATGTCCCTTTGCTATCTTTAGGCTTTGGTTGTTTTCAATTGCTTTCCTCACTAGTTCACAGTTGAATTTTCTTACGTCTTCAGTGATACTTTTTCGTACTGTCTTGCATAGCTCTATATATTCCACTTTGGAAGTCACATCTTCTTTAGTTCTCCTCATCTCTCTTCTTTTTTGCATCAACATTTTCGTTTTTCCTGATAATTTGTTCACATGCAATTTGTTCTTAGACCCAGCTAATTTTGTTGCTGTTTCCATAAGAGCTTTGGTTACTTTTCTGTTAACTTCAGAGATGTCCACTTCTTCCGATGTTAGGCCTTCTAAAGCAGAGAACCTGTTCTTCAGTTCCAACTTGAAGGTATTATGGTGTTTTTTAAGGTTGGTTATGTCAATAGATTTTGTTTGTCTTATGAGCTTGCCACGTTCAAGTTTAGTGTTGAGGTGCATCTTACATCTCACCAATCTATGGTCACTACCTGTGTTGAACTTGTTTAGCACACTGCAGTCTTCTATGACGAATTTTTTGTTACACATAATAAAATCAATTTCACTTGTCGTTCCATTTGGATGTCTCCATGTCCATTTCCTGTGTGGCTTTTTCTTGAAGAAGGAGTTCAAGATGAAAAACCCTTCTGCCTCTGCAAACTCAACGAGAGTATTTCCACGCTGGTTTCTGTTGCCGTGACCGAATTTACCTACTGAAGTTTCATTCTGTTGCCGTTGCCCTATTTTTGCATTGAAATCTCCCATAATTATTTACAAGTGCTGCTTACCTTTATTATTTAGATGACAAATTTCCTCATAAAATTCTTCAATTTCTTCTTCAGGATGACTTGTGGTGGGTGCATAAGTTTATTTATGCATAAATCTTGTATCTGGAAACTGAAAATCAAGATTTTTTAGCATCCTTAAAAATTTTCTTAGGCACTTTAAAATTCCTTTTTTTTTTTCATTCTTAAACATGAGTATAAATAACCCTGTTATAATAACTATTGATAGCTTGTTCCATATTACACATCTGCATCTGTGTGCTATGCCTCACCAACTTAAACTTCTATTTTTAGATGTACAGGCATGATTGATATTATGAATGAATGACTTATTCTGCACAGGATCAGAACAAGTCTATGCCAAAGTCTCTCTTTTTCATAAGTATGGCAAACTGTCTATTTTGGCATTTTAAGCGCATACATCCATGAACATGATGAGCAACTGTGAAAATATTACTTTGTCTTTTCTATCTCCTGCACCAATGAAAAAGCAGCTGGATAGAATACAATATTTTTTACCCACATGATGAACCTCATGTGTGTGTGTTTCTTTAAACCACAATAAAAATCTCCCTACTTATACCAGAATTTTTGTGACCCACCACAGATGCAACCAGTTTGCATTGTCATAAGCCTTCTCTAAATCTACAAATGTGCCAAAAACCTAATTACTTCTGGACAACTACTTCTCAGTTAACATGTGTAATATAAAATACTTGATTTATACAGCTCTTTGCAAAGCATAAAGCCACCCTCATCAGCTCATAATTCATCTCATGTTGAGCTCCACTTGTTAACAGTGTTAGTTTTCCCTGTATGCTTTTCTGACTTACACAGTGGGATGTTTTCATTCGTACATTTGATCTTATCACCTTTAACCATATATCATGGAACTGCAATAGTATCCATCCAATCCTGAAGAACAAATTCCAAATTCCCAACACATTTGACCAAGAAAAGGTTATTTTCAAACTGTTGAATCAAATTAGTCTTAAGTCATTACTTCCAAGGCTGTGATTCTCTGTTTTGCACTTTCTGCTGTCTGTAAAGTATGTACATGCAAATACAATATCTAGTATGAGCTGTTATACACCGATGACCCATTGCATTTTGACCTCCTGCCTAATAAGTTGTAGGACCCCCTTTAGCATGCAAAACAACGACCACTCGGCAAGGCATCAATTTCTTGAGGTTACAATAGGTATCCTGGGGTATCTGGTACCATAATGTCAACAGCAGGTCCTCCTGTTCCCATACATTTCGGGGTGGTGGTGATTTAGCGCGAACCTGCTTTTCCAAGTTAAACCACAAATGTTCGATCGGGTTCATGTCAGGTGAATTTGGAGGACATGGCATTAACAGAAAATCACCAGCATGTTCCTCGAACCACTCCTTGACAATTCTGGCAGTGTGGCATGGCACATTATCCTGTTGGTAATGGCAATCATCAGCAGGGAACACACTTGCCATGAATGGGTGAATTTGGCCCGCAACAATGTTCAGATACCTGACAGCTGTCAAGGATTGTGGTAATGGGGCTTAAAGTGTCCCGAGGAAACATCTCCTACAGCATAACACCACCGCCAGCCTATTTCCGCCCAACAGTGCATCCAGGTGCTATATCTTCTGTTGGTAATCGGCATATCCGCGCTCAGCCATTTACATGATGCACCAGGAATCTTGATTCATCAGATCAGGCCACTTTCTTCCAATCATCCACGGTCCAATCTTGATGATCTTGGGCCCATTTCATGCGTTGTTGGTGATGACGTGCAGTGAGCATAGGGACCTGGCTGGGTCTTTGGCTATGCAGGCCTATGGGCAGAAGGCTGTGATGAACTGTGTGCTGTGACACATTACCCTGATCACCACTGTTGTAGCTGCAGGTGATTTGTCGCACTATGGCCGTATGGTCTCTGTGAACAAAGTGCGACAGTCTCCGCTCCCCTCTATCGTCAGTGAGCTGTGGACGACTGTTCGTTGTTTGGCCATCTATGTACCACTTTTGTGGCGCGGCTTGTGTGAACAACCCACAAGCTGCGCCATTTCCGAGATCGTAGTTCCGAGGTGCCATGCCATCAGAATTTGTCCTTTATCAAACTGCAATAAATCTGCAGCTTTTCCCATTCGGACTCCGAACACTACTAACCAAAAGCCGGTCCTCGAGTTGTATATATGTTGCTCTGTGAACTTCACTTGCACCACTGTTCAGTCTCCAGGCACGCTCATTTCTCTAGGCTGGGGTTGGTCATAATGGAATGGCTCATCGGTGTATATCTTAATGTGTGAATGCACATGCTTTGACATGAATTCCCACCCCTGCCTGACAAAGATACAAAAATAATACTGATATGTACAAAACCATGGTGTATTTAGGATTGTGCCTAATAATGGCAGCCTGCAATGAAAGGCAAGTTATTTTGGAACGGAAGCTAAACATCAATTTGTTTGCTCTGTCGGATTACTGAATATTTCTTTTTAACTTGAATTATTCATTTTCTAAAGATTTCTTAAAGCTGCTTGGTATTAGTGTCTCAAGAACATTTCATTTTTACAGGTCTGATCCGAAAAATCGAAGCTGAGAAACAGAAACTTGTAAATGCCAATGCTACTTTGATCGAAGAGAAGGAGGCTCTTATTCGTGAATTGGAGCTGACAAAAGGAAAGTTAAAAGTTGTGGAGGAAGATCGGGAATTGGCATATGAAGAACAACAGCATTTGATGGAACAAAGAGATTTGTTGGCTAGTGGTCTTGGTGATCCAGAGCAGCGTATGTGTTTCTTTAGACTTTATTCATTAGCATGATTATTTATTGTTTGAACTTTGTGCTAGCAAGGATTACAAAAACTTACCTGATTCCTATCCTCTTTTTTATTCATCATGACATATATATATATATATATATATATATATATATCAGCGGCGTAGGGTGACCTAAAATTTATCTAGGGCTAACTACTTTAAAAAAGGGCTCTCAAACTACTTCCGTGCTGAGAAATATTATTTCAGGGGATTGTGAGGTTTCCAAACATGCTTAACCACATAAAATGAAGTAGAAATTTTATTTATGTATGCATATGCAGTGCTGTATAAACGTTAAAAAACAGTATTTACAAGGTAACTTGCCTCTTTCTACACTTCCCACACGTTACATTCTTTCAGCCATCATGCTTGGCCTAGGCATCATGCTTGGCCTAATATTATATTAGTATGCATGTAAATCTAAGAACAACTGTGGCTTCCGCTATAGATGTTTTTAATCGGAGTTAAAAAACAATAAAAACGAAGAGTAATGAACAGTAGAAAGAAAACAAAGTATGTTTGCTTTATTTTTCACTTAACAAGGATATTTTGCTATATCACCTCACATTAAAAGTTCTGGACTGATTCTTATGATTTTGCACCAAGAAAATATTTGATCGATGTGGGCCCAAATCTATAACATTTTTATATTTTCATCACTAAATAAACTTAAAGGATATTCCAATAAAAAATCCACTCTTTTCGTTTTACTTACATGAGCAAACCTTACAGCTTAATTTCATAAACAAATATTAGCTGCTCACTGGCTGACGAAGTGAAAGCAAAATTTTTACTGTTAAACAGAAAAGCGAGCGGCCCTGAAAGACAGTTTTTCTCGTGCAGTTCAGCGTGCAGCTGCTCATTCATTACTGTTCTCCGAAGCTTCAACAAGGTAGTGAGTTGACGAAAGTTGCTTATCTCACCCACACAGTATTCAGTCCCCTCTGTGCAAGGGATATTGAAGGCTGTGATTTGTTACCCAGATATTGAACTAATGTAGTAGCTCACATTGCATTCAGGAAATCTGGGAAAAAGAAAGTTTGTTTTTTTTCATTTGGGCTTAGCCCCTTATGCCACTGACACACACGCACGCCATGAAGAGTTTTGACACATTAATAAGAGAACAGAAAACTTCAGGGCATCACTGTACATTAAGAGACCAGTGCAAGGTGAATAGCAATGCATTATGGAATATCACACATTCATGAGATTCTTCCATGGATTTGTGGAATTCTGCTTTTTTCATCATCATTTGGGTTATTCTCAAGATTGATGTTAAACTGAAGAGAAATTTTGAGGGATTAGTAGACTTCATTTTATCTTTCAAAACTTTCGAAAATGGAAGTTAAACAAAGCAAAGATTTTTCCTGTAACTGTATTTTTTTCCTCACAATGTTGTCCCAGTCCAGTATTGTGTTTGAATATCATTTTATTGCATGGTTCGTACACTCCCTGAAAACCTTTAAAAGTCCTTTCATTTTAAAGTTCATTTTCAAGTCCTTGAAAGTACTTGAAAAAGTTTAAGGCTTTGTAGATAGTACTTGAATTATTTTGTTTTTGTTTTTTTAAGTAATGTTATGAAAGAGCATGAGTTAAATATCGTAATTTTACTAAGAGCTGCAGGCGAGAAATTTTGCGATCTTGGAAGCAAAAGTTGCCGCAAGGACCGCACCTATGAAATCGTGGTGCTGCTCAGAAAACTAAATTATCTTCCTTATTTTCATGAATTAACTCACACCCAACGTGATTATATGTATACTTCAAAGGCTAATTCTGCAATTCAGTGTCGATCTGCTTTATGCACTTATTTTTTCATACTGGCAAAAGCTTTTATTTATGCATTTTTTATTAATCATGCTAATGATGTTATTTGTTTGCCTTTATTAAATGCCCAAAACCATTTATTTAATCAATATAAATCACAGTTAATTTTAAGACTCTCATTAGAATATTGCATTGCTCGTAAAACCGCACAATTGTATAAATTCCATTCAATGTGGATGTCTGCTACAGTTCTCTGTTCTCCGCAATAGAATCCGTCTTAGAAGTAATTAACTTATAAATTATCACTTGTAATGCTTTTGATTAATGTTTTCTTTAATACTATCTTTGTTATGCTTTTTTTTTTCTTTCTCATCTACAGATGTTTTTGTTAGAATGAAGTTGCATTTCTGTATTCTATGCAGCTGCTAAATAGGGTAGTTAACATGTCATGTCCCACGCTTCCTTTTACCAGCTGCCTCACACATGTTTGCTGAACCTCTGCCAATCACTTCGAGACAGCGGTGTCACCGCTTGCTCGCTTTTTTTCATTTAAGTGGTTTGACCTACTTTCATTTACCACACACTCAGCTTTCGCGTTGAGCTCCACTTTTACATGAATAGGAAACTCTCCCTTCTTTTTTTCTTTTGCGTTTGTGAAAATATTTTATCTTCAGCCAAGTATTAAATTAATTACCCATTGTTAACATCGTTACTTGTCACAATCTTTTTCCTGTTCTCCGCTTTAAATCAGAAGAACGTTTTGCCGCTTCAATGCAGTTTTCTAAATATTTAACAAATTTATTGCATTTCAAAACTTGATGTTTCTCTCTCTAAATCATGTATTTGTGCACCATATTAACGACTATATGTGCACATTTTCACTTCCTTGTGTTGCAACTTTGTAATTTAAATCAATGTTATTTTAATCGGAAAATGTTCTTCCTGTTGCCGCATTAAAGATATTGAATTCATGAGTTAACAAAAAATTGAGGTTGACATACCTGGGAATATACAGTATCGAGTTTTTTTAAATTAAAGCACACAGTATCTCATCAGAAAATTCGGATAGTGACTTCCGTTTTCTTAGAAAAATAGTGTACTTACCAATGTAAATCCTACATAGGTATATTTATATCCTATAAAAACTTAATTTCACTTGACAAAAACTAAGCTATTGATATTTTCAAGAACATTTCCTTTATTTATTAAAATCCGTCAAAATCAGAATTTTTGGTTTCAGAATTGAACAAATGCAAAAGGTTTTCCTCTAAATTTTCACCGTCCAAATCATCTGCCTCATCATTAACGTCGGCTTCGTGCACAGTGTTTAAAATTCCAGCTGCTTCGAATCCTGAAATTATAGTTGAAGGTTTCACTGCTTCCCGTGATTCTTCCACCCACCTTGAAACTTCTCCGTAACTCGCCTTTCACATTCTTCCTGATTTTGTGAATGAATGGAGCCCTTCTGCCATCCAAGCTTCCCACCATTGCCGGATTTCACTTTTAAAACATTTATTAACTGTGAGATCCAGAGGCTGAAGTTTCTTGGTAAGGCCACCAGGAATAACTGCCAAAGTAGCAGACACCTTTCTGCAGGCTTCTTTAACTGAAGCCATTATGTGCACTCTCATCGAATCCAAATACCAGGAGTCCTCGGGTTTGAAGAAAAGTACCTTTTCTTTTACGCCAAACTGCTTCCAGCCACTTCAGCATGATGTCTTCGGACATCCGTCCCTTCTCATTCACCTGGATGAGAACACCTGAAGGAAAATTTTCTTTCAGCATTGTTTTGCGTTTAAAAATTAGCATGGGTTTTAGTTTATCGCCGTTAGCAGCACATCCTAAAATGCATGTAAATGAAGTTTTGTCTCCCCAGTTGTTACAATTGCTATGCTTTTCTCACCCTTTTTATCAACTGTTTTGTTTGGGGGGGGGCAATCTAATGAAAGTGGCACTTCATCCATGTTGAAGATTTGTGATGTCAGATATTTTTTTTTGTCAACAATATCTGAAACAAATTTATGAAATTCCATTGCTTTCTGTTCCCAGTCAGATGGCAGATGTTGACCGACTGTAGTTTTTATTCGAACATACAGGGATTTCCGCTTCATGAAGCGGTAGCACCAAGACGGCCCACCTGGAAAATTCGTTATGTTCATTTGTGAAGCCATAATTTTAGCTTGCAGACGAATCTTCACTGTAGACACTGGAATTCCAGCCTCTCTCTGGCTTTTTATCCACACAACAAGATTGTCTTCTAGCACAGGCCAGGTTGCAGAACCACATTTTCTTTTTCTTTTTGCCGTGGTCAAGAGTAAACTCTTATCTTTTCGCCAACAGCACACACACTTTTCCTGAATGTTAAAATAGCGTCCAGCTGCACGATTTCCGACGTCTTCTGCTTTTTCAACCGCTTGCAGATTGAAGCTTGCTGTATAGCTTTTCAAAGTTTTGGGCATGATTTTGCCAACAGGTCACAGATGATAATGCTACAGCACTTATTAGTGAGAAAGCGTTTCCAACCGAAGCCTCCACTTCCACTATCGTCAGTCAATACAAAGAAAATTAAAATCGAAGCAAAACTCAGGAGCACAGAGCCAAGCAACACCTGTATCGTATGTCAGATGAACCAAGAAGAGTGAACAGAATTTGTCTTTCGTCCGCCAGTATTGTTTGGAATAGGTCACTGCTAATGGAATTGCTGGAATCATCCTGGGGCAGGCTCTTTTGCATTGTTCACGTTCTTAAGCTTTTGTTCAGGGAATGCCTTCAGCTCACCAAACCGGTCTCCCCACCAAGTGAAAATCAACGTTCCTTCCCTTGGTTGTATTGCACCTTCTTGCAGGATGCATGCTGCAGCCAACGAAAGAGATACCCTGGGCTCGCTCTCCACATAAGCCTCGGACGCCACGCTACTGGTTTGTGTGCTTATGTCCCCATTCCATCCCCAATCTATTAACATTTCATGCTACTGCCACGGGATGTGCTTCCCCCACTCCCCCATGCAAAGGGCATTTGGATCAGACATTCTTTTCACAAACAAACCTCCTGACCTTAAGACCTACACAAGTATTTCCCCGTTCTCCCCCCACTTTCCCTCCTAAACCAACATCAGGACAGCAGAGTTATCTTTTCAATAGACGTGTCTAACGTATAAGTAGAAAGAGAGAAAAAAACGATCACAGTCGAGTTTGTAAAAAAAAAAAATGTTCTTTGAAAAAATTTACTAAGCATCTGCATGAAAAAAAAAAAAAGAGGGCAGAAACAGTCTTTTCGAAAACAAATTCGGCATAAGGGCCGAAAAATTTCACTTTTAGTAACGTAAGAGCCGCGGCTCTTAGCCCAAAAATTACAGTAATTGTTTGTGTGCTAAAAAGTTGTATAGGAGATTTTTGTGTAGTTCTGATAAAAACACCAAGCTGATCAAATGGCGCAGAACTTGCATTCAACCCCGGGTAGTGTGTGAACAGCTGGTGCCTTGGCTATGACATCACTACAGAGTAAAGTGTCAGCCATGTGAGTAAAATAAGTGGAATGATGTATTCACAAATTGTGGTGGGCTTCTGTTTGCTGGGGTTAGGAACGTGTTCTTGCCGGAGGGTGGCACTTTCAGGAATTGCTTATGCTTCAAGGCGTGGATCCTTCGTCTCCTGGCTGCATAAAAAATAAAAAATTAAAGCAAACAATATTTGAGGCAACTCAAAGTGAACTGTACTGGTACCAAAGGTCCCAAAGCAGTGCGGCAATTCAAAGTTAATAAAATATACCATCAGGAGGTAACAGGCAGGTCATTGAAGGTCTGCTCACCGTAGCTAAGAATAATGGTGTGAACTTTACTAAAATACCTACCTATAAACAACTGACAGTACACACATATGATAATACAGGTTTAAAAAGTCCTTGAAAAGTGCTTGAATTAATTTTTTTGGAAGAATACAAACCTTGAATTGTTTAAATGCTTGTATTTTAGCTTGAAACTGTAAGCAATGATTTCTAAAAATAGAACTCAGACAGCATGAAACTTTCTCTGTAATCTTCAGGCATGAAATTCTTTTGCGGATTCAAGGAATTCCGCCTTTCCGTTTTCATTTGCGTTATGCACGAGATGAATGCGCTACTGAACAGGGATTTTTAGGAGATTGGTGATAGTCTGTGCGTGGTGAGGGCTATGGTGTCATTTTTTCCAATGGAAGACTCTGTCTTTAGAAACTTTCGAAAATGAAAAGTAGGTGAGTGAAGATTTCTCCTGCAATCATAATTTTTTTCTCATGATGTTCCTTCTGCCCACTATTGTTAGATATCATTTTATTGCATAAATATTTGTGTCTCAGCTTGAAAATGAGGGGAAACTTTCAGAAAATGGAAGTCGGACTAAGCGAAGAATTTCCCCGTAAACATAATCATTTTTCCCTTCGCAATGTTTCCCCTCTCCTGTGTTAAGTGTTATTTTCCCTTGTAAATGTTTGCATTAAGTTTGATAAGACAAGGAAAGTTTTTTGGAAATGAAAGGAATGAAGTTGGAAAATTTTTAAGAATTGATGCATGGTATTCAAAGGTATTCATGCTCTCAAAGTTAAAGCATTTGTATAAACTAGTGAAAGCTTTGATATCATGCATTCACGGTTTTCAGGCTAAAAGTTTTTTCATCATGGTGGGTGAAATTATTGCCATCTGATGGCATAAAAAAAAAAGCTACAATGAAGAAATGGGAAGGAAAAGAAAGTAAAATTAAGCAATGGATGCTCTCTCTCTCTCTCTCTCTCTCTCTGTCTGTCTGTCTGTCTGTCTGTCTGTCTGTCTGTCTGTCTGTCTGTCTCTCTCTCTCTCTCTCTCTCTCTCTCTCTCTCTCTCTCTCTCTCTCTCTCTCTCTCTCTCTCTCTCTCTCTCTCTCTCTCACAAAAGACCTGGCTGTGTAACTTGCTGAGAAGAAAGCAAGGTTTACTCACAAGAGGAAACTTGCTAATGTTCTAGTACAAAAAACTGTTTGAAACAATATCTTTTAAAATAATTTTATTTTATTTTGGATTCAGCAATTTTATATTGCAAATATAGTGGTGTGCTCCAGTTTAATATTTATATAAATAAATTATGATGAACAGTTCCTTTTTACTCATGCTGTGTTATATTCACACTTTCTTGCTGTGTGTTGTGATTTTTCACCCAGCTAAAAAACTCAGCTTTTTTTCCCTCTCTCTCTGTCAGTCTCATGTAGAACACAGTGTGGTGAGTTCTGTAGATACAGTTATGGCACCATCTTCAGTGAGTGCAAGGGACTGCAGTCAAATTTTTATCTTCAATGAAGAACATTCTGCCAGTAGTTTCATAGTAAATTCACTGTGCTGCATGAACAATTCAATCATTAATTATATTTCTGGTGAGGCAGAATTTTCATGAGCTAGATATTTCGATTTCTGTAATAAATCTTTATGAGTAGAGAGAAACCCACATGGACACTTTCAATCAAGTTGCCATCAGTAGTTTTCCCTAAATGTATGGACAGGCATTCTAGGAAACTGGCTTTTGGGATGGTAATTTTTCCACTGTGTTTGACTGGGACTCTGTACCATGATTTCTTACAAAGCATAGTGCCACAGCTACTGAACAATGAGAATCTGCGCATTAGATACCATTTATGATTTGTGTGTGATGGTTCTCTTTCCCATTTTCATCTGGAAGTTCCATGCATTGTTGAAAAACTGGTTTCCAGGACAGCGGATTGGACAGTGTACCAACAGCAGGGTCTCCATTGGCCCATTACCTAAAACCCCTTATATTTTTAACTCTGGGAATCTCTAATGAACACAGTATATTGTGCTGAGGTTAGTGGTGTCCAGTAGTTAGAATATCATACAGTTCATCTGAGGTGATTAGTTCATCTCCTGTTTTTTTTTTTTTTTTTTTAACCAGCAAGTACGATAATTGCTGTTCAGATGTGCTTCATCTGTATTGAAATACTCATTGAAAATTTTGACTATTTACTGTGACATACCAGTGGCCAGTCTCAGAAAACCATGTCACAGTTGGGCACTTTGCTCCTTTATTTATCATTGTTTTGGATTTGCAGATTACCCCCTGAAGTATTAACACTCCTAACATTTTCTTTGTTGTTCTAAAAGCTGTATTTTGAACTATGTGCTGTATGTTAGTATGATGTTTTTGCCTTGTTTTATGGTGTAGATTATAATGTCTGTGCATTGATAAAACAAACAGTATTTTGTCAGTAAAATCCTTCTTCAAAATCTTGCAAAACACAAACATAATTTTGTGCAGAATTAGTAATAATACTTCACACACTTTCTGCTAGATATTATGTAGATGGCTGCTCTCTGACATATTTGGTAATATAATTATGAGAAAGCATTGCATAAGTTTTACATAAGAAGAGCAATAAAATACTGTAAGCCTACTGTTAGCACCAATATTTTGTGACTGTTCACAGTGTGCTGCCATTGTTTAAATACTGTCTGGTGTTTCTAGGTATTGTAAATGAAGTAGATATATACAGTAGTTCTTCTTGTGTGAATACTTTGGGCATCTGAAATTTATTTACTCCTTGCTCATACATTCATGTGACTAAGCTGTTCTTCGAGATTCAGGGGTTAACTCCACGAAGAAAGCTGACTTTCCAGAAAAACAGATTGTGCTAGATTTTACTTAAAACAAATTTAAACTGATGGTGATAGATTTTACTTAAGATAGAACAATGAGCTGTGTGGCTCATTGTTCTGTTTTCATACCATTATGACTTTGGAGATGACAAAAACAATGTAGTGTTCAGTGATTGCTGGTGCTCACACACCTCTACTAATGCTACCAACCAGCATATCTGGCAGTTCTATTAAGACTTCTGAATCTTTTAATGCAAGGGAAAATCAGAAAGTAAGGTTCTCTCTGTATTTTTTCTTCAGAAATAAGGTTCAGTATGTAACACATGGGACACATATAAATACACATTCAGTTTTTTTTTCAACATACTCCAAGTCTGTTGAGGTGCATATCGTAGCAGGAGATCAAGGAGTCGAGCCCTTGGTGGTAAAAAGCTGTGTCCTACAGATGTGGCCATTGTTTGATCATTTAGACATCATCATCCGATTGGGAGAATTGACTTCAAAGATGCTTCAATTTCAGGGAAAGGTAGAAGCCTGATAATGCCAAATCAGTGCTGTAGGGGAATGTGGAAAAAATTATCAGTGTCAAGTATTCAAGAGGATCTATTGTAGTTTTGGCAGTGTGCTGCTGGTCGTCACCATGCAACAGTAGTACTCCCTTTGAGAAAATCCAGGCCTTTGGGGGCAAACAGTCTCCTTCACAGTGGTTAGTAGTGATGGGTCAGTACTTCCGTACTCATTACAATGTAACGAGTACAGATGATTGGTACTTTTACATTTCAGTCATTACTCATTACTTTTTCTATCTCAGGAGAAGTACTGGTTTGCAGCAGTCATTCCTTAAACCTGGTTACTGGTGATGAGTCGGTACATCTAACTGTTACAATGTAGCAAGTACAGAAGATCAGTACTTTCCTACTTCATTACTTGTTACAGTCGTTACATTTTCTTTCTCGAGACAAGTACCAATTTACAGCAATCATTCCTTGGACCTGGTTACCAGTGAAGAGTCTGTATATCCGTAACTGTTACAATGTAACGAGTACAGAAGATCGGTATTTTCCTACTTCGTTACTAGTTACATTTTCTTTCTTGGGACAGGTACCGATTTGCAGCAGTCATTCCTTGTACCTGGTTACAGAAGTCGTTACGGTTTCTTTCTCAGGACAAGTACCGATTCACAGTAGCTAATCCTTAGATCTGAATACAGGAAGTCCTTTATTTTTATTTTTCGAGAAGAAGAACTGGTTTACAGAAGTAGTTGAGAAAAAAGCTGTCTCTGAAAACCATGATAACATATGTAACTGATTTATCTCATCTGTTTTATTTTATTATTATTAATATTAATTTGTTATTGCTTAATGGCAAAGAGAATGTGAACTTTTAAAAAAAAATTCTCGGCAGAATTTTTTTTTTTTCCATTGAGGGTTTAACGATTACCATGAGCAACTCAATAGGCCATAAGGAGTCGCCTGTCCCTAATGTAGGCCTACTGACTTTAGGGAAGGGAAAGAGCCAGTTCCGTAAGACAAACACAACATCCATGCCTCACTGGAATCCGAACCCGGACCCATCTCGGCCGAATGATCAGAAGCCATCTCTTAGATCACTGCCACTGGGGCGGCCTGGGCAGAAAGAGAGCTGTTGAAACAATATTTTAGGTACCAGACAGTCATGAAACTTAAACACATTTTTCCCCATTTAATTTAGAGCTACTGGTCCCAGGGAAGGGAAAGAACCAGTACCGTAAAACAAACAATATCCATGCCTCACTGGGATTCGAACCTGGCCCAGACCCATCTCAGACGAATGGTCAGAAGCTAGGGCTTAGACTATTGTGCCACCAAGGCAACAAACTTTTAAAATTTCATGCTGCCCATGTGGCGCAGTAGTCGGATTGTTCATCTGAGATCGGTCCAGTTCATGGAAGTAGGAATAAAGGGAGAAAGTATGAGGTCACAAACAAAATGGCCATCTTAAGATTCTGATAGTCGTTTTGAGCCATTGGGTTACATAAATGACAAGTTTGATTATCGAAATTTGAAGTTATTTTTTTTTTAGAACTTGTGTGTTGTTGCACTTACGGATGTCACAATGATTCCAGGCGACCATCTCCTGGAGTTACTTTTCACAGGTAAGTAACAGAGAAACATTTAATATGAAATCTTTTAATTTCCAAAGGGCAGATAGTAGTAGTCAAGCGCATATATGAAATCAATGTAGATATGACCAGCTTAATTTCCCATTTTGATTGGCAGAATGGCACTGAACAACATGACATTTTGTTGTGCTAACAGAGGAAAAAAAATCCAATAGAAACTCAGAATAGTCATCTTTCAGAGCATATGCTTATGCACACAGGTGAAAAGCCTTACTAATGTGTTCCAAGCAATTTGCTCGAAAAAGTGATCTTTCGGAGCATTTACTCATTCACACGGAGGAAAAGCCTCACCAATGTGATGTATGCTCCAAACGATTTGCTTGGAAAAGTCTTTTCACAGCATATGCAGACAAGTGAAAAGCCTTACCAATGTGATGGATGTTCCAAGCATTGCACGGAAAAAGTGATCTTTTGGTGCATTTACTCATTCACCCGGGGGGGAGCCTTACCAATGTGATGTATGCTTCAAACGATTTGCTTGGAAATGTCTTCTTTCACAGCAAATGCTTATGCAGACAGGTGAAAAGCCTTACCACTGTGATGTATGTTTCAAGCAATTTGCTCGAAAAAGAGTGATCTTTCGAAGCATTTACTCATTCACACAGGGGAAAAGCCTCACCAATGTTATGTATGCTTTAAGCAATTTGCTCAGAAAAGTCATCTTTCAAGGCATATGCTTGTTCATTCAGGTGAAAAGCCTTATCAATGTGATGTATGTTCCAAGCAATTTCCTCGGAAAAGTCGTTTTTCAAGACATACGTTTGTTCACAGATGAAAAGGTATTTTCCCATTTAGATTGTATAGTCAAGGTATATTATAAAGCTGGGAGATATGTAACTGAACCCTGCATGCACTTTTTAAGTTTTATTTAGTGGTGTTGAAATGTAAAGATTTGGTATTGCTTTTCCAAATACTGTAGAAATGCACTTTCCTGCAAAGCTATGTTCATCAGCCCTAAATAAAAAATCCAGGAGCTCTTATACAACAACGGATGGTTGTCTGGGTGTGTATTACACACATGAGATTCTTCCGTGGATTTGCGGAATTCCGCTTTTTTTGTCATTATTTGGGTAATCCTCGAGATCGATGCAGAACGGAAGAGAAATGGGGAGGGGACGTTTTCCACCAGGGGATGGTATTTCGTCTTTCAAAACTTTCAAAAACTGAAGTTAAATAGAGTGACTATTTTTCCCGTAATCGTAATTTCTTTTTCTCACAATGTTGCCTGTTCTCAGTATTGTGATTAAATATCATTTTATTGCTTAAATGTTTGTATTTCAGCATGAAACTGTGGGCAACGATTTCCAAAAACGGAAGTTAAGACAGCGCGAAGATTTCCCTGTAGTCTTCAGCCATGAGATTCTTCCATGGATTTGAAGAATTCCGCCATTTCCGTTATCATTTTGGGCATTCTTGAGATCAATGCACAAGTGAACATAAATTTTGGGGGTAATGGTGGAGGAGGGGTATTCGTTTTTCGTTTGATGATGGGATTCCTTCTTTCGGAACTTTCGAAAACGGAAGTTAGATGCAGCAAAGATTTCTCCTGTAATCTTATTTTTTCTCTTGTGATGTTCCTTCTTCCCAGTATTGTTCTTAAATAATCTTTTATTCCACAAATACTGCATTTCAACCTAAAAATGGAGGAAGAAGTTTCCGAAATCAGAAGTCGGTCGGAGCGAAAATTTCTCCCGAAATCGCATATATTTTTTTCTTCCCGCAATTTTCTCACTATCCTGTTTTGTTGTTAAGTGTTACTTTCCCCCAGAAATTTCTGCACTTAAGTTTGATAAGGGAGGGGAAATTTTCCGAAGATGGAAGTGACGGAGTTTGAAAACTTGTTAGAAATGATGCATGGTGTTCAAAAGTATTCATATTCTGAAAGACACCATTTATCTAAAGTAGTGAAAGCTTTGATATCATGTGTTCGTAGTCCTCAAGCTGAAAGTTCTTTCATCATGATGGATAAATTATTGTCATCTGAGGTAATAAAAGGGGAGGAGGAAAGAAAAGTGGTGAAGAAATAGGAAGGGAATGAATGATATCAAATAGAAAGAAAAACCATGCAAAGATTGCTGCGCAGCTGCAGAGTCAACAAAAGACAAATATGGCCATGGAACTTTCTGAGAAGAAAGCAAAACAAGAGGAAAATTAAGCTGATGTTCTAGCAAGTGAGAGAGAGAGAGAGAGAGAGAGAGAGAGAGAGAGAGAGAGAGAGAGAGAGAGAGATGTGTTTGAAGCAGTGTCTTTTAAAATCACTTTATTTTGTTTTGAATTCAGTAGTCTTATATTGTGAATACAGTGAACAATTCCATCTTGCTCGTGCTGCTTTATATTTACACTTTCTTGTCACATGTTCTGATTTTTTTTTTGCTCGATTAAAAAGTTCAGCTTTTTTGTTCCGTAGTGAGTCTCATGTATGGTATTAGTTTGTATAATTGAAATATAAAATAAAAACTGCGAACACTGTCTGGCAAATAGCATTAAAAGTAAACTTACTGAATAGAAAACATAGAAATTGTGTTCAGGAGCCAATGTGCTCTAACTATTCTGGAAAAAATGAGAAGAGTTAATGAGATCTGAGCACTACCAAAAGGCAAAAGAAATCATGTACTGCAGTTTTGGTCCAAAAAATGTTTTAACACCCCCAAAAATACCCCCTGAAGGGGGCATTGGGCACAGAAAAGCCTAGGTGCAACAAAGCGCTGACTGAACATTAAACAGTAATCATAGTAAATTTTACCAAACCTGAACAGGGAAATAAAGGTGATTCGTGTGATAACATCAGAAGGAATAATAATAGCCAAAAAAAACAGCAATAAATATTAAATAGTTTTTGATATAAAACTAGAAACAAGCACAACCTCCTTGGTACTTACACTGATCCCCCAGAAGCCATCTGAAATATTCCCAAATTCTAAATAGCTGGAAGTAGCCGTAATGCCCTAAACATTGCTAAATCAACTAATAATATCCTTAAACATATAAAACGAGTGAAACACGTAGTCACGTACGGTAAAACTTTCGTTTAGCGGTAGATTTCGATCGTCTTACGACCTTGATCACCCGCGATCGAGTGGATGGGCTGGTTGCCAGAACTACAATTTGTAGTTGGGGTGTTGGAACTGTTGCCAGATTTTAGAAGAGAGATCTAAATAAATGGGATTTGGTGAGGGGTCTCTGAATTGCAGTTTTTGGTGAACAAAATGTTAATGCTCTCTTGGAAACGCAGAGATAGAGATGCCTTGTTGATAAAAGGGGCAACTTTTTGGTTTCTTTTCAAATGCGAACTGCAGAGGTGTCTTCAAGGGTTAGTGCAGATAAAGCTGTCTGTGGAAGACCATTGGAAACATCTTTTTTGTTCTAGCAATTAATGACTTCATGGCTTCCTCTTATTACTTTCAGTATTATAAATATTTAACGGGAATTATAGAGGATAAATTTATTAAGGTACATTACCTCTCAAGTTTTCGATCTAAGCACTAGATCTTCGTCAGGAGTTCTTGCTTCCTTCTACTTACACAGGTCTGGTGACCAAGCCTGATGGATTTTCCATCCTGCATGGTCATTGATGTTGCCACCTTGTGTCTTGTAAATTTCCAGGGATTCCTCTAATTTCCGGATAATTGCATGGGATTGATGTTTGATCAGTTTTAAGGAGTCCCAGTCCATTTTGTGGCCAGTTTCTTGTAAGCAAACCAATATATGAAAAATTGGATAGCGATCCGCTAGAAACGACGATCGCAAATTAGAGAAAATTGCTCTTTTCACTTAAGAAGAAAAATATGATTTGTGACAACTTCAAAAATTATTCAAAGATTACCCATCGTACTCCGCAAATGTATGGTTTGTTAAAACTGCATAAAGAAGACAACCTATCAGGCCTATTATTGACTCAAAATATTCTCTTCTGTCCAATTTGAATTATTATTTACTGTTTCATCTATCAAGGTTGCTTCCTAAACCTAAGGCACTGATAAAGAACACTGAAGAGCTATTGAAGAAAATAGAAGAACTTCCAGAATTAGAAAACCCTTCCATGGCAAGTTTAGATGTTGTGTCCATGTATACGAATATAAACCTGGACAAACTCATAGATTACATAGCAGATGACCTATCTGACATAGTAGTGTTTCATGAATACAATAAAGAAGAAGCAATAGGCCTTCATGAACTTACAGTGTTTGCTCTAAACAGCAATTTTTTTCAATTCCAAGGCTGCTTCTATAAGCAAAGATGTGGGCTAGCAATGGGTTCGTCATTAGCACCTCTCCTAGCAAATTATTACATAAGTAAAATAGAAGAGCCCTTCCTATTGAACCTTCAATTTTCTGCATGTATATTAGATACATGGATGATATCCTTTTCATCATAGATCAAGATTCGAGTGGATACCCATCAAAAATCCTAGAAGGTTTTAATGCCCAAGATGAATCCCTAAAATTCACTTTAAAAGAGCAAAACAAAAATAAGCTAAATTACCTAGATATTATTTTGAAGTGGGAAAGAAAATATATTACCACAGAATTATACAAGAAGCCTACAAATACAGGAAAATTTTAAATTTTAAAGCAGATCACCCTAATTATATAAAGAAAAATGTAGCTTTACAATTTAAAGAAAAAGTTGAAAAGCTGAATTCAACTTCAGAAGCTAAGAAAAAACATAAAAATAAGTTAAAATCAATCTTATTAGAAAATGATTACCCTTCAAAAGAAATTCGTGAACTACTGGACGAAAATCCTACTAGGAACAGAACAGGCACTACTGACAAAAATAAGGAGAAAATTGAATATTTATTCACAAGAAAAGTCACTTACCACAAGGGACTGTTTGAAAAACTGAAAAAAATCAGCACTAAATATAAAATTAGGTTAGCTCCAGGTTTGAATAACAAAATTAAAAAATATTTACCATCCCTAAAACAAAAAGAAGAAAATACTTTACTCCAGGAAGGAGCCATTTGTAAAATAGTTTGTTCTTGTGGATTACTATATATAGGAGAAACAGGAAGAAGGTTAACCACCAGAATTAAAGAACACAAAGCAGCAATAAGGAACAGCTCGAATAAAACAGGATTAGACAGGCACATACAAGAAACTGGCCACAAAATGGACTGGAACTCTTTAAAAGTGATCAAACATCAATCCCATGCAATTATCCGGAAATTAGAGGAATCCCTGGAAATTTACAAGACACAAGGTGGCAACATCAATGACAATGTAAAATGGAAAATCCATCAGGCTTGGTCACCAGACCTGTGGAAGTAGAAGGAAGCAAGAACTCCTGACGAAGATCTAGTGTTTAGATCGAAAATTTGAGAGGTAATGTACCTTAATAAATTCATCTTTTTTGTTGTGTTCACCAAGTCTTGTTTTGATGCTTCAGTATGTGCTTCCAATATACACTGAGAGACCAGAGGAAGTTGAAATGGGAATAGCATAAACTCCAGGGGTGTCCAAGGGGGAGACAGGATCCCTGTCTTTAAGCAGGCACATTATTGCCGGAATGTTTGGTTTCACTGTGAGAGTGTAGCCCATAGTTTTGAAAAGTTTACACATCTTATAAGAGAAGGATCCATGGAAAGGGATGGAACCAATGAATGATGGTTTTTCCATTATTATTGGTGAGAGAGCAGACAGATATTTCAAGTGGGAATGCCAGGCATTGACTTTTTGGATGTCCACCTGGCAAGGCAAGGGAACCATCTCAACAGATCTGTCTACAGAAAACCCTCTGCAATAGCAAACATAATCCCATTTTCATCCCACTCCCCAACTGCTCACAAATTTGCAGCCTTTAAAACTTATGTCAATCATGCCAGGATTGTCTGCAACACTGAATCTTCCTTCAATGAAGAAATTGACACCATAAAGAAAATTGCCAAAGCCCATCAGTTCCCATCTTCTACAATTCAAAAATTCCTCCAAAATTCCCACTTGAAAAATCTGTCTGCTCTCTTATCAATAATAATGGAAAACCCACCATTCATTGGTTCCATCCCTTTCCATGGATCCTTCTCTTATAAGATGTGTAAACTTTTCAAAACTATGGGCTACACTCTCACAGTGAAACCAAACCCTTCTGCAATAATCTGCCTGCTTAAAGACAGAGATCCTGTCTCATTCCTGGTGTTTATGCTATTCCCATTTCAACTTCCTCTGGTCTCTCAGTGTATATTGGAAGCACATACTGAAGCATCAAAACAAGACTTGGTGAACACAAAAAAGATGTTTCCAATGGTCTTCCACAGACAGCTTTATCTGCACTAACCCTTGAAGACACCTCTGCAGTTCCCATTTGGAAAGAAACCAAAAAAGTTGCCCCTTTTATCAACAAGGCATCTCTGCGTTTCCAAGAGAGCATTGAAATTTTGTTCACCAAAAACTGCAATTCAGAGACCCCTCACCAAATCCCATTTATTTGGATCTCTCTTCTAAAATCTGGCAACAGTTCCAACACCCAAACTTCAAATTGTAGTTCTGGCAACCAGCCCATCCACTCGATTGCGGGTGATCAAGGTCGTAGGATGACCGAAAGCTACCGCTAAATGAACCTTTTACCGTACGTGACTCTGTGTGTTTCGCTTGTTTTATATGTTTATGTGCTATTGTCGCGTGATGCCTGAGTTTTAAACCATAATATCCTTAAGAATAGTATATCAACGATTAATATAATAAAGAAGGGAAAATTTATTAATGTTAAAAGCAAATTGCCAACTGCCACCCCGGTGGCGCAGTGTTCTACGTGATGACTTCTGATCATTCGTCCGAAAGGGGTCCGGGTTCATTCCCGGTGAGGCATGGATGTTGTGTTTGTCTTACGGCACTGGCTCTCTCCTTTCCCTGGAACCAGTGGCCCTAAATTAGGTATGGGCAACTGCTATAGCCCATTGAGTTGCTCACAGTGGTCGTTAAACCTCCAACCAAAAAAAAAAAAAAAAAAAATTGCCAACTTCATACCTCATACAGCATTAACAGCTATTGCATAGTCTACTCATGCCAGTCTTAAGATGGCTGCCGTGACATCACATGCATGATGTTATATATATATATATACTGAAGAGCAATGCTGAAAACTAAGGAAAAACTTTAGAATTTAAAACGAAAGTTGCAAAATTAACCTGAAGATCGAAACGCGCAACGCAGCAGTTACGAAAATTCAGAATTCACATTCTATTAAGAAGAGACCTAAGCAAAAAAATATTATATATTTTTGACTCATACCAAGTACAACATAGAAAGGGTTATATGTCTACCGGTGTGAGTAAAAGGAGAAAAGATAAAAAATAAAATAAAACAACTGAATGTAGAAAGTGTCGAGAATACTGAGCCTTGGCTTTTTCAAGGACCAGCAAAAACTCTGCATTTTCTCACTTCCACAAAGACCTAGTTGGAAATGGGTTTCTGCAAAGCCATGGATGCAAGTTATAAGCCCACAAAAAATTGTTTTAAAATTTATATATATGTCATGACCTCCGCAGAGTTGTATGACCTAGCGCTAGTTAACAATTTAGCTTACATCCATAACTTCCATGGCCCGACCCATGCTCTTCATCTGTTACTATTAAACAGAGAGAAGAAGATTAAAGAGAACTCAAGTTGTGAGAGTGACATAATAATTAGAAATAATTTTCAGCTATAACGAAACGCCAAGTTCGCCTGAGGGAGAATATTAACCTGAAAAGTAATACAAAAGAATTCCAAATTTTTACATTGCAATTAAAAAGGAAATATTAATTTTTTAAAACTCAGATTTTTGAAAGAAAACTTGATTCTAAAACCCCCTACTCCGCAACTTCTGACAACACAGAGACAAGAATAAATTAAAGACAATAATTAACTAAAGAAAAGCTTTGTGAAAGTTATATAACATAAACAATTAGTTGCAATATGTACAAAGTATTTCAGCAGTGCTTTTTAAGTGCATAATTAAGTAGTTATTAAGACCTTAACTACTTTGAAAATACAGCGCAAAGTAGAGGAACTATGCTTAGCCAGCTTCTGTGCCTAAGTTTCCTAAAAGACGCGCAAAGTTACCAAGAAAAGAAAGAGTTAAAACCCGCAAAAAAGTTAACAGTCTAGCCAGTGCCTAAATGCTAAAAAGCGAAAAACAACAGAGAAAAAAATACAAGAAGTACAAACATTGAACTTATAAAACCTAAAACCCTAAGACAATGAAGAGAGCTTACCTCTTATGCAACTAAACTTTCTCCACTCAAGAGAAAACATGGCCGACTTTTCCCCAAACTTCCAAACACGACTGCCACTCCCTAGTCGCTGGGGGGCAGTGTGGGTGGGGCTGATGGCTTCCTTACACTGAAAGAAACCAACTCGCGGAGATTTTATCCAGAGAAAAAAATATATATACTTAAGACTGTGGACCTGTATGATCAGAAAGAACATAATTAACTCTCCAGAATACATGAGAAATATTATAAAATACACAAGTGGTGTATTTAATAATCTTTGCATGTATTAAATCACCTTAGTGAGCTTCTATAGATTATTCAGAATCTTATTAATTTTAACGTTAGTTTTACTATTTTTAGTTTAGCTATTCTAGTGAGTGAATAACTAGTTTTCTTTTTTATTTGTTTTTATTTTCTTTTATAAACAGATTTTTATGCTTTTTTGTGATTTTGTCTGTATTATTTAATTTTTTGTTTTAATAGGACCTTCATATCCATAGCACTAAGGTTCCTTTTAGTAGTTAATAGGCATCCTCTAGCCAACTTCCTTACGGCTTTGATTGGTCAGAATCATATTATTAACCGTGTAGAAAATTAAAGCAGATCTGCCAACCTTACTCTATTATTCAGAATAGTTTTTCTTAAAGTTCTTTTGATGAAAGATAAAGGAATATCATTCTCTAGAAAACTATCTAATAGTAAATTAATGTGGTAATTGAAGTCCAAATTGTTGCTGCAAATTCTTGAAATTCTTAGGACCTGAGAAATTAGTACATTCTCAATTACTTTGGTTGATATGTTATTATTCCAGTGTAGATATTTAATTACTTTGAAAGGAAAATTAACTCTTTTATCAAAGAGGCTAATAGATGGGTTACCTCTGTTGAGCTTAATGCTTAAGTCTAGGAACTCAAGTTCCTGATTACTGTGGTTGGTTTTACATAAGTTAAGAGAGCTAGGATAGATATTATCAAAGTCACTCTCTATAACTTCTGAATTATTGATACACAGCAGATCATCAATATATCTAAATGTGTAAAGGTAGTTATCTGAGCAGGTGGGGTGATTTTTAATGAATTTATATTCCTTAAAGAACAGGAATAGATTAAAGGGCGTTATATTTATGCTGGTATAGAAATTCATATGGAAATTACAGAAAAATTTTAAATTTGGGAGATGGGTGGATGCATTTCGAAACAAAAATATTTTCTAAGTACTAGAAAAGGCCATGAACATCCTAAACAAAAATGCATCTGAAAATTTACATTCCACAAGAAGTTATTGGAAAGTTTGCGTTGTTTGTGTTCAAGCAGAGTTGAGTCACCTGAAAGTGCAAAAATAAGTGGATATTGTTGCATGTGTATGAAAATGTGTCACTATAAGTCATACAATAAAATGTACTCGTTCAATAACAACTTGCGGAGGCGGTGAAAGTCAATTTAAAAAGGTTAGGACAAAAATTGCAGTTATGAAAAACCTTAGAAAACCAGGATTCGGATCGATAGCCTTAGTCAAGCTAAGGGGGAGTACATGGGACCAAGTCATGGAAGACAACAGCACACAAAAACTTTCACACTGCACTCATTTTGAACTTTTTTTTTGAAAGGCTACTGCCTGTATTTATTATTTTTCTTTAAAAACTTAATGAGTTAATTTAGTGGACAAACAGATGGTATTTCCTTTTTCTTGTTGGCTTAAACACAGCAGTATAAAACAGAATCTCAATTTACTTTCTATTTCTCTTTGGCCACTGGCCTTATGAACAGCACAACTTTACATATGTCAACACAGTTAGTTTGAACACTAGGCTTTTAATTTATGCCTTCAAAATCATACTATGATTCGCATGGTTTACACAAGAAAAAGATACTGGATTATTTTTAATTCCACAAGGTGGACAAGTTCTGTTCTTTTGAAACGTACTCTCCTCTCTCTCACCCAGTTAGCTCAATGACCAATTTACAATTTTACACTTATTGATTTAAATTTACAGCACCTAAACAATCTTAGCAAACTCCGCAATCCCCCAGACCAGATTCAAAGACTTCAATTAAATTTACAGTTATTTTAAGAGTCACAAATTATACTTTAACAAATCTACTATCAGCAAGTAAACAAACCAAGTAAATTATCCTCAAAACAGAATTTACACTGAGCACAAGCATTAATTAACATTACATAGCCTATAGAACTATCCTGAATGAACCTACTTCACTTATAAAGAAACCTCACTAACTAATCTTAAAAATTATCACTATTCATAACATCAACATAATTCAGAAATTCAAACAATCTTCTTGCACTAGCTTGCTCATAAAAAATCACCTCACTCTGCACTTCACATAATAGCTCAGGATACTTAATAACTCTATACTGTAAACAAAAGCTCAAAATACCAATTAACTAAATTTCCAAACTAAATATCAAGTTCACTAACACCAACAACCAGAATTTAGAATTTACATCCCTAGCACTACAGCAAATCATAAACAAATAAATTTAGATACTTTAAATCACCAAACAAACTTAAATTTAACACCTGCAGTGAATTACTGAGGTAGCGGTGAGGCAAATACTCTCAGTTCAGACACTACCCTGGGTTTTGAGAACCAACACAGGAAGAAAATACCAAGTCAGGCTGAAGGCGTGAAATTGGGTCGTGAATCCACTTTCAGCCTATGCAAAGGGAAAGGAAAAAATCCTCAAGTGTGACACATCATCATCAGGCACAGAATTTCCTCTAACATGATCTCACCACATTTCTTGAAGCAACGCTCGACCGACCCTCGCTGGCAGTACATATCTCCGTGAGCAGCGAAACTACTGGGGGGTTTGAAGACAAGTTTTCCCCCCAAAAACCACGTCTTCAAGGATCTCCCCCTTTTCGAACCAATGCATGATCCCACCTTGATCAACCACGCCTGCAAGAGCCTGTCGTACTTCAACCCTAAATACTCCAGGCACATCTGGCCCAGAACTAACACACTATATCTCAGGAAAAATTCACTTATCTCTGTATATATCCCAAGAAATTCTAAATCACAGTATCCACATATATCCCAGGAAAATTCACTTATCTCTCTCTATATATATCCCAAGAAATCCTAAATCACAGTATCCACATATATCCCAGGAAAATTCACTTTATCTCTCTATATCCCAAGAAATTCTAAATCACTATATCCACATATATCCCAGAAAAAATTCACTTATCTCTCTATATCCCAAGAAATCCTAAATCACTATATCCACATATATCCCAGGAAAAATCACTAGCAAGGAAATTCTTCTGCACCATGGCAATGCGCAGGTCCACTTCAGACAATAACACTGACCATTTACATAACCCACCAAATATTTTCACCTTATTGAAAATTAAAATTACATTTAGACTTTTAACCTTATAGTAAAAACAAGAAAATTTAGGCCAAAGAAAAGAACAATTAATACTGGAACTGGTGAGCAAAAGTGTGTCCTCTCAACCCATGATGTTCATTCTTTTTGTGAAATACCAAACTTGAGAACAAAAAAAATACTTTAACTTCTATTCTGCACATATCGCATCCTGGCGAAAATTCCCTACTCAGAGCCCTCTGCCCTAGAACAAGTTCCCTGCTTGCCCTAAGATCACCCCTTTCCAATGGGAGATTAACACTCATCTGGAGCACGTAAAATACTGGTCCTCAAATAACACACCTACCATCTTAATTTCGACACTCAACACTCCAAGAATGTAAACAGCACTTTAGGTTTCCAATTTCATCACACTATAATATGTTCCCAAAATTCCAATATAAATCATCCCATAATTTATCTTCACTCATAAAAAAATAACTCAACGCTGTAAAAGACTAGAGAGAAATGTTTACAATTATTTTATCACCCACGACATCACAACAACACTGCTTTTTAAATATCACATGCCCAACTAAACTATTATCGATGCACCAAAATTTACTGTGCTCAAACAATAAACCAAATTTTTCCGATACATTAAAATTTACTGGCCTGGGAAGTTGCTAAACTACCAGACATGACAACACAAAAAAAAAAAGCATAAATGAAAGCATCTTCAACTCCCTCTCTTTTCCTTTGTCTTGCAATATATTTTTCCGACAGCCCCCAATTTTAAAATCAACTCGTTTTATAATTTTAAAGAAACCACAACATAATACAAAAAAAAGAAAATGCCGAGAGAAATTTACCTTTAGGACTGGGGGCAGCAACACTTCCTGCCAAGCACACTAACCGTCGATAATAATAAAAAAAGGTTTCACAGCCTAATAATAGATAAAATGAATATAATAAAAAAAAAAAAAAAACTCTCCCCTCAGAGAACACCACTGTCCCGGTTGATTTTCACTTCACTTCCAAGGTGTTTTTTTCTTTTTCTTTTTTTTTCTTTTTCTTGAGGCAGCATGCTTGGCCAACGATACAGGAAACGGGCATTTTGGAACCCTGCTGGTGGACCCCTTGTTGTAATCAGTAGGGCCCAACTCGACGATTCAGCAGTTAAAGGCGGTATCTTCTACAAAGCCGTGCATGCCCTTTTTTTTTTTTTTCGGAACTTTCAGTGTCTGGTTGAACTGGCTTGAAGAGTTCCTTCCATATTGAACCGAGTAGTAACAGCATTCGGGTTGCGCTGGTAGAAAATTCTCCTGCGGAGATCAATTCACGGTAGTTATTACTTTTCTTTTTATTGCAGTTCACTCCTCCGTCGTCCACTAGGAGAGGAGGAGAGGGTTGAATCTGCAAGCATTTCCTCTCCAGTAATGAGATCCTTGAAATTCAATTTTAACTGTTGTCCGTTTAGATTTCAATACGAAATTTTCCTTCTTGCCGCCCCCTCCTCCGCCAAAAGGCGAGGAGAGACTCGGCTGTGTCCTCTTTCTCTGCCGGTCAGCAAAAGTCCAGTACCAAAGTGACTCTCAACGGATAAAACTCAGGGGGTGCTTGAAAAACCGCCGACCCTCTCATTGGTCGAAACTTCAGCCTAGCAACTCACGACTCTCCAACGGAATCTTCACTCCCACGCCTCGAGTGACCTCTGACCTTCACACGTGCAGAGCAGGCCCATCTTGACCCTGAGGTTCTAAAAATAGATTTCTGCTGCTGAATTTCCTACCCCAAAAGACGAAAAGATGTTACTTTTGTGCGACTTGAAACAGGAACGCAAAAATGGCGGATTCTTGCTTTGCAGAAAATCACTAATTTTAATTTTCTTTTTCTCTCGTTCCGTGATGTGAAAGTAAAATTAATTTTGATTCTCTGAGCTGCACACCTACTCGCCTTTTCCTATCGCGATAAAAGAACAGATAAAATAATTATTTTCAAAACCCCAAAGTCAGTTAAATCAAATATTATTCTTTTTCTCTTTTTTTTTTTTTTCTTTCTCCAACATGAAATTTTGTTTTCCTGGTTGTGATTAAGACAAGCGAATTTTGCGCATGAATTCCCCTGCCTTTCAACCAGGAATTTTCTTCTAACGTATGTCATGGAAGAAAATTTTTTTGCATTAATTAATCTCTGATAAACCAACAGAAAGATTGATCAGGTCTCTCTGAAATTCACCAGAGGTTAAAATTTTCGCCATGACATATTCGTGGAGGTTGATGTTCCCATGGGGATACCGTTCACTTGCTTATAGAGAGTATTATTATAAAAGATATGGTTATTTTTTATGCAGCAGTTGAGATAAGAGTTCCAGGCTCCTACATTAACAAATTGGTTAAGTTTAAATTCTGCATACAGCTCTTTAAAGGTAGTGATTATATCTGATAGAGGCAGATTTGTATATAGGTTCTCAAAATCATTCTAAGGGACTTACTTTGAGTATAGTAGAAATTACTTCTGCATTATTATTAATTATCCAAAAATCTCTGTACATCAAATTAGTACAGTTTCTAATGTGTTTCAAAACCCTCTTCAAGATATCTTAAGTACCGATTTTGCCCATCTCTAGTGGTTAGTGTGTCCTAATAAGCAGCTACATCAGTTATTGCACTGTGAAGGGTGAAATCCACTAAGATAATGCCTTACATGTATTTAAACATGGTTGCTAGCACCTTTCCTGTCCTTGGCAGTGTCTTGATTTTCTTTGTGACAGGGGATCAAAATGCTTACATGTCACTAATTCAGATTTACTCTCTGGTTTTAATGAAACACCCACATCTCATCTCCAGTAATGATTTCTCTTCCACATATCACTAAAGAAGTGTTAGCAATGTTACCTTGCATTTCTTTTTGTGGTCATTTGTCAGTTGCATTGGAAACCATCTGCTGTAGCCTAGATGCTTGCAAGCAGTGTTTCACATTGTTCCATGGGTAACATTGAATTGCTGTGCCTGAAGTTGCTGCTGGAGACAAATTTCTGGCTTCTGTCAAAGCTATTTTGATGTCATCAACATATTCAGTGGATGTGGATGGTCGCCTACTTCTTTGTTCAATCCACTGTGCATGCCCAACTTTGTCTGAATGCATGGCACTACCTATGTCTGCATGTCTTGCACTGTCATTACATTATCACCAGCTCATGATGGATTTCAACAGGCTGGATGCCCTTATCCTGTAAAAAAGGATTACTGAGTGCACTTGTTTCCATTCGATCAGTACTTTTGTCATTACTACACTTACTTTCTGTATGTGTACTTTATCTGTGGTATTGTTTAGGCTTGCCTTGTAAAGCTCATATGTTAACAGCAGTCTCTCCGTCACTTGGGAGTTTCGCTTTGATGGGGTAAAAATAATAAGGAATCTTATTTTCTAACTTTTTTCATAAAAATAACTTTCAGTGTTGATTGAACTACCCTTATGTATTGGAATAACATATTCTGTTATTATGAGCTATGGATGGTATTTGAAGTTCTGATGCCTGAGCAAACAAACTAGGCTTGATTTCATTTTTCACTTAATTCACTTTACCACATTTCATGAATGTGCATGATGCAAAAATTAAATTTTACTTAACAATGTGTGTAATAACGATATATTATTAAAATAACCATTCACTTACCCGAAAGATCATGGTAACTTTTTTCCTTTAACACTTCAAGCACGTCAATTATCATCATGTAAAGTTGTTGGCCTTCAAAGGTTGAAAGACTGCTTGCCTATGAGATTCATTCTTCCGTTCATGAAACATCATATTTTTTTTTTTTTTTTTTTTTTTTTTGTTTATTTACTGGACAAAAAACGCAGGTTTCCCTCTGCCATATGATACGTAATCATAGCTTGTCATCTCCATTAAAACCTCACAAACATACACACCAAACCACTCATTCATACATTCAGTTAAAAACACTTTGTACGTAATTACACTATTTACATTCCCAGGCAGTTAAACCTTTGTCAACTGTGACTAAAAAAGTGCTCTATCCGTTTCAAACTCCGTGCTAACCCTACTGCAAGTGAGGATTGTGTATGATGGGCTGAATGAGGTTGGCACTTGCAGTAGGGCTAGCACGGAGTTTGAAACGGATAGAGCACTTTTTAGTCACAGTTGACAAAGGTTTAACTGCCTGGGAATGTGAATAGTGTAATTATGTGCATAGTGTTTTTAACTGAATGTATGAATGAGTGGTATGGTGTGTATGTTTGTGAGGTTTTTATGGAGATGATGAGCTATGGTTACGTCTCATAATGGCAGAGGGAAACCTGCGTTTTTTGTCCAGTAAAAAAAAAAAAAAAAAAAAAAATACGTTTCATGCCCGGAAAAATGAATCTCATAAGCAAGCAGTCTTTTTCAACCTTTGAAGGCCAACAACATTACATGATGATAATTGACGTGCTTTGAAGTGTTAAAGGAAAAATGTGACTATGATCTGTTGGGTAAGTGAATGGTTATTTTAATAATATATCATTAATGAATTGCACGTAAATATGCGCACTTTGCTTGTGTTTTAATTCCTTAAAAGTGCAAATATTATGTGTAATAACATTTTATTGCAAAATAATGTTTTTTTGAACTGAGACTTGGGTTTGAGTTATGGGTGAAACACGAGTGTCCCATTTGTTCTTCAGTTCCAGTTCTCTTGATTTTCATGAGATCCGCTGAAAGGAAAATGGAATGAACAATTTCTTGGTGTGCTATAATGTTTCTTCTACCTGTTGTAAAACTCCCAGTTTCAGTAGTTAACACTGGTTAGCTTACTACACAGATTGGCGAATTAAAGACACTAAAAGTGGCTCCTGTGTGAAAGCATTCCAGGGCGCTAGGAATATGCAATTTTATAGAATAATATTTTACAAAAGTACCAAATTTGACAATCAATTAAATTGGAAGCCAGGGTTACTAAGCTAAAGAGTTGAAATTTCTTAATTTTTCAAAAATTATATTATTTATGTTGTAGACCTGTTCTTCTTTGGGGCAAATCTGCAAGATTCCTAAGGTACCGTTTAAAAATATAATAATAGTGATGCTGCTCGTGAGTTGATGAGTATGACTATACTCTCGCACTTCTGGAAGACATCTGAGTCCCACATTCTCGAGGTATCCTGAGCAAGTGGGCTAAGTTTTATATTTTTATTTTTAACAGGGTGGCGACAGACCTGGAAAATCGGGAAAAGTCAGGGAATTCTCTTCGATTGGGAAAAGTCAAGGAAAAGTCAGGGAATTTCCTTCGATCGAGGAAAAGTGGAAAAGTCAGGGAAATTTGTGGCAAATCGAAAGAAGTCTGGAATTTTTATTTCCGTCGTCCTAGCTCATCTTGCCAGCGATAAAATAATAAAACATTGGATGTTGTTGTAGCCAAATATATTTGCCAGCTTTATGTCTGCATACTATTAATATTTCATTAAAACGATGTAGTTTTATCGTCTAAATGGCCAGGTTTTCTTTGACTCAGGCTCCAACGCACCCTTGTTCAATCAATCCACAATTCCGCATCTGCCCCTAATGCCAGCACGATGTTTCTGGAATGGCTTCATGTTGTTGTAAATTATACATCATTCAGACTGAATTATGTGTGCACACGATAAAAAAATCGAAAAGAGATATAATAATGTGTTATAAAAAAGGAAGAAAACAATTTCGGAATCAGATTGTTTTTAATTCATGTTGTTAGGTCGTATTTTCTCTTTTATTTACGAAGTGTAATAGTATAAATTATTTACTTTGTGTGCTTTGAAGTACCTTTTGCATCGGACGGATGCCCGCTGTGTGCATTATTATTTTTTTCTTTCTGATTGTTTGGGTACAAAAGTTTGATATCGGAGATCGCGATGTTACGTACGCTTCGCATTTTCTCAGGTTCGGCTTTAGGAGTGACCTTGAGGAGACATCCTTTGCGCAAGACCAGCCGGGTTTTCAGCAAATTTCGCAAGCTTTGTCTTTTAGCACGTCTTTTGTAAAAAAAGATTGTGCTTCTGTTATTGGTATGTGCAGGGCTCGAAAAATCCCGGTCGCCCAGGCGCCTAAAATTCGGGCCGTGGCGCCTGATTTTCTTCTTAGTTGAGATTTCATAATATATTGCAGTAAATGCCATAATTTCTGTTGTGTAATCCATAGATTATCTATTAAAAGGTTATAAATTTAAGTGCTGCAGACACCGGTAAAAAGAACGAACGGTGTGTCGTTTTAAAAAGTCCGCGAGGTAATTGTCAGGAGAGGTGGTGTTATTAGGAAAGTACCAAAAATGCGGTAACAGAAAAAAATATAACGTAACAGCGAGATAGAAGACTGCCAAAAGATTGTAAGAATATATATTTTTTCTTTTACTTAGAAGTATTTTGACAAAAAATATGACGCAAGGAAGGCGTTTCTATTTGCGTGTGTGGAAGCCTACACGGTGTGAGAATCCGTGACTCTCGTGAATTGCGCAGAGCTATTCCGTAGCCTGTAGCCATTCTGCGAATCGCATCGCCTAGTTTTGGCGCGCTGATTGTTTTAGTTAAGGTTTTTTCGGTATTCAGTTGAAACGTATTCAGAAATAAGACAATGCTATGGACTGTCCGCAATTTCAACGGATTTTTTAGTCTAACTAATGAACTGCGATAATGCGGCAATGGCTAACGATTTTCACAAAAGTACTTCAAAATGACAGTTACTGTTTCAATAAGTTGATCATTTTTTTCTTGCGTCTTTGGATTTCTGAGTTGGTTCTGTGAATCACAGTTTTCTGTCGGAAATTACGATTCACGATTAACACGATAGGTGCGAATCACGTGGTGCCGATTATATGACTGTTATGCATGCCAATTACCACGGAATGCTCATACTTTCTACCGATTTAGTTGTCTAACTACGGATTCTACGAATTTTCATTTGTTTAAAAAAAAATATTTTGCTATTATTTTATGGTATACATAAGATTCTTAAGCGGATTTGCGGAATTCTTCGGTTTTTTTTAGTCATCATTTTGATCGCTATCGTGATTGATGCAAAACTGAAGAGAATTTGGGGGTTGGGTCATTTTCTGTCTGGGGACGGTATTTCGTGTTTCAAAGCTTTCGAAAACAGTAGTTAAATGGAGTAAAAAGAATTTGCCCTAATCATAATTTTTTTCTCCGGATGTTGCGTTTGTGTCTAGTATTCTTGTTAAATATCATTTTATGGCATATATGTTCGTATTTCAGCATGAAACTGTAGGCAAGAATTTGTGTAAACGGAAGTTAGACGCCGCGAAAATTGCCTCCTAATCTTCAGGCTTGAGGTTCTTCCGCTAATTCGAGAAATTCCGCCTTTTTCGTAATGTTGGCCACTCAGGAGATCAATGCACAAGTATACAGAATTTTGTGTGTGTGTGAATAGATGTTCGTCAGAGGACGGAATTCCATCTTCATGAAACTTTCGAAAACGGAAAGTCGACGGAGTTCAGATTTTTTCCGTAATCGTAATTTCTTTTTTCTCGCGATGTTGCCTGTGTCCAGTATTTTTAAGTAATATTTTACTGCATAATTTTTATGCATTTCACCTTGAAAATAGGAGAAAAATTTCCAAAACCGGAAATCGGACGGAATTCCCGTAATCGCTATTGCCTCCCCCCTCCCGTGATGTTCTTACTCTCCAGCATTGTTAAATATCCCCCGCCCCATAAGTTTTTGCATTTAATCTTGATAAGGGAAGAAGGAAATTCCAAAAAATGAAAGTGGCGAAGTTGGAAAATTTGTAAAAATTGATGCATGGTGTTCAAAAGTATTGATATTCCCAAAGTTACACCATTTATCTGAAATAGTTGAAGCTTTGATATCATGAGCTCATGATCCTCAGGCTGATGGTTGTTATCAGGGAGCAGAAAAATCAAGAAAAGAAAGAAAAAGGGACAATGAAGAAGTAGGAGAGAATGTTAGCAGCAGAAAGAAAAATTAAGCAATCGATGCTGTGCTGTTGCAGAGTCAACAAAAGACAGACTAACAGTAGTCTGCATTCTTGCTGTCTGTTTTGATTTTTCACCAGTTAAAATGTTCAGAGCTCTCCCCCCCCCACACACACACACCTTTTCTTTGGTCTCATCATCTTGTTGTAAACTGCAATTTTAGAGGCAGTATGATCATATGGTAAGTGGAGGTTCATGCACTGTGCATTTGCTTTCTTGGATTTCCTGTCTGTCAAGCATTGTGGAATTCTGATTTTTATCTCTACGTGTCAAATCACATTTTATCTACACTGAATACATATTTCATTTCCATTAAGCATCCCTCAAATATTCTAATACTCTGCACATTTCTTTTTCTTTTTTTTTTTCTCTTTTTGATGAGGCTTCCTTTAAAAAAATTAATCTAAATCACTTTTTTATTCGTTAGAATTGTAGACATTGTGCTTTCCAGTATTACAAAATGCTGTACACATTTTTTGCTTGTTTTTTTGGCTGCCTTCAACATCTTTATTAATAACTGATTTTATCAGCAAAGGACAATGTGTTCAACTTTTGATTTGAAGCCACAAGTTTAGAAAAATAAGTTTCATGAAACAAAGCTTGAATTTGTCCAGAACAAGAATATGCAACATAAAATTAACAAAAAGTGCTACTGAACACCATCTGTCTATTAGGTCGAATGGTAAGATGTCAGTCTGAAATTCTTTTTGAATGTTAATTAAAGATGACTTTTTGATTACTTATTGGTGGAAATTGAAGATGTGCTGCAAGGAGTGTAGTTGCAGTCTGTCCCTGGCTGAGTGGTGTCAGAATTATTTCAGAGAGAGGTCACTTTCCAAGGTTAAAGTGGTCAGTGTGGAATGTTTGCTTTTGTTGTCTATTGTTATGAATGAGTTGTGCATCAAATCCTTATGTTGTTTGCATTTTATTGGCTATTTTTTATTTTTAAACAAGAATATTTTGAGTTATGTTGGCCACTAAAATTTTTTTGACTTATCAAGACCATAACTTCATTATGTGCCTAGGGCACTTGCAAGGAATTTTACTTTTTTTGAGTTATCAGAAATTCAGTGTTATCAAAGTTAAGAGTTATCAAGAGTTGACTTCATTTGTAAAAATAGAAGTAAAAAAGTTTTTTTATTATTTGCCTTTGTATTCATTAACTTTTCTGGTTTGTATGCAGTGGTCAGGGGGAAAAGTGCATTTTCACCTGGAAAACCTGGAAAAGTCAAAGAATTTTTGTTCATGATTTTGTAGCCACCCTGTTTAAGAATTGTGCCATACATAATCATCCAGAAAGATGCATTCATGAATTTGCATGTGTGGGAGATTAAGCTATAATAAATACAGAGTGCACATGTGGCCTTGAAAACCTTAAAAAAAAAGTTTCGTGGTCTTGAATATTCAATAATTTTTGTTGTTTTCTGATACAAATTTGGAAAAATCCTTGAAAGTCAGAATCTGCAAATTTCTAATTGTTTTATCCTATAAAAAGAAAAAAGATTAAAAACCTTGATCTCTTGAATTGTTCATATGACAGGGAATGCTGATTGATGGTGACACATCACCCATGTAGTGAAGATTACTCCAAACCAACAACAAAGGCCATTGGCTGCACACACACTGGTGTTACATAACTGGCTCCTCCTCTGCAGTATTACATATTGCTGATTTTGCATATTGCAGAACAACTTCCAGCAAGAAAAACTATCACATTACTGACCTTTGGGGTTTATTATCCAGCTGAGAGTATAAACTGACAGAAGGCCAGAAAACTGTCATAAGCCAGGGATATCATAATAACATTAATGGGATCTCTCATAAGACACTGGATGCCAATGGGTAACACCATAAAAGAACAGTGGGTTACAGTCTGAAGGTTAGCCAAAATGAGAATCTGAAAAACTGAACATGGGCCAGTGGCCACTGCAAACAGAAGCATGCTTATTTATCTCTTATTGTAGTAACCCAAACTTACTCGACGCAACTGCACAATATATGCAGTGATTCTATGTTTCCCCTGGTAAACTTGTGTAGAATCATCCCCCATTATACCTTGTTGAATTTGGTAGTAGTAACTCATAGCCTCAGTGGTAACTCATTAGGCAAGGTCACTGCCCTTGGGGCAATTCTCTAAGCCAGCTATTCTGAAACTGTTTGATCTCAGAACTCCCTTTAAATAAACTCTTAAAAATTTAGGACCCCTAAGAGCTTTTGTTTATGTGGGTTACATCTATCAACATTTACTGTATTAGAAATTGAAACTGAATAATTCGTTAAATATTTAATTACTAATTTGTTGAAAAATAATAAACTCATTACATATTAACATAACATTTTTATGAAAAATAACTATATTTTCAAAAGAAAGAAAGAAAAAAGAAGAAGAGTGGCATTGTTTTACATTTTTGCAAATTTCTGTAATGTCTGGCTTAATAAATGACAGCTGGATTCTCATATCTCTCTTCTGCATTCAGTCTTGTGTGGTACATTGCTTTAGCTGAAGTATAATATAAAAAGAAACTGGCCTCACACAGATATGAAGTTGGTAAAGAAAGGATCATTTTAATAGCCTTTCTAGATAATTGTGGATATTCTTCTTTTATACCATACCAAAACTGGACAAGTGGTAGTTTCTTAAAGATTAGTTGCAATATGGAATCTGAAACCATGTCAGTGAACTTTTTTGTGCTCTGTTAGATTAGACAGATAATAAGAGCAAATGAAGATAACTAGTAAGATCCCAGTAGAAGTACTTAGAAAAAACTGCGTTAATCTCTGAAAGTGCACATATTTATACCCTAAACCTATTACTACCTTAAAAAATTCTACAAAACTACAAAACGACACAAGCACACATTCCATTGGTCATCTGAGTGATAATGTCATCACACACATGTAGCTTCTGGCAAACTACACTCTACATTTTTGAGAGAATAAAGCAAAAAAGGTGAATAATGTCTTAGTATTATTATGAACATACTTTTTTGACCTTGCAAACCCTCTGAAAGAATCTCAGGGACCCCCCCCCCCCCCGGTGTTCATGAACCACTTTAAGAATTGTTGCTGTAAGCTGTTTAAAAAGTTATAAATTTAGACTATACAGATAATATGCCACATTAGAAAAAGGAAAACTTTTTTTGCAGCACTTCAGTTTTTTAAAAGTCCGCATCATAATTGTCAGAATTGGTTGTACATTTGGAACATTAGCAAATATGCATTAACAACAGAGAGACATAACACAATATGAAGATGTCTGCAAACAGTTGGAAAAATGTTTTTATTATGAGCATTTTGACATAAAATACAATGCAGTGAAGGCATATTATTGTTGTTGTTTGTGATCCCATGCTGCAGGAAGCTCAGCTTCACACACATTTGTGGGGGCCACAGATCTAACTGCGGTAATGCTGAAAAACTCGTGACTTTTGCTCACTATAATTCACTTGAAAGTAACATAAAAGCACCTAAAAATGACATTTATTATTATTTTTTTAATAAGATTCGTTTTTTTTTTTTTTATTTCTTCGAACTGATTCATGCTGTGAATCTTGACTTTTCTGTAGGAAATTACACTTCAGGATCAACATCACAGGTGCAGATTATACAGCAATTTTTTTCTTCTAAATTTCATGGTCTGTGGATCATATGCAACTGTAAATTATGGAAAGGAAAGTATGTTACACTTTCTCTTCTTTTGGTCAAATATAGTCATACATAGTGTCATTTATTAGATTAAGAAACCAATAATTAAAAAATAGTTGGAAATATTTTTAAGGGCCAATATTTTGCTAAATGTCTCCCCCCTTTTATTTAACACACCCCACACCTTGTTTAACAAGCTCTGAGTTTGTAAGTTAGTTGATTTTTATGGTGCAAGGGCTATGTTTGGCCAAAGAGCACCAGACACAGGACCATCAGAGAAAGAGTAACAAGCTCTGACTGTAAAAGTACTGGAGAGAAAAAAAAAAAAAAAAAAAGACTTACCAAGTTGTACAAATTTCTTATGTGGGTTTTCCTATCAAGGGCGTTGATATTTTTTACTTGAATGTTCTTGAAAATCCTTGAATTTTTCTCCTTCAGATGTACAAACCCTGTATAATATTTACATAATTGTGATATTTAACTGATCAGGAAGTTCTTAAAAAAAGGGGGTTAGAATTAGAGATCAATCACAGATTCAGATCATTGAGCAGAAATGTCTTTGTGGGTGTTCAAAGTGTTTGGTTTGTTATTTCTTGTATGTGGAAAGATGGAGCATTTATAATTGATACATACATACGTATCATTAATTTGTTTTCTGATATTCAGAGCTTAACTCCTCAAAGAACGAACTTAATTGTTGCCGTATCAAGTGTCTCCATTTACAGCAAGCTCGGCAAACAGCTCGAGCTTCACCAACATTCATCACATGACACACACAAGACCTTTTGTACTTTGTACTCATTATCTTTTTCTCGTGCAGATATTCCTGAATCTGGTCCTTCCATGATTTTTTTGGCTTTGCTTTACCTTCCCCTGCAACTTGGACTGAAAAAATTTCTTAGTTAGCATCTCGTCACTCATTATTTCAACATGGTCAAACCACCTAAGAATATTAGTCTCCACCTTACTAACAACATTTTGCCTCACATTACACAACTGCAACACATCTTCATTCCTCATGTGATCAGAGTGTGTCTTGTCACACATGCTCTACTGCCAGCATACATAGCTTTCACACTGTTAAGTAGATTCCCAGTGATACCATATTTATTCAGTACCTTCCACAAAACAGTCCTATATACTCGATCATAAGCTTTCTCTAAATCTATGAAGGCAGCAAAAACTTTATTACCAACAGACAGATGCTTTTCGATCATCAAACGTAATGCAAAAATTTGGTTAGTGCAGCCCTTACCAAGTATAAAACCACTCTGTACATCCCACACTTTCTCTGATGTAATTGCTGATTGTGTTAAATAGTTGTGTATCTGATGGAGAGTGTCTGAAGAAAAGTCTATTCTGAAGCAAACCTTGAAACCAGCCGAGGACCAAGAAATATGTATTGGTCCATAGTGTACGAGTTTTTTTTTTATGAGATCATGTTTTTTCAACATAAAGACATATATAATACAGTAAGTTGTTGAGTTACCAAAACATTTTTTTTATTATGAGGCTGAGTCATGCCCATTTATTACCCCAGTGGAAAGAATTCACTTATTTTAATTAAGACATAGGGCTTTTGTTTTCATAAACTATGTGTGCGTGTATTAACTTCACCTATGTTATAGTAACATTACAAGTAAAAATTCTCTACAAGCTGGCAGTAAAACTAACTGATGACTGTTGTACATTATGTTTCATTTGCAGCAATGTTAATATGTTTTCTTTTTTCTCATTATTATTTTGTTCTTCTTAACTCTTGGTTGGCATGGCAGTAAGCCCTGGAACTGATAGAATACGATCTCATTCTGAATCCTTGGTGCATGAAGATCCAGGTTTGTTTATGACTCTTCTATCTGTGCTTTCTCTGAACCACATTTAATTTTTCAGTTATGTTATTAACTCCATAAAATCAGCTGTCATTTAATTTGAACTTAACTTTCTGTTCAATTTCCATTAATTATTTAATTTCTGTTAGTTATCTTTTAAGTTCTGCAGAGCATGTTTTATCTTTTTTATGCTTGTTTAGGTTCAGTGGGGCTCATCAGTCTTTTTTGGTAATATTTATTAAGTAAATTTTAACATTTTGCCAACTTTGGGTTTGATGGTTTCACTGCAACTAATATGCACTGGCTGTTTTTAATCACTTCAAACAAAATGAAGTAGAGGATGAATGATATTTTCGTTTTGGTTAAATTGTAAATTTTTTAGTTTTGATTCAGTGTGATAAAAGTGAGGGTATTAAAGTTTTGAACATATCTTTTCTGTATATGTGATAAGTGTTCAGTAAGTTATAAAGTTAAATTTTGGGTTATAATGGCATTGGTATGTATAGTAAATGCTAATGTGCTACTGGAGTTTTTTCTCCAGTATTACATTAGCATTTGCCATCACTACACTAACTTTCTAGATCAACAGAAATTAATAGGATATTATTGATGTCACAGAGATTGAATATTTTTTTAGTCTGTGTGTATTAGTATTAATCAACATGGAAGCACTAGATATCACAAACAGGAAAGTGAAACAATTCTGAAAGATGAGTCATATGAATTGGGGACCTTGAACAACCATGTGTAATTAATTGCAACAGGGGAAAAAAAGAGCTAATTATTTAAAACAATGCAACACATCCCCATTTGTTAATGGTCTACTGTGTTGGGATTTACATAACTGTTATGCATAGATTTTTCATAACTTCTGTCATAATTATAAGTTATTCATTAACTTAAATCATGTCAGTATTTGATTACTCAAAATTTTGTGTGTGGTGTTTGTTGCAACTGGTGTTAAATTCCACTCATGAGAATGAAAAGGAGTTGTGGTGTGTTCTACAAAAGACAAAGTCATGAGTTTGGCAAGTTTTTTAAGTCTTTCCTTTCATGTAATTCAAATATGGCACTTCCAGATTTTCATGTGTTTAATTTTTGAAGTACACATTGCATGGGTAGCATTACAAAATGCAGTTTTGTGATGACAGCTGTAAAGAAATGTTTCATGCAAACTTCTAATTTGTAGAAACGCACACTCTTATTTGTTTGTTGACCAAATGTATTGAAAAACAAGAAATGTTCATGTAAAAATGAAAAAAAAACATCAGTTAATGTGTCCATATTTGCTTTTGTAAATTTGAAAATTAATAACTTCGAGAAAGTCATAAAAATTGGGGGAGGGGATTTTACTTTTGGATCTATTGTCATAGTCTTTTTGCTTGTATCAATCAATGAAGGTTTAGTTACCATGTTTCGTAGAAACTACTGCTCTCTAAATCAATTCATTGTTTTGTGTAGAAATAAATTTTCCTTTGTATAATTGCAAATTGTTGGCTGGAGAACCACCAGTAAAACTTATTGCGATAGACATTGTTGCTCCCAATTTCGAATGGGTAGAAAGAAACACAGTTTCTGTTAGCTGTACTGTGTGTAACTGATGCATTGAATTTTAGTGAGTGATTGACTAACTGATGGAACAAATATGAAAAACCACTTCTGCACAGAATGCAAAGCTGTAAAGCAACAAGTGACTGATAACTCTTAACATGCAACCAACAGAAACAGAGAAAAACAAAGGGTGTGTGTGTGTGTGTGTGGGGGGGGGGGTGATCCCTGATTTTTGAGCAAGGCCAGGAAAATCATGGGAGGACCAGATTCAGGAGTGTCTGCATGAGAAAAAGATTATGAGTACGAAGTACAGAAGGTCTTGTGTACGTCATGTGATAGATCTCAGTGAAGCTCGAACTGTGTGCCAAGATCACTGTAAATGAAGACGTTTGATACAGCAACAGTAAGTAAATACTCAGTTAAAAACATTTTTCTGGTGGATTTTCTTTTCTTGTGGAGCTAACTTTTGAATCTCGGAGAACAGCTTAGTGTGATTGATTGATTGAATAATTTTAATGTTCCACCAAATGGAAAAATAGAATAACAGCATTTGATTCATAAAGGCAGTTGGGTAGTGCCATTTATTACATACTCAATGGATCCAATAATGTGTTAGAGAAGACAGATCAGTGCTTGGTCTAAAAATGAATAGATAATAGCAGTAGTGTGGCTAAAGTTGCTGATTTGCAATCAATGAAAATTGTGTGATGTATGGAATTTTTAATTTCATTGTTCTTAAAAACATTACTTTTTCAGCATTTGGTGTCATTAAGAACATAAAATCCTCACATGCTGATATGAATTTGATAAATACTATTTACAAGCATTATACACAAAGGTAGCATTTAAATAATGCCAAGGTTATAAGTAATAGTAGAATGTACATTACTTGAATGAACAACTTTTCTATAATATTTGGTTTACCATTCAGAGGTACTTTTAAGGGCATTGTACAAGGGCTGATGAATACCAAAATACAACTGGTCAATACTAAGGTATTATAGGCAAATTCTCTTTAAGGAAAGGTAATACAAGATAAGTTCAAGAAGTTCCTAGAAATTCCTTTTTATGCAGAAGGCAATAACATTACCATTATTTACACTGCATTCCCTTTCAAAGTTTCCTTGGGAAGCTACACACTCTTGCCAATGTCCGTAAAGCTGTTTGAAGCATTCCTATTCCTGGAATCCATTCTTTGAAATATTTTTTAGCACCTTTGTCTCATTTTCAATGCTGCCCTCATCAGCTATGAATCACCTTCTTTTGGAGCCGATTTCAACCGCAGAAAACAAGTAAAAATCAGATGGTGCCGAGTCAGGAGAATATGGAGGATTCGCCAGTGGCTTCACATTGTGCTTGGTGAGGTACTGTTTGACCATTTGGAAAAGAGTAAAGAATAACCAACTGTTTGTTATCCAATTTTCCAGACATTTTCCTTCAGATTGCACCCCTGAGGCGATGGAGGATATCAATGTGCACTTCTTACCCCTTTAATTCATAATGAACAAGGCCCTGAGAGTCAAAGAAAACTTCCAGCATTACTTTTTCTTTCTTTACTCTTGTCCAATTAGGGTTTTTGTTTTCAAGGTGTTGATGTTGATTTCCGTTCATGTAGGATTGAAGTTTTATCAATGGGTCATACAAAAAACAAAGTGTCTCGTCTCCTGTTATTAAGCTGCGTAGAAGATTGTCATCTTGATCCGCCATAGTGATTAGGTCTTTGCCAAGGGTCATTCACGTTTTTCGTTGTTCGAGAGTCAGCATATTTGGGATCAAGTTGAGAAACAATGCGTGTTCAAATCATTGTGGAGAATGCTGTGAACACTTCAAACTGGTATTCTTACTTCTGACTCTATTTCCTTTACAGGTTTTCTTTAGTCATGTCGGACAATGTTGCATACATGCTCAGACTTCTCGACTCTTGAAGAGGTACATCTGTGCCTGCTATGTCGATCATCATCAACACTCACACGACCATCGTGGAAATGCTTATGCCATGCGTAAACTTGTAATTTCTTCATTGCCACTTTACTGTATGCTTGCTGAAGCAGGCTGATGTCTTTGATGGTGATTTTCTATGCAAAAAAACAAGAAATTATGTTTGCATGTTGCTCAGTTGCCGACATTTTCAACTGAAATGTTACTAAGTGGATGGTAAACATAGAAAGTGTTGATGCTCCTGACAGGCAGGAAATGGGATGGTGCCACATGCTGTCACACAACATCATGGGTGATGCTAACTTCTGAAACCGAAAATTCTCACACAATTCTTCTTTCCACAGTTGAGGACAATTCCAGGAACTTTTTGAACCTATTCTGTATTTCAAAACTTTGTAAAGATATGTTCAACTTACAGTCCCTACATTATAGTAGTATTTCAAATCCTTAACTTCTCATAACATTTCACTTGCTTGTGTTCAAAACGACAGTGGACACGAGATTTAACCCTAACTGAACTACGTTTTACCCCCTTCTCTCCCTCAATATCTTTACAAGGTTTGGAGTTATATCATGCATGCTTATATTATTTGTATCTTAGGATGGGTTTCCCTTTTTCATATGCAGTTAAGTAAATGCAATCATTGGAACAAATGTGCCGTATGTTCACTGTTTCCATGTAGCAACTCCTTCAGAAAACTTGAAAATTACATTGCCCTGAGTGGGAACCAAACTCGCATCTTCCGATTTCTGTTCAAGCATACTATTCATTACATCACCCAGGACAATGAAGTTCTGAGAAACTGAAGCTAAGCAGATGTAGCTTTAAAATCTGAGAACTGTTTAGTAATTTTCAAGTTTTCTGAAGGGGTTGCTACATGGGAACAGTAAAAATATGGCACATTTGTGCCAACGATTACATTTGTATTGCCTACCATGTATTTTTAAAGAATTATTTCTTCAGGGAAATTCGTTTACCACTTATGTATGCAGTTAAGTAATTTTGAGTCTATCATGTACATTCATTGCCATAAAATTTCGTGCACCAAGAAAAAAAGTGCTATTAATGCGAAACTTGGTGAATAGCTAGGGGGGGGGGGGGCAGACATGCAAATGATTAAAGTTTTATGTGACTCTGCATGCCCGCACGCCCAAGACTGGCGCTGCAATCGCAATCCTTGGAGCTTATAAGCACCTCACAGGGACTCCACATTCGTGCCGAAGTTCACAATAAGAGTCGGGTGAGATCCTTGAGCGATTGACATGCCAAGGAGTCACCGTAGATGTGTGTACGGGCAACTGACGGAGTTTGAACGAAGCCGTATCGCCAGGATGGGAAAGGCAGGGTGGCCGGCACCCCGAATCGGCCTCCATTTGGGCCAGTCAGACAGTATGGTGCAATCGTTTTGGGAACAATAGACACAGGAGAGCACCCAGACATGGTGGACTGGCTCTAGACGACCCAGACACACCACCAGCAGAGAGGACTGTGGGATCGTGAGAGCGGCACGCACAGATGCAACGACATCCTTATCCAATACGCAGAGACACGTGCTGGCTGTACAAGGGACTCCTGTGTCCGCCAGAACCATTTCGAGATGCCTGGTAGAGGTGAATCTGCACTTTCAACTGCCCTTAACACCTGACCATCGTTAGCATCGATTGCAGTGGTGTCAGCAGCAAGCAATGTGGAATGCTACGGACTGTCGGCGTATAGTGTTCATCGACAAATCCCGCTTCTGTGTGGGAACGGACAACCACCATGTCACAGTGTGGAGGACTGCAGGTGAGCGCTACAATCCCAACCTCACTGTACAACGGCATATATCCCAAACTGCAGGCGTGATGGTCTGGGGAGCCATCGTGCATGACAGGCAGACTTCCCTTGCAGTGATCTGAGCTACGTTGACAGCCCAGCGCTACATACAGGAGATCCAGTGGCCCCATGTGCTGACTTTCCTGGCGTGGCAGCCCGGAGCCATTTTCCAACAAGATAACGCCCGTCCGCACATGGCTCGGGTTTTCCAGGACTGTCTACATCATGCTTTGATGCTTCCGAGGCCTGCCAGATCTCTCACCCATTGAGCACATGTGGGACCAGATGGGATGTCGGGTTTCTCCATGTCCCAGTGTTTGTGATTTAGAGCATCAGTTGCAAGAAGTGTGGGCCAATCTGTCCCAGGATAGCATACAGCGCCTCTTCTTTGACTCCATGTCGAACTGTATCACCGCATGTATCCGAGCACAAGGCGGTCTGATGCAATACTAACGCTGACTGGAATGTGTACCGTATGTCTGCGGGAAATTGTCCTGCTGCTGTGATATTGTAATCACTTCTGTCTTTGGTGTGTACCATCTCACTACTAAAATCTCATTTCAATCCAATGCCTCCTTCTTGGTGCACGGATTTTTATGACAATGAGTGTATGACCACACAAAATAGAACAAGGTGTGTTATTAAAAAAAAAGTTGGTCAAAGTACTTCATTAATATAATGTGCAAATAAATATTTCTCAGATATTATTATTTTTTTTTTAATTTTTTTGCTGAAATTGCTCTTAGGAAAAGTGTTCTGCCAGAAAGTTGGCCAACATTTTTTTACATAGTGCTAAACAGAAAGAAAGAAAGATTGAAGATGTTTAGTGATGGTAAACATAATCAAACAAGTACTATCAATCTGCCTTATTATATAGAATAAAAAATAGTCAGACATTGCTTAATCTTTCTTTATGGGTGTTTGCATTCATTTTTTCAAACATGGTTCAAACGCACCGTAGTCTTTGTATATAAAGTGACCAACCTTTACATTGTATACCCCTCTTTTTTTTTCTACATATGTAATTTCCATTTTTTCTAGATACATTTCTAAGAAGTTTTTTTTTACTAGATACATGAAAATGAAAAAATGAATTGGAGTAAATACAATTAGAACAATTATTCATTATCATAATATTTTTATCATGTGTTTAATTTTTTTTAGAATATATTGATTTCAGATATTTTTCCTGATTTTGTAACTTAAATTTTTATGTTGAATATTTAGAACTCTTGGAAGCAAACACCAGGTTGTCTTCTGAAAAACGTAGTATTCAACGACATTTTTCTAAGGAACGCCAGTCTTTTATGGATCGTTTGTCTCACTTAGAGTTATCCTATGAAGACGAAACTGTTCAGAAAGAAGAAATCTTAGATCAAAAGAAGCGTGAAGTGGAAGACCTAAAAGCCCAGATGGAAGCTATGGAAAAGCACCTGCAGTCCAACAGGAAATTTATTGAAGTAAGAGGAATTGTTCTATGTGTTGTTCAAACTTCACAGAATAAAAATTGATCCTCGTGTTTTTGTTGAAATACACTCATGTGCATGCACAAACATAGGTTTTTAACCTTTCCAAATGCTGAATTGAAGGGGACTGCATTAAACTCAAAACTAAGTGTGTTCCATTCAGCCATTACAATCAGTCAATCTTCGGTCATTTTGTACCTGAGCTTCCAGTTCAGTGTCTCAAGTGCAGCTAGGTATGCATGGTAGCCATTACCTGAGAAATATGGAAATTAATTGTTATTGATTTTATGAAGTAATGGTAACTTGTAGAATACTAAGTTATCCATAGTAATGACTTTACTGCTATTCATATAAATAGTGCTTTAGAAACTTGAAAATCTTGCTGCTGTGGTGGGAGAACTAAGCTTCTGTGTTCAGACTTCATTCAAAATGTGCTGTGCACAAGAAACACACTCTCAGAGAACCTTGAAAATTACACTAACCTTAAGTAAAAACTGAACCCACTTCACCATATTTCCTCTTAAATATGCTATACTTATCAGGATTAATAATGGCTACTATGAAGTGTAGAGTTCCTACATCCACAACTTGGCTGAATGGGCAGCTTCAAATATTTCACTGGCTCAAAAGCACATTATTCTGAATAGTATTTACTGAATATGATGTGATGGAGAAATTAAATAACCATCAATTTGTAGGATATTTTTTTACATAATGGAATTGGTTTTATCTGATGTGAATGCTTTTTTCTCAGGCTGCACGGAACCTGATACCTGCAGTAGAAAAGTAGTTCAGTTGATTATTTCACTTAAATTGTCATTATTGTTATCTTACACCTATGTATCAGCATGTTGTTTAGGATTGCTCTTTTGCACACTACACTTCAGTAAGAAAAAATGTTTGCAATCAACTTCCTTCATTCTTTCCTGTTCATGGTAAAAATTTTCAGCTTATTTTACTAATGGCTGATTTCACACTTCATTCCAGCTTTTACTAGGTGTCCCTCTTCGCCTCATTCCTGAAACCACAGAAGGTATTGGAACCACCTTGATATGTTATCATTAATTTTTTCTTCTAGCAGGAAAGTAGCCTGCTCATTTCTAATGTATGAATTACTACCGTATTTTTTGGCATAAGATCCACAGATTATATGTTCCCAAAAGTTAATATTCTAGCCACTGTGGATTTATATACAAGGGTGCAGATAATAAGGAACTCCCCTCCCCTCTAAACTTCAGAACTTGAATAGGTTCGTTATTTATATTGTGCTGTATGATGAGGGAAATCTTCATCATCATCATCATGTCAAAACTTTAAGAGTGCCACATATTCCATAATAATGTGCAGTGTCACTGCATCAGCAAATTTTTTCTCATGGTTTTGACAAACACATCTGTAGACATTGTCATGCAAAAGTTTGGGAAGGCAACATTGCTCACAGCAAATTAAAGACTGTGAGTAGGGGAGTGGCAGCAGTAATGGAACTCCCACAAAAATCCTGCTTTGTGAACTACCATAACTCAGAGCTTCGGATTCCATTTGTATTTTGTGTTGTTTATTTTTTTGCTCATTTTGTTAATTTCTGTTTGTTTGAATCACTATGTATTCTAAAAGAAAATGCATAAGTTACATGGCAGAATTCAAGTTGAAAGTTGTCTGTAAAGCCAAGAAATTCGGGAATCATGAAGCAAGAAAGGTGCTTTGAGGTAGATGAGAGCAGCGCTAGACTTTGGAGCTCTTTAGTAAAGGTGATAAACGTCATAGAGCTGATCATCACAGGCTTCCAAGGTAGCCAGTATTGGAAGATAACTTAATGTGATGGGTAATTGCACAACAAGAAACTGGATTGCCATTGTCAACAGTAAAAATTTGCTTCAAGGCTCGAGTAATGGCAGAAGAAATTGGCATTCATGCTTTCCAAGGTGGGCCAATGTTGGCGTTACAGATTTATGCACTTTTAAAAATTTTAAATATGGAACAGAACAACTGTTGAGCAGAGCCTTCGAGATGATTGGGAAAAGAATGCAGAAGACTTTGCATAAAACAGTTTGAAAAAAAAAAAAATTGTGTCAATCATAAGGGAATTTATGCCCAAATCAATTTATGAACATGGATGAAGTCGCTTTTTCTTTTGACTGCACTGTGGATGTTCATGGAACAACCATCATTTTTGTAGCAACAACAGGACATGAAAAACTGTCATTTACAGTGGTTTTATTATGTGCAGCAAATGAGGAAAAAATTACTTCCTTGATTAAGGTTGAATGCAAGAACTATCGTGGTATTAGCCTACTGAGTGTGCCAGGGAAAGTGTTTGGTAAGGTTGTTATTGAAAAAGTACGGGGTCTTACATCATTGAAAGTGTGGGATGTTCAGAGTGGTTTTATGCCTGGTAAAGGCTGCACTAACCAAATTTTTGCATTACGCACAATGATTGAAAAGTATCTGGCTGTTGGGAAGAAAGTTTTTGCTGCCTTCATAGATTTAGAGAAAGCTTACGACCGAGTGAATAGGACACTTTTGTGGAAGGTATTGAATGAATATGGTGTTACAGGGAATCTACATAATAGTGTAAAAGCCATGTATGCTGGTAGTAGAGCTTGTGTACGAGTGAATGGTGTTTTATCAAAATGGTTTTCTATTGGTGCAGGAGTTAGGCAAGGTTGTGTAATGTCACCATGGCTGTTTAATATATTTATAGATGCATGCATGCATGATGCCAAAATAGATAATAGTGGTTTATGTCTTGGTGATATCTGTGTGTGCAAATTGCTGTATGCTGATGACACTGTCCTGTTGGCAGAAAGCAAAAGTGAGTTGCAGAGTATGTTGACTCGGATGCACGAAGTTTGCATGAAATTCAAACTGAGTATAAATAAGGGAAAAACCAAAGTTATGGTGTTTGAGAGAGAAACGGGTAGCACTGAATGTAATGTAAGCATAAATGACACTGTGATTGACCAGGTGAGGGAGTTTGTGTATTTAGGAAGCATGCTTGACAGAGAGAACAAGTTGGATGGTGAAATCAGTAGGCGAGTGAATTCTTCTTTAAAAGTCATAGCTGCTCTGGGAAGTTTTCACAGGAATGATGGGTTCTCTAGAAAGTCCTGCATGGCTGTGTATGAAACTGTAATTGTTCCTACTCTGATGTATGGCAGTGAAACCTGGGTACTGCAGAAGAAACATAGGAGTCGTTTGTGTGCTGGAGAAATGCGTTACTTACGTGGGGTTTGTGGCAAGACACGATATGATTGTGTGAGAAATGAAGATTTATTGCAGCTGTGTGATGTGAAGCAAAATGTTGTTAGCAAGGTGGAGACCAATATGCTTCGGTGGTTTGGCCATGTTGAAAGAATGAGTGATGAAATGCTTACTAAGAAAATCTTTTCAGCCCAAGTGGCGGGAAGGAAAGGCAGAGGAAGGCCAAGGAAGACATGGGTGGATCAGATTCAGGAGTGTCTGTATGAGAAAAAGATTATGAGTATGAAGTATATAAGATCTAGTGTACGGCATGTAATGGATATTAGTGAAGCACGAGTTGTATGTCAAGACCGCTGTAAATGGAGAAGTTTGGTACGACAACAATAAGTAAAAATATCTGGAAATTTGTATTTCTTTTTGGAGCTAACCTCTGAATCTCAGAGAACAGCTTAGTGATATGTATGTATGTGTGTGTGTGTGTGTGTGTGTGTGTGTGTGTGTCCATCCATCCATCCCCCCTTCAAAAAAGAGTAATTCTATTCTCTTTTAATATTAGGCACAATATTAAATAAATGCAATCAGACATTCGGGGGGGGGGGGGGATTTTTGCTGACTCACTTCTCTTTCCATTAAGCATGCAAACACAATGTATGACAAGTGCACCAAATGGAATGTGAGCTACAGCATGTTAGCTGTTACACTTGTTTTTTCCTGCCTGCATAAAAACTTACATGAAACTTCTGAATTTTTTTTTTTTTTTTTTTTTTTTGATGATATGCAGTTTTACAAGAATTTTTCAGCTGCACAGATTTTGTAAAATTTTGTAGCAAGTAGACAAAATATACAAAATTCTGCTCAAATCCTTTATATGGAATGAAAGTTAAAATCAAATAGCTTGTTGGCACACTGTAATTTGTTTACTACGAATTATACTGGAATTCCTCCTGTCCTGCTTGCAAACAGGTGAAAAAGAGGAATACCTTATTGGATTTCTCTTCCCTAAGAGATTTTGCATTGCACTGTTGTATGATTCTACTGGGTTACACCTTTTCTGTTCCAGAAAACATCCACTTTTTGTATGCTGCTCTAGCCTTCATAATGTCCCCTCCCACCACCACCAGTAATCAACCTCACTCATTCCTGTTTGTTTTCTTCCACTTCAAAGAGACTGCACCTGGCACTTTTGCCACTGTTCATAACTGAAAGGAAAACTTTTAGTACCATAAATATTTAACGGGAATTATAGAGGATAAATTTATTAAGGTACATTACCTCTCAAATTTTCGATCTATACACTAGATCATCATCAGGAGTTCTTGCATTTTACTTTTCAAATTATTTTTTCTGAGCAATAAAGAAGAGCTATGGTTACATGAGCCTGGGCAACACCATGCCAGGAAAAAAATAACAAACATAATAGATGTATATATACAAATAAATGTGTGCTATGTACAGATGAGGAAAGCACAAATATATACAGTACGAGCAGATGAAGACGCATATGGATATAACAGTAGGCTATGACTGCGCCAGGAAATAACAAAGGATTGATGTGTATATACATAGGATGAGCGCAATTTACAAGATGAATATGGCATATATTTACAGAATAAATAAAATATGCTATAATAAGCAGAAGCATCATAACAGGACAGCACTACGGCTGTAATATGTAGAATAAAGAAGTAAAACTGCAGAGCGGGCTATGTACAACATATGCAAAATGCAGTAGAGAAATGGTGCAAACAGATAATATGAGTATACACAACATATAGCTTCAGGGCTGAAACGGGAGCAGTACAATCAAGAGGACATCAAAGCCACAGTACAATGAACTCTGGACAGGGAATGTATGTACAACATTTTCAAAAGTAGTATATGAATGGTGCAAACAAAAGATAAAAATGCATAACGTATAGCTGCTGGGGTGAAACATGAACAGTACAACTTGAGGTAATAAGGCACAGTACGATGAACTCTGAACGGGGGATGTATGTACAACATATGCAAAAGCAGTATATCAATGGTGCAAACAGAGAAATATATAAGAATTCACAACGTATTGCTTCAGAGGTGATCGGGAACAGTACAGACTAGAGGTAAACGAAGTCACAGTATGAAGAACTCTGAACAGGGGATGTATATACAACATATGCAGAATCAGTATATAAATGGTGCAAACAGAAAATATAAGAAGTAAAGGGAAAGCACTGTAATATGAACACTTAACGGGGATGTATGTACAGCATATGCAAAGGCAATATATAAATGATGCAGACTAAAAAATAAAGGAAATCACAGCGATCAGCACCAGGGCTGAAATAGGTACAGTACAAAATAAAAAAAAAAAACGCAGTAAGATGTACATCATACGGGGTGGTATTTACATTGATATACCAACAAATACAAAAGAACTAGAAACAGATTGGTGTCGGAAGCATAGATACATATCCAAACTGTTGTAAAGAACACAATGCAAGTAATACAAATAAAAGATGGGTACATACAAATCTGGACAAAAGTATGGATAAACAATATAGTGCATAATTGAAATAAAACTGTTTCGAAAAACAGCCAAGGCAATGATAAATATCCCTGTATGCAGGTAGGCTGAACCAGAAGGCGGTGTGAGGAATTCAGCAGAGAGTTCTTCTAAGAAGAATCAAACAATAAGAGGCGTGGTGTCAGGGAGGGAAGAGTCTAGTCTAAAAACACAGAGTTCACAGAGGCGAGGTAAGTTCTGGTAAGGAGGTGTTTAAATCAGCTGATGCAGGTCATCAGAAGGCCCAGAGAACCACTGGCGATTTGGGGATCATACACACATAAATTGTTAAATGCTGCTCTCTGCACGAGTGGAGGTGCAAAAGCAAGGCGCAGACGTGATGTTAGGCAGCGCCAAAAATTGTTGACAAAGGGCCTTCCCCTCCTGGATGAGGGATGGCAGGCCAGTGTCAGGTTGAAGTTGGATGTTGAAACAGTAGATAACATGGCGAGCCAGGATGAAAACGTAGGCACACGCATCAGGGAGAGGCACAGGTGTAGTGTAGGAGCGAAGCAGGCTGCTGAAAGCATGGAATGGAAGATCCTCCCCACATAGGTGCTTGACTATGGTGAAGGCCAGATGTTGTAGAGGTAGGAGTACCGGGCAGTGTTGATAAGCATGCTGCACGTCGGCTATCGAGGTGCAGAAGAAGCAAGTGGGAGAAGTAGCCAGTGTCATTCTGAAGAGTGTGGCTGGAACAGGCAGGCGCCAGTGTAGGTACTGCCAGTGAACGTTTTGTTCCTGCGGTGATGATAGAGGCGAGGCTGCAGTAGACCACACCTTAGATAGAGCGGCCGGTGGGACATCCGGAATGAGCGGAGGCGTCGTTGATGAGGAGGCAAGAAGAAAGTGATATAGAGATTGAACCGTAAAACTAGAGAGAGGAAGAGCGGAGCCCCGAAAGAAGAGAAAGAAATGGAGAGGAAGAGAGGTAGAAGAAACAGGAATAAGATCGGACGGGGTGGCAAGGTTAGGGTAGAGGGTGACAATTGAAGAGCGGAGGGAGTCGTAGAGTGAAAGAGAGGTAGCGGTGCGAGGGAGGAGAGAAGAGAGGTCTGAGAAAGGCTTCCAGGAGAGGTCAGGAGAAAGGAGGTTGCGGACAGATACGATCCTGGCGGGGAGCCAGGAAAGGTCAGTGAAGTAGGGGGCGTTTGAGGATGGATGACAGAGGAAAAGAAGAGGGGCTCAGAGGTAGAAGCAGGTTGGGCACGAAGAAGGGGGAGAAAGCAAAAAAGGAAAGTGCCTCCACTTAAATGGAGGAAAGTAAAGAGCGGAGATAGGGAAAGTTATCCATAAGGAGAAATGTTGTAAAGGTGAAATGGGGGTTGGTTGGTGAAATTATCACGTCCCTTGGAAGAAATGCTGGAGATCCAGGAGCACAGAGGAGGCATAGTAGGGCCATCAGTCTATGAGCTTTATAGAACAGGCGGACTTCAACGAGCGCTATCCCTCCGTGAGAGATAGGACAGCAGAGAGTGGGAACTTGAATCCAATGATGATGAGTCCAGATAATAGTCGAGATGAGCCGAGTGATTTCCGTGAGAGAGTAGATAGGCATCCGGGCTGCAGACCAGATGTGCAGACAAGAGGAAAAAAGGTAGGTGCGAGCCAAGCGCGCTCTAGTGACATAAGAGGCGCAAAACTGAGCTTGATGCCAGAAGGCCGCTGGGCGAGCAAGGCGATGTTGTAGAGCAGACCAATTGGAATTATGTCCCTCGAGAGTTGCGCCAAGGTGAACACCAAGAAACTTCTGCGATGCTGCAGTCCATGAAGCGCCCATTGGGGCGTCCATCCGGGAAGTCCAGCGACCACACCAGAGTTCGGCACTTTTAGTTGTGTTTAGAGATGCTGCTGAGCAAGAAGAATAAAGCTGATAGAGCTGAGCCAGGATGTTGAACTACTTCCACAGGTCTGGTGACCAAGCCTGGTGGATTTGCCATCCAGCATGGTCGTTGATGTTGTCATCTTGTGTCTTTTAAATTTCCAGGAATTTCTCTAATTTCCGGATAATTGCGTGGGTTTGATGTTTGATCACTTGTAAGGAGTCCCAGTCCATTTTGTGGCCAGTTTGTTGTATGTGCCGGTCTAATCCTGTTTTATTTCAAATGTTCCTTATTGCTGCTTTGTGTTCATTAATTCTGGTGGTTAACCTTCGTCCTGTTTCTCCTATGTATGGCAAACCACATGAACATTCTATTTTATAAATGACTCCTTCCTGGAGTAAAGTATTTGTTTTAGGGATGGCAAGTATTTTTTAATTTTGTTATTTAAACCTGGAGCTAACCTAATTTTATATTTAGTGCTGATTTTTTTTAGTTTTTCAAACAGTTCCTTGTGGTAAGTGACTTTTTTGTGAATAAATATTCAATTTTCTCTTTATTTTTGTCCATAGTGCAAGTTCTGTTCCTAGTAGGATTTTCTTCCAGTAGTTTACGAATTTCATTTTCTAATAAGATTGATTTTAACTTATTTTTATGTTTTTCCTTAGTTTCTGAAGATGAATTCAGCTTTTCAACTTTTTCTTTAAATTGTAAAGCTACATTTTTTTGTATATAATTAGGGTTATCTGATTTATAATTTAAAATTTTCCAGTGTTTGTAGACTTCTTGTATAATTCTGTGGTAAGGTTTTTTTCCTTCCCACTTCAAAATAATGTCTAGGTAATTTAGCGTATTTTCCTTTTGCTCTTCTAAAGTGAATTTCAGGGATTCATCTTGGAAATTAAAATCTCCTAGAATTTTTGATGAATATCCACTCAAATCTTGATCTACGTATGATGAAAAGCATATCATCCATGTATCTAGTATACATGCAGAAAATATAAGGTTTCAATAGGAAGGCTTCTTCTATTTTACTTACATAATGATTTGCTAGGAGAGGTGCTAATGAAAAGCCCATTGCTAGCCTACATCTTTGCTTATAGAAGCAGCCTTGGAATTGGGGGAAAAAAAAAAAAAGCTGCTGTTTAAAGCAAACACTGTAAGTTCATAAATTTAACCTATTGTTTCTTCTTTATTATAATTATGAAACACTACTAGGTCATTTGCTATATAATCTATGCCCCCGCACGGGGATAACTGGTTTTCCAGTTATTTGGGGAGCGGCGCCCCCACGGCCCGAGCTAACCTTGTGACGGTTTCTATTGCCTCTGCGGCTTTGACGATTACATCACCGAAGGGACAGCTGTTCATCCAGCTGATGGGGGATGGCGTCCCCACGGCCCGAGCCGATTTTCTCTTATTGTTTTGCTTTTTCGTCTTTTGTTCATATCTTGACATGTACCCGCCTCAGTTGTAGGCTGCTGAGGTTGTGATGAGGCGCCACTTCCGGGTTTTGTTCCTCGTTCTCTTCCCTGTCTTTTCTCTTTTATGTTACATTTTCTGTTTTTCCGGAGCTGGTTCGCTTAGACCTACCTGCATGTTTGCCGTGTGCGGTGACCCGTACAGGTGGAAATGAGGATGCTGGAGGCTGAGGTATTTGGGGGCCGGGTTGTAGTGTCTCCAGATGCCAACACTCCTCTTTGCCCTCTGCTTCACCCTAAACGGGAGGCTGGGAGCTAACCCACTCCTAGTCAGGAAGTCTGTGGCCGAGTGGTGTCCAGACGTCTAGCGGCTTGTCGTTCTGTTCGGCTGGGTGAGTTGGGGGGTAGGGTGGGCATGCCAAAGGGGTGTTCTCCGGGCACTGGAAAGTCTGGGTGCGCGCTGAGCGTGTGTCTGCCCTACCAACTTGCTATATCCGCTGACTATCCCTAGAGCCGTGTCCTGCGTCCTCTTGGGCTTGCGGACCTCCGGCTCTCCCTCGTTGGGCTCGGTAGTGGGTGGGGAGGTTGGCGGACGAATCTTTTCACTTCTTCATGGAACACAAAAGTGTTTCCCATGCTACAAATTTAAAGCGCCCTGTGGAGGAAGATCCACCTTCCTCAACAAAGAAACTTGTCTCTACTAATTGCAATGCTCTGTTTCTGTTACTCAAATCTGGTGACTCTTCACAGTCACTCAGTAGCAAGAGTCCTTTCTGGATCAATAAGGCTCTGCAGGCAGTTGCTGGCTCTCCAAAGAGTGTGAAGAAGCTCCCTTCAGGGGATCTTCTTGTGGAAACTTCTAATCCACGCCACAGTGCCACCTTGCTGGAGACGACCGTTTTGCTTGGCATTCCTGTCCAGGTTTCTCCACACGGTTACCTCAATTCCTCTCGCGGTGTTGTCAACTCCCGCGACCTGCTTGAATGCAGCGATGAGGAATTGCTGGAGGAACTTGGTGAACAGCATGTCATTGGGGTTCGAAGGATTCTTTTTAGGCGGGATGGGAAATCTATTCCCTCCCGTAACATCATCCTAACGTTTGACTCCCCAAACCTGCCTACTTCCATCAAGGCAGGTTATTTACGGCTTGATGTTCGACCGTACATCCCGAACCCCTTGCGATGTTTCAGGTGCCAGCATTACGGTCACTCCCAGCAGTCTTGCCGTAATGTTGCAAAGTGTGGCCGCTGTGGTTCCACAGAACATTCTTTGGCAGATTGCTCAGCAGAGTCTGATCATTGTGTCAACTGCGAAGGGACTCATCCTGCATCTTCTAAGCAGTGTCCAAAGTGGATAGAGGAACAGGCAATCCAACGCCTGAAGACAACTGAGCATCTCTCATATCCCGAGGCTAGACGGCGGATCGCCCCTTTACAACCAGGCCGGCGGTCATATGCTTCAGTTGTGGTGCAGAAGGCTTCAGTGGCGGTCCAGACTGAGGCGACCATCCCAGCACGGTGTCCTTATGATTTTGAGGACATCGTCGCTGCTGGTATGGAAGCACTGCAGTCTCGCCGCATTGCATCCAAGGCGACATCAACATCGTCGCCGAAACCTTCCTCTGTGCCGAAAACATCTGTCAGCACAGGGACCCAGGGCACTGCTAAGAAGAAGCCAGAGAAGATGAAACCAGGTTCATCCTCCCCGAAACAGAGCAGGCAAAAACCACCTCCTAACACAGGGGGCAAACACAGCCCTGTGTTGCCTCCAGACACTGCGGATGGCTTGGAGGTGATGGACGACAGTGAGACGTTCTAGTCGTCTGTCTTTTTCATTCTTTCATTACATTTTTCATTATGGCCACGCTCATTCAGTGGAATTGCCGAGGTCTGCGTTCACGCATTGACGATTTAAAAGGCTTACTGTCTTCGCACACACCTGTGTGCGTGTGTCTCCAGGAGACAAAGCTTCGCATGACGGACACTCCTTCGCTGCGGAGCCATTCTTTTTTCCGCAAAGATCACCAGGACAGCGTAATTGCCTGCGGAGGAGTGGCCGTCGTTGTTCCTCATGGTGTCCCTGTCACTGCGGTTGCCCTTCGGACGCCTTTGCAGGCAGTGGCAGTGAGACTGTCTGTGAACACTCTGCTCACGGTGTGTTCCATCTACATACCACCAACTGAAGCTGTAAGCCTTTTGGATCTGGAAGATTTAGTTGACCAGCTGCCGCCTCCTTTCTTCATCTTAGGAGATTTCAATGCACACAGTCCGTTGTGGGGTTCTGCCACTCGTGACTCCAGGGGCCGTGTTGTTGAGTCCCTTCTCTCCAACACGTCCCTCTGTCTCCACAACACCGGGGCAGTGACGTATTTTCATGAACCCACCCGCTCGTACTCAGCCATTGATTTGTCTCTGAGTTCACCATCATTATATCCTGCCTGGTCCTGGAGCGTGTCTGGTGATCCCCTTGGCAGCGATCACTTTCCCATCTTCCTCTGTCTAGCAAGTGGCGGGTACCGTTACCCTTCTCGCCCTGCTAGATGGAATATTGATCGTGCCAAGTGGGACACATTCACGGCTTCGGCCTTTATTACTCCGGCAATGGTGACCTCAGGAACAGTCAATGACGCTGTTGCGGCGGTAACGGATTGTATTGTGCAAGCGGCAGAACTTACCATCCCCAGGACGTCGACTAAACTTCCACGTTGCCCGAGACCTTGGTGGAATTCCACTTGTATGGCAGCTCGTCGGGCCCAACATCGGGCTTGGGGTAGGTTTCGTCGGTACCCCACCGACGCGAACCTACTTGCTTTCAAGAAAGCCAAGTCCTACGCGCGATTGGTTCGTAGGCGTAGTCAACGGGAGTCCTGGATGCAATATGTATCCGGGATTAACACCAATACCAGCCCTAAGATCGTTTGGGACAGGATCCGTAAGATTCGGGGACAGTACCCATCTGGGGAAGTCTCCATTCTTGAGAGTGGTGGAGGGACGGTTGCTGACGCTCAGGGTATTGCTGACTGTCTGGGCGCCGCTTTTTCTTCGGTGTCCAGCAGCAGCAATTACCCTGCTTCGTTCCGGCAGTTACAGCCGCGGCTTGAACGGTCCAAGATTTCTTTGGACCGTTTTCTGCCACAGATTACAACAGCCCGCTGACTGCCGTGGAGCTGAAGACCGCTCTGCATCGGTCCGGCCGGACATCTGTCGGACCGGACAACATCCATTACGAAATGCTGAAGCACCTTTCTCCGTCCTCTCTTGAATGTCTGCTAATCCTGTTTAACAGGATTTGGCACGAGCATGTCTTTCCCGAATCTTGGCACACTGCCATTGTCGTTCCTGTTCCCAAACCTGGTAAAGATCCCACCAACCCGTTGAACTACCGGCCATTTGCTATGACGAGCTGCCTTTGCAAAGTACTCGAGCGTATCATTAATTTTCGTCTCATTTTTTATCTGGAGTTTTATCACATTTTTTCACCTCATCAGAGTGGATTTCGCAATTCTCGATCCACCACCGATCATCATCTTCGCCTTGAGACATCTGTCAGGGAGGCGTTTGTCCGACATCAGCACATGGTCTCCGTATTCTTCGACATGGAGAAAGCCTATGACCGTACCTGGAGATACGGCATTCTCTGTGATCTGCGCGAGTGCAGATTGCGGGGAAACTTACCATCTTTCATCGCCGGATTTCTCCAGGACCGGAGTTTCCGTGTGCGCGTCGGGTCGACCCTCTCTGCGGTGTACCCGCAAGAACAGGGTGTACCTCAAGGCTCCATTCTTTCCGTTACGTTGTTCATCCTTCGTGTCAACCATATTTTCCAACTACTTCCTCCGACGGTTCGTGGAACCATGTACGTGGATGATCTGCAGATCTCTTGCGCCTCCGTAAACATGCGGACCATCGAGAGACAGCTCCAGTCTGCCATTACCAAGATCTCTCACTGGGCGTCCCAAAATGGATTTAGCTTCTCGACGCAGAAGACCGTTTGCGTGCATTTCTGCCGCAAACGGGGTCTTCACTCCAGACCCCAGCCTCCGTCTGGGGTGTTCTACCATCCCTGTGGTGTCAGAAGCCAGGTTCCTTGGGCTAACTTTTGACCGAGCGCTCACCTTCCGGCCTCACATTCAGTCTTTGAAGGTGAAGTGCACGAAGTCATTGAGTATCCTGAAGGTCCTCTCCCGAACATCTTGGGGAGCTGACAGGTGCTCAATGCTTCGCATTTACCACTCTCTCATTCGGTCTCAGTTAGACTTCGGATGCATTACGTACGGTTCAGCGCGTCCATCGGTTTTACAGCCTTTGGACCCCGTCCATCACCAGGCATTGCGGCTATGTACTGGTGCTTTCCGCACCTCTCCCGTGCATAGCCTGTATGCGGAGGCTCATGAGCCGCCGTTATGCATCCGTCGTAAGCAGCTGTCTCTTCAGTTTTATACAAAACTGAAATCTTTTCCTGATCATCCACTGTATGGTTCCATCTTCCAACCGGACTGTGTCCGCTTATTTTCCAACCGCCCCTCCTGTGTTCCGACGTTCGGGATTCGGATGTCTGCCATAGTGCGCGATGCTGGTCTAGACTTGTCAAGGATTGGTTTGACCCGGTTCTACAATGAACCGCCTTGGCAGCCGGTTCAAGCAACGGCTGACCTCTCCCTTTGTGTGTGGCCAAAGTCTTCCACTCCTGCTATGGTGTACCAGCAGCTCTTTGCCGAGAAACAGTCTCTCTTCCCGGATTTCGTGCCTGTATTTACTGACGGGTCGAAATCCGGCGAGGTTGTTGGAGCCGCTTTCGTGTGTACCGATGCCTCCCATGCTGAGAGGCTTCCGCCTGAATCTACCGTATTTTCGGCAGAGATGCGTGCGGTACACCTCGCTTTGTGCCACATACAGTCTCGGTCACATCGTCGCGCTATGGTTTGCTCTGATTCCCAGTCCGTCATCCATGTTTTATCTTCTCCAGAGGACACGGACTCACCTGTCATCCGTGATGTCCGTCGTCTTCTTGGAACTTTGGAGGGTGATGGCTTCCTGGTCCGATTCTGTTGGGTTCCTGGCCATGTTGGGATCCGGGGTAACGAGCTGGCAGATCTCTCTGCCAGGTCTGTTTCCTCCATGTCGCCAGCTCGGCTGCCACTGTCTTTCCGAGATTATCGGCCATTGATCCGGACATTTGTTATGGATGAGTGGCAGTCCCTGTGGTCTCAGCAGGGCAGCAATAAACTCTATGCCATCAAACCACGGATCGAACTATGGAAGTCTAGTTTGCGGAAGAACCGTCGTGAGGAAGTTGTTCTTGCACGTCTCCGCATTGGGCACTGTCGTTTTACTCACCGCTTTTTGCTGTGTGGCGAGAGTGTCCCGGTGTGTGCGGCGTGCGACTGTCGTCTCACCGTCCTTCATGTTTTGTGTACTTGTGTTCGTTTTTGTGATCATCGTTTTCGTCATTTTCACTCTCATCTGTTGGACGAAGGAGCAGCTACGCTGCAAACTATTATCGGTGAAGCCTGCGATACGAGAGCAGTGTTTTCATTTTTACGGGAAATTGACTTTTATAAACTCGTCTAGATTTTAACTTCTTCATTCTCATGTTTCATTTTTACTACATCAGCCTGTTTTTAACCTTGTGTACGTTTTTATTGCTTTAGTTTTGTTTTGATGTCTTTTGTTTGGCGCTCTTTGGCCAACCATGTCCCTTGCGCCATTAAACTCAATTAACCAACCAACCAACCAACCATATAATCTATGCATTTGTCTAGGTTAATATTCATATACATTGACACAACATCCAAATTTGCCATGGAAGGGTTTTCTAATTCTGGAAGTTCTAGTATTTTTAAATAGCTCTTCAGTGTTCTTTATCAGTGCCTTAGGTTTAGGAAGCAACTTTAATATATGAAACAGTGATTGGACAGAGGAGAACATTTTGAGTCAATAATAGGCCTGATAGGTTGCCCTTCTTTATGAAGTTTTAGCAAACCATACATCTGTGGAGTACGATGGGTAATTTTTGAAGTTGTCACAAATCATATTCTTCTTAAGTGAGGAGAGCAATTTTCTAAAAGTTGCGATCATCATATCTAGCAGACTGCTATCCAATTTTTCATATATTGGTTTATTTAGTTCTTCTTCCATTTTTACCAAATAATCTACTTTTTTAATTAGGGTTATTTTCTTGCTTTTATCTGCTCTTACTGCTACTGTTTCTGAGTTCTTTTTGAAGTTTTCCAGGGCTATTAATTCTTCCTTCGAAAGATTTTTATCTGCATTCCGCTGAATGACCTTGAAATTTGTAAGACAAGAATTATACTCTTTCCTTAGTGCTAATGCTGCTTCAGGATTTTGCCTTTCCAGAGAATAACTTATATATTCAAGTTCCATCATTCTTTTCTTCTTCTCTATGTTATTATTGTGAATAAGTTGTATCCTTTATCCAAAGCACTTAACAGAGCTCTGTCAGTGCTGTTTGTGAGATCTACCACGTGTTTAAGTTCAGCCCTTTCATGTGGTACTGCGGGAGCCGCGGGACAGATTTTTCCTGGTTTTTTCTTTAGAGAATTTATGGAATTTCTTATTTTTATCTCTTGCTGTGCACATTAGCCAAGTATTTAATTCATTTTTTGTATTTTCTCCTAAAAAAGAAAGTTCCGAATTCCAGATTGTATTTTCCAATCTCTTGTTTACGCTAATGCTTTTGTACTTTTCCCGAATGGCTCCAGCTATGGTCTTCCATTCTACACTTCTATTGAAGTTATTAGTTAGTAATTTTGAAACATTAGACTTGAGTTTTAATGACTGGGATGTAAATTCTGCTTTCTTGCGCTCCTTTAAGTAACTAACTTAATCCTGAAATGATCTAACTTAATCTTAACTGTTTCTAACTTCTTGACGCTCTGCCATGTTTCTGATCCGTAATCTTTTTTAATTCTAATAATTAATGACTTCATGGCTTCCTCTAATTACTTTCAGTACCATAACTACTTAATGGGAATTATAGAGGATAAATTTATTAAGGTACCACTCAAATTTTTGATCTATATACTAGATCATCGTCAGGAGTTCTTGCGTCTTACTACTTCCACAGGTCTGGCAACCAAGCCTGGTGGATTTGCCATCCAGCAGAGAAATTATGGAAAATTGCTCTCCTCATTTAAGAAGAAGAATATGATTTGTTATTCAAAAATTACTCGCCGTACTCCACAGATGTATGGTTTGCTAAAAGTTCAAAAAGAAGGGTAACCTATCAGGCCTATTATTGACTCAAAATATTCTCCTCTGTCCAATCTGCGGTATTACTTACTGTTTCATTTATCAAAGTTGCTTCCTAAACCTAAGGCACTGATAAAGAACACTGAAGAGCTATTAAAAAAACTAGAAGAACTTCCAGAATTAGAAAACCCCTTTCATGGCAAGTTTGGATGTTGTGTCAATGTATACAAATATTAACCTGGACAAACTCATAGATTACATAGCAGATAATCTATCTGATTTAGGTCTCATGATTATAATAAAGAAGAAACAATTGGCATTTATGAACTTACAGTGTTTGCTCTAAACAACATTTTTTTTCAATTCCAAGGCTGCTTCTATAAGCAGAGAAGTGGGCTAGCAACAAGCTCTTCATTAGTATCTCTCCTAGCAAATTATTACGTAAGTAAAATAGAAGAGGCCTTCCTATTGAAACCTTCTATTTTTTGCATGTATACTAGATACATGAATGATATCCTTTTCATCATAGATCAAGATTCGAGTAGATACTCATCAAAAATTCTAGAAGGTTTTAATTCCCAAGACAAATCCCTGAAATTAACTTTAGAAGAGCAAAGGGAAAATAGGCTAAATTACCTAGACATTACTTTGAAGTGGGAAGGAAAAAATCTTACCACAGAATTATACAAGAAGCCTACAAACACTGGAAAATTTTAAATTATAAATCAGATAACCCTAATTATATACAGGGATCGCATTCCTCCTAAAATTCCTAATATTTTGTGACCCTCCTTAAATTCCTAAAATTATACCTAAAATTTGCTATTCATCCTAAAATTTTCGTAAGCTTATTTATTAAAAACACAACCGTTATTAACGCCAATAAATTTACCATTACGCAGGGTGCGCACGCGTGCTTGAAAACCTGGAAAGTCCTGGAAAATCATGATTACGTTTTCAAGGCCTGGAATATCCTGGAAAAACGGTGTTTTTTTAATGCCGTCTTGAAAAGCCTTGAAATTTGAAATTAGTGCTTAAAAAATGCCCTTTTAGGAAATCGTGTTACTGTTACCCCTTCATTTTTTAAAGTTCCTTTTCTCTGTTCTCAAAGAAACCACCGGCAGCGGTTTCCGATGTGCACCAAATCCTAATTTGGCTGGGGGGAAAAAAGAAAAAAAAAAAGGCACTACTTCCAGTGCAATAAAATTGGATGATTACTAGTAGGTCGAAGGGGAGCTTGATGTCCGTCCGACAATTGAGAACAGAAGGGGAAAGAAGAGGCATTTAGCATTTGCAGGGGGTCGCGTATGTACCAAGTCAGCTGGCATCCACCAGTGAGGAGTATGCTTGAACAACACATTCATCTTCTTCTTGTTTATGTGCATGCCACCCTCCCCCCCCTCAAGAGACTTCCACTACTTATGATAAAAAATAAGAAAACTATCTTTGCGAATTTTTCACGAAAGTGGCTGAAATTTTTACATTCACTGTAATTGGATTACAGAATCTCACTTCCAAAATTCCAGTTGAATCGGTTTAAAACTTTAAAAGTTAGCATTGGTAATTTTTATTATGGACAAGTATGTGTGCCTCTTTGGACAGAGTGAGCCTCCAGCAGAAAGGGTGTTACCATAGCAACGGTTGATTGACAGCTGGGAGCGCTGATCTGAAGCCCTTGGTTGGGAAGAAAGCAAACACCTGTTTATCACTTCCACAGCACAAAAGGACTAGGAGAATATTTTCAGAAATCCATTTTTCTGAATTTTGAAAATAACACAGTAAAATTTTTACAGTAGTTAAGGTACATCACAATAAAGTTCTAGTGCAAATTTCGCCAAATTCCGTTAGGAACTTTAGCAGATGCAAAAACAAAAAACAAAAAAAACAACGTTGCATAATCGGATTGAAAAAAAGAAACAGTAATTATAAATTACGGGAAAAGCAAGTGAATTATTTTTTTTAGATGCCATGGTTTATTTAAACAGAGTGATCCTTAAATTGTTTTTCTGTGATGATATGGACTCTATTTGAATTACAAACACGTTTTTATTCAGACGTCTGAGTTACTGTTTTAATAAAAAAATCATCTATAATTAAAAAGTTTTCAATGGATTTAAGCAATATTCAGCAGATAAACAAACATATTTTAGTAAATTGCAACATCATGACGTAAATTTGGTAATTTGATTTTGTCGAAAATTGGGGAGCATTTTTTTTTTACAATTTCTATTATAGTTAAAGTGAAGGAGGAAGGGTGCAACTTGACAGTTCAATGAGCTGCAGGTGGTGATTTATGGCGATGTGCCAAATGAAAAGAAGCCATTCCATCAAGTAATTCCAAAGGTTGTGTTGTGTGGACGCATCCTCCTGCTGTTTGATCTTAATTGGAATGTTTTTGTGCATGGGGGGGGGGGGTTTCAAGAGAAATATCCGTTTCAGCTTTACAGCTTTCACGGCTCTTTTTTTTTTTTTTTTTCGTGGTAATAAATAAAAATCATAGTTGCTGCATTCACCATTGATCCATGTTTGCATTTCTTGAATATAAACAGCAGACAATCAGAAACATAGTGTTGGGCGGGTCTTGATGATCTTCATTTTGCATCTGCTGAATTCAGTTCTGTGGGAATAAGGAATGACTTATACTGTGAATATATACAAAACTACATATTTTTGAGCTGAAAAAATAGGTCTACTTGTACACAGTAGCTAAAGTGTGAACGCAGATGAAGACAATCAGACATACGGACGTCTGATTCCATAAAAAAAAATCAACATAGTTTTTTTATTTCATCATCATCATCATTGTCAACCATTATCAATCCACTGCTGGACGAAGGTCTCCCCAAGTTTCCTCCACAACGGTCTGTCTTGTGCCAGTCTCCTCCATGTCACTCCCGCATATTTACGAATTTCATCCACCCATCTCCCATGTGGTCTTTTTCAGGGTCTTTTCCTGTCCCTTGGAATCCAATCTAAAATTTCGGCTGTCCATCTATGGTCTGTCCTTCTGGCAGTATGTCCAGCCCATTGCCATTTCAGGGATTTAACTCTGATCATGATGTCTTCCACTCTCTTCATTTTTCGGATCCACGAGTTCCTCTTCTTATCTCTCCTGGTTATACCAAGCATGCACCTCTCCATGCTACTTTGAGTTGTCTGCAGCCTTTGTATGTCTCTTTTAGTTAAGGTCCACGTCTCTGCACCATACATAAGCACTGGAAGGATGCATTGATCAAACACTTTTCTTTTAAGACATAATGGCATATTGCTCTTGAAAATTATGCTGTTTCTTCCAAAAGCTCTCCAGGCAAGTTTTGTACGCCGATTAATTTCTTCATCAATGTGACCCTCACTTGATATCTGCTGTCCAAGATAAACATACGTATCTGTTATCTCCAGTTTTTCTCCATCAATCGATAAATCTTCATTTCTTGTAAAAGCATTGAACATCACTTTTGTCTTCTGAAAGTTCATTTTTAATCCCACTTCTTTACTCTTGTCAGTAAGTTCCTGGATCATACTCTGCAGCTCTGATGGGGTAGTTGCAAAAATGACTACGTCATCAGCAAAACGAAGGTGGGTTAGATAATCTCCATTAATCTTTATCCCTTTGTTTTCCCAGTTCAGTGATTGAAAGACATTTTGCAATGTGGCATTAAAGAGCTTCGGAGATATGGTGTCACCTTGTCTCACTCTCTTTCCAATTTTTATGTGTGTTGTATTTTCAAACAGCCGAATCTTTGCACTTGCATTTTCATAGATGTTATTAATAATATTAATGTATGCATCTTCAATACCGCAGGATTTCAGAGCCGTGGTAACTGCTGATGGTTTCACCGAATCAAAGGCTTTTTCATAATCGATAAAAGCCATGCACAATGGAAGTTCATATTCCCTCGCTCTTTCAATTAGTTCTCTCAGTACGTGGATATGATCTATTGTGCTGTAGCCACTCCTGAATCCAGCTTGTTCTCTCGGTTGAGCCATGTCCAGTGTTACCTTCAAGCGGTGTGAAAGAACTTTAGTGAAGATTTTATAAACCACTGATAGGAGGCTGATAGGTCTGTAGTTCCTGAGATCCTCAATGTCACCTTTTTTATGTAACAGGATCATTGTAGCGGTGTTCCAATCCTCAGGAATCTTCCCTTCATTAAGGCATCGAGTGAAAATTTGGGCGAGTACTGTTTCAATTTCTCCACTTGCTTCTTGTATGATGTCTATAGTAATTCCATCTTCTCCTGGAGCTTTCCCCCGCTTCATGTTCTTGATTGCATGAGCAACTTCTGCTGGGAGGACTGGAAGAACTCTGGTACCTTTCATGATGTCTGGAGTACATGTATCATCCCTTTCATATAATTTGGAGTAGAAATCTTTCACTCTTGTCAAAATTTCGCCTCTATTTCTTGTTATAGAACCATCTTCTTTTCTCAGAGCCATAATCTGTTTTCTTCCCTTACTGAGATGTCCCTTTGCTATCTTTAGGCTTTGGTTGTTTTCAATTGCTTTCCTCACTAGCTCACAGTTGAATTTCCTTACGTCTTCAGTGATACTTTTTCGTGCTGTCTTGCATAGCTCTATATATTCCACTTTGGAAGTCACATCTTCTTTAGTTGTCCTCATCTCTCTTCTTTTTTGCATCAACATTTTGGTTTTTCCTGATAATTTGTTTACATGCAACTTGTTCTTAGACCCAGCTAATTTTGTTGCTGTTTCCATAAGAGCTTTGGTTACTTTTCTGTTAACTTCCGAAATATCCACTTCTTCCGATGTTAGGCCTTCTAAAGCAGAGAATCTGTTCTTCAGTTCCAACTTGAAAGTATTATGGTGTTTTTTAAGGTTGGTTATGTCAATACATTTTGTTTGTCTTATGAGCTTGCCAGGTTCCAGTTTAGTGTTGAGGTGCATCTTACATCTCACCAATCTATGGTCACTACCTGTGTTGAACTTGTTTGGCACACTGCAGTCTTCGATGACGAATTTTTTGTTACACATAATAAAATCAATTTCACTTGTCGTCCCAATTGGATGTCTCCATGTCCATTTCCTGTGTGGCTTTTTCTTGAAAAAGGAATTCAAGATGAAAAATCCTTCTGCCTCTGCAAACTCAACAAGAGTATTTCCACGCTGGTTTCTGTTGCCGTGACCGAATTTACCTACTGAAGTTTCATTCTGTTGCCGGTGCCCTATTTTTGCATTGAAATCTCCCATAATTATCTTCAAGTGCTGCTTACCTTTATTATTTAGATGACGAATTTCCTCATAAAATTCTTCAATTTCTTCTTCAGGATGACTTGTGGTGGGTGCATAAGTTTGAATAATCTGAGCCTGGTATCTTCTCGATAGTTGGATAACGAGTCTTGCAGCTCTGTCAGAGGAACTTTCAACTTCTACCACTTTATCCTTCAGTTTCTTGTTTATTATAAATCCAACACCACTAGTTCTGCCAGTATCTGTCCCACGATAATAGAAGAGATGTCCACTTTTCAGTTCAATGAGATCTTCTCCTTTTCTCCTTACCTCACTTAGCCCGACGATGTCCCACTTGATCCTTTGTAGTTCCTCTTCCAATTCAAGAAGCCTTGAATCAGAAGATAGGGAGCGTCCGTTGTAGGTAGCCAAGGTCAGCATCAAATGGCAGCCTAGTCCGGTCCTCCGGGGATTCTTAGCACCCTCTGCCTTCATGTCGCACTGGCCGCTGCCTTGGCCAGGTACATTCCAGCTGCCGGAGACTGAGGGCCAAGATTTAAGTTGTAGAGTCATTTTGGAGGTGTTTGGCCATAACTCACCACTACACTACACTACAGGTAAAAAAGCAAAAACATGTTTTTAAACGTTATAAAGGAAAACGGATTTTTGAAACGCATGACTTGATGATCTTAATTTCTGAAAGTTTCTTTTTTCCACATCCTTTTTTTTTCAATTACAATACACTCTAACAGGATACTGTGTGTTATATCACTTAGAGATATGGCAGATTTTCGGTTGCTGATATCCGCGATCGTAAGCGGTAGTTGCATTGCGATTGTTGATGATGACAAGATAAATACTGGAGTGATGTAAAATGTTGCATAAACTAAAAAAATAAAAAAAATAAAGCCCTCCCCCCCCCACCGAACTTTAATGCGGTCATCATAGCTGATCAACCATTTCATTCCATGAACATCAGCACATTTCAATCATTTGAACATTGGGGGTATCTGAAGGAATTCAGCGGTGCTTAAGTGCCCTAGCGCAACGAAAACATGCTAATTTTGGACAGTTCTATTCCCTTCCCCTCTACCATCCCTAATAATTGAGAGTGCATACATTGAGAGTGTTTCAAATATTCTATTTATGAGCTAGTTTTCGCGCTGTTTGTTATGCTTTTATTTTCGAAGAAAGAGAGGGAAAATAAGGAAAAGCAGCTAGAGAAAAAAGAAAAGCTGAGTTTGATGACAAAATAAAAGAAAATGATGCAGAAATAAATAGGCTTAAAAAAGATAAAGAAGCCTCCCTAGCAGTAATTCAAGAGGGAACAGAAAGAATGAGAAAAGCTGTAGAAAAACAAAATACTGTTGAAATAGCAGTTGCCTCTAACTTGATCATACAAGGTTCAGCTGAAATAAAGAAAACTGAAAGTAAATTAGTTGTGGTGGAAGCAGAAAAAGATAGGCTAATCAGGAAAAGGTTAAAACAATAATATGAAAAAAGTAATTCAGTGAACAATTGTACATAGTTCTTGGTTTTCAATTACCTTTTTAGGATATTATAGTTTAATGTGAAACCTGAAAACTTTACTGTGAAAATCGTGAATTGCTTCTGGTTCAACAGCATATTAATGTTCAAAGTGAAACTTGAATGTGGTAAATATACTTGAATATGATAATAACACGTGAAAAGATAAGAACTGAACATTAGAAGTAAATCATACTTAAACTTTTAGACATTAGACGTTATGCAAAAAATTTGGGTGTGAACTTCGACCATATATACTAATGGACTGCGCATTGGCAATAGCTGCATCAAAGCCACCATGGCTCAAACATTGGGCACGTCATCATCAGACTCCAAATTTCGTGTACAAATGCTGTTATGATTACTAATTTACGCTGCAGAACTTCCGTGTTTTCGGTGTATTATGTGAATGCACCTCATATATAATGAAAACTCTTCAGGTAAGTTTACTTATGAGCTATATACATGCATGATCGTGTTGTTTACATTTTGTGATTTATAATGTGATGAACATTTGCGAAGAATTTGGAACATGCATTCCATTTTTTTTTCTTAAGTTACTATATTTTTATATCAATAGCTGCAAGTTTCTGGTTAAGTAATTGAACTTTATTGACTTAGGTATTTAATTCGTTTCTTACCCATGAAAAATCATAGAACTTTCTTTACTATATCGGTCAGAGCAACCATAAGCACAGCAGGTGTAACCCATCTTTTTGACTGTTGTCATGTGATTTTATGTTGGAGCCAGAAATTTTGATGTCATGCGCAGTCTATCAGTATATATGGTTGAAGGGTGTGAAGCAAACTCTTTACAATGTATACAAAGTTGTTTTACTAGATGTATACAAATATACATCTAGTTTTTATTGAAATACACTCCTAAAATTTTCCTAAAATTTTTCTAAAAATTCCTAAAATTCCTAAAATTCTTACCTAAAATTTTCCAGAAGTATGCTATGATCCCTGTATATAAAAAAAATGTAGCTTTACAATTTAAAGAAAAAGTTGAAAAGCTGAATTCATCTTCAGAAACTAAGGAAAAACATAAAAATAAGTTTAAATCAATCTTATTAGAAAACGATTACCCTTCAAAAGAAATTCGTAAACTACTGGAAGAAAATCCTATTAGGAACAGAACTTGACTACAGACAAAAATAAAGAGAAAATTGAATATTATGCATTCATGTCAACAACTCAGTTGTTGTACTGTTTCTCACGTTGTATTATTGTTAAAGTGCTTGCGGGAAACACCTTTGTCTGATATAGGGTTATAATCATAACATGCTATAGAGTTTATAATAAATAGATATAAATCAATAATAGGAGGTTAAGAATGTTACTCACATTTGGTCATGGAGCGTTCCGGGATATTGAAGGGTCCTTGGTAATCCTATTGTGACGAAACCACGCCCATCACGTTTCCAATGGTATACATCGCCTTTTTCACACGAACAGTGATGCAGTCAAATCATTTGTATCAAGGGTTAACCCTTCGATATGTTAACCCTTTATCAAGGGTTACCCCTTCGATACGAATGATTTGCCTGCATCACTGTTCGTGTGAAAGAGGCGATGTCTACCATTGGAAACGTGATGGGCGTGGTTTCGTCACAATAGGACTACCAAGGACCCTTCAATAACCCAGAACGCTCCAAGACCAAATGTGAGTAACATTCTTAACCTCCTATTATCTATTTATATCTATTTATTATAAACTCTATAGCATGTTATGATTATAACCCTATATCAGACAAAGGTGTTTCCCGCAAGCACTTCAACAATAATACAATGTGAGAAACAGTACAACAACTGAGTTGTTGACATGAATGTATATGAATTATAATTACGTAGAGAAATTCAACACCTTGAGATGTTTGAAGAATTGATAGAAATTGAATGTTTAATTCACAAGAAAAGTTACTTACCACAAGGGACTGTTTGAAAAACTAAAGAAAATCAGCACTAAATATAAAATTAGGTTAGCTCCAGGTTTAAATAACAAAATTAAAAAATACTTACCATCCCTAAAACAAAAGGAAGAAAATACTTTACTCCAGGAAGGAATCATTTATAAAATAGAGTGTTCATGTGGTTTACCATACATAGGAGAAACAGGAAGATGGTTAACCACCAGAATTAATGAACACAAAGCAGCAATAAGGAACATTTCAAATAAAACAGGATTAAGCAGACACATACAACAAACTGGCCACAAAATGGACTTGGGACTCTTTACAAGTGATCAAACATCAAACCCACGCAATTATGCAGAAAAGAGAAGGAATCCTTGTAAATTTACAAGACACAAGGTGGCAACATCAACGACCATGCTGGATGGCAAATCCACCAGGCTTGGTCACCAGACCTGTGGAAGTAGTAAGATGCAAGAACTCCTGACGATGATCTAGTGTATAGATCGAAAATTTGAGAGGTGATGTACCTTAGTAAATTTATCCTTTGACCCTTTCCATCTCAATTCAGGCAGGGAGTGTCAGTTGACCACCTTCAATTTTTTTGAAAAAATTATGGTAGCTACTCCTAATAAAGGTATAAAGTACTGCGAAAGGATTTTTCATAAAAAAAAAAAATATTTTTTTCGAGCTACAGCATTTTGAAAATAGGCAAAAAATGCACACGTGATGAAAATAATGCGAAACACCAAATTTTTAAATGTACACTGCTGCTGTACTATAACTGGTAGGGACTTGATTTTTTTTTTTATTTTGAAGCTATTGAATTGGCCTTTCTTTATGTTCACAGAAATTGATCAAAGAAATATTGCTAGATGGCAAAAAAAGTCTATATTTATTACAAAATTTTTTAATTTTCCACAAATTTGGAAATTTTTTTAAAGAAAAAAAGACTTACCAGGTGGGTAAGTGTGCCAGCCTGCACTCCTACTAGGGTTGCCTTAGCAGTAATTTTATTTTTATCCTGTGATGCATGCAACTCATAAAATTATTTTTTAAATATACAAAATTTCAAAAAATCAACATTTTTAAATCGCAATATCTCAAAAATCCCATTTTTTAAAATTCTGAAATTTTGTCCAAATAATGTCCTAATGGTAGGTAGTTAACTGGGGGAATCAGGTTACTGGTTTTTCACCTTGAAATTTTCCTACAAATTTTTGAAAATGCACTTCTCTCCTGCTAGAACAGGTAGGGACTAGAGACTCACAATTGGGTTATTATTAAAAAAAAAAAAAAAAACTTCGAAAGATATTTCTTAAAAGTTTACCTGAGTATATATTCCAAATGCAGTGTCAGTCTATATTTTAAAGTCATTTTTATGATTTTTAATAATTGTCACCTATGTATATGTTTAAATTTTTTTTTAATCCATGGTCTATACCCATACAATACATTATCTCGGTTGCAGTTAAGATTCAATTTCTATTTACATAAAAAAAAAAGGCTTCAAAAAAAAAAAAATATGAGCTTACCATCATAACTACAAATTATTCAAATTGAGAAAAGCTGCTGGAATTTATTGATTTCCTTCTCATCAAAGGTATGAAGTCGTGCAGAACGTCCAACAGGAGTTGGGACACTCACCTTTAGAAGTACACTTTTTAAGGGCACTGGGCACTTGTCTGCTTTCTTGCCACATTCTTCTGGCCACCAAAAACCTCTGGCTGATCCATGAGGGTGCATAAAAGATACTGTTATGTCTTCAAATTCTTTAGATATGTTTGTAATCTGTCCCATCCATCCACCAGTTATCGTCATAAATGCATCTTATAAATTCTCCTATTTGAAAATCATTCACTGAAAATGGGTTCTTTTTTTGTTGGCATGAAAATTGCACTGCTTTATGTGGGTGCCGCACTGTTCTGGCCATTGATGGTTTATTTCCTTGTACTAACCAGGAATGCTGTGACTGTATTCCAACAACAGATTTTACTTTATCCCACTCTTCTACTTTGCTGGTTCGATGATAGGATTGAACTTCATAAGTTGTGAGGAGTAAAAGTTTAGTTTTTGAGATCAAGGGGGAGACAGTTTCAACAAATGAAGGTGCATGTCTTATAGCTTGTGAAGCTTCTTTCTGTAAGTTGAATTTAGTAGCAAAATGTTTGCACAGGCCACCCACACCATCACATGCACTCTTCTTGCATTGGCCTGTGGCTGAGAAGATCCACTTCCTTGTTACATTTGGGTCCCTCTTCATAAGTTCATAGAACTGATATTTGTTTTTGGAGTGCCCAGCTACTCCATCTGAGATGTCCTTTGGAAGAATTTAAAACAATTGTTTACAAGTCTTAGCAATTTCACTTTTTATGGGCAGAATGGCACACACCATGTGCTGTGTCATGGCTTATATCATTGCATGCTACTCATTTGGAAAGTACACAATACATGTAAAGAGTGAGATCTGGACATTTTTTGCCATTAGTAACTTTGCACTTTATCAGGTAGAATTACAGATCAGTTCTGAGCAAAGTCAAAGTGCAACACCAACACTGGACTATGTGCTGCAGACTGTTTAACCTCTGCTATCCCATTTCTCTGGATCCGCTCATTATAAATTACGGAAGTTTCTTCCCTCTCAATATCCCCCACCTTCAGTAGCTCTTATTTTCATTGACTCCCCCAATGACTCTCAAGCAACCTTAATAGGTGTTTCAGAGTACTCCATAAAAATTGCACCGAGCAGTACCATTTTCAGTGCCACAGCTTTGGAAAATCAAACTTTGAAATCATATCAGCTGCAGTTTAGCCCAAAAATTACAGCAAATTGCAGTTTACCCACGAGTCAAAAATTGCCTAAGTTTCATAAAATCATTTACCACCATTTTCACTGTTACTAATTTCTTCTTGCCATTTTCAGATTTAGTCACATTTGGTGACTTGGTGAATGCTTAGTGCGAGCCCTGCCGTGAATTGTGTTCTCCTGCTATTAAAAAATTACTAAATAATGTTTACAGTTCTCATTTTTTCATTGAATTCAAAAATTTGAAAAAAAAAAAGCCATTTTTCAAAAATTGGAAAAAAAAAAAAAGAAATTGAAAAAAAAGTGTAATTTTCAAAAATATGTAAAAAATTTTCAAGGCAAAAATCCAGTAACCTGACTTCCCCAGTAAAACTACCTACCATTAGGACATTATTTGGACAAAATTTCAGAATGTTAAAAGATGGGGTTTTTGAGATATTGCAATTCAAAAATTTTGATTTTTTGAAATTTTCTATATTTTAAAAATTAATTTTATGAGTTACATGCATCACAGGATAAAAAAAAATACTGCTAAGACGCACCTTACCCACCTGATAAGACTTTTTCTTTAAAAAAAAAATCCTAAATTTGTGGAAAATTAAAATTTTTTGTTATAAATATATATATATATATATATATATATATATTTGCCATCTGGCAACATTCGTTTGACCAATTTCTGTGAACAAAAAGAAAGGCCTATTCAATAGCTTCAAAATAAAAAAAACAACTCAAGTCTCTACCTGTTATAGTTCTGGAGCAGTGTGCACTTAAAAAGTTGGCGTTTCACATGATTTTCGTCACGAGTGTATTTTTTGCCTATTTTCAAAATGCTGTAGCTCGACCAAAATTTTTTTATGAAAAATCCTTTTGCAGTACTTTATATCGCTACTAGGAGTAGCTACCATAATTTTTCAAAAAAATTGGAGGTGGTCGACTGACACATGTTGGTCACACCTGCCTGAATTGAGATGGAAATGGTCCTCTATAATTCCCATTAAGTATTTATGGTATTGAAAGTAATTAGAAGAAGCCATGAAGTCATTAATTATTGGAAAACTTTTGACATCACTGCAAATGAATTTATGGTTGCTGGTGGAAGACGAAAACCCAGTGTTTCAGTTGTTGATATAATTTAAGCATTATTCAGGGTTACACCACAACTGTCACCAGAAATATATATATATATATATATTGCAACAATTCAAAAGTTGTGGGTTATTGTGGCGTAAAAAGAAAATGTCAGCAGTTTCACAAACTGCAACCTGTACTCTCAGCCATTGTACTTAAAATTATTACACTTATTATAAAATTCTGTTTCTCTGCAAAGTATGTGATCAATTTCTGTTGGAAGTTTATTTTGTAAAGTGTCAGCTCCCAAGTTAAATGTTAGCTTTCATTTCATTGAATGTCACTGATTAATGTAGTGAACAGAAGTTCTGCATGTGCAGTGAATATTTTACTTATAGTAACTTATTTTTTTACTTATGGTAATTTCATTGTGTTCTACACGGTAACCTGTTCTTCTCTCTCTCTCTCTCTCTCTCTCTCTCTCTCTCTCTCTCACACACACACACAAATTGTATACCAGAAAGCATATTGTTTTTGTCCTACCCTTTCTCCTGCAAGAATTGTACTTCCACTTTGAAATGCCTTGCTGAAAGTTCCTTTCTTTCCATGGAGATTCTTTCTGTGACTGATTGGGACAGGTATTTGCACAAAGATTATTAGTCATAACTATGTTATAATTTTGGTTATACACACACGATTGTATCAGTGTGAATGAATTCTTTCAATGACGAATTCACTCGCCTACTAATTTCACCATCCAATTTGTTCTCCTTGTCAAACATGCTTCTTAAGTACACCAACTCATTCACCTGGTGAATCACTGTGCCATTTAGACTTATATTACATTCAATACTACCAGTTCCTTTCTCAAAAACCGTAACTTTGGTTTTTCCCTTATTTATACTCAGTTTGAATTTCACGCAAACTTCTTACATCCGTGACAACATACTCTGCAACTCACTTTTGCTCTCTGCCAACAGGACAGTGTCATCAGCATACAGCAATCTGCAAACACGGATATTACCAAGACATAAACCAGTATTATCTATTTTGAGATCACGCATGCACACATCCATAAATATATTAAACAGCCAGGGTGACATTACATAACCTTGTCTGACTCCTTCACCAATAAAAAACCATTTTGATAAAACACCATTCACTCGTACACAAGCTCTACTGCCCGCATACATGGCTTTTACCCTATTATGTAGATTCCCTGTAACACCATATTTATTCAATACCTTCCACAAAAGTGTCCTATTTACTCAGTCGTAAGCTTTCTCTAAATCTATGAAGGCAGCAAAAACTTTCTTTACCAACAGCCAGATACTTTTTAGTCATTGTGCGTAATTCAAAATTTTGGTTAGTGCAGCCTTTACCAGGCATAAAACCACTCTGAACATCCCACATTATCTCTGATGTAAGACCCTGTACTTTTTCAATAATGACCTTACCAAACACTTTCCTTGGCACACTCAGTAGGCTAATACCACAGTAGTTCTTGCATTCAGTCTGATCACCTTTTCCCTTATACAAGGGAACAATGATAGCATCCTTCCAATCCCAAGGGACCATTCCTAACTCCCAGCACAACCGGCAAATTTCCGTTAACCAGTCAATTACAGAGTCACCACCATATTTCAACATCTCAGCAGTTGTGCCATCAACTCCCAGAGCCTTACCATTCTAAAGAGATTTTAGAGCTTTACACACTTCTTCTCTTGAGATCCCTCCTGTGCTTCCATCTTTCACTGTGACATCATCTGCTTCTGCCTCAGAATCACCTTTGCTTTCTTGATGTAATAACTCAAAGAAGTATTCACCCCATCTTTCACTTAACTCACTGGGCTCCCATATCATTTCCCCGATCTTATTCTTCACACAGCTTACAACTTAGTTCACCCTATTTTTTCTGAGTCTCGTGTACTTCCAGAAAGTTTTTCTATCTTTCCAAAATGACAATTCATGCATTTCCACCTTCTCCTTCCTATTTTTTGCCTTACTCTTGTGAACTAGCTTAGCTGCTTCATGCTTCTTACAGTGATATTCATCCACAGAAACTCTGCATTGCAACATCCCCAAATAGGCTTCCTTCTTTTATTTTTCTTTACTGCCTCTTCGATCTCATTATTCTGTCTCTATCTGTCACAGGAAGAATTTCTTCACTCTGATGATTAGAAGCAGAGATACAGTATGTGTTTTCCAGACAGATGAACTGATTGAAAGGTGTCCATAATCTTATGTTGATACTTTCCCCTGTGTGGCAGAGAAAGAATACCAAAAAACTTACATTTTGAAGTGGAAATATTAATTGTGTAGAAGAGCAGACAAGCAGATGAAGGGAAGGACAGACATAATATTGTGCACATGCCTGTCTCTGTCAGTCACAAATGAATCTGATCATTTGAAGTGGAGAAATGAGTTCATCAGATGAACAGACTAACTAATGAATAAATGGGCAGATGGAAGAATACCTGAAATGTCAAGCTCCTGTTATCCCCTGTAGGCTGTGAGAGAATTTTGATAATCAGACACTTCCAAGTGGAAGTATCATTTCAACAGATGGACAGACAGGTGAATGAATAGGACAGACATCGATAAATCATATGTGCATGCATGTCACGATCAGTTACAGAAAGAATATTTTCAATGTGGCCATTAAAAGCTGAAATGTAATTTCAGTTGTAATCGTTGGCACAAATGTGCCATATTTTCGCTGTTTCCATATAGCCACTCCTTCAGAAAACTTGACAATTTCATTGCCCTGGAGCAGGAATCTAACCTGCTTCTCCTGATTTTCATTTGAGAATGCTACCCATTATACCACCCAGAAAAAGAAATTTCAAGCAACTGAAGCGTAGCTTAGAAATCTGAGAAACCGTTCAGATTTGCGCTAGTCGAAGCTATTCCGTGCTTTTATCGTAGTGTTACCACAATCTTTTCTCACATCCTGTTTTGGATGTAGGTCACAAGTTCCAGTGCTTCTGAAAACATTATACATAAATTGGAAAGAAATTTCCTTGAAGAAATAATTCTTCACAAATACAGTTGTAATCATTGGCACAAATGTGCCATAGTTTCACTGTTTCCATGTAGCCACTCCTTCAGAAAACTTGAAAATTACATTAATTAATTAATGTGCCATATTTATTTTTGTAATTTTCAAGTTTTCTGAAGGTATGGCTACATGGAAACAGTGAAAATTTGCGAAGAATTGTTTCTTCAGGGAAATTCGTTTCCCATTTATGTATGATGTAATTGCAGCAGAAAGACAGAGACCAACTGATGATTGAAAGGTTGAAAGAGTGATGTCTGAAATCTTACAGCCTCTTTTAGTAAATCAGCATTTTGAAGCAGAAGTGCCAGTCTTGCTGGAGAGAGAGAGAGAGCACGCCAGATGGGAGAGAATCCAAATCACAGGACTTGTATGCCGGAGCATATTTAGAAGGCGGGGGGCAAGGATGCTTAGTCCCCCCCCCCAATTTTTTTTTCCATTTTTTTTAATATGTAACTTACATTAGAAAAAAAAATGTTTAATTTAATAAAAATGCATCAACTCACATGAGGAAAAAAATTCTTGAAGTTTATCTTCTATTCTTTAACTTTTATTTTTTTTCTGATGGATTTCAAAAACTCCCCCCCAATTATATACACACATCCCTGCTTGTATATGTATGTAACTAAAAATTGGAAGCATGATGAATTGTCATAGGTGATGAACTGGCATTTAATCCGCTGTTTTAATTATTGAGCTGATTGTCTTATATGGTAGTTTATCAAATACCTGTGTACTGTAGTAACAATACATTGGATATTCAACTTATAAATGAAAACAGGGAATTAAGGAACAAATAAAGTTGTTGACTAAGAGTAGAATAGTGCAATTGTGAATGCACTGAAACTGGACAGTTCGAACTCTAGCAATGCATGTTGAACTGTTAGTTTTGGAATCTTTGTTAAGTAGGAGACTTGTTATACATAAAAACACCCAGATTGACTCTGTAACTCTGTCTGTAATGCGATTTGTTGTTGGCTGAAGGTCTCATCGTATGACAGTATGCAATGCAATTGAAACAACAGAGGTTTGACAGTATGCAATACAGTTTTAATTTCTTTCAGTATAATATGTATAAAAGACCTGTGACTTCAAAAAAAAAAAAAACAATGATTACTGCTGGCATTAACTGCCATCCATGTTAGCCAACTCCTCAGAAAACTTGAAAATCATATCACTGTGGGGCCAGAATCAAACCCATGTTTTCTGAGTGTTGTGCAAGGTCAGTCTTAGTAGTGATACAGTTCTCAGGCTTTTAGGGGCATATGGATTACAGCTATTGATGGCATTTGATGTTCTTAAAACCACCTTATGTCCCTGCAGTATGTGCTTTGAAAGTTATTTTTTCATTATTTTCTACAGTGTGTTTCTTAGAAAATATGCAGTGTCTTGTGTATTAAATTTTATTTACTTATTTATTTGCTTTTTTAAGGAACAAGCTCAAGAAAGAGAGCAAGAAAGGGAGGAATATTTGAAAGAGGTTTCTAAGTTAAGGGAAATTGTTCGTGAGAAAGAAAGAATTCAGAATAATGAAGAACAGCTTAACAAAGAGGTAAAACGTTTTGCTTCATCATTCTTATTTTAGAACATGCGTTATAGATCATGTATTTATGGGCACTTTTTGTTGAACATTATTTCTGTTTTTATTGAAATTTGGGATGTTGTATAAATTGATATAATTCTGTAAATTATATTCTGAGTTTCCTAAGTGTTTCCAAACACCAGCAGCTAGCTATCTGAAAGTCAAGTAATTTCATTAAAGCTTGTGAATGATGAATGGTTAAGTTATTCAAAATTGTTATTGGCATCCATAGTTCTTTCGGTTCTGCTTTTGCTTGTCCTTTATTATGATATTTACTTTTGTTAATTACAGTTCCAGAAAAATTAGTGGTATAAATAATTTATCCGTTTCTCAGTCTGCTTGTTCTTTCAGACGCATTTGACTCATACAGGTTGGAACCTGTAGCATGACACTGGTCCAAAATCTGTGAGAAATAGCTTAACGGTTTGCCCAAAATTTTTATTTGCAGTGTTAGACAAAAGCCAGAAGCACAAAAGTCTGTCAACTAGACTGGCTGGTATCAAGGTGTAAAACGTCTCTAGTAGTGAACTCATACTTTGCTACTGAAAGCGATTGTTTGGGCTAGCTAGCTCTTACTCTTCAAAGCTTTCTCGTCATAAGGCTCAATCTCTGTGTTCACTTCATTCCTCCGATCATATAGCAAACTTTTGTATGAGAAACTGGTTGACTTTTGTAGATTTTTTAAACTTTTGTGTTTTTAATTTGTTATAAACCTTTTTGTTTTAATGATTCCCTAAATGTTGATAATTGAATGAGTCGTTTGTGTTACAGTTATATGTTTTTTTTCTCTGCAATTAAAATTGCTTTTGTGAAATATACGTGATTTTATTTTTGTTGAGTATAATTTTTATTTTTAAATTCTAGGACAATCTTGTCAGTGATTCCAATCATGTTTATGCTAATTGATTTTCCATATGTTAAAAAAAACTTGTGGTTCCAGTGTAATTGATATTTTTTACATGATTGGCTTTATTGGAATTCTATATGTCTGCTTTTGCAGTAGCCATTGTTTTGTCTTTCAGTAAAATATCTCTGTGTTTCTACTGTGTGTCCAGTGTCTAAGTTCGTAGTCTTAAAAAACCATGTTGTGCATTTTGTTATTATCTACTTATAAGAAAAGTTCTTTACATTTAAATGCACAAATATATATCCAAATAATTTATTTTGCTTGATGCATGAATGAAGGCCCTGTGCATTTAAGTTCTAAGAGGGTTTACTGTATATGTCAATTGGTGTGATGAATTTCTGGGAATTAAAATTAGAAAATTGGATCATATATCTTTCTGCCATAGGCTTAATGTTCTGTCGTGCACACATGTGTATGTATGTTTTAAAGATGAGAGTTTTATCAAGTCAAGGAATGCTGTAGAGACTCCTATTCTACAGCATCCCTTGACTGTGTGTGTGTGTGTGTGTGTGTGTGTGTGTGTGTGTTTTAAGATGAGAGTTTTATGAAGTCAAGGAATGCTGTAGAGACTCCTATTCTGTAAACCCTAATGCACAAATTAATTTTTGGATAATATGATGGCAAAAATTATTTTAGTCTTTGAAGTTCTACATGCTTGGAGGTTCTTGGGATGTATTTATGGTGTATGCACAAGCAGTGTTTCATATGTTTTAACACTTATACATGTACACTTCCTGGCCCCAAATATGTAAAAAATGAGGTAGTAAACAAATGATATATAACCTTTCAGCCAGAAAACAGGTTTGATGCAAGTGCATGGGATGTCAGATGGAACAAATATCCAGGGCCAATTATTCCTCCAGTGGGATGTCTTTTAACTGTTTTGCAGTTGATGGTATCCGGTAAATTGGTTTGAAGAACTTGTTCCAGAATGTCCCACACATACATACCACTAAATTGTTCTGTGAGATTCAGAAGTTAGCTCCTCAAAGAAAGATAATCTGCAAAATCCAAGTTATTGGTAGTATTAGATTTTACTTACTGTTGATGTAGCAAACATCTCCATTTACTGTGACTTCAGCACACAACTTGAGCTTCATCGACATTCATCATGTGCCTCACATAAGACCTTTTGTACTTCATTCTCATTATCTTTTCCTCATGCAAGCGTTCCTGAATCTGGCTCTCCCATGATTTCCTTGGCCTTTCTGTACCTTTCTTTTCTTCCTCTTGGGCTGAATAAATTCCTTTAGTTTGCATTTCATCAGTCATTCTTTCAACATGACCAAACCACTGCAAAACATTTGTCACCACCCTACTAACAGCATTTTGTTTTACATTACACATTTTCAGCACTGTGTCCCAGACATGTTTTGATGGAATTTAACTCTAATGATGCAGACCCGGACGAGTGGTCCAATGCCGATTCGTCCAAAGGGACAATTGGTCCAATGCCGATTGGTCCAATGTCTGATTCGTCCAGTGCCAATTCGTCCAATGGTATCATCTTACCAACGGTAAACTGTTTTATTTTCCAGAAAGGAATAATGATTTAAATTATTCTGCCCATTATATCTTTTTGAAAGATCGTTTCCGTATATTTGGTAATTGTAAACATTTTACATAAACCTTGTAAAAGGCACTCAATGGATCATTTCTCAGCTGTTTGCAAAGCACCTAGGCTGCGGGCCTTTTTAGAAGATTTTGAGTTACAACCTAGATATTTGGTATTTGTAAACATTCTATAAAACCTTATAAAAGGCACTCATTGAATCATTTCCCAGGTTTTTACAAGGCACCTAGGCCGCAGACCTTTCTAGAAGATTTTGAGTTACAACCTAGATATTTGGTATTTGTAAACCTTTTATAAAACCTTACAAAAGGCACTCATCGTTTCATTTCTCATGTCTTTACAAGGCACATAGGCCGCAGGCCTTTTTAGAAGTTTTAAGTTACAACCTAGATATTTGGTATTTGTAAACATTTTATAAAACCTAATAAAAGGCACTCATCGTATCATTTCTCAGGTCTTTACAAGGCACCTAGGCCGCGTGCCTTTTTAAAAGATTTTAAGTTACAACCTAGATATTTGGTATTTGTAAATATGTTATTAAACCTAGTAAAAAGCCCTCATCTTATCATTTCTCAGGTCTTTACAAGGCACCATAGGCAGCAGGCCTTTTTAGAAGATTTTAAGTTACAACCTAGATATTTGGTATTTGTAAAAATTTTATAAAACCTAATAAAAGGCACTCATCGTATCATTTCTCAGGTCTTTACAAGGCACCTAGGCCGCGTGCCTTTTTAAAAGATTTTAAGTTACAACCTAGATATTTGGTATTTGTAAATATGTTATTAAACCTAGTAAAAAGCCCTCATCTTATCATTTCTCAGGTCTTTACAAGGCACCATAGGCAGCAGGCCTTTTTAGAAGATTTTAAGTTACAACCTAGATATTTGGTATTTGTAAAAATTTTATAAAACCTAATAAAAGGCACTCATCGTATCATTTCTCAGGTCTTTACAAGGCACCTAGGCCGTGGGCCTTTTTTAGAAGATTTTGAGTTACAACCTAGATATTTGGTATTTGTAAACCTTTTATAAAATCTAATAAAAGGCACTTATCGTATCATTTCTCAGGTCTTTACAAGGCACCTAGGCCGCGGGCCTTTTTAGAAGATTTTAAGTTACAACCTAGATATTTGGTATTTGTAAACATTTTATAAAACCTTAAAAAAGGCACTCGTCGTATCATTTCTCAGGTCTTTACAAGGCACCTAGGCTGCGGGCCTTTTTAGAAAATTTTAAGTTACAACCTAGATATTTGGTATTTGTAAATATGTTATAAAACCTAATAAGAGGCACTCATCGTATCATTTCTTAGCTCTTTACATGCACCTAGACCACGGACCTTTTTAGATTTTAAGTTACAACCTACATATTTGGTATTTGTAAATATGTTATAAAACCTAATAAAGGCACTCATCATATCATTTCTCAGATCTTTACAAGGCATCTAGGCCGCAGGCTTTTTAGGGGCATGAGTCTTCTGCACTGACCCCAAACTGTGATTCTTATCTGATGGGTCAGCTGCACTTAAGAAGGGAGAGGTGGAAAACAGAAGACCCACAAATTTTGCCCTCCCCCTCTAGGGGAAGTGGGGAACAGGGAGCTTCCTGCAGTAGATGCTCTCTTCTGGAAAATGTGCCACCGACTCTTTCTAAAACAGTGGTGTGGTTGCATTGGCATCATTCTTCCGACAGCGATTACAGAGATAACATGGAGTTTATGTACAGCCAAAGAGGATAAAAAACTATTGATGCATTCAGGGCATAAATTCTATAAAGATGTAGGAATAGAGATAGGGTGGAAGTGGCGTTGTACAGAACGCAAGTGCTTGGCAAAAGTGTACCTGGATACTAGTGCCTCGGTTATTTTACAATCCAATTTGTGTCACAACCATGACCCATCAAAACTGATCATATCAAATAGTGTTAAGCGAAAAGCAGTAGAGGATATTTTGGAACGGCCATTGAAACTGATCATACACTGAAGAAAATAACTGTGTCAAACGCGTGTCAAGTAAGTGAAAAAATAAATAGCAACAATGGAATATTAGTGCCAAGAAAAAGAAACGAATTAGAAAAAGAAAAAAAGCTAAGAAAATAATAATAAAATTAAAATGAGAGATAAAAAATAAAAAAGCTAAAAAAAGAGTAAAAAAATTAAAATGAGAGAAAAATAAATATTCTAAAAAAGAAAAGAAATTTAAATGAGAGTGTAAGGGCAAAAACTAATAATGCTGCGAATGTAAATTACTGTATACATTCATATTAATTTATGCGTGTAAAAAAAACCTATGCCACGTGCTTCGATGGATGACGAAGTGCCACCTCGAGAAGGACTTTTCTCTCCCTGAGGGGATAACTTTCTTTCGTTCACAGTGTGATTGTACAATGCAGAAGTCTGGCGTGCGAGTAATGGCGCCAAAAGGAATGCAAGGGGAACCTCGACAACGGAAACACAGTGTTCAGAGGGACAATACCTTACACAGTAAATCTTGCTTTTAGAGAGTATCAAAATAGACCCAGACAATACTCTATGTCAAAAGGGCGCCAGTCGAGCTGGTGGTCTGTAAACTTCCTTTATGTAGAAAGTATGCGGCTATTGTTGAATGTATTCATGTATCTGTAGAGAGTCTGGTTTTCAAGTGGAAGGGCCGATCGAGGAATGCCACGAGTTGATCGCGAAACACGATAAGGATAGCCAGGGGGCAGGTTAGGAGGGCCAGCGAGAGTCACGTTTTCTAAGGAGAAGCCTGATAACTGAAGTCCGGTGCTATCCGGTACCTGAGAGAGCAGAGGTCGATGACTCGGGGCAACGGAGCGAGTGGAATGATGGGATTCTCGGAGAAGGGCGAAGAGGTCACGCGGATGAAAAGCGTGAAGTGTGGAGTTCGAGGTACGTTTTGGAAGTGTCCAGACGTGGGGAACAGGAGCTCCCGGGAAAATAGACCGCGCGTTGGAGAGAAGTAGAGTGCTTCCGTAGGAGAGTGTAGTTTCAGGATTACTCGAGTGTGGGAGGTGTAAGAAGGCACTGAATTATTCAACAGGAGAAGGGTTGGAGTAAAAAAATACTCAACCGGAGACTTTCTCCATTGCCGGAGATTAATAGCTGTTATTATTTCGTGACGGACCCGAAATACGTTAGGCATTCTCTCTACGCGGACTTTTCGAGAGAAACCAGACTCTCTGTATCTAATTTCTCATCATTAAATTTCTTATTTGCTAATACGGCGTAGTTACTGCAACTTTGATTTTTGTGCCTTATTTTAAAACCTTCCCTCTCTTCCTTGGTTTGCAGATATCCCAAGTAAAGCGGAGGAAGAGAGAGCTTAGGCCTTACATTTATATTAAATAAATTATAAGTGAGAGTACCTCAGGTGATTTGCTGTAAGTGGGTGACTGCTAAATAAATTCAAAGGACTACCTCCTGAGCAGAGGCGGGACTGGGCAAGAGCCCTAGGCTCACCCCTACAGAGAGAAAAAAATAATAATTAAAAAAGCCTCCCCCAAAAAAAATGAAATTGTAGAAAAAGATAGAAACAAAAATGATAGTATTAATGAAGATGTCGTGCATCTTCATTAATACTATCAGAAAACATTTGCTGGAACAGTGAACCTTGACAGAGTCTATGGTAAAATCAACAGTCTATTAGCATTACCCAGGGGGATACCATGTGGAGGTTGACTCTTCATGCCCCAAAACGATTTTGTTTCATTGCATTAAAGAGCTTGCACTGTCTTTGCATGACATATTTAATTTAAAAAAGTAAAGCGGAGGAAGTCGTTTTTAATTAAATATATCGTGCAAAGACGGTGTAAGCTCTTTAATGTAATGAAACAAAAATGTTTTGGGGCATGAAGAGTCAACCTCCACATGGTATCTACCTGGGTAATGCTAATAGACTGTTGATTTTACCATAGACTCTGTCAAGGTTCACTGTTCCAGCAAATGTTTCCTCAGATTCCACAACTAGTAAAAATATCATTGTACTTTATTGCAATAGACTTATCAATAGTTCAAGACATGTCCGATCTTTAAAAATATAAAACATGCAGTAATAAATAATGAAAGTACCGAAAGTTCGATAAGCGGAAAAAGGCAAAGAAATCCGCGTATTGTCAAATCACAGTGTTCTGTGTCCAGTGCAGTTAGCCCATTAGCCAGGAGAGGCTGGGAGGGCAGCTGACTGTTTTCGTGATGGGGTATCAGTGCAGTTGACCAACACCCCTTTTTAGAAGATTTTAACTAACAACCGGAATATTTGGTATTTGTAAACATGTTATAAAGCCTAATAAAAGGCTCTCGACGGATGAGCTCTTATATTTTTACAAAGCATCTAAGGCCGCAGGCCTTTTTAGAAGTTTTTAACTTGCAACCTAAATATTTAGTATTAATAAAATGAACGCCATCAAACGGTTTAATTTGGTCATCTTTACATTAGTATAAATTCCACAAGAACCGTAGCTCTTCAATTATTCATCAGACAATATGCGTGTAAAAATATCCGAGTCCTTCCGAACCTCCCACTTTTATTTTCCTTCTTTAAAGAACTTAAATTAAACAGCAGAAGTTCTTACTCTTGTTACAAAAGCACAATACCTTTCAGAAATTTCAGAAAAAAGTGTTTTCTGTTAAGGCTGATATTTTGTAATAGAAGTTTTTCATTTTTATCCTGCTGATGACTGATTATAAGGCTGGTATTTCGTGAATTTCTCATATTGGACAAGCCGGAATAGTTTAAAATGCGTTTCAAATTTTGCATTAAAAGATTCAGAGTCGTGTCTGTCATAGGGATTGCATTAATACATTCAAAGTTTTAGAAGATTAAGCAATTAAAATAGAAAATACTACTATTTTGCTTTATCATAAGGAATTTTAAACGGCAGGAAATACAGGATTTAAAATATTTACCTGACTTCCCATTTAGGGACATAATTAAAAATGAGGAAAAGTGAGGGGCACTTAGCGCCCACGCAAGTGCAGATTTGCTGCCATTTCTACAAGAATATATATATATATACATACATGGGATGTAAGGTCAGGTGATGCGTAACATCACAGCCTCTCCTTGACAAATGTCAACCCCGCCTTCTCGTGTTACATCCTGTTCCCACTAAAGGGGCTCTGACGACCGGCAATAGCGGTATAACTATACCATCGGGATTAGAGGAAATGCTATCCCACACTCACCAACCCGCTTGGCCAGCGTGGTGAGTTATGGCCAAACCCCTCCAAAATGACTCCACAACTTAAATCTTGGCCCTCAGTCTCCGGCAGCTGGAATGTACCTGGCCAAGGCAGCGGCCAGTGCGACATGAAGGCAGAGGGTGCTAAGAATCCCCGGTGGACCGGACTAGGCTGCCATCTGATGCTGACCTTGGCTACATATAACGGACGCTCCCTATCTTCTGATTCAAGGCTTCTTGAATCGGAGGAGGAACTACAAAGGATCAAGTGGGACATCGTCGGGCTAAGTGAGGTAAGGAGAAAAGGAGAAGATCTCATTGAACTGAAAAGTGGACATCTCTTCTACTATCGTGGGACAGATACTGGCAGAACTAGTGGTGTTGGATTTATAATAAACAAGAAACAGAAGGATAAAGTTGTAGAAGTTGAAAGTTCCACTGACAGAGCTGCACGACTCGTTATCCAACTCTCGAGAAAATACCAGGCTCAGATTATTCAAACTTATGCACCCACCACAAGTCATGCTGAAGAAGAAATTGAAGAATTTTATAAGGAAATTCGTGATCTAAATAATAAAGGTAAGCAGCACTTGAAGATAATTATGGGAGATTTCAATGCAAAAATAGGGCAACGGCAACAGAATGAAACTTCAGTAGGTAAATTCGGTCACGGCAACAGAAACCCGCGTGGAAATACTCTCCTAGAGTTTGCAGAGGCAGAAGGGTTTTTCATCTGGAACTCCTTTTTCAAGAAAAAGCCACACAGGAAATGGACATGGAGACATCCAAATGGGACGACAAGTGAAATTGATTTTATTATGTGTAACAAAAAATTCGTCATAGAAGACTGCAGTGTGCCAAACAAGTTCAACACAGGCAGTGACCATAGATTGGTGAGATGTAAGATGCACCTCAACACTAAACTCGAACGTAGCAAGCTCATAAGACAAACAAAATGTATTGACATAACCAACCTTAAAAAACACCATAATACCTTCAAGTTGGAACTGAAGAACAGATTCTCTGCTTTAGAAGGCCTAACATCGGAAGAAGTGAATATTTCTGAAGTTAACAGAAAAGTAACCAAAGCTCTTATGGAAACAGCAACAAAATTAGCTGGGTCTAAGAACAAATTGCATGTGAACAAATTATCAGGAAAAACCAAAATCTTGATGCAAAAAGAAGAGTGATGAGGACAACTAAAGAAGATGTGACTTCCAAAGTGGAATATATAGAGCTATGCAAGATAGTACGAAAAAGTATCACTGAAGGCGTAAGGAAATTCAACTGTGAACTAGTAAGGAAAGCAATTGAAAACAACCAAAGCCTAAAGATAGCAAAGGGACATCTCAGTAAGGGAAAAAAACAGATTATGGCACTGAGAAAAGAAGATGGTTCTGTAACAAGAAATAGAGGCGAAATTTTGACAAGAGTGAAAGATTTCTACTCCAAATTATATGAAAGGGATGATACATATACTCCAGACATCATGAAAGGTACCAGTACCAGAGTTCTTCCAGTCCTTCCAGCAGAAGTTGCACATGCAATCAAGAACATGAAGCGGGGGAAAGCTCCAGGAGAAGATGGAATTACTGTAGACATCATACAAGAAGCAAGTGGAGAAATCGAAACAGTACTCGCCCAAATTTTCACTGGATGCCTTAATGAAGGGAAAATTCCTGAGGATTGGAACAACGCTACAATGATCTTGCTACATAAAAAAGGTGGCATTGGGGATCTCAGGAACTACAGACCTATCAGCCTCCTATCAGTGGTTTATAAAATCTTCACTAAAGTTCTTTCACACCGCTTGAAGGTAACACTGGACATGGCTCAACCGAGAGAACAAGCTGGATTCAGGAGTGGCTACAGCACAATAGATCATATCCACGTACTGAGAGAACTAATTGAAAGAGCGAGGGAATATGAACTTCCATTGTGCATGGCTTTTATCGATTATGAAAAAGCCTTTGATTCGGTGAAACCATCAGCAGTTGCAATGGCTCTGAAATCCTGCGGTATTGAAGATGCATACATTAATATTATTAATAACATCTATGAAAATGCAAGTGCAAAGATTCGGCTGTTTGAAAATACAACACACATAAAAATTGGAAAAGGAGTGAGACAAGGTGACACCATATCTCCGAAGCTCTTTAATGCCAACATTGGAAAATGTCTTTCAATCACTGAACTGGGAAAACAAAGGGATAAAGATTAATGGAGATTATCTAACCCACCTTCGTTTTGCTGATGACATAGTCATTTTTGCAACTACCCCATCAGAGCTACAGAGTATGATCCAGGAACTTGCTGACAAGAGTAAAGAAGTGGGATTAAAAATGAACTTTCAGAAGACAAAAGTGATGTACAATGCTTTTACAAGAAATGAAGATTTATCGATTGATGGAGAAAAGCTGGAGATAACAGACACGTACGTTTATCTTGGACAGCAGATATCAAGTGAGGGTCACATTGGTGAAGAAATTAATCGGCGTACAAAACTTGCCTGGAGAGCTTTTGGAAGAAACAGCATAATTTTCAAGAGCAATATGCGATTATGTCTTAAAAGAAAAGTGTTTGATCAATGCATCCTTCCAGTGCTTACGTATGGTGCAGAGACGTGGACCTTAGCTAAAAGAGACATACAAAGGCTGCAGACAACTCAAAGGAACATGCAGAGGTGCATGCTTGGTGTAACCAGGAGAGATAAGAAGAGGAACACGTGGATCCGAAAAATGACAAGAGTGGAAGACATCATGATCAGAGTTAAATCCCTGAAATGGCAATGGGCTGGACATACTGCCAGAAGAACAGACCATCGATGGACAGCCGAAATTTTAGATTGGATTCCAAGGGACAGGAAAAGACCCAGAAGAAGACCACATGGAAGATGGGTAGATGAAATTCCAAAGTATGCGGGAGTGACATGGAGGAGACTGGCACAAGACAGACCGTTGTGGAGGAAACTTGGGGAGACCTTCGTCCAGCAGTGGATTGATAATGGTTGACAATAATGATGATGATGATACATACATACACACACATACACTGCTGGCCACCCAAAATGCAACACCAAGAAGGAAGCATCCGATTGGCCTGATTTGCAAGAAGGCCTGATTTTTCAAGATTGGCCTGATTTTTCAAGAAGGAAGCATCCGATTGGCCTCATTTGCATGTCCTCCCGTGGGCGGCGCAACATGCGGCGGCCGCGGGAGGGCATGCAAATGATTGGCATTGCAGGGCATATGCAAATCATGTGCGCTCCACCGGGAAGCACTATAAGAAGGGTGCACAGAAGGCGGGATGTAAGTAGTGGAAGTGTGTTGTGCTGCCGGACCTGTGCGTGGAAAGCTTCCTGATGCCTCGTCGTAGAATACGGCAGTCATTCCAGCATGTTTCGGAGTTCAACAGAGGACGAATAGTGGCTTATCGCGACAGCAGTTTATTGTACCGAGACATCGGCGTCCGTGTGAGACGACATCCAGCCACAGTGAGGGGAGTATGGATTCGGTGGGTGCAGGAGCGACGGACGGACCAACGTGAGCGATTGTCGCAGCCGTGCCACACCACGGAAAGAGAGGACCGGCATGTTGTGCGGTGGGCATTGACGGCTCGCATTGCCACATCCCGAATGTTACTGCAGGAATTAGGGTGTGTTGCGCACCAACCTGTGTCAGCACATACCATTCGACGACGTCTGTAGGAGCGGGGACTTGTCGCACGGCGGCCATTGCTCCGATTACCATTGACGTTACACCACCGGCGAGTGCGGCGGCAGTTGGCCATTGAACGCCGCACCTGGACTACGGAATGGCACGACATTATCTTCTCCGACGAATTCCGCTTCTGCTTGCAACACCACGATGGTCGGATCCGCGCGTGGCGGCACCGTGGCGAGAGTCTGTGTGACGCCTGCATTATGCATCACCATACCGATTTGTCGCCTGGCGTTATGGTTTGGGGCGTAATTGGATATGACACCCACACTTCTCTGGTATGCATCGCCGGTACACTCAACAGCCACCGCTACATCTCAGACGTTTTGGAGCCTGTAGTCCTCCCTTACCTGCCGGACCTGCCAGCGGCCACGTTTCAACAGGGCAATGCGCGCCCGCACATTGCACGCATTGTACAACAATTCTTCAAGGCCCACCAGGTGTCGCTGCTGCCGTGGCCCGCCTGTTCTCCCGATATGTCGCCCATTGAACACTTCTGGTCGCTGATTGGCAGCCGAGTGGCCTGGCAAGCACCACCCAAGGCTACGCCTGATGAACTATGGCAACGTGTCGAACCGACATACCCCAAGTCCACATCCAAAGCCTCTTTCGTTTGACGCCGCGGCGTGTAGCGGCCTTTATTGCCAGCCATGGGGGCCACATGAACTATTGATGTCTGCGTGTTCCGCAAGTCGCACGGGCCTTAAAGCTCAATCGTTTCATCTTTGTATCTGTAGTTATGTGTCCAGTAAATATGGCTTTGCTATCTAGTGTCCTTCTTGGTGTTGCATTTTGGGTGGCCAGCAGTGTATATAAAACATTGAACATACATGACGGGCATCTCCTTAACTATTGTAGCCAAAAAAATATCTGATATGTATACATATACTAATCAATTGTATAAAACTAAAAACAGAATTCGAAATTACTTGTTTTGATATTAAATAACCATAAACTGAAAACTGAGGCTTCAAGAAAGCACGCAAGCAATTATGCGTAGTTTCAGCTGAAATGAACTGTTCTAGTTTTTTTTTTTTTTTTTTTTTTTTCCTGGTTGCAAACTTTTCCCAAATTCGTGGCAATTTTATTTTCAGTATTAACGATATTTATATTTGAAAGTCGTTTGTGTTTCATATTAGATCAAAAGTAATTTTTCATGATTTTAAGCTCGGAAAATGATCTTTTCTCTCAAGCCACTGTTTCAGACAGTAGAAATTTGTAAAGGGGGATGTGTTCACCTTAGGTGATCAGAAAGGTCGCCAACAGGAAAACTCCCACATTCGGAAAAGTTTCCCACGTCCAGGTTGGTATTTCCACTTTTGCCGCGGTTTTTAGTGGAAAACCATCTTACAATCAGCAGGCTGACAGGGTGTGGGGAAATTCCGGGGTCGGGATTTTTTCCCATCGTTCTCATGTTCATAATGTTTACGTAACAAGTCAATAATATTGTGATGTTACTTAGGCAGAAAATATTATTAGGCCTAACGCCTAGGCCCTTCTAAAAATTTTCATTCCGTCATTCCCATATTCCTAAAAATTACGTAACAAGTAATGTCAGTAATACTGCACTTTTACTTATGCACCATACATTGATTAATAGGCCATAGGCCTAGGGCTTTTTAACACTTTTTCTTCGCCTATGTGATATTTGTGAAGTTTACAAAAAAGTCAAGTTAATAGCTTGGCGCGTTAACTTGGGCATTCAATGTTAACCACTAGGCCTTAGGCCTAGGGCCAATGCATTAATAATTAGTGCCTAAGTAAAAGTGCAATATGATTAACTTGAGTTTATGCAAAAACGTTATGTATATGACATCGTTAGAATGAAAACTGTTAAAAAGGCCTAGGGCCTATGAACTAATATTTAGTGCCTAAGTAAAAGCAGAAGATTATTACCTTGACTTGTTATGTAAAGGATATTAATATGACATCAGTAGAATGAAAACTGTCAAAAGAGCCTAGGCCTAAGGCCTAGTAATTAATTATGAATGCCTAAGTAAACGCGCAAAGCCATTAACTTTTTAGTAAACTGTAGGTGCGAGCCTACTCATCTAATTATGTGGACACGCCCAAAACTAAGTTCCCAGACCATCCACGTTATAGCCTCCCCCCCCTTACAGCCAATAGATATATGAGGTTCGTTCCTAAGAACCTTCCTAAAACCAAGATTGGGTGAATGGACGAAATCCTCCTTGCTTTGTTATAATTAATCTGCGAATCAGGAAGATGGATTGAGAGTGCTGAAACTCAAACAAAAATTGTCAATGTCCAAAATTAATGAATGATGACTTGGTTAAAACTCAACAACTGTATTAGATATGTATGATGGTTGAAAGTCAGTCCGTCCGTCGAGTCACCGTCTTTGGTTGCATATCAAAACGTCCATTATCTGGTGAAGAGTTCGGAATTCGCCAACGTTAATTTAGCGTCTCTCTACTAACGCTATTCCCTAAAACTTGAGAAAGAGTCTTACTCCTCTGAGATAAGACCTATATCTCTCAGTGATCTTCTCCTTTCGAGCCGTATCAAAATGCAACTCCGACCTTCGTCTTTGCTGCCTAGAAAAACTATCTCCTTCGGAATATCTGGAGATATCCATGAGAGTCTCTGGATATGAGACCTATATCACAGACTGTAACTTCGAAAACATCTCGTTACTGTTCGGTACGCGACCGACATACATGGACCCCTACTGCCTGGGTCCGCTCGCATTTGACTCCCTTCGAGCTACGACTACGGGAAAACTTATTCCTCTCCTTACCGAAATCAGACTAACTAACGTTTTCGCGCACTTATATCTCTCTCTATTTTGCCCCCCACCGCACGTACGTCACTTCCGCTTCCTTGCCTTGCTGGTGTCTCGCTCTCCTCTGTGTTGACGCCCACGTCATGAGATGACCAGGCATTTTTCTATCTTCGCGTCCATTCGACGCGCCCATCCTGTTTACGAACATATCGGACACTCATGAAATAGCCGGCCCGTTTGATGTACCTCCGTTAGCGGCGCTCTTTTGGACAGACTTAACTTACTTAAAAGTACAGTAATACATTAGACACAATACACTTTGCTACATACATACAATAACTAATGGTCAGCTTGCCAGACATCCTGATGTCTGCTTTTCGCTGACAATGTCTGGCGGATGTCGTTAGCTTAATGGCTGATAGTTATCTTGCTTGGGAAAGGAATGTGCCTTTCTCCGAGCGTGAGAAACCCAGCCCTCTTTTGTATCGCACAAATAATTCCGAAAAGTTCTAGAATTATTCATTTTCTTCTTTGTCCACTGGACCACGTTTTAAGTTTTGTTAATAATCATATACATGGATGTTCGCATCGTAAGTCCATATATCACACATTGGTTTCATATTATATAGGCATAATGTTCCCATCATTAGTCCATTAATATATGAATTTCCTGATTATACAGTTATAATGTTTATCTGATTATCTCTCTCGCATAAATAATGCTTCAGCTCTTACATAAACTTTACGGATATCACATAGGAAGTTAACTTTTTGTAAACTTTACGGATACCACATAGGCGAAGAAAAAGTGTTTAGAAGGCCTAGACCTACGGCCTATTAATTAATGTATGCTGCATAAGTAGAAGCCCAATATTTTGACATTACTTGTTATATAAATCTTAGGAATATGGGAATGTGACAGAATGAAAACTTTTAGAAAGGCCTAGGTGTTAGACCTAATAATATTTTCTGCCTGAGTTGTACCACAGTAATAATAATTTGAAATGTTACGCAAATGTTTTAAACATGAGCACGATGGAATAAAACATGCCGACCTCGGAATTTCCCCACACCCTGTCAGCCTGCTGGTTGTAAGACCGTTTTTTACTGTAAACTGCGGTGAATTTTTTTTTTACATTAAAAAACTTAGGAAAACCACTAAAACTGTGGTCACAGTTGAAATACTAACCCGGAAATTTCCCCAACCCATCCAGGTACTTGTAAGACCGTTTTTTACTATGAAGTGCGTAAAAGTCGAAATGCCGACACCGTAAATTTCCCCCTCCCGGTCCAGCTGATTGTAACTCTGTTTTTACTATAAATAGTGGTAAAAGTTGAAATGACGACCCCGAAAATTCCCCCACATACTTGTGCTCGTTGAACAGATGCATCTTGTTTTAAACAGCATGAAAATGGTTACTGTGAGAGCGGGAACATTAGTGATGCACGCCACATAATTAATGGAACATTACGCCTGTGTAATCAGGAAGTCACACATTAAATGAACTGGTAAACAGGACATTAAGTTTTAAAATGTTTATTCCACGAAGACAAAGAACTTTCGAAAGTTCCAGAACATTTTGTAAAATATTTGGAGGCAACAAAGAAAGCCAGAAATTCTCACGCTCAGGAAAAGAGACACCTTTCTCGGGTACGATAAAGATCGACCCATTAAGATAATGGCATCCGGCAAACATTGTTTAACGAAGGACAGACGTCGAGAAGTCTGGCTATCTGCACATCAGCGTTGTATGTGGGCAGGAAAATGTATTGTGTTCATATATGCTTGTACCTTTTGCGGTAGGTTAAGCCCGTCTAAGAAACGCCGCCAATCAAACGGTCCGGCTATCCAGTGGAAAGAACAAACGCCCGCCGAACGGATAGGCGCGTTGACGCCGTCAAGGAGGGAAAGGAGCAAACGCGCTGGCCACGATGACGTCGCTTGCCAACAGAGAGAGAAGTAGTAGGCCCTCGGGCCCAGGAAACGGCAGTGACGTACGTACAGTTAGGAGACGAATGAGGGGAGAGCGCCAAGCGAAAAGGGTAGTCTGTCGGTGGTTCGCGGAACGGAGAGGATCAGGAAAGCTCCAGCTGATGCGACTTGAAGGTTTTTCGGGTGCGTGTGCACTCAGAGTAGGGGTACAAGATGGTCCAGTCATATACCATATACGGTGATGGAACTATTATTTTGTAGGTTAAGGAAAATCAGCGACACAGGTCTCAGGAAGAGAGACTCTCACGATTTCTTCCATTAGCCGGAGAGTGTAGCTTAGAAATTTGGTGACGCAGGTCCCCGAGACGGGGACTCTCACCGAGTGCGTTGTTCGTCGAGTAGATAGGAAACCACGGAGAGATGCAGGTCTTAGGCGTTATCGAGAAAGACTCTCTCTCTAGATCAAGAGTATCGGTAGATTATAGGCACCGATTGGTAGGTTGGCTGATTACAAACTTTTCTCTTTCCACTGGAAGAAAGACATTTGATTTATCACTGCGGAGAGCGTTTTCTTTTTCTGCGGACAAGCTTACCTGCAAAAGCCTCCTATATTATTCATTAAATGTTGTTATGTTTCAATCAAATCTTTCAGCAATTACTTTGTAGTCATTGATAGTTTTTATCTGTAGTTTTTGGCAGTCTCAATCTATCCTCCTGGCTCCCAGATATTCTTTATAGTAAAGTGGGGAGGAGCGTCTGTTCACTCAATATTAATATTGGGGTAAGTTCTTAGGAACGAACCTGGTGCTTCTATTGGCTGTGAAGGGGGTCTTATAACGTGGACGACTGCGAAACATAATTTAGGGCGTGGCCACATATTTAGCTGGGTACGTTCGCCCCCAAAGTTACCTTGGAAATCTCCCCCACATTTGATATTTTGTGTAAACTGCAATTTGTGCACTGTCCCTGACTGAAAAGGGTAGGGGAACTTTTCCGAACGAGGGGCAGTTTTCCTGAGTGGGAGTTTTCCTGTGGGAGAGTTTTCCTGTGGGAGACTTTTCCGTCCATCATTAGTAATATCATTCTTTCCACCACACGAAACGCTGAAATTACATCAACACGTAGTGCAAAATGCGTTTTTCATTTTTTGAAGATTTTGCAATACACAAGAATTCCGCAGAACACGGATCACGGAATATTTTATAGTACCCCTCCCCCTTTATATTGCTGCTCATAGCATATCACTAATACTAAATTTATTGACACTTGAAAAAAATGCAAGTAAAACTGATATAGTAAAACAATAACTGCTTAAAGAGATGCAATTTGCAGAGGAAAAAATAGTACCCCAACATATTTATTGAATCAAGCCAAGACATTTTTATGCACGTTAGCGAGCGACGAACAAAGCACGGTTGGAAAGTGTAGAAACTGGCTCGAATGAATATTGGACTTACTTTTTTTATATCATCATCATCATCATTGTCAACCATTATCAATCCACTGCTGGACGAAGGTCTCCCAAGTTTCCTCCACAACGGTCTGTCTTGTGCCAGTCTCCTCCATGTCACCCCTGCATACTTTCGAATTTCATCCACCCATCTCCCATGTGGTCTTCTTCTGGGTCTTTTCCTGTCCCTTGGAATCCAATCTAAAATTTCGGCTGTCCATCGATGATCTGTCCTTCTGGCAGTATGTCCAGCCCATTGCCATTTCAGGGATTTAACTCTGATCATGATGTCTTCCACTCTTGTCATTTTTCTGATCCACGAGTTCCTCTTCTTATCTCTCCTGGTTACACCAAGCATGCACCTCTGCATGTTCCTTTGAGTTGTCTGCAGCCTTTGTATGTCTCTTTTAGCTAAGGTCCACGTCTCTGCACCATACGTAAGCACTGGAAGGATGCATTGATCAAACACTTTTCTTTTAAGACATAATGGCATATTGCTCTTGAAAATTATGCTGTTTCTTCCAAAAGCTCTCCAGGCAAGTTTTGTACGCCGATTAATTTCTTCATCAATGTGACCCTCACTTGATATCTGCTGTCCAAGATAAACGTACGTGTCTGTTATCTCCAGCTTTTCTCCATCAATCGATAAATCTTAATTTCTTGTAAAATCATTGAACATCACTTTTGTCTTCTGAAAGTTCATTTTTAATCCCACTTCTTTACTCTTGTCAGCAAGTTCCTGGATCATACTCTGCAGCTCTGATGGGGTAGTTGCAAAAATGACTACGTCATCAGCAAAACGAAGGTGGGTTAGATAATCTCCATTAATCTTTATCCCCTTGTTTTCCCAGCTCAGCGACTGAAAAACACCCTCCAATGTGGCATTAAAGAGCTTCGGAGATATGGTGTCACCTTGTCTCACTCCCTTTCCAATTTTTACATGTGTTGTATTTTCAAACAGCCTAATCTTTGCACTTGCATTTTCATAGATGTTATTAATAATATTAATGTATGCATCTTCAATACCGCAGGTTTTCAGAGCCATTGCAACTGCTGATGGTTTCACCGAATCAAAGGCTTTTTCATAATCGATAAAAGCCATGCACAATGGAAGTTCATATTCCCTCGCTCTTTCAATTAGTTCTCTCAGCACATGGATATGATCTATTGTGCTGTAGCCACTCCTGAATCCAGCTTGTTCTCTCGGTTGAGCCATGTCCAGTGTTACCTTCAAGCGGTGTGAAAGAACTTTAGTGAAGATTTTATAAACTACTGATAGGAGGCTGATAGGTCTGTAGTTTCCGAGATCCTCAATGTCACCTTTCTTATGTAGCAGGATCATTGTAGCGGTGTTCCAATCCTCAGGAATCTTTCCTTCATTAAGGCATCGAGTGAAAATTTGGGCGAGTACTGTTTCGATTTCTCCACTTGCTTCTTGTATGATGTCTACAGTAATTCCATCTTCTCCTGGAGCTTTTCCCCGCTTCATGTTCTTGATTGCATGTGCAACTTCTGCTGGAAGGACTGGAGGAACTCTGGTACTGGTATCTTTCATGATGTCTGGAGTGCATGTATCATCCCTTTCATATAATTTGGAGTAGAAATCTTTCACTCTTGTCAAAATTTCGCCTCTATTTCTTGTTACAGAACCATCTTCTTTTCTCAGTGCCATAATCTGTTTTCTTCCCTTACTGAGATGTCCCTTTGCAATCTTTAGGCTCTGGTTGTTTTCAATTGCTTTCCTCACTAGTTCACAGTTGAATTTCCTTACGTCTTCAGTGATACTTTTTCTTACTGTCTTGCATAGCTCTATATATTCCACTTTGGAAGTCACATCTTCTTTAGTTGTCCTCATCACTCTTCTTTTTTGCATCAACATTTTGGTTTTTCCTGATAATTTGTTCACATGCAATTTGTTCTTAGACCCAGTTAATTTTGTTGCTGTTTCCATAAGAGCTTTGGTTACTTTTCTGTTAACTTCAGAAATATCCACTTTTTCCGATCTTAGGCCTTCTAAAGCAGAGAATCTGTTTTTCAGTTCCAATTTGAAGGTATTATGGTGTTTTTTAAGGTTGGTTATGTCAATACATTTTGTTTGTCTTATGAGCTTGCTACGTTCGAGTTTAGTGTTGAGGTGCATCTTACATCTCACCAATCTATGATCACTGCCTGTGTTGAACTTGTTTAGCACACTGCAGTCTTCTATGACGAATTTTTTGTTACACATAATAAAGTCAATTTCACTTGTCGTCCCATTTGGATGTCTCCAGGTCCATTTCCCGTGTGGCTTTTTCTTGAAGAAGGAGTTCAAGATGAAAAACCCTTCTGCCTCTGCAAACTCAACGAGAGTATTTCCACGCTGGTTTCTGTTGCCGTGACCGAATTTACCTACTGAAGTTTCATTCTGTTGCCGTTGCCCTATTTTTGCATTGAAATCTCCCATAATTATTTTCAAATGCTGCTTACCTTTATTATTTAGATGACAAATTTCCTCATAAAATTCTTCAATTTCTTCTTCAGGATGACTTGTGGTGGGTGCATAAGTTTGAATAATCTGAGCCTGGTATCTTTTCGAGAGTTGGATAACAAGTCGTGCAGCTCTGTCAGAGGAACTTTCAACTTCTACAACTTTATCCTTCAGTTTCTTGTTTATTATAAATCCAACACCACTAGTTCTGCCAGTATCTGTCCCACGATAGTAGAAGAGATGTCCACTTTTCAGTTCGATGAGATCTTCTCCTTACCTCACTTAGCCCCACGATGTCCCACTTGATCCTTTGTAGTTCCTCTTCCAATTCAAGAAGCCTTTAATCAGAAGATAGGGAGCGTCCATTGTACGTAGCCAAGGTCAGCACGTTAGCAAGCGACGAACAAAGCACGGTTGGAAAGTGTAGAAACTGGCTCGAATGAATATTGGACTTACTTTATATATATATATATATATATATATATATATATATATAACTTCCTCTTATAGTAGCATTCTTTCTTTAGGCCAAATTTATTGCAAGAGAAGAAGTTATGAAACCATACCCCAACGCATTCTTAATTTCACAAAACTGGCAGCTTTTGATTAGTTTCGTCATGTTGGGTATCGATCTGGGCTTAAAAATTCCACAGATTTAAAATCTGTTTGAATTTTTTTTTCTACGATAACTACGTTCTGAGTTAGAATTTTAAACTGAGAGTAATAAAGACACGTGCTCGAATGCAAAACATACCCCACACTGGCCTACTGAGAAGTTGTGACCCGGGGGACGAACAATGTATTGTCTGAAAAGGAGAAGTGGGTGTGGGAAACATAGCGAGAGAGAGAGAGAGATAGAGAGAGATGGACAGAACCAAGCCCAATATTAAACAAGACCAGTTGGTTAGTGCAGTCCAGTTTAAGCGCGGTGCAAGTTTTACTGTTTAAGTGTCTGAAACAACGCAAAACAATAAACCTAAAACGTGGGAAAATTGCTGCAAATGTTCCCACATAAACGCATGTAACTGAAAAGTTATTCGTAACTTACACCGGTGCTTTACTTTGAATGGATTAAGTTAAATAAAAAAAGTTCCGTAAATTTTACGGGTAAATCATACAACTTGGCAGGTATGTGCTATCATCTTGTTGAAATTTAAGCATCAGGACCTGCTTTGAATTTGGGATATGGTGTACACTCGCCGCAATTTAAATTTTGCATATGCCAAAATATGCCGTGTTGCCCAACGCACGTATAAAGCAAGCGCAATGCAAATCAAAAACAACACACCAGATCTCCACGGGAAATGGCAAATTCGTATCAGGGAGATTGGTACCCCCCCCCGAGTCTGCGAGGTTACGAGGTCATATACAAAATGCATAAATGGCAACTGCATTTCTTTCAGAGATCTTGTCAAAGTGTGGAAGTTTTCCAAGTAGAACAAAACGAAATGTACGAGTTTTCCTAGGGATATAAATGCGTTTGTAAGATCATAACGACACAAAGTTTATGTAGAAGCTTTGCCACTCACTAAAACTTGAGTTATTGCTTTAATATTTCGCAAGTCATGCAATAAAGGCTAATCTACAGGGACTCAACAAATCGATCTTCAGGTGTTGACAAGATACCCACGTTACGGCCCTATTTCGAAGATTTTAAATTACAACCTTGATATTTCGTATTTGTAAACATTTCATAAAACATAATAAAAGTCACTGAACTGATGATTTCTATGCTCTTTACGAGGCACATAGGCCGCCGGCCGTTTTAGAAGATTTTAAGTAGTTACAACCTAGATGTTTCTTATTTCTAAACATTTTGTACAACATTACAAAAGGCACTCAATGGATCAGTTCTCAGCTCTTTACAAGGCACCTAGGAAGCCGGCCTTTTTAGATTTAAGTTACAACTTAGATATTTGTTATGCAACTTAGATATTCTTGTAAACAGTTTATAAAACTTAATAAAAGGCACTCAAGAGATTATTTCGCGGCGCTTTACAAAGCACCTTGGCCGCGAGCCTTTTTTGAAGATTTCAAGTTACAACCTAGATATAGTTTGAGCTTTTTAGAGCCCATGAAAAAGATTATATATGTTAGTTTACGTTTAGGGGTTTAACACCCCCTAAATTCAAAATTTTCAAATGTGTTGTTCGTCTATTGATAGCGTTGTCTAATGTTTTAAGTTTGAGCTTCTTGACAAACCCATAAGAAAGGTGATTATATTAGTTTAGGTTTGGGGGTAACCCCTTAAATTTCACCATTTCTAAAACAAAGTGCAATTTTTATAAGGTTCATAAATATATATGTGATCAGTTTTCTTACACTAGATTGGAAACGTCCTCCAACATTACGTATTATGTACAAATTATCCATAGTGGGCATGTGTCCGGTGGGCAAGTGTCCTGTGGGCTTTAGTCCGAACCTCCCTCTTTTTATACTTCCCAGTTATGCCGATATTATTAACTTGATACGTAAATGTTATAAATATGACATCGGTAGAATAAATACTGTTTAAAAGGCCTAGGTCCTATGAATAAATATTTTGTGCCTAAGAAAAGCACACTGTTATCAACTTGGTTTGATATGTAAACGTTATGAATATGAAGGCGATTGATTAAAAACTGTTAAAAAGGCCTTGGTGTAGGGGCTGTGAATTAATTAAGTAAAAGAGAAATATTGATAACTTGAATTCTCAGTATAGGCCGAGAAAGGGCAATCTTTATGTCAACCCTACCCTCTTAAACTTTCTTGGCCAGTTACCCTAAAGTCATATGTACCAAACTCAAATTAAAGACAAACATAACTCATCCTATCGTTAGATACCTTTGGAAAACTGCCACACATTCGAAGTGCCCCACACTCGCGCGGGTTTTCTAGAAGTTTCAGACACACTTCCACTCTGCGGTTTGCTTCAGCTGGCGTCAGTTCATGAGGGACAATGCGGCAGCTCCTGTAGACCTTGGCGTGGTCCTGAAAGTGACGAACCACTGTGGTCTGTGATATGCCCAGCTCGCCCGATAATCTCCGAGTTCTGGTTGTGTGATTTGCCTATACAGCCTGACGCATGGCCTTCGAATCCACGGTTCGTGGCCTATCTGACCTTCGCTGATCGTCAAGGTTTCTGTCACTTGAGCGAAATTTCTTGAACCATCTATTTGCGGTGCTGTGGTCCACGGAACCTTCCCCTTTTGCATGACAAATGTTTCATGTTGCTTGAGCAGTGTTATGGCCGAGTTCAAACTCGTAAAGCAAAAGTTCCCTAATTAGCCGGTTGTGGCTGTTCATCTTTCAGGCGTCTCAACTACAGACAGAATGACGACATGCAATGACGTTCACAGCAACGACTACCACTTTATATCCCTTTCGGCCGACAGCAGTGCGTGACATACCCCGGACCCGCCACAGCACCTAATTTTTTACTGGGGTGCCCCTCTGTCCTTTAATTGTTCTTAAATATAATTTTATTTCATAAATCTTTGTGTTTCAGCTTGAAAATAGTGGTAAAATTATAGGTACAGTGGGCTGGAGTGTTTTTGATACTAGTTATCATTGCAATTGTTGTAGTACCTAGGTTATACACATTTTCTCTTTTTTACGTGGAAGAAATAGGATGTGGTCAGTTCGTATCTCTCTCTTTTTTTTTTTTTATTTCTACCTGCGCACATCTTTATTGGGTTTTTTTTTTTTTGCATCCAGTACTCTTAGTTTGCCTAGTGATCAACCACAGAATATTTTGTGGCACCATTTGATCTGTCGCACATTGAACTGAAACTTTCTGCTATGAAGTATACGGCCGAGATAAAAGGGATGGAAAACTGTGAGCCCCTGTCATGACCTAGGCTTAGAGAGGATCAGGAAAAGACAGAAACATTTCAAGATTTGCGAGGGAAATAACTTTCCTTGTAGGTATGCTACAGCTCAAGAGGGCACAGCCTGAATTTTGGAAGTCATTGTAAATTTTTCTGCAGATTTACACTATGGTAAGAACGCTGTACAACTTCGTAAGTGGAAATCTTTCCTAAATTGCCTTGTTTACGAGATAGCTCTCTGGGTCTCCCAAATAGGTGGGCTTCCAACTGTTCAGTTCGGTGGGATCTCCATCACAGTATAGAGTTATTTTTCTTGGATAGGATTCGGCCTGTTGGTTATTACATCACAAACCATAAACTCTGAAGTGCCCCTTGAAGTTCTGGACAATTCTGCCCTACCAACAAATTTTTATATGCGCTCATATATACTGCAATAGCTTCCAAACAACTCTGATACTGTTCTTTTTGTTTTCTTTAAATTCAAGTACCTGGTTTACACACAAATTGTAGAATAGATCAGAAGGAAGCCACATGTTTAATTTGCTATTTAACGAATGGGGAAATGATTAATATGGTTATAATAATCATTCAAAATTTGCAAATTTCGGTATTTGTATGACAAAGGGCGATAACTATTTGAAAGAGGGGCGATTGGCAACTAAAAAAAAATTAAAAAAAATATCTTTAAGGTCCTCGCACCCCAAAACTTAACAAAACATAATAATAATAATAAATGAGAAATTCTCCCCAAAAAGGTTTTGTTTAAATTTTTTTTTAACTGCAGGGCCTCGTAAGGGTGCTTCCTGGGCGATTGCACCGATTGTCCAGGCGGCCCTGAAAGTATGTATTAAGATATAATCCTGAATTTAGGAGTTTCCGTATCGCTGTAATGGGCTAAAAACCAAATAATACATTCGAAAACCCTTGAGAAATTTCTGCGCCTTATACAGCATTTGCACAGTAAATTTCCCATTCATTCATTCAAAAACTATTTTTAGATAAATAATAAATAAAATACCATTTCCCACAGTGATAACATGCTATTTTCTCAGTACATCTGGAAACGTAGCACAGTCCACTGTATTTCTAAAAAATATTAAAAAATGCGTACTGCATACACATTCAACATGTAACTAAAAAATTATCTTTGGAACACTTTAGGAACACTGAAAGTTTGTGTATAACTGCTGAAATGGAATAGTAAGGAATATGTTTAACGAAGGTGTATCTTATCCACCCAGATGCATTTTTTAAAACGAAGAAATCGTTTGTCTGGTGGTTGTTAGTTGAGGGGGACATCGTGATGGAAGCATGGGTGGAAAGATTCCTTTTGTCTTTCCTCCCATCACCCTTAGGGTTCTAAGGGGAAGGGTGCGGGGAGAAATACAGATAAACAAGAGATACGAGCTTGTCGGCAAATCGGTTTCACAGCATTGACAGTGTAATCAGCTTACCTATTTGCTCCGAGTATAGTTTTGCGGAAGAAAGAAAAGTTCTTTTGTTCCCCATCAGTAGACCGATATTACTGGTAAAGTCCCCCCCCCCCGTCCCCACATGATTCTGACGGATATATTGGATTGCAGAAAAAGTAACACCACACGTTTTCTTAATCGCAGTCGAAGGTTTTGCTACTGGTAATTTTAGTTCCATTGCTGAAAATTCTGTGTCCCTGATGAGGGACATTTGGTTTCCCCATAGTTTTCCCCGAGTCCTGACTTTTCGGTCGTTCATTTAGTTGAGAGACTCCATCATCCTTAGCAATGGAAAAATTCTTCAGCATACATGAGGAATTAAAGTAGCTTTACATGGCTACATCCAGTGGCGTACCCAGAAATTCTTGTTGGACGGGGCTATATATATAGTATATGCACACAATGTGTGTATAGTGTACGCCTGTAGTTTATATACGGTTATGACGTATGTAACTCTTAATATCTTTGCGAAGAAGACATCATGTAATAGAAGACATTATGTAATTTTTTGATCATGTAAAGTAATTGTTTAATTTGTGACGTATGTCGCTCTTAATCTCCTTGTGGCTTTGGAAAGAAGACACCATGTAATGGAAGACATTATATTATGTCAGACACTATGTAATTTTTTGAACATGTAAAATAATATTTTTTGAATGTTTAATTTGTGACGTATGTTGCTCATAATCTCCTTGGAGGGGGCTTAAACCCCCAAAGCCCTCCTCCGTGGGTGCGCCAATGGCTACATCTATATCAAATACAAAGTTTATGAACACCACATGTTTCGTAAGTGAACGCAAGCGAACCGACTGATGCAATGCTTATATTCTAACAAATCCTGAAATTTCAGGTGATTCTATCAAAATCTCGAAACAATGGCAACTCCTCAAACAACAAGAAAATTGCAACCGAAAACTTTTGAGAAGAAATAAATGTGTGCGCCATCAATTTAGAGGATAACCTGATTTTAATTTATTCGACTGTTGCGCGGATGTAGATAAAAATACCCCTGAAAACTGAAAAGCAGAAAAAATGCCCCCGGAAGAAATACCCCCAGAACAAACTGTTTACTGTAAACTGCCACACGGGAACACTGATGTGTGGCAATTAACCGGTAACCCTGCCACACATCTTCAGCAACTTGGCTACGAAAGTTCAGGGGGGGTCTATAAAGATTGCCATTTCTGGGCCTATATTGAGAACTGAATTGGGAACTCCAAACGAATTTCGTGAAAACGTTCCATGTAAGCCAAGCGAGAATTGTACTTTATTTGAAGAAATAAATTGCCAAGGATGCAAAGTACACTTGGTTAGGGGAGGGGGGTGCTCTACCCTGAACTTCCGTAATATTATATTCTGGGCCCCTGGAGTCTGCCAGTGTATTCAGGAAGTTTCCCTTGAAGTGTCCGCGAGGTCCATGAGCTGGGGGGTTTCCCCCAAAATGTTAAAATGGTCGTAGAGCTGTAAACATTAGTACTATGCTTTATATATGATTCTGTACACGACCATGGATTTTCAGGAGGAGGGGGTACCATTGAGGATACACTGACCGACTCTATAGGTCCAGAATATAAAATTACGGAAGTTGGGGGTAGAGCCCTCCAAACCAAGCACCTCGTATCCCTTTCACAGGCTTCACCAAATTTCATGGGGAGGGGGAAAGGGCATACATAGTTTGCCATTAAACACAACATGAAGCATAGAAAGTGCGAGCAAATCCCTTACCTTGAACACTTTTCTACGCTCTTAGAAACTTGGGGGAGGGTGAATTCACCCCACCCTCATAAAAATTCGTGGTCATGTACAGAATCATTATGTAAAGCATGGTTCTAATGTTTACAGCTCTACGTCTATTTCAACATTTTGGGGACCCCCCCCCCCCCCCAAAGCTCACGGACCTTGCAGGCACTTCAAAGGGAATAGCCTGGATACACTGACAGACTCCAGCGGCCCAGAATCTAATACTAATATTACGGAAGTTGAGGGTTGAGGACCCCCCCCCCCAACACCACAAAGTGTACCTCGGATCCTCTACAATTTATTTCTTCAAATTAAAGTACAATTCTCGCTTGGCTTACACGGAACGTTTTCGTGAAATTCGTTTGGAGTTTCCAATTCAGTTCTCAGTATAGGCCCAGAAACGGCAATCTTTACAGTCCCCCCCCCTAGCCCTTTGACTTTTTGTGGCCAAGTTGCTGAAAGATGTGTGGCAGGGTTGGCAGGGTTGCTGGTAAATTGCCACACATCAGTGTTCCCGTGTGGCAGTTTACAGTGAACTGTTTGTTCTGGGGGTATTTCTTCCGGGATTATTTTTTCCGGGGGCATTTTTTCCACTTTTCAGTTTTCAGGGGTATTTTCTGCGGGGGTATTTTTTCCCGGGGGTGTTTTTACCGTTTACCCTTTAGTGCATGGCCTTCAGTATCACGACATTGCAGACCTCAAGAAAGAATTACCGACCCCAGAAATTTCTCCCACCCCATCCTGCTACTTGTAATATCGTTTTTTGCTACAAACTGGAATAAAAGTCGAAGTGCTGTCCCCGAAAATTTCCCCCACATTTTTCTACTACTTACAAAACATCTGTAGATTGCAGTGAATACGGAATTACCAAAAATTTTCCCCTACCATCAGCCTACTAATTCTAAGATGGTTTTTCACTGAAAACCGCGGTATTAGTTGAAATACTTATCCGGAAATTTCCCCCACTCCATCTTGCTAACATAAACTACTGTAAACGTGGCAAACATATTTCATTTCATTTCATTTCATTTCATTTTATTATTTCTGCTGTTACAGGTTATTGAATAATGATAACAATTATTGACAGTTATAAAATAACAGCAAGGAAGCTCCAGGAAAAGGCCTCATTGAGTCCTGTCTAAGCCCGGAGCTCCCTGAAGGAAATTTACAAGTCAAGTACAGCAATGTACACCACCAGCCATTAGTATAACTCTTTCTACCCCCTCCCCTCCATTATTCCCTTAAATAGTTAGCTTTAATAAGTATGCTTTTAATTTTTTCTTATAGAGGTTAAAGTTATTAATCAATGTCAGTTCTCCGGGCAATGAATTCCAAAACGCGGGCCCACAATAATTTAAACTTTGTTTCATAGTTAAAGTTTTAGAGAGCACTGGTATAAGTGCCTTTTGATTTCTTGTATTATATTGATGCGTATATGTAGATATTTTAATTAATTCCTGCTCTATGTTATTTTTTATTCTTTTGTACATGATTTTACCCAAGTTAAAATTATATAATTGTTTAATAGTCATTATGTTATATTTGTTAGGGTCAACTCTTGTATATGTATGTATACATGATTGAGAAAAAATAACATTATTACAACTATATTTTAAATCTAATAATCTAATATACTTGTTTTGAAGTATTTGTAATTTTTTAATATTAGATTGAGTTGTTTGACCCCATGTTAATATACAGTAGTTAAGATGTGTATGAACTAAAGTAAAATATATTAATTTTAATGTTTTAACAGTAAGATTTGTCAGAACATGACTTACAATTCCTATATTTTTTGATAATTTAGTCAAGAGATTATCAATGTGTTTATTCCATTTTAAATCATTATTAAGTTTAATACCTAAGTAAGTAAACTCATTTACTATTTCAATTGATTTCTTGTCGAGAAGTAATGGTATATTAATAAGTTGACTTGTTTGTTGTCTTGAAAAAAAAACTGCTTTAGTTTTATCTGTATTTAATACAAGTTCATTAGCAGCCAACCAATTTGTGTATTTTTGCAATTCAATATTACTTAGTAAAATTATTTCTTCTGGATTAGTACCCTTAAATAACAATGTAGTGTCATCTGCATAGAGGATAATTCTAGATTCAGATTCGATGTTAAAAATGTCATTAATGTGTAGATATTAAATAATAATGGTCCAAGTATTGAACCTTGGGGTATACCCAACCTAATATTTTCCATTGTTGAGTAATAATCGCCTAGTTGAGTAAACTGAATTCTGTTTGATAAGTAATTTGTAAAGAGTGCACGAGCAGTACCCCTTATTCCTATATTATGTAGTTTTGATAGTAATATATTATGGTTTAATGTGTCAAAAGCCTTTGTTAAATCCAAAAAAATAGCAACGGTTAAATTGTTTTCCTCAAAATTTTTTTGAATTATATCTTGAATATGAAGAAGAGCAAGATCTGTTGATTTATTTGATTGAAATCCAAATTGTTTTTTGTCAATAACTTTATATTTGTGTAAGTAGGGTAACAATTTATTGTAAATTAGTTTTTCAAGTAATTTTACAAAGATTGATGTCTTAGATATTGGACGATAATTGTTTTCATCATTGTGTGATCCTGCTTTATATTTAGGGGTAATTTTTGTAATTTTCAGCTTATTAGGAAAAATTCCTGTATCAAGAACAGAATTAAAAATTTGAAGTAAAGGTTCAGATATCTCATCTGCAATATATTTAATTACCTGTGAATTAATTTCATCAGATCCTGAACCTGCTGATATTCTTATATTCTGAAATTCCACTAACAATTCAGTTTTTGTAATATCTGTAAAATGAAAATTATTAGGGAGATATGATTTTTGTAAATAACTGGAGTAATGTGTATTAACCCTTTTTAACTTTTGTTTTAATGTAACTGGGGTAGTTGTAAAATGATGATTCAGTTGTGTAGCAATGTCCTGTTGATTGCTTATTTTCATATTATTTATAGTTAGGTGAGTGGTAATATCGTTTTAGGTGTCCTACCAAGTAATTGATTAAGATGCTTCCATGTTAGTTTAGATGAATTTTGTGAGAATATATTAGCATAATAATTCCTTTTAGTAGTTCTTAATTCAGAGTTCAGCTTATTTCTATATTGTTTAAAATAATTAAAATCTGATTGTTGTCTAGTTTTAAGGAATTTAGAATATAACTTATTTCTTTTTTTATTGCACTTAAGTAATGTATCTGTAATCCATGGTTTTCGAAAACTTTTTCTAGATTTATTGCTTAGTACTGAAATAGGAAAACATATGTCATAGAGTTATGGCCAAACACCTCCAAAATGACTCTACAACTTAAATCTTGGCCCTCAGTCTCCGGCAGCTGGAATGTACCTGGCCAAGGCAGCGGCCAGTGCGACATGAAGGCAGAGGGTGCTAAGAATCCCCGGAGGACCGGACTAGGCTGCCATTTGATGCTGACCTTGGCTACCTATAACGGACGCTCCCTATCTTCTGATTCAAGGCTTCTTGAATTGGAAGAGGAACTACAAAGGATCAAGTGGGACATCGTGGGGCTAAGTGAGGTAAGGAGAAAAGGAGAAGATCTCATTGAACTGAAAAGTGGACATCTCTTCTATTATCGTGGGACAGATACTGGCAGGACTAGTGGTGTTGGATTTATAATAAACAAGAAACTGAAGGATAAAGTGGTAGAAGTTGAAAGTTCCTCTGACAGAGCTGCACGACTCGTTATCCAACTATCGAGAAGATACCAGGCTCAGATTATTCAAACTTATGCACCCACCACAAGTCATCCTGAAGAAGAAATTGAAGAATTTTATGAGGAAATTCGTCATCTAAATAATAAAGGTAAGCAGCACTTGAAGATAATTATGGGAGATTTCAATGCAAAAATAGGGCACCGGCAACAGAATGAAACTTCAGTAGGTAAATTCGGTCACGGCAACAGAAACCAGCGTGGAAATACTCTCGTTGAGTTTGCAGAGGCAGAAGGATTTTTCATCTTGAACTCCTTTTTCAAGAAAAAGCCACATAGGAAATGGACATGGAGACATCCAATTGGGACGACAAGTGAAATTGATTTTATTATGTGTAACAAAAAATTCGTCGTTGAAGACTGCAGTGTGCTGAACAAGTTCAACACAGGTAGTGACCATAGATTGGTGAGATGTAAGATGCACCTCAACACTAAACTGGAACGTGGCAAGCTCATAAGACAAACAAAATGTATTGACATAACCAACCTTAAAAAACACCATAATACTTTCAAGTTGGAACTGAAGAACAGATTCTCTGCTTTAGAAGGCCTAACATCGGAAGAAGTGGATATTTCGGAAGTTAACAGAAAAGTAACCAAAGCTCTTATGGAAACAGCAACAAAATTAGCTGGGTCTAAGAACAAGTTGCATGTGAACAAATTATCAGGAAAAACCAAAATGTTGATGCAAAAAAGAAGAGAGATGAGGACAACTAAAGAAGATGTGACTTCCAAAGTGGAATATATAGAGCTATGCAAGACAGCACGAAAAAGTATCACTGAAGACGTAAGGAAATTCAACTGTGAGCTAGTGAGGAAAGCAATTGAAAACAACCAAAGCCTTAAGATAGCAAAGGGACATCTCAGTAAGGGAAGAAAACAGATTATGGCTCTGAGAAAAGAAGATGGTTCTATAACAAGAAATAGAGGCGAAATTTTGACAAGAGTGAAAGATTTCTACTCCAAATTATATGAAAAGGATGATACATGTACTCCAGACATCATGAAAGGTACCAGAGTTCTTCCAGTACTCCCAGCAGAAGTTGCTCATGCAATCAAGAACATGAAACGGGGGAAAGCTCCAGGAGAAGATGGAATTACTATAGACATCATACAAGAAGCAAGTGGAGAAATTGAAACAGTACTCGCCCAAATTTTCACTCGATGCCTTAATGAAGGGAAGATTCCTGAGGATTGGAACAATGCTACAATGATCCTGCTACATAAAAAAGGTGACATTGAGGATCTCAGGAACTACAGACCTATCAGCCTCCTATCAGTGGTTTATAAAATCTTCACTAAAGTTCTTTCACACCGCTTGAAGGTAACACTGGACATGGCTCAACCGAGAGAACAAAGCTGGATTCAGGAGTGGCTACAGCACAATAGATCATATCCACGTACTGAGAGAACTAATTGAAAGAGCGAGGGAATATGAACTTCCATTGTGCATAGCTTTTATCGATTATGAAAAAGCCTTTGATTCGGTGAAACCATCAGCAGTTACCACAGCTCTGAAATCCTGCGGTATTGAAGATGCATACATTAATATTATTAATAACATCTATGAAAATGCAAGTGCAAGATTCGGCTGTTTGAAAATACAACACACATAAAAATTGGAAAGGGAGTGAGACAAGGTGACACCATATCTCAGAAGCTCTTTAATGCCACATTGGAAAATGTCTTTCAATCACTGAACTGGGAAAACAAAGGGATAAAGATTAATGGAGATTATCTAACCCACCTTCGTTTTGCTGATGACGTAGTCATTTTTGCAACTACCCCGTCAGAGCTGCAGAGTATGATCCAGGAACTTGCTGACAAGAGTAAAGAAGTGGGATTAAAAATGAACTTTCAGAAGACAAAAGTGATGTTCAATGCTTTTACAAGAAATGAAGATTTATCGATTGATGGAGAAAAACTGGAGATAACAGATACGTATGTTTATCTTGGACAGCAGATATCAAGTGAGGGTCACATTGATGAAGAAATTAATAGGCGTACAAAACTTGCCTGGAGAGCTTTTGGAAGAAACAGCATAATTTTCAAGAGCAATATGCCATTATGTCTTAAAAGAAAAGTGTTTGATCAATGCATCCTTCCAGTGCTTACGTATGGTGCAGAGACGTGGACCTTAACTAAAAGAGACATACAAAGGCTGCAAACAACTCAAAGAAGCATGGAGAGGTGCATGCTTGGTGTAACCAGGAGAGAGATAAGAAGAGAAACTCGTGGATCCGAAAAATGACGAGAGTGGAAGACATCATGATCAGAGTTAAATCCCTGAAATGGCAATGGGCTGGACATACTGCCAGAAGGACAGACCATCGATGGACAGCCAGAAATTTTAGATTGGATTCCAAGGGACAGGAAAAGACCCAGAAAAAGACCACATGGGAGATGGGTGGATGAAATTCGTAAATATGCGGGAGTGACATGGAGGAGACTGGCACAAGACAGACCGTTGTGGAGGAAACTTGGGGAGACCTTCGTCCAGCAGTGGATTGATAATGGTTGACAATGATGATGATGATGATGTCATAGATATCTTTTAGTTTTGTAAAAAATATTTCATATTTTAAATCAGGTGATGAATATGTGTCCAATTCGCTCCAGTTTAAATTCTTTAATTTATTTTTAAAAATTTCTAGATTTTTTTGTTTATAAGTCTCATTTTAGAAACTTCATGTATTTGAGCCTTTTTAAGTGTGTGTTTGTGAATAATAAAAATAGGTAAATGATCACTAAAATTAAACTCCAATATTCCCGCAATAATTGGATCTTGTTGAATGTTTGTAATACACAAATCCAAAATTGTTTTAGAATGGGCAGTTATTCTGGTTGGCAGTGTGATGGTATTTACAAATCCAGATGAATTTAAAATAAATTAATTTATTAGTTATAGAATTATCCTGGGAAATATCAATATTTAAATCTCCCATGATAATAGTTTTTTCTTAACAAGGTTAGCATAGTTTAGAAATTCACTTAATATATTTAGACATATTATAAGATTTAGGTTGTCTATAACACACCATGATTATGTAAAATTCATTTTGAATAGTTGTTATTTCTATGTTAGAGTTCGTTATAGTAAAGTTGTTAACAGTTGAAAAGTCCCTATATTGATTATTAACATATATTGCAATGCCCCCTCCTCTTGAGTAATTTTTATTTAGGTTAAATATGGTATAATTAGTTAACTGTGTTGAATAATCCCCACTTGGAAACTATGTTTCAGTTATACAGACAATATCTATCGCTGCCTTAATTAAATGTAATAAAGACTCCAGAAGTGTAATTTTGTTTGTTAGTGATCCTGTATTAATATGTATAATTTTTAATGAATTATTTAGGTTAGTTGTTATTAAGTGGTTCAACTGAATAATAACCATCCATCTTGTCCCCCACATCCCCCACTTTAGCCCTTATAATTTATAATTTAATCAAGTCATTAAGAGGAGTTCATAAATTCATGTAGTTCCTCAATAGTCAGTATTTTTCTTTTTTGAGCTTCATTTTTTTTTATGAATAAGTTTCCATGTCCATGCGTACTTGAGCCTTGACTGCTGCACCAGTGTCCTTGCTTCCCAGTACAGATGTTTATTGTAAGGGGTAAGATTTTCGTTTAAGTAGATTCTTGTTGCCCTTAAACCAGGCATTAAATCATTATTATAGGTAAGAGTTTTTTCTTGGACATCCAAATATTCCTAGTTGTTCTTGATTTGAACTGGATGAGCACTACCGAGTCTTGAGTCCTTTTATGCTTGGTTGGTAAAGGGTGAACAATATCAATATCTTTTGATAGATCCTTATCTATTTGTAATTTAGTTGCTAAGAGATCAACAAGGTTATTAAGATCTTCCTGAGATACAATATTTGAAAGATCAATTCCGTGTATTTCTATGTTTCTCAGCCTTTGACATTGATTCAGTTCAAAGTAACTTGTACAAAATTCTAGCGGATAATGCTTACCTTGGCATTCCTTTCTAGCGATGGAAACATTTCACGCACGTGTTTTCCGGTCTTTGTTGATGTTATTGTCATAAAGTCTGTTGTATGCGATGACTGGCTTTACTTCTCACACTTTTCGCTGGGTATACTCATTGGATCTTTGCCTTAGGATTCCAAACACATCAATTTTTACCGTTCTTTATACTCGAAATTTTCGCCCATCCTCTGGGCATCCTCAGGAGCGTGACGACTTTACCACCGATGTTCGTGGTTAACTTCGCGCTAATGGAGTCCGATACTCCTTGTTGCCATTCGTTGGATATACTTTCCTGGATATATTTTGTTATCAAGCCCGGCTGGCGCCATCAAAACAACTTTTTTTTTTATTTTTTTTTTTTTTTTTTTTAATTTCTTCTCCTATCCTGGTTTTCTTGTCTTTTTTTGCCGGTTTTTCTTTTGTTGTTGTTTTTCTTGTCTTATTAGTTCTTTCCACAGGCCCGATAATGTGCTAGGGTCGTTCTGGTTACATACCCTTGCTTTATTTTTATAGATTAATATTGCTTCTTCCCTCCTCATTTGCCTTTCCAATTTTTTATTCTTTTTTAGCATTTTAATTTCATCGAATTTTGATAAAGTCCGGTTTTCCATGCAGAATTGCACTAACTCAGTTTTGGCTTCTTTTTTTGCCAATTAGATATGTGTTGTTTAAGTCTTTTTTTTTAATCTGTTTTTCGTACTTCCAATGTACGATATTGGGGGTATGTGTGCAATTGGAATTTCGTAGGTTTCTGATTCTTCTAGCATTTTTTCCTCTGTTTTTTTGTTGACAGTCATACTTTTCACGGTGTGCACTGAGCTTCCTAGTTGTAAGTCATATTTAGCACACTGCCTATTGATTTCATTACTCACTCCTTCCAAGTATGGGAAAGCTCCAATGTATTTCAATTTTTTCTTCCTCATCTTCCTTTGGTTGTGCACTTCTTGGCCTTCTTTACTCTGAGTCATATGCTTTTTTCTCTCATGTATCCATTTATTAATTAGCTTGCTCGGGTACCCATACTCTTGTGCTATTTTCGAGATAAACTCTAGCTCTTGATTTTTTAGCCTGTCCATCCTTAGTTCAGCAATAGAATCAAGCTTTAAACTGATATCTGTTAAAGATTGCTTAATAAAATTCATATCAAAGTCATTAGAGTCAGTTTTAGATTTACTTGTGTTTATGGTACCTTGGTCTTTATTGGGACCCATGACAGTAAATTTCAATTAATTTTTACTCAGTAACAGTAATTTTCACTTAATTTTGGCTACAGTTTCTGCAGCTGTGCTACAGATGGCAGCAGCACACTATCTCATCACCAAAATTTCTTTTTTTTTTTTTTTTTTTATCATCAAAATTTTCAATATATTTTTGTTTCAGTTGTCACCCTTTTTTTTTTTTTCTTTTACTCAATAACCCAGTCATGTGGTATTTAGGTTCACAATCAACAAAAGTCCATAGAAAATCAGTCAATAATTTCAAAGTTGAAGAAGTAAAAATTTACCTTTAACTCACGAAACACTAATATCCATTAGTTTGCAGACAAAAACACAAAATGCAGACAGCAATCCCGAACAAGAGCAAACACTCGAAGACAAGACGGCGTAGAACAACACAATTTTTTGGCTCCCCTAATTTCATCTGAGAGCCACGAATCCACGGCCTATCTACCTGAGTGACCTGCCTCCAGTAATTACCACAATTTCCGGAGCTCTTATCTTGCATGTGGTTGCACTGAACACTCATGAATCCGCAATGAACTTCAAAAACACCCAAATACTACATCGAAAAACACTTCAACCAACAAAATATCATTAGCTTGAGCATAGTTGTATGTTAACATCATGACTTGACTTCATATGTAGGAACATATGTAGGTTGCATTAAAAAATAAGGAAATGCTGACCCGAGAAATCTCCCCACGTTCGATATTTTGTGTCAAAGGCAATTTGTGCACAGTCCCTGACTGAAAAAAGTGGGGGACTTTTCCTGTGGGGGACTCTTTCGTCCATCCATATGAATGGATGGGGAGCTAACAGTTCATATTTTTCTTATTACGGTGCGAAGAATGCCGAGTAGTTCTACTCGGAATGCTTTCATGTAAAGTGAACAATTTGCTTTACTTTTTGTAAAAAAACTTAAACATGTATGTTTCCTTTTCGCTTTACTTCTAAATAGCCAAATCTCTAGAAAGGGATATTTAAATTATTATGATAAAAACCAATAAAATTGAAACTAAAACCTTCAGTGCAAAAATGAAAAATATCAGTATTAAAGTGATTGGGGGAGAGAGGCACATTGGTACTGAAAGTTCTCACGATGTGGTTTTGTATATTTGGCGGAAAATTCCTATATGGAAAAAGTTTTGTACCAGTTAACTCTTACACTTTCTCATATAAGGGATTTTTTGTTGAGAGTTTAACGACCACCGAGAGCAACTCAACTCAGTGGGCTATAAGCTATCGTCTGTCCCTAATTTAAGGCCACTGGTTCCATGGAAGGGAGAGAGCCAGTTCTGTAAAATCAGGGCGTCGACTTCACCAAATTAGGGGGGGCACGCTTCTTTTATTCTCAAAAGAACAATAAAAAAAAGGCAAAAAGATAAACTACGTCAACGTCGTATATTTTAAAACACAATTGTAATTGTTCATTAGTAAATGTACAAGGAAACAGAAATATTCTTTTATTTAAAAATAAAATTCAGCCTGTGATTTCATAGAAATATCCAGAGATACTTTATTTCCAAACATTTATAAAAAAAAAAAAAAAAAAGTGAGAAATTAGCGAGGTAGCGAGGTTACTCGAACAAAGAACGAGAAGCACAAAAAATAAATTGATAAATAAAGGCTCAAAAGGTTATTTATACGTTTCTGTATTTTTATTTATTATATTTATGATAATTGTTTAAAACATTTACCGCAGATCGTGAGAACATATCAAACACAATACAGGGATGGCAGTCAAGTTTCCTATCAAATGAGCAATACTGAATATGTAAAAAACGTTTTTACTTTCTTTGCTATTTATTATTTTCTTGGAAATAAAGAGCTTTGGCCTCATGAAGCGGAACTTGGTCTACTGTATGAGACCGAAACGATTATTTAGTTGAACTGAATGAAAGACACTAGGTGGGCACTTCTCCTCCAGTAAAATTATTGAGGGGGCAAGATTTGCCTTGCCCCTCCATAGTCGGCGCTTCTGCGTAAGACAAACACAACATCCATGACTCACTGGTATTCGAATCCGGACCTACTTGGACGATTGGTCATAAGCCTGTGCCACCGGGGGGGAACTGTAGTTTTAGAAAATGTACTAAGTCACTGCAATTTATTTCTTCAAATGAAAGTACATGTCTCGCTTGTCTTACATAGAACGTTTTCTCGAAATTTGTTTCGAGTCCCCAATTCAATTCTCTATATAGGCCAACAAACGGTAATCTTTATGCCACCCTCCCCCACCTTTGAACTTTTGTGACTAGTTGCCCTAAACTCGTATGAACTGGCATGAAAAATTCAGACAAACAAAAGAGCTCCTTCCCGTCATTAGACACCTTGGAAAACTGCCATACATAATTCGGAAACTTGGAAAACTGCCATACATAATTCGGAAACTTGGAAAACTGCCACACATTCAAAGTGTTCTTTGGAGGAACAGCAATTAGCGCCTCGCCCCTTAATGAAAAACATGTGGCAATTTTCCTGTGTGGAAGTTTTCCAAGTTACTGAAATACGTATCGCAATTTTCCTGTGTGTCGGTTTTCCGGCAACCAACGAAAATATACGGCAAAAAATATTTTGCAGTGGAGCCATTGCTACTGTTCCTTTACATAATTTAGCTGACGTAATGAGCCCTTATATTCTGGTGAACTGCCAAACAGATTTTGCATCTTCGTGATGCAAGAGAAAAATTTAGAAAATGTAAATAACCATAAATAACTTTGAGAAACCATACTAATCGTAAGATGCTTCGGTTTCCTTCTCGGCACAATAAATGGCAATATGTTGCATACAGATGCATGAAAAAGTCCCCACATTGGAAAACTCTCCCAAAGGAAAATTCCCCCACAGAAAGCTCCCCCACCTTTTTGAGTCAGGTATAGCGCACAAATAGCATTTTACTCAAAACCTCGAATGTGGGGGAGATTTCTGGGCTTGCTTGTGATTTCCATTTTCACGCTGCTTAAAACAAATGTGTGGAGGGTAAATTGCCGGTGTCAGTATTTTCATTTTCCCCGCAACTTTCAGATGTTTCATAAGATATCCGGTAAACCGTCACACAAGAAAATCTTCACATATTCTTCAGCAACTTGGAAAAATGCCACACATTGGAAAACTGTTACCCAGGAAAACTGCTCCCCATAGTTTTCACTAAGGGGTCGTCATGCACAAATGCGGTTCACTGTAAACTGACACACAGGAAAACTGCCACACAGGAAAATTGCCACATGTTTTTCACTAAGGGGCTGGCCACAAATTGTTGTTCCTGTGAGGAACACTTTGAATGCATGGCAGATTTCCAGTCAGGCAGTTTTCCAAGTTTCCGAATTATGTGTGGCAGTTTCGAAGCTGCCTCACGACGGAAAGGAGCTCTTTTGTTTGTCTGAATTTTCATGCCGGCTCACAACTGGCCATAAAAGTTTGGGGAGGGGGGTATAAAGATTGCCATTTCTTGAACTATATTGAGAATTGAATTGGGAACTCTATAATATGTAAGCCCAACGAGAACTGTACTTTAATTTGACGAAATAAATTGCCGTACTCCGTACATTTCTTCAAACAACAGTGTGCAGTGTTCGAAGGAACAACGGAACTACAGCATGACTCATGCTGTGTTCAGAAAAGGACGATAATTTGGGATTTTTAAAAACGCTGAATTTTTACTTGGGCGCTAAATATTTACATAACATGTCCAGCTTGTAATATTTTTTTATAACTTAATTCATAGGCCCTACACCTTGGCCTTTTTAACAGCTTTTAATATGTTGCCTTAATATTCATATCATTTACGTTTCAAATCAAGTTAATAGCATTACGCTTTTACTTAGGCACTAAATATTAATTCACAGGACATAGGTCTTAGGCTCTTTTAACAGTTTTATTCTACCGGTGTCATATTCACAATGTTTAAATATCAAATCAAGTTAATAATATTGCGGTTTTACTTAAACACGAAATATTAATTCATAAGGCCAAGGCCTAGGCCTTTTTAACCGTTTTTATTCTACACTTGTAACATTCATAACGTTTACCTATCAAATCAAGTTAATAATATTGCGGTTTTACTTAAACACGAAATATTAATTCATAAGGCCAAGGCCTAGGCCTTTTTAACCGTTTTTATTCTACCGCTGTAACATTCATAACGTTTACCTATCAAATCAAGTTAATAATTTTGCGCTTTTACTTAAGAACGAAATATTAATTCTTAAGGCCTAGGCCTTTTTAATATTTTTACTCTAGCAATGTCATATTCATAACGTTTGCACATCAAATCAAGTTAATAGCATTGCTCTTTTACTTAGGCACTAAATATTAATTCATAAGACCTAGGCCTTTTAACACTTTTTATTCTGCTGATGTCATATTCTGATGTTTACATATTAAGTAAAGTTAAAAATACTAGCATAACATTAGTAAGTTTTCTTGATACGTAAACGTTATGAATCTGACATCGGTAGGATAAAAACTGTCAAAAAGGCATAGGCCTAGGGCCTGTGAATTAATATTTTGTGCTTAAGTAAAAACGCAATGTTAACTTGCTTTGATAGGTAAATGTTATGAATATGACATCAGTAGAATAAAAATGTTAAAAAGGTCTAGGCCTAGGGGCCTATGAATTAATATTTCATGTTTAAGTAAAAGCACAATATTATTAACTTGATTTGATATGTAAACATTATTAATCTGACATCGGTAGAATAAAAACTGTTAAAAAGGCCTAGGCCTTATGAATTAATATTTCATGCCTAAGTAAAAGCTCAATATTATTAACTTGATTTGATATGTAAACATTATTAATCTGACATCGGTAGAATAAAAACTGTTAAAAAGACCTAGGCCTTATGAATTAATATTTCGTGCCTAAGTAAAAGCTCAATATTATTAACTTGATTTGATATGTAAACATTATGAATCTGACATCGGTAGAATTAAAACTGTTAAAAAAGCCTAGGCCTAGAGCGTATGAATTAATATTTCGTGCTTAAGTAAAAGTGCAATATAATTAACTTGATTTAAAATGTAAACGTTATGAATATGACATCGGTAGAATATAAACTGTTAAAAAGACGTAGGCCGCAATATTATTAACTTGCTTTAATATGTAAACATTGCTAATCTGACATCGGTAGGATAAAAACTGTCAAAAAAGCATAGCCCTAGAGCCTGTGAATTATTATTTTGTGCTTAAGTAAAAACGCAATATTAACTTGCTTTGATAGTAAACGTTATGAATATGACATCGGTAGAATAAAAAATGTTAAAAAGGTCTAGGCCTAGGGCCTATGAATTAATATTTCATGTTTAAGTAAAAGCACAATATTATTAATTTGATTTGATACATAAACATTATTAATCTGACATCAGTAGAATAAAAACTGTTAAAAAGGCCTAGGCCTTATGAATTAATATTTCGTGCCTAAGTAAAAGCTCAATATTATTAACTTGATTTGATATGTAAACGTTATGAATCTGACATCGGTAGAATTAAAACTGTTAAAAAGCCTAGGCCTAGAGCCTATAAATTAATATTTTGTGCTTAAGTAAAAGCACAATATAATTAACTTGATTTAATATGTAAATGTTGTGGATATGACATCGGTATAATATAAACTGTTAAAAGGCATAGGCCTACGGCCTATAATTTAATATTTCATGCTTAAGTAAAAGCGCAATATTATTAACTTGATTTAATATGTAAACATTGCTAATCTGACATCGGTAGAATAAAAACTGTTAAAAAGGCCTAGGCCTTAGGAATTAGTATTTCGTGCTTAAGTAAAAGGGCAATTAACTTGATTTAATACGTAAACGTTATGAATATGACTTCAGTAGAATATAAACTGTTAAAAAGGTCTAGGCCTATGGCTTATGAATTAATATTTCGTGTTTAAGTAAAAGCGCAATATTGTTAACTTGATTTAATATGTAAGCGTTATGAATATGACATCGGTAGAATAAAAAGTGCTTAAAAGGCCTAGGCTTATAGCCTATGAATTAATATTTCGTGGCTTAAGTAAAAGCGCAATATTATCAACTTGATTTGATATGTAAACATTATGAATATGACATCGCTAGAATGAAAACTGTTAAAAAGGCCTGTGTCCGAACCCGACCAGAACGTTTCCATTGGCCAGTTGGCGGAACCCCAATGCATGCTACAAACAGAAACGGAAAACCAGTATTTTATACAGTATTATTTCATGCAAAAGAGAAACATTAAAGTTGATTGAACAACTCGTACATCAGTAACTTCATACGGCAGCAAGGACAGTATATAAAAAAAAAAAAAGACTATTCCGAAAAAGAAAAAGAAAAAGAAAAAAATCTGTAACCACAATATTACGCATGAAATGTAACATTATTTTACATTCTTTGTACTACCGGTACTTTCGTATAACATCGGAGATAAAATCAGAACAGCTGAGATTTTTATAACACGAGTAGCACTTCGGACAGATAGGACAGAATTGGACCAGTCATCCATTGGACGAATCGGCATTGGACCAATCGGCATTGGAACAATTGTCGTTGGACGAATCGTACCAGACCCCTGATGATGTACAGGGTAATGGAAGGTGTACAAGGTGCTTGGATTATTTTGAAGCCAAACATGCATACTTGGAGGACTATGGAATGTATCTGTTTTCATTCTTGACTGTGCAGTCTAAAAAATAAAAGTGAAGCATTAAAAATTTCATGTTGCCCACTTGAAAAGCAAATGCTTTCAACCAGCCAACAATATGAGCAGACCCTGCCAGCCCCATGTGAGAACACTCCAGCTGGTAGCTTACTGTGTACACGCCAGATCTGTGACTTGTGCCAAGCTTTTACATGACTGTTGATGCAAGATAGTTAGTGGTGCTGATGTTAAATTATGTGATCATCTTCTGTTTGTCCACCATCTAGTCTTTGTAAAGTCATCTTGCTAATTGCTGTGGTTTATTTCTCACTAATCCAACACAAGTAGCTGCCAGATAAGCACATAATGTACAGAATGTAGAAGTTTCAGTCCCATTATCATTGTTTTATTTTTGTTTTTTTGTTTGGAGATATGTGTTTCCTGCCTAAGTTGAATTTGGCATTAGCTGCTGAACACAGGTGTGTCTGTTCTACTGCACATTTGCTGTTGATACAATTTTTAGGAGTATGAGTGCTCCCCCTTCCTGAAAAAAGTGTCTCCTTTCCTAATTGTGTTATTTATTTTGAAAACTGCTGACACAGTGCACTCTGATACAGAATCTGAGCTGTCATCAAGGTGCAATGCTATACCAGTTTGTGCTTGACCTTACCTACAGCAGAATATATCATACTAAAATTGCCACCAGGAATACATACACATCTTGATATCACAGATGCCAACCATATTTGCAGTGAAATTTTCTAATTCTTTTGCTATTTCTGTCCCCATGTACTTTGTGTACATTTATGCAGCTGACCTTGATTCCTTGTACAAAAAGATGGGGTAGGACATTGGGTATTAGTAGTAGACAGTTCTGGCTCCATGTTTTCAACGTGGAAAGATACAGATGTTTCTTTTTCAATCTAATGTAGTGTCATTTATTGCACAACAGTGACCTGTTTAATCCTATTCATGTTGCGAACAAAAATTCTGTTGTTGTGGAGTGTGAAATGAAACTGCAAATCTCATTTTCCAGCCAAGTTTGCTAACCATATGTCACCCAGGGCAATGTATTTCCAGGCAGTTGAAGTATTAGAATTTTATCTAACATGAGAGTGTTCTTTATTAAAAGAAATCCACTTCCTTCTTGTACTGATGGCCATTGAATTATGAGAAAACAGATCCAAGGTGTGAATCACTAGTTCCTCAAGAAATTGGGTGATGCAGTGTTTTCTCCTTTTACTACAGAACAACAGAACTTAAAATTTCCTTTGGAGTTGGCTACATGGGGAATGCTTAATTTTGGCATATTTTTTTATGCTGAAAGTGATAAACCTGCAAGCACCTCCCATGTATTCTTTGTATTTGTGAATATTTCATTTATTTCTGTGATATTTTAAAATAATATCAATTTACATGAAACATCATTTCAGGTTGAGAGTTTAGAAAGTTTGTTAAAAGCAAAGATAGAGGATCACAAGACTTCTATAGCAAAGAAGGAAGACTTAGAACGTGAACTCAGGCAGTCATTTGATAAAGTTAATGATATGAAAGATATCATCCAAGTATTAGAGAAGCAACTTGAATTTAAAACTAGAACTGAAAGTCAGCTGAAAAAGGTAAGAAAGTCATATATTGACTATGGTTTTATTTTATTTTTGTACTAGTCTGAATTTTTCTGTATAATTTAGGTATTGTTTTTTATATTTAAAAGCAGCTGTTGTGTTAATGATTCCACTAACTCTTGCTTTTACTTTGGAATATAAAGAAAAGTGTTTGATCAATGCATCCTTCCAGTGCTTACGTATGGTGCAGAGACGTGGACCTTAACTAAAAGAGACATACAAAGGCTGCAGACAACTCAAAGTAGCATGGAGAGGTGCATGCTTGGTGTAACCAGGAGAGATAAGAAGAGGAACTCGTGGATCCGAAAAATGACAAGAGTGGAAGACATCATGATCAGAGTTAAATCCCTGAAATGGCAATGGGCTGGACATACTGCCAGAAGGACAGATCATCGATGGACAGCCGAAATTTTAGATTGGATTCCAAGGGACAGAAAAAGACCCAGAAGAAGACCACATGGGAGATGGGTGGATGAAATTCGAAAGTATGCAGGGGTGACATGGAGGAGACTGGCACAAGACAGACCGTTGTGTAGGAAACTTGGGGAGACCTTCGTCCAGCAGTGGATTGATAATGGTTGACAATGATGATGATGACAGTGTTGAAAAACTACCTGTGGGCCAACTGCAAGGATTTTGTCAAACTCACATGATATTTAGTCTTTGCTAATTTACATTTTTGAAATAAATTTATCTCAGAACATATAATGCAAGTGTATGACATATTATATTCCATCTTGGTGTGAAAAATGTTGAATTAAGGCTGTGGCTGTGTGTGTGTGTGTGTGTGTGTGTGTGTGTGTGTGTGTGTGTGAGAGTGAGTGAGAGAGAGAAAGGCGCTCCCTCTTACACACTTATTTTAGCAGTCAAAAACATATGTTTTATGTTTGGCATAAAAATGCCTCTAGTAAGTATATAAGTATCTAATATTACATTTTATTAATTAGCATTACAGTGCTGTGGGCATGGGGAAATTATGAAGAACCACCTTTTAACAAGTCTTTCTGTAGATGGAAAAAGTTATTCATCAACATCTGGCCGAAGCAATTTTCTTTTGGAATAAAATCTTCATAATAAAATAATTACCTTTTTTTTTTGTTATTGCAGTCCAAAAAAAATATAAAAAAATTACTGATTTGAATGTTGTGTAATGCAACTTCAGTATCGACCATAGTGGACATTTTACTACTGCTAGAGCTCATAAACTGTCTTTTGTAAAAAAAAAAAAAAATTCCTCAAATAGGTTAATTTCTCAATTCAGATTTACTTTTTTTTTTTTTTTCCAAATTTGGAGCACAGAAATGTAATTTTCATGCATTCTAACCCCTCCCCCCCCATCACATTTCTGTGGTGCAGCGCTCAGAAATTCACGAATGCTTTTCTTTTAATCTCTGTCAACAAATAAATTAATCCTTGATTATCTTTTGTAGTTTCTCTCAATTTTTGGTTGCAACAATGAATTTTCCACACACATTCTTTTTTAATCACTCATTTCTGTACTGTAGCATTCCTGGAAGCTCATAGGTGCAAATTTTTGTTGCCTTTCTCTCTCAGGTACCTTCATCTTGATTACTATTTTCTTTTATTTTTGGAATGTAAAAAAATGTAAATGGAGAAGTTTGATATGACAACAGTGAGAAAAAATATCTGGTAGTTTGTATTTCTTTTTGGAACTAACCTCTGAATCTCAGAGAACAGCTTAGTGATATGTATGTATGTATGTATGTAAAATGCAGTGTACATGCATTTTTAGTGTTCTTCTTTTTCCTTATTTCATTTTAGTATTTTGGCATTTCTGAGAGCTCCTGAATGCATTTTTTTTTTTGTACTCCTTTTTTCTCAGATGACTTGATCTTTATTTGATTTACTTCTTTGTTTTAGTTTTGTGGCATGGAAGCAATCTTTTACTCACTCTTAATGCTTTTGTTTATTTTTTATTTTCTCTTCTTTGCATTCCCCATTTTCATACTGTGACACTCTGTGGAAGAGAAACCACCGTGGATTATTATATCAGCAATTAGAATATTCTGAATTGCCTAGTTTTATTGTTCTACATGTAACATCACATAACTTGAAAATTATGTCGCCTTGGAGTGGGGATCAAACCCACATCTCCTGATTTCCATTCGAGCATACTATTTTTTTTTTATTTATTTATTTTTTTTTTACAATAGCATTCTGTTTGTTACAACTCTTTGTAGTTCTTCAACAAAGACACCACAAAGAACAAGATAGGACCAGAAATTAATTTTCAAAATTTAATTTACCTGGCATCCTGATGTTTGAACTCTAACTTATCAACATTTTTATCCTTTAAGTTGCATTAGTTATATAAAACATGTACAGAAGTGTGCATAATGTTCATTTGAACATTGAAATTTTAAGACAATACATAGGATTGGAGAATGATGGTTTTTAGTTTCATGGAATAGAAGTTTGGCAGCCTGCTGAAATTCACATGCAGATTCTATGCTACCTGTAGTGCTGTGTCTGTGTAAGATAGCAATGGTTGATGGGCACCTGGCGATTTGCATGGAAAGGCAGTACATGTTAAGACCCACACTACTGACATTGTGGCTACTCCAGAGAGCACTGTGTGAATGGAGAATGTGCTGTGTGCAAAGGCATTTGTTGGACTGTTTTTTCCATCTCAGTGGAATTCGTTGTGAGAGTTGGCACTGTACATAAAATTTTTCATGAGCATATGTATCGTAAGGTGCACTTTCACGCTGTCCCAGTTCTTTTGACCCAACTTAAGGACTATATGATAGATAAAACACACAGATTATGGGATTTACTTGGGAATAAATGGATGCTATTTATTAACGTCAAATTTTCGGGAAGCAACCCTACCCTTCATCAGGACTACACTATATTAAGTGTTGCCAACCTTGGGTAAAATTCCAACCTTTAAAATCATTTAATGTAGTTCCTCTTCTTCTCTCAATTTCAAGACCTTCCTGCAGTTTTCTCTTAAAGAAATGTTTGTGGGTCAAAACTTCTGAGTCGTCCCACAGTATTTTATGTCCAGTAGATTGAACATGTCTGTCCAGTCCAGTTTTGTTTGTCATGTTTTTAATAGGAGCCTTATGTTCTGTCAGCCTGGTCTTAAGCTGTTAGCTGTCAGGCAGACAGAACATAAAGCTCCTATTAAAAACAAAAAAGCTTTATGTTCTGTCAGCCTTGTCTTAAGCTGTTAGCTGTCAGGCAGACAGAACATAAAGCTCCTATTAAAAACATGACAAACAAAACTGGCCTGGACAGACATGTTCAATCTACTGGACATAAAATACTGTGGGACTCAGTAGAAATTCTGACCCACGAACAACATCTCTTTAAGAGAAAACTGCTGGAAGATCTTGAAATTGAGAGAAGAAGAGGAACTACATTAAATGATTTTAAAGGTTGGAATTTTACCCAAGGTTGACAACACTTACTATAGTGTAGTCCTAATGAAGAGTAGGATTACTTCCCGAAAATTTGACGTTAATAAATTACATCCATTTATTCCTAAGTAAATCCCATAATCTGTGTGTTGTTTTATCTATCATATGATTGTCTACTAGGAATGGCCATGAGTTCAATTATTACTAAGTTAAAGGACTAGTCAGAAACCAGTGCACCAACTACTGGGATGACCTCTATGTTAAAAAAGCCATATTTCTAAATGCATCAGTTTGGATAAAGTTCACTCACATCCAAATTGATACATTTAGAGATCTGGCACTGTACTTCTCACATGTGTAATGTCCTTATCATCTTGATTTTGAACAGTGGCTGTAATTATGCATATACACATATAATGTAGGGATTTGTGTTGCTTTATGATATGAACACAAATATGTATGGCAAATGATAAGGATTTTTGCTACTTTTTTCCCCATAGGAGTTAGCCGATCTTCATGGATCTTTATCAGCCCAAGAAAAACAGGCACAAGATGCTCCTAAAGAGGAAGAGCAACATTTTATTGCTTCGTGTAATCAAGAATCCATAGAGCAGATTCAAGATTTGGAAGAGCAGCTCGTTTCAAAGACACAAGAGGTTGAGCGCCTGAGTCAGTGTGAGGATGTACTTAAGGAACTACGAGCCCAAGTAAGTAAAAAATGAAGAAATGTGAATATCAGCTTTCTGTAGTTTCATTTCATTGTAAAAATCCAGCTATTGCTATAACATTGACAACCTGTGTTGTATCGTAATCCTTCCTTGTCATATATAAAGTCACTTCGAAATGCTGGACTGTTGGTGTCCTTTTTTTCTTTCTGATCTCAGTAATATCTTTTCCTTAAAATGGGGTTACAGGTTTTCTTGTGTGTTTTTTCTTAATAAAAGGGATCTGATTTTATTAATGTTTTACTTCCTAATGAAAATATATTTGCACTAGTTTTTCTGTATAAGTTTTTATTAACAACAACAGCCATTTTGTTCTAAAGGCACATAATAAAGAAGAACATTTGCTCCCATCTTTTCCTAATTAACGGGTAATATTTTGCTGAAGTATTGCTAAGAAAGAAACTTGATGTTGAGAAATGTGTAAAGTTACAATTTTCAACCTAAACGCTTTAGCCGTAAAGATTTGCAATGGAAGGGACATTTTTTTTAGAAGTTCGTGACTTTTGTATTGTAAACTAGCAATCGTGCTTGTTCTCCGTACGGTAAATCTATAAAATCATTTTTTGAACATAAAATTAAAGAAAGGGAAACGTAATTAAGGGAAAGAAAAGTAATTTAAAATCCATAACTGTTTTACGATTTAGAAAAGCGTCGTGACGTCAATACATATGGTTTGACGTAGAACAGAGCAGGCTTTGATGCCCCTTAATTTTAAATCAAAATTTGAAATTTTCAAAGCATTTCAATGATTCTGACAAAATTATCTTTAAACCTACTGGCATTTTAAAACTGTAAAGCTAAACCACCCTTTTGAATATTTTGGTTTTCAGACTGTTTTCTAGGTGTAGAAGTGGCAGAAAAATTCAAGCAGACAATGTTCCAAAGTGCCGGGGTTTTTTTTCGTTTTCGTGCATTTCAGGTATCTGGACTTGAAGACCTATCAGCATGCCAATATTTAGATCTCTAGGTTATTTAGAAGTGATCTAACAATTCGTGAAAAGGTCAAGCAGACAATGTCCCAAAGCCGTCATTTTTTTTGTTTTGTTTTTGTTTTCAGACTTTTCTAGGTATTTCGGACCTTAAGACCTATCAGCATGCCAATTTTCAGATCTCTAAGTCATTTAGAAGTGGTTGAACAATTGGCGGACAAACACACTCGCATTTTCCCTCTTTGGTTTTTATATATGAGGCAAAAGCCGATATTTACATAGGTATTCACATATGGCGGCGGAAAATGGCGAACTTTAAAAGCATTGCTACGTCATTAAGAACTGCGTCATTACAAGTTTGATTGTAGCTTGTCCTTTCATCTAATGAGAAGAGAGTGCTAAAAATAGCTGTGTCATTATGGCAGCAGGTCATGGGACCAGAACTTTCCTGTGTGACAACTTTGAAGCATGGTCTGTAGACAGAGTAAGCCGTTCATTCCTTTCCTTTGCATCTCTAAAAACTGCTTAAAAATCAGAAAATGACTTTTTCTTAATTTTTTTTTTCTAAAAGAGGGATGATAGCTGTGAGTTTATGTTGTAAAAATTGCAATGCGTTATGATTTATAGTTTGCCATATATATGTTTTTTAAAATGGGTCGAAATAGAGAATATTGTGAAATTTAAAAATTTAATTTCTCGTAAACTAAATCGAAATTAAAAAAAGGGCGATGAGGTGCAAAAATTCGGCCATGGCTCTACGTGTCTACAAAGTTTCGTGGTTCTGTTGCTGTTAGTGTGTCCAGAACGCGAACTGATAGCACTTTTTTTGCTTACCTTAACTTTGAAATACAATAGCTGTTGAAGTATTGCCAGAATCAAAAAACGATTTATTTCAGTGTGTTCTCTGAACAATTCTCTACAAACGATATAAATTTCATATTTTTGTGTTCAGTACTTTTTGTGTTGCGAGCTAGGAAAGCACGAGTATCGTGAAATTTCTGAAACAGTGGTGGCGGTGGCAGTTACTTTTTTTTAGAATAGAGAGATTAGTATGCAAAATACACCAAACAAAAAAATATTTCACACTAAGATTTATGAAAATGACATGTATTTTTTAATCCTGGTTATAACAGGAATTCGGTAATACATTAATCCTCTTCCTCATGGTTTGCTCTTATCAGTTGCCAAAAGAATGTTTGAAATCTGGTTTAAATGCAAAGATATTTGCAAGTAGATGGATATGTGAACAGATACATGATTTGATGCTTATTTAAAGCTCTTATGTGTTTTTGAATGATATGCTGATTGCTCCTTCACTGTAAATCGTATAAGGCTTAAGTTTATATTTTCATCAGTTTTGCGATACTTAATGGTATGGTTATTTTAATCCGTAGAAAATAAAATTAATGAAACTATGAATAGAAAGTGCATCAATACCAAACATAAGTTATGTCTTGGAAATTCTTATAGCTGCAGGTTGCTGTATGCTGATAACACAGTCCTGTTTGTAGAAAGCAAAAGTGAGTTGCAGATTCTGTTGTCCAGGAGGAGTTGTAGTTTTTGAATGAGGAAGTGTAGTACAAAATGCTAAATGGTACAGAGGTAGGTCAGGTGAATGTTGTCTTACAGAATACTAAATGTTACAGAAGTAGATAAGGTGCAGTGTTTGTGTGTTTAGGAAGCATGGTTGGCAGAGAAAACAGGTTACACAGGGTTCCCACGGTCCTTGAAAACTACTTGAATTTAGTTTTCCTTTTCAACAAGGGCTCTTGAAAGTCCTTGAAAAGTACTTGATTTTTTTATAATTTTTTTCGTTCATCAAATTTCAGAATAGCTGCAATTCGTTAAAGAGAAGCTATCGCCAAAATGTCACAGGTGGAACACACTCTTGGAATCAGGAGCACGACGTAGCTGTCACATTTCCAGTTTTCACGTGGTTGTGATTCTGAACTATGATAAGCGAACACAAGGGCAATTCTTTTGGACTACGATAAGCGAATGTGAAGAAGTGTAAGGTACTAGCATCTCACACTGGGATTGCGATCTTCTGAATGCTTGTAGCCCAGGAATCCAGTCTAAAATTTGGGTTGTCCATCAGTTGTCTGTCCTTCTAGCAATATGTCCAGCCCATTCCCATTTCAGGGATTTTTACTCTGATCATGATAATATATAAAGAGATGCATTATACATCTGTAGTTCTGTGTAAAAACCAGAAGAATTCCAAATGTAAGTAAAGCCAAATATGCATTTTATAAGTCATTTTACAAATCAAAATAGATAAAAGGTGTAATTTTGGCATATAAACTGTCCTTGCAACTTGACAATACTTTTGGCTTTAAGTAATACTAATGAAAATTAAGTTTCTGCTGTCAAGCACAGAGTTGTATAAAAATAAAATGTATCTGCGTACACAACCATTGAAACAGAAAACTTGCTGCAAGCCCGTGAATCACACACATGATAACAGTAAAATAAGATAATTTAAAGGAAAATGAATAAAACAATAAATAATTATTAGAACATTACAGATTTTAGTGAGGACAAAATAAGTACATTACAACTGAATGTGCATCAATGTGTTTAAAATAGACCTTTAGGGCAAAATATTAAATTATTGAAATATGAACCTCATAAAAACTAGAGACTAATTAAAGAAAGTTTTTATATTTAGAAAAACAGTTCCATTAATGAACCTTAAAAAATTGTAAATAGCATTTTCAACAACTTAATTAAAAAATTGGACTTACAAAATACATAAAGAAATTACTTTAACTGAATACGGCAACTGCAAGAAGAACCTGACAATAAAATTTATTTTTTCTGTATAAACGAAACTTTTGATATAGTTCCTATGCATTTATAACAGGCCTTGATAAAATCTGGAGGCCAGAAAAGTCTAAAAACAAAAGAATTCAGAAGATGTGAAAAACAAGTGAAAGTTCTTCAGATTAAAATAGAATTAAATGTATTAATCAGAGTGAAGCCTTGAGTAAGTGTTTTAATTGCTGTAAATAAAATTTTTTTTAATCTACAAGAAAAAACTATCTGCAAAATCTGCTAACTATCAGCGTACGCCGTATGTCTACATTCTGCTACTCTGGTCAAGCGTACCTTTTTTCTAGTGTTTTTCTTGTGTTTGGTATATAAAGATGTCGGAGATCTGATGCCAACACCGAGGTTCATCTTCTTGAGCTGATAGGAAACATTTGGTATATAAGGAATTGATCCCAGGTAGCGTATCTGCAGCATAGAAAGATTAGAATGACTCGTTCGGGTTTTCTTGATGTATCGATGTAGCAGGTTCAGGGCAGCTCAATAACGTTTCTCAATTCATATTGTCTAGAAAGAACATCGGAGGAGACTGCAAAGGCTCTTCGGGCTCGAGAACGGAATAAAGCTGTCTTGTAGTCAGCGGGGCAGAACGAGTTTCGCATCATCAGGTTAGCTATGGATGTGGGTTTATAATAGACTTGTGTGCGGCCAGCTCAATAACGTTTCTCCTGCCTCAGTGGCTAGCTCAATAACGTTTCTCAATTCGCATTGTCTAGAAAGAAAATCGGAGGAGACTGCAAAGGCTCTTCGGATTCGAGAATGGAATAAAGCTGTCTTGTAGTCAGCGGGGCAGAACGAGTTTCGCAGCATCAGGTTAGCTGTTTATGTGGGTTTATAATAGACTTGTGTGCGAAGGTGATTTTCTTATAATTTACTCAGTAAAACATCCAGATAAGGCAAGGTGCCATTGCGTTCGAGCTCGATAATGAAATTGATAGTAGGGTGAATATCATTGATTTTATGAAAAAAAACCGGGACGGTATCCTTTCCGTGAGGCCATATAAAGAATATATCGTCCGCATATCTTAGCCAGGTGGTAGGTCTTGGGGTGATGTTGGTGAATATATATTGCTCAATTGGATAAAGTATTGCTTTTGCGAGGATGGCTGAAAGAGATGATCCCATCGGAGCGCCATTTATCTTTTTGTAAATTTGTCCTTGGAAACTGAAGTAGCTAGAATTTGAGACCAAGTCCATTAATTTGAAGATGCTGTGGCAGGACTCCTGGGAATAAAGTGACAAATTAGTTATGTATGGCTTCTTTTAACGTTCCGATGGCTTCCGGCCCAGGTACCGAAGGGTAAAGAGAAATGACGTCGAAACTGGCGATAATGTTGCTTTGTTGGACAGAACTATTTGCTTAACTTTCATGATAAAGTGGAAGATATTATAAAGTCCGATTTGGGGAGATGATTAGCCAGAAATTTGGATAGTGCCTTCTCTAAACAGTACGTCGGTGCGGACCTTTGTGACACGATGGGTCTCAGTGAATTATCGGGCTTGTGATGTTTAAGTCTTCCGAAGAGCCTCAGTATCTGAGGGCCTGGAGGTAGTTTGATGGCTTTCTTGAGATCATCTGGGATAGCAGGAAGCCTGGCAGCTTTTTACACTTGAGCAATCCAACAATTTAGAGGGTTCTTATGCAGTACTGTGGATCCAGAATCGGAGATGAAGTCTTTGAGTTTCTGATTGTAATCTATAGCATCCATAATTGCTATCTGGCTGGATTTGTCCATTAGTGTTAATATTATGGAGTGATCATTTCTGAGGATCCAAATCGGTCTTGGAATTTTAAATTTACTATGTGTTCGTTTAGAATTATACCACGATCGTAACCGAGAACAAGTGAGTTGGCGTAGTTCGTCTTTGGCGTCCTTTGGAACTCGGGATATTACGCTCTCAAAATCTGAAACAACGCTTTTAGGATTCGGTCTTGTTTGGAAGCAGAATTTTGGTCCAAGTTTCAAAACTTGATTTTCTTCTACTGTGAGCGTCCGGCTAGATGTATTGACGAATGGAATGATTAAATCTTTAGATTTTGGGTTCTGGGATGATTTCAAGAAATCTAGCTTCTTCTTGTGTCTGGAACAGAAGGTAGATTGGACTCTTTCAACTAACATATCTACTCTGAGCGTGAGGTTGTTAGAAGTGATCGGGTCACAAAGATTATGTAACTTTATATATAAAGAGTAGCACTAGTTTTCCAAAGACATGACTTTTTTTTTTTTTTTTTTTTTTTTTTTTTTTTCAGATTTGCTATCCTTGACAGGGTATGGCAGAGAAATTTGTCCTTTTTCTTTTCGAACCATGTTCCTTTAACCGGTGTTTTAAAATTAAGGAACTTTGGGATTAAGCCTAACGTCTTGCAATCGGTTAGAAATTCGAGGTGAGACCATTGCTTCTCCAGTTTGAGTCTCAGTTGTTGAAATAGTTTAAAGATGTTCCACATGCTCGGAGATTGCAGACACTAATTAATAAGAAGGAACAATACACCAATTGTACTTAAATAGTATAACTGTACTAGTGATCCGAAATTTCTTGGCGTAGAATAGAAATAAAAGTTTCCAAGCTTTCGCACATCAACCAGATGGCTTTCTCAAGGAAGGTAAACAGCAAGCTGGATAATGGAATGGTTCAACAATTTGAACTCACTGTTGGTTATTATCTACAAAGTTTCACGAATGGCAGTAGATTTTAGGGTGGAGTAGGAATATGCCGCAGATACGCTACCTGGGATCAATTCCTTATATACCAAATGTTTCCTATCAGCTCAAGAATGCGCTCAAGAAGAGGAACCTCGGTGTTGGCATCAGATCTCCAACATCTTTATATACCATGCTTAAAGGAAACGCTGAGAAGTCCCCACCTTCCAATGAAGCAGGTGTTTATGCCATTCCTCTACTGTATCTGGACGGATCGGCGAGATACTACATTGGAATGACTAAGCGTTCATTTAGAATTAGAGTTAACGAACATAAAAGGGACATAAAGAACGGCAAAGTAACCACGGCCCTATCCAGAGAAGTCTAGTTCAAGTCTGCTGCTCCTATGTGGGATGACGTAAAGAAATTAGCTTCCTACTCCACCCCAAAATCTACTGCCATTCGCGAAACTTTGGAGATCATAACCAACAGCGAGTCGTGCAACGATAGCATCTCACTGGAGTTGCCACGAGTTTGCAACCAGTTCTTCAAATAGTGACTGCCTCTTGGTTTTCCTTCCAGGATTCCGCGTGCCAAAACGAGCATAACACCTCGTGTCTTTGAATACCTGATTACGTTCGCATCTATTCGTAATTGTCATGTCACCACGTTCAAATTGTTGAACCGTTCTATTATCCAGCTTGCAGTTAGCTGTCTACCTTCCTTGAGAAAGCCATCTGGTTGATGTGCGAAAGCTTGGAAACTTTTATTTCTATTCTACGCCAAGAAATTTCAGATCACTAGTATAGTTATGCTATTTAAATATTCTTGTTGAAACCCTGTTTTTGCTAAACTGTATAGCTTAAGCATACAGTATAAAAAGACCACAGCTTCTCTGAGAAAAGGTAAAAAAAATGTTATATGAGGTGCGACCCAAAAGTTCATGAAATAGTGCAAATACCCACAAACTTCTCACAGTTCGGAAAAACCATGCTACATGGTGCTGCACGCATCACTTCTGAATGACTCTGCCACGTAACGGCATTGAAGGTCATCTCGTTTTATTTTTGTACTTAGGTATTTGATGATGTGTTCTGTGATTTGTTCATTTTTTTAAAATGGAAGAAGTGAAAGAACAGTGTGTGTGCATTAAATTTTGTTACAAACTTGGTAAAAGTGCTACAAAAACTCACAAAATGCTTCAGCAGTGAAAATGCTTTAGGTCAAACAGTAACCTATAAGTGGTTTAACCACTTCAAAGATGCCTGCTGCATGTCAATTGAAGATGATGATCGTTCTGGATGGTCATTGACCAGCATAACACCAGAAACAGTTGTGAAAGTGCAGGAAATTATTGTGGAGGATTGGAGGTGGACAATTCATGATGTCTGTGAGATTGCTGGACTGTCTTGTGGCACATGTCAATGCATTTTATCAGACATCTGGAACATGAGGAGGCCGCCCCGGTGGCGCAGTGGTCTAAGCGATGGCCTCTGATCATTCGTCCGAACGGGGTCCGGGTTCGAATCCCGGTGAGGCATGGATGTTGTGTTTGTCTTACGGCACTGGCTCTCTCCCTTCCCTGGAACCAGTGACCCTAAATTAGGGACGGGCGACTGCTTATAGCCCATTGAGTTGCTCACGGTGGTCGTTAAACCTCCAATCAAAAAAAAAAAAAAAAAAAAAAAGAACATGAGGAGGATCGCTGCCAAGTTTGTGCTAGAATTACTGGGTGACGATCAGAAGAAGCATCACATGGAAATCTGTTGGGAACTTCAGAAACGATGCAGATTTTCTTTCTAAGATTGTTACTGGGGGTGGAAGTTGGTTTTATGGGTATGACACCAAACAACAATCATCACAATGGAAGTCTCTCAATTCACCGTGACCAACTCGGCAGGGGCAAAAACAACATCAGTTAGATGTTGATCTGTTTCTTCAACATGGATAGAATTATTCATAAGGAATTTGTTCGACCTGGTCAGTTTGTCAACACCCAGTTCTACTGTGATGTCCTGCACTGGCTAAGGTAGGACATGTGAAGGAAACGTCACAAGAAGTGTCAAGCAAACAACTGTCTCCTACACAACAATAATACCCATGAACATATGGCATTAGTAGTGCACCAGTTTTTGGCATCCCATAAAATGACAGTTGTCCCTCACCCATCTTTCTCGCCAGATTTACCTCCCTGAGACCTGTACCTGCTTCCTAAATTGAAAATTAAACTGAAAGGGAGAAGATTTGACACCATAAGTGAGATCCAGGCAGAATCTCAGGTGGTGCTGAACACATTAACAAAAGATGACTTTGGCAAGGCATTCTGAGCATGGGAAGGCCGCTAAAATAAGTGTATATGATCCAATGGAGACTATTTTGAAGATGATGGCAGACAATAAGTTGTGATGTAAGTTAATATTTTTTTTTAATTCATTTCACGAACATTTGGGTAGCATTTTGTATATACAGTGGAACCTCAGTTATACTTTTTTCAAGGGGATGGCCTTAAAAAACTGTAAATGTATTAAACTAAAATAAAAAGCTATAAATGTATTAAACTAAAATAAGAAAAACTATAAATGTATTAAACTAAAATAAAAAGCTATAAATGTATTAAACTAAAATAAAAAAAACTATAAATGTATTAAACTAAAATAAAAAAAACTATAAATGCATTAAACATATAAATAAAATTGCAAAATGCTAAATATTGTAAAATTTTGATTGCCTCCAAAAAGAAGAAAAGGTGGGGAAAAACCTCATAATTTTACATACATGCATACATATCACTAAGCTGTTCTCTGAGATTCAGAGGTTAGCTCCACAAAGAACTCATAATTTTAGATTACACTAATTTATATTGTAAGACATACATGCATGTGTATGTATCTACACGCACAGACACACACACTATACATACATACATACATACATACATACATACATACATACATACATACATACATACATTTCTTACTACCTTAAGGCGTACATTTCTTACTACCTTATTTTGACTTTTGTATAATTTTTTTTTTATTTTAATTTCATTGTAAAAACTTGGTTAAGAATTTCGGTGCAATTTAATTTTTTCAGTATATGAAAAAAAAAAAAAAAATTTTTTTGAAAAATTATGCAGTAAAACCAAATGCAATTTTCTGTTTTATATTCAGTACCCCTCTTTCTTACACACCCTTTACTTATAAGTATCACTCTTTTCAAAGCAGTGTTTGTCCATTAGTTGATTTAGCATTAGTGCAAAGTAAAATATTCATTAATTTTTGCTCATTTCAAATTTTTTGAGTTCAAAGAAAAATTAGAATTGTGAATGTTGTTTAGTAAATTTTTAGTTGTATTATCTATTTTATGGCTACAAAAAAAAAAAAAAAAAAAAAAAAAAAAAAAAAGTCTCGATTTTCTCAAAGTTGTAACACTGGATTACACATAAAAGAATCGAAGAACCATGTATTTTTGATAATCTGAAATCAAAATTTAACATAGAATCACAAAAAGAGTATAAGGGAATTTCGTATGATCAAATTGGAAAAAGCTGATAGAAGCTACAGTAAGATATCAGGACTAGCACAGAGAATTACGTATAAAAGTGAGAAACATATAACTGAGGTTCCACTGTATATATGTATGCTTAATCTGTCTGTCTAGAGAAAATGGGAGTTGCCAAAAGAATTTTTGTTTCAAATAGAGAAGAGCATTCCTAAATAATGTGTCCTTTTGTTTTTCTGTCTGTGAACATATCTTTAAGTCTTAAACCAGATTAGAAATTTTTTGTTTGTAATATATGAAGGAAAACATCCATCATTTTTTCATTGCCATAGTCTGTAGAATTTCACATGGTCTACAAGTGAAAATGGAAAAATCTTTTTTGCATTAAACAGGCCCAGTGCTTTTCATTGTATTCATCCATCATTCATTGTGCAAAATAGCATTTCTACTTGTAAAAGTCAGTTTGGGGAAATAGGAGCTATGGCATTCATTATGCAGGGATCGCATTCCTCCTAAAATTCCTAAAATTCCTAATATTTTGTGACCCTCCTTAAATTCTAAAATTAGACCTAAAATTTGCTATTCATCCTAAAATTTTCGTAAGCTTATTTTTATTAAAAACACAACCGTTATTAACGCTAATAAATTTACCATTACGGTAAGGTAAAAAGACCTGTTATTGTAGAAACACAGCCTATATGCTGTGCTGCTGAAGGGAAGGAAAATGACGCCATCGAGATGCACTTGCTTCGGGGCGGGCGTTCCATTTTTTTGCCTTCGAACAGTTTTCGAGAGTAACAAGAGATCTAAGGGAAATGGGGAGGGGTCATTTTCACCCCTGGTTTGCGCTTTGCAGACGAACTCCGTGGCACGCAGAAGATCGTACTTTATGGCTTTTGTACATGCCTTGTGGAACCTCCTCTTTCTGCTGATGTTTTGTTATTGTAAACTGCAGGTGGGTGGAAGCAAAGAGGAAACATGTGGTCTCCTTCCGTAACCTCCGGTAATGACGATGGGATGGTAGCTGAGTATTATCTTGGCAGGCAGTAGAGCACGGTGATCATTGACCTTCGATCATAAGTGCCGGCGACAGCGACCTTCGATGCGCAATATATCTCGGCTCCGACTCTCGCTTTGACTGAACTTCTTGCGTGAGATGCGTATGATAGTTTCTGGTTTTACGTCTTTTATGGTGTTCTCTGTGCTGTGTGCAGGTTCAGTTCTCTAGTGGTGACCTGCTTTTTTTTTTTTTTTTTCATATCTTCTGACATCCTCGCAGCCAAATTTCGGGAAGTTGTCTGGTTTTGCAATATTGGAACGTGTTTTTGTACTTCCCTTTCATTTTCTGGTTAGTAATACAAGTGTTTAAGATGCCTAAATCCAAAACGAAATTTCAAGATGCGTGGCTCGGCCAAAGAATTGACGGAGTAGTTGAAAGAATGGTGTTCTGCAACTGAAACAATATTTTCTGCTAAGTGTATATTGTGTTCAGAAATTTTCAACATTTTGGCTAATAGTGGCTTTTCACAAGTAAAAGCGCATCATAAAGGAAAACATTTCTGCAGAAATTTCAAAGTAAATTTCAAAATAAGTCCATCCTGAAAGCCTTTGGAGGACGGGATCTTCAGCCCAAAACAAATATTAGTGAAGTACTGAGTCATGATTTACAGTTGGCTAAAGCCGAAGCATTATGGGCCATGAAAGTTGCTAAGGACAATGTCTTTTGTTTCATGCACTGAAACAGTTGAACTTTTCAAAGAAATGTTTCCTGATTCTGCTATTAGTAGTAGCCAAAATGCAACTTAAAGAAAAAAAAGTTGCTTATGTGATATCACATGGATTGTCAAAATATTTTGAAGAGGATTTGAAAAAAGACATTGCATCTAGTAGCCCAGGAAAGGTTACTATAGCATTTGATGAAACTACAAATACACAAGTGAAACGGCAGTTGGATGTGTATCTCAGGTACTGGTCTTCAGAAATAAATTCAGTTTCTTGCTGATACCTAACAAGCGTTTTTCTGGGTCATGCAACAGTAGATATTTTGCTAAAAGAAATTCTTGATGTGTTATCATCCTTCAATATTTCGTTGAACAGAATTATTTGTGTATCCATGGACAGCCCAAATGTAAATAAGTGCTTTTTACGCAAATTCAATGAAGTTGTAAAACAAGAAACAGGCCAGAAATCTTTGGAACTAGGTTTTTGCAACCTGCATGTTGTTAGTAATGCATTTAAAATTTTTTTGACAAGCTTAAATATAGATTTTGACGAATTTTGCTACTGATATGCATTACTTTTTAGAGTAGTGCTGCAAGACGAGAGGATTATAAATCTGTCGAGGATATAACATTGGTCACTGCCAAATTTCTTTTGCGTCATGTCAGCAACAGATGGTTAACCGTTGGTTCTGTAGCCCAGAGGCTCTTGGATCAATGGCTAAATATTACAGAATATTGTTTAAACTTCTTGCCATCTCAAAAATATTTGAAAAACAACTGCGCAATTCGGCAAGGTATAAAAGAATTCACTGTTTCCTGAAAATGAGCTTACTCCTTGCTATTTAGCATTAATTTCATTTTCACACCAAAATTTTGAAAAGTTTTCATTATGTTATCAGAGTGAAGAACCAAAAATACACCAGTTATATTCTGATTTAAATACTTTAATGAGGAATGTTATCGCTCAGTTTATCCAAGATGATGTTATAGCAGGAAATTTGGAGAAGACCTAAAGAATGTAGACTTTGAAAACAAAATTCATGGAAAAAACTAGGGGGAGTTAGAAGTTGGTATGAAGACAAAAAATCTCCCTCAGGAATGTTCAGGAGACCAGGCAGAAATTATTTCTCTTAGATGTAAGATCATCACTAATTGCAACCACAAAATATTTAAAGTCAAATTTGCCATTCTGCAATCAAAAGCTAAGAGACATAGAAGTTTTAAAGGTAAAAGAACCAAAGAAAGAGTCAACTCAACTTTTCAGTCACTGAAGGACTTTCTCGGAAATAACCAGAATTTCAAGTGTTTTGCATCTTTCTGAGGAACAAATTGATAGAGTAAGAGAAGAGTGGAAACTTTTAAATTGCGATAAGCCAACTCTAGATGAACTAGTGAAATTTTCAGAGGAAGGGCATATTCCAGTGCGGATTGATCATTACTGGCGTAATATATTTAGTATTAAAGACTCTAGCGGAAAAGAAAAATACTCAAATCTTGCTAAACTCATAAAGTCAATTTTAGTTTTACCTCATGGTAATGCTGATGCAGAAAGGGGATTTTCGGTTAACACTGCTCTGTTAAGGAAGGACAAGGCTAACTTAAAAGACTCAACTATAACATCATTAAGAATAGTTAAAGGGGCCATTAAACACTATGGATGTGTAAGTAAAGTTCCCATAACAAGAAATTTGTTAAATAGTGTTTGTGATTCACATAAATTTTATAAAGAGTATGTTGATAAGCTGAAGGAAGAAGAATCAAAAAAGGTAAAAGAAAGGAAGCAGAAAAGAGGGAAAATAAGGAAAAGCAGCTAGAGAAAAAAGAAAAGCTGAGTTTGATGACAAAAAAAGAAAATGATGCAGAAATAAATAGACTTAAAAACGATAAAGAAGCCTCCCTAGCAATAATTCAAGAGGGAACAGAAAGAATGAGAAAAAGCTGTAGAAAAACAAAATACTGTTGAAATAGCAGTTGCCTCTAACTTGATCATACAAGGTTCAGCTGAAATAAAGAAAACTGAAAGTAAATTAGTTGTGGTAGAAGCAGAAAAAGATAGGCTAATCAGGAAAAGGTTAAAACAATAATAGAAAAAAAGTAATTCAGTGAACAATTGTACATAGTTCTTGGGTTTCAATTACCTTTTTAGGATATTATAATTTAATGTGAAACCTGAAAACTTTACTGTGAAAATCGTGCAATTGCTTCTGGTTCAACAGCATATTAATGTTCAAAGTGAAACTTGAATGTGGTAAATATACTTGAATATGATAATAACACGTGAAAAGATAAGAACTGAACATTAGAAGTAACCTATACTTAAACTTTAGACATTAGACGTTATGCAAAAAATTTGGGTGTTAACTTCGACCATATATACTAATGGACTGCACATTGGCAATAGCT